>CM057351.1:193014704-194214704 GCA_030015575.1 Agapanthus africanus
TACTACTTGGAGCTTGTGAAGTGAAGGAGAGGACTACAAAGGTTGTAATCCCTAATCACTTAGTTGTAAAGTTGTTTACATACATGTCAACCCTAATTCTCTAGTTAAGATCTTGGTTAGGGTTTCTTAGCGCCGCAATTTTTATAAAATGGCATGGTTGATGTCTTCCCAAACCTTGTAGTAGTGCTACGCAACCCTACGGTGGTATCAGAGCCAAGCTAGAGTATTAGGCGTTGTCTAGACGAAGTTAGAATTCCGATCGAACCCTGAAAACCCGAATAATACCCACTCTCTGGAAATTTTCAAAAAGTTGGATTTTTCCATGTTAAAAATATTCAGAAAATCATGCATGGGAATTCTATGGACACGCCTGAAGAACGAAACCCTAACTCGTCTAAGTGACCGCGGATCCATGGCCAAACATGGTTTTGGCGGCGGATCCGCGGCGCCACTTGAGAGGCTTGGGTCGGGCCTTCAGCTGTAGGTTCGTAGGTACTGTGGTATGTCTCTGGTTAACTTTAATAGTGCTCAAGTGTTGAGCTTTCTGGGAAATTTGGGAATTCGTTGATTCGATCGAATTGTTTAAACTTCGCCTAGCTATCTGTGATTGTGATACAATATGTGGAATTCATATAGTTAGGCATGAAATCCGTAATATGTGATATTTCGGGTTTATGATGTCTGAGGTGATTGTGGATTCCAAATGTTGTAGTTTGACATTTTCTTTTCTGCGACCGAAGGTGTAATATATGGTGTATCGCCGGTTTTGGTGCTATATGTCAACGACAATTGAGATACGTATATTTACTTACATTGATGACATGTGAAGTTATGTGTTGTTGTGATATGTTATATTGGATCGTCGTGATTGAATGGCCGGGGGTTTTATGTGAGATGAGAGTTTTTATTTTCATTCATGTAAAATTCATTGTATGTAATATTCTTTTATTGGGGCACTTCCGGTTGAGGATGATATCACCATTGTATATTATTTACTTTTCCGCATTAAGATAGACCCAAGGAGGAGAGCACAAACAACCAGGTTCTAGAGTACAGTGTGAGACCAACTCGACGAGTCGAGTCCGGGTCTCCTAACTCTAGAGTTGGTAGGGTTGCTTGCCGCTCTCGTAGGTGGTCTAGGGATGTGGGTTTGGCTATTCAATCGCGACCGTGGAATCCGTGTTTTATACAGGCTCAAAATAAAACACGGACCTCCTAGTATATCAAATATTTCATATGTTATCTTCTGCTGCTGATATTCTGTGATGTGATCATTTTATATGCGTGAGACGAATGCTTATACTATATATATATGATACATAAATATTACTGCTTTCATTTCTTCTGTGATGCTTAGGAAGCATAAATGATGGGATTTCGTTAATAAGATTAATGAAAGAAAAAGAAACCTAAAAGATGTTGTAGAATCATATTTTCAAAAAGGGTAGCTATAGTTCTTGCTTTGCATAGCGGTATTCCTTGTAGAATACCCAGCACCTTATACAATAAGGAAAGGGCTGAGATCCCTTCACCAGGAGTGACCTCTTTAGAGAAACTAGAAGATGCTACAACCCATTCGATTTTTTCTTTTGATTGCTTCTATAGTTTTTGTTTTGCATAGCGGTATTCCTTGTAGAATATCCAGCACCTTATTCGATAAGGAAAGAGCCGAGATCCCTTCACCGGGAGTGACCTCTTTAGCGAAACTAGTAAAAGCCTAAAAAACACTCCTTTCAAAATCACTTGTTTCTACAACGATATCAAGTTCATTACGCAAAAGGTTTTCATAAAAACCTGACGTAACCCTCCGTCATTTCAGATAAGTACTGCTTAGTTATTCGTGCTGCGTTTGTTGACCTTAGCCAAGGCGTAGTGTGCGGTAGCTAATTAGTGCATATCTACTACATGAGATGCGATTGAGTTAGGGTAGTCGTACGACTTTGTTGACCTTGGCCAAGGTCGTACGGGTAGGTTTAATTCAATCAGGAAATGACGGGTTGAACTTGGCTAGCACTTATGATTTGTTGACCGTAGCCAAGGTCATAAGTTGCTAGGGGCAAAAGAATTATCGGGAATTTCAAGTGTTGAAATTTGCAATGAGATTGCATACCTTCTATGAGATAGTTGGATCCCGATACCCCACTGCGAGTAAAAATTACTCCTGGGAGAGTTTTACACATGACAAATAGCCGATCAAGTAGGTGTCTAGAAAGGTGTTAAACGAGGTTATGCCTCTAAGAAAATGAGATTTATTTTAATTAGGTCCATGCGAAAGCACGAGGAACCTCCCTCAAAGTACCAACACTGGCCTGGCTGAAAGATTGGCGAACTTGTAAGTTGTAATTAATCCCGGCTAGTCTTACCTTTTAGGGTTTGAAGGAAGATTTGATGAAAGCAGTGGGAGCCATCCTGATTAGATAAGATAATAACCAATCTAATCTTGTAAGAGCGTACGCTAAAGTGTTTTTCCTCTCTCTCTCTCTAGGTAGCGACCATGTCAGGCCTTAATCAAGATAATAATATGGATAAATTGACTGAACCCGTTTGTTATACTGAGCAAGGGAATGTTGGTTCCGTTCTTTCTTATAATTGTTATAAGACTGAGCAGGAAATAGGGAATGTCCGGATTCTCACGCCGCCCAAACGAAGAATAAGCATGTTGATGCATCTTCTTCGGGTGTGTTTGTTATCAAGAAATGTTTCTCAGTTCACTCTACGTCCTAGGTATTAGATACCGGATTGGGATCCCCAATATGTAATATGTTACATGGGATAAGGAAAGGTAGGGAACTGGGAATGAGTGATCATTCCATAAAAGTAGGGAATGGTGCAAATGTTGCAGCCAAAGCAGTTGGCGAATATCACCTTGTGTTGCCAAACGGTAATACATTGATTCTGAACGAATGCTATTACATTCCGACCCTGATATGCAATCTTATATCAGTTTCTTTATTAAGTAAAGAAGGATATAATTTTGTAGTACAGTATAATGTTATGAATATCTTCTTGGATCAAAATTTGATTGGATCAGGCTCGCTAAATAATGGCATATACGTTCTAAATCGAAACTACAGTTCTTAATATACAAAACACACACAAGAGGAAGACTTCAGAAATGAACGAATCCTTCTTGTGGCATTGTAGACTAGGTCATATCAATGCGACAACGACTAGCTAAGTTATACAAAGATGGATATTTGAATCCGTTTGACTTATCATCTTATGAAACTTGCCACTCATGTCTCAAAGGAAAGATGACCAAAACTCCATTTACTGGACACGGAGAAAGAGTTACAGAACTCTTAGGACTGATACATAGCGATGTATTCGGTCCCATGTCTACACATGTCAGGAATGGTTCTTCGTACTTCATTACATTCACTGGCGAGCTCTCAAGTTACAGACATGTGTTCCTGTTAAAACGCAAGTCTAAAGCTTTTGAGAAATTCAAAGATTATAAGCACGAAGTCGAGAACCAAAACGGGTAAAAGTATTATGATCCTTCGATCTGATCGAGGAGGAGAATACTTGAGCAATGATTTCTTGGACTATCTAAAAGATAATGGGATTATCTATCAGCTTACTCCTCCGTATACACAATAACACAACGGTGTATCGGAACGGAGGAATCACACCCTATTAGATATGGTGCGCTCTATGATGAGCATTGTTGAGTTACCTATTTCCTTTTGAGTTATGCGCAGGAGACGGCCGCGTACCTATTGAATAGAGTTCCAACCAAATCGGTGCCTACCACTCCATATGAGATATGGAATGGGAAGAGACCATCTCTTAAACGAGTTAAGATATGGGGTTGTCCGGCTTATGTTAAAAGGCAAAATCCGGACAAGCTCGAGGCAAGATTAGTTCTTTGCAAGTTTGTGGGATATCCAAGCAATTCGTATGGATATCATTTCTACCTCGGTGAGGAGCAAAAAGTTTTTGTTGCTCAACATGCCACCCTTTTAAGAAAGGAATTTCTTGCAAAAGAAATTAGTGGAAAAGAGGTAGAGCTGGAAGAAGTTCCAGCAGCACAAACTGCAACTGAAGATTTAGTGGAACCAGAGGATTCAATAATTCCCGACGAACCTCAACCGCTCCACCGATCTAGTAGAGTACCTCATCCACCCGAGAGATACTACGGTTTTCTCATTGATGGTGGGAGCGAGGACTGCATCATGGAAGATGATGACCTGACTAGCTTCGAGCAGGCCATCACTAGTGAGGACTCTGTGAAATGGCTGGATGCAATGCGAACTGAAATGGAATCCATGTACACCAACAAAGTATGGACTTTGGAAGTTGCTCCTGAAGGGGTAAAACCAATTGGGAGCAAATGGATCTTTAAGAAGAAACTTGGTGTAGATGGAAAAGTTGAGACTTTCAAAACTAGACTTGTTGCAAAGGGTTTTCGTCAACGACCAGGTATGGATTATGACGAAACATTTTCTCCAGTGGCTATGCTTAAGTCCATCCGGATCTTACTTGCCATTGCTGCATACCATGACTACGAAATCTGGCAAATGGATGTTAAGACCGCCTTTCTAAATGGTGATTTAAAGGAGTGCGTGTACATGACTCAGCCAGAGGGCTTCGTAGACAGTGGGAGTAGCGAAAAGGTGTGCAAACTGCTTAAATCCATCTACGGGCTAAAGCAGGCATCACGGAGTTGGAACGTCTGTTTTGATGTAGTAGTCAAAGAGTTTGACTTCATCAAAAACGTAGATGAACCTTGTATATACAAGAAGGTAGCAGAGAGTAAGGTTGTCTTTCTCGTATTTTACGTGGATAACAAACTCTTGATAGGAAATAATGTCCCTATGCTGCACTCGGTCAAGCTCTTCTTATCACAAAGATTCTCAATGAAAGATCTAGGTGATGCCTCCTGTATTTTGGGAATTAAGATCTATAGAGATAGATCTAAATGGATACTGGGATTGTCCCAATCTAGGTAAATTGACACCATACTAAAGAGGTTTAGTATGGAACAATCCAAGCATGGGAATTTACCCACAATCACTGGACTCACTCTCTCCAAAGTAATGTCTCCCAAGACTGATTTGGAGAGAGCTCGCATGCAAAGGATACCCGATGCTTCGGCAGTAGGCTCTATCATGTACGCGATGCTATATACCAGATCCGATGCAGCATACTCAATAAGTGTAGTGAGTAGGTATCAAGCAGATCAGGAGAGAGTCACGGGACAGCTGTGAAGAACATTCTCAAGTACTTGAGAAGAACTAAAGAGATGTTCTTGGTGTATGGTAACAGTGACCTCCAAGTGGAGTCTTTTACCGATTCAAGCTTCCAAAGTTATAAGGATGACTCTAAGTCGCACTCGGGATTTGTCTTTACCCTTAATGGAGCGGCGGTGTGTTGGAAGAGTTCCAAACAGGAAACCGTTGCAAACTCGACGATGGAGGCTGAATACGTCGCTGCAAACGATGCTGCCAAAGAGGCTGTCTGGATTAAGAAGTTCATAACCGAACTTAGTGTGGTTCCGTCCATCGAGCATCCAATACCTTTGTATTGCGATAACAATGGAGCAGTAGTTTTGGCTAAGGAACACAGGTCCCATCAGTGATCCAGGAATATTTTGATGCGGTATCACCTGATCCAGGAATAGTTGATCGCCGGGAGATCGAGGTCAGGAGAGTAGACATGAAGGATAACACTGCGGATGTTAGTGTATATGCCCTAGAGGCCATTACTGTATGATACTGGATTGTATATTACTTGATGGAAGCTTGGGATATTCACCTTGTATTGACATTCTTGCTCAAAATGGTAGTATGCTACTTGGTTTATTTCTGCTTTAATGTGTTCATGTGTTTCTTTTAGCATATCGCTTTTACACATTAGTGGAGCCCTTACGATCTATGCTTGATTACCAGCGTTGTGATGGCAGTCACACTCGTGGGGGCTGGGTAATCTATAAGCACATCCTTATGCAGGTCCCTAGTCGCAGGACTATCGAGACAGGGCATCGATACTCCGGAGTAGACTAGCGTATGCGCTTCTCATCCCAGCTTGGGAGACGGCCTGTCCTACAGCCATCAGTACGTCGTACTTGGGATAGTATGCGGGTGCTCGTTAGGTTACGAGTACACTGGACAGGACTCGTCGGGAACTGTTGGTTGGTATTATACCTATTGTCAATTATCAGTTCCCAGGTGACATGAGTACAGCTTAGTCCGTTGACTTGACACTGTCACTTCGCCTCGAGTGTGTTCCCACTGTACTTTGATTACTACCCTACCACGACTCAAAGGAGTCATGCAAACAGGTAGTTTTTGGGTGCAGTCCCGATGCACTTGGAGGCAGTGACGGTTAGACAGGATTCGTCTCTCCCGGTATTGGGGGTTGATATCGCGCTGTGTCTAGGAGAGCCATTACCCAAATTCCCTGGCCAGGGCAAGCGAGATAGACTGGTAGGTTTCCAGTGTTATCTCAGGTGTTCTGGACTACACTCTGGCACGACTTGTACCGCTAGTACGGGACTGACGTTTACCGCCCCCCTAGGCCCGCCATGCGACGTTCTTAGACGAACAGACCGGACTGTATGGAGACTGTCACATTCAGGCTCAGTAGGAGTTCAGATGGGGTTTACCTCGTCAGTCTTCTTATCGGCACCTACCTAGGGACCGTTACGTACAGCTAGTGCCGCGTGCGGTCTGTGGTTAAACCCACTGCCAGCGTAGTGTCGAGTCTTTAGAGTCCCACACAGAGGGTTATTCTCCTTTAGGCAAAATGAGTAGAGGTCGCATGGTTTTGCGACAGGGTTCGTTCATATCCGCGCACTTGTGCACGTTTGGTGTCCGGACAGCTTATACTAGCGGGCTTTGGTTTAAGCCGGATCCTAGTATATGATTTGGGATTGGTTTTATCTCATTGTATCCATGTTCCTCGTAACACGGATACGGGTGTGTATGCACGGTTGACTGAGACAGAGGCAGAGGACTTTCATTAGGGTTGATGACCATTGTCATTTTATTAACCCTAATGTTTATATGTGAATTATGAGTTATTGGTATTAGTTAATTATAACTGTGCATGGTTCGGGTTGTTGACCATTTGACTATACTTGACTTGTTGACCTAGGTTGACAAGTTGACCATCATCATTCCATATGAAAGATGCTCTTTGATCCTTGCAAAAGCATTTAATGTGAAATGATAATGGTCATTTCTTGATTAACCATGACAATTATCTTTTGCTAATTATCTAATTTCCATCATTCACATATATGTGAGAAGGTTGAGATATTCTTCTCACTTTATCATTTCCATTCTCTCTCCTCCACTTCCTCTCTCTCTAGCTCTCCCCTCTCATGTGTTGAGAACCATTTGAGCTTGAAATAATCCTTCCAAAAACACTCTCTACTCTTTCTAAGGTCCTAGGTCTAGCACACCAAGCACCTTAGTTACTTCTAGTTTGGGGTTGGAGCCAAAGGTTGAGGCCCTCGGGTGGATCTTTCTACGGCAAAAGAAGGCGACAAGGAGAACCCTTTCTTCCACTCCAAGGAGCAAGAAGAGAAGGACTTGACGACCTAGGTATAACCCACTTACCGAGTAGCTAACTCTCTTTAGCTTTGTTAGTTAGTTTTGTTTAGCAAAGATCCCTCCTTTACATAGTCCATGTTTCCTAGAGTTGTAAAAATAGGATTTTTCATAACGTTTCCGCCTCCCCGCAAGCACCGGGGTGGGCAACGTGGACTTACAGTGGTATCAGAGCCTAGCTAAACACAAACTAACTAGTTAGCAAAGTATATAGAACTTCGATCGCAAAAAATCGCAAAACAGTTTTTCAAAACCCTAACTTTCTGCCGATTTTTAAACCTGCTTTAAAATCAATAAATTATATCTTAAAAATCGGCTCAGGCTTTTCTAAGTACAGGAAAGAAAAACGACCCACTGAACCGACCAACTCACCGTGGTTCCGCGGCCGAGTTGACTCGGCCGTGGATCGTTTTTCCTTCAGTTTACTTCTGGGGGTGTTTTGTGATTTTTGAGATAGTTTGTTTCCACCCAGATTTTCCAGAGAACAAGTTGGTTTTTGGGGTGGTCACAAATCCATATTTTTGATCGAACTTCTTTACACTTTGGCTAATAGGTTATATCTGTGATGTGATATATGTATTGAACGTCCGCTAATCGCTATACGTCGATTAGTGGGGGTTATACATATCTGTGATCTTTAATATTGATGGTATGTGTATATGAATTCGTTGGATTGTCGTGGATGAATAGCCGGGGGGTTGTGAGATGAGAGTTTTCTTATTCTTTCAATTCGTGTAATATGTAAATTGATGTAATATTATTTGTATGGCCGCACAACCGGGTCGGGGTTGTATCCGTCATTGTATAATTTCTTTTTACTGTTTTTGTAACATTTCGAAATAATAAAAATATTATTTTTGGGAAATTTATAATTTAATATTATTTTATTGAATATTTTAATAATTCGGTATAATTAAATATAAATAAATGGGGGGAAATTTTGGAAAATTATGGAAAATTCTAAAATAGGGTAATTTAGAGAATTATGACATTTTTAAGTTTTTATGATTAGTTATATGCTAATTTAGTGCTAATCGCGATTAAAAATCGCTAATCTGTTTTTTAGTACTTTTGTGCAAAACATGCACATATCATTTTCCTATACTTGTGCATTTTCTATCATGGTTTCTCATTTGGGGTTTACTATTTGAGTGAGAAGGAATTTAGAGAATAGAAAAAGAAAAGAAATGAGAAAGGAATAAAATATAAGGTATGGTGTGAGAGAGAAAAGAGAGGGGTTGCTTTGACTTTGTCATTTGTACCCATTCCTTCACCTTCATCATCTCTCCCTCTTCTATATTCTGGGCTGCTGCTCCTCCTCCTCCCTTCCATCTTCAACTCCTCAATTCATCACAAAAACAACACCACCCTGCCCCCATTTCATTAAAAGTGTGCACAAGCTCAAGATCTACACATAGGACCAAGAAAGCAAGGATTTTGGCCACTAGGGTCAACTCAAGAAAATTCTTGAGTTGCCAAATGAGATAATTACTGAACCCTTAGCTTAGTCTTAGCATTACTTATACCCCCATGTTGTGATAGAACCGATATTGTGTGTTTTGTGGATTTGAGGAAAACTTAGTTAGGGTTCGAGGGAATTGTGAGTTGTGGTGAGCAATTGAGCTCAGTAGAAGTTAGATAAACACCCTAGTGCATGAATTGAGACCCCAACCTGAGAGTTGAAACCCAAAATACGGATTTAGAAACCGATATCGGAAAAGTTATGAAATCTGGGAAGCTTATATGAGATCTGCTATCACCCGAGACATCCTAAAATAAAATTGATTGGACAGTGAGATGTGCAGGCACCCAGGAACCACCACACAAAACCCCGGCCCCTAACTTATTTACCCGGCCGCCAATTTAGTCCTATTGGCCGCAATTTGCGGCCAGACCTGCCCCATTTTGGGTCGTTTTGGTTCTGTAGCCCCTACATGTGTAGATTAGACCGCTGGTATGTATAGATTTGTCTAATTTGACCTAGGGTGAAATCTGGAGCCTATTTCCTTAGTTCCTGTTTTGGATTCGTGTTTCCGTATTCTGTATTTTTAGTTCTGAAATTGTGTATAGTGTTTTACCTCGATTATTTGGCGTTTATACGACGATATCGAGGATTGATTGATGTTTTTGGAAGGCGTTGTCCATAGGTTCTAACCTATAGATCATAGCGTATCGTTTTGAGATTCGTATGCCGTTTTAGTTGGAATTGGTTTTGATACGCATTTACGATACTTTGATGGTAGGTACCCCATGAAGACTCCGGGACGACAAGCAAGCGCGTGGCGACGTCCACAAATGAAGATGCAAGGTGAGTAGATTATATCTACAGGGGGAAGTCGGGTGGATGGCGTATAGCACCCCCGCGGTCCGTAGTTGATATACTATATATTATATGTGATAGTTATAGTGTGTCATGGATATTGTGTTAGGTGTATTATGGATAGCTTAGGGTTAGAAGTAAACTAGTATAGTTCATAGTCGCGAACCCTAGAATAGGTTTACATCCACACACGCACCCTTGCATTTTCACTATACTTACACTGTGTTGATGATGATATTGGATGACATTGGAGATGAGTCGATGATTTTAGGCATTGTGCTGTGAGATCGGTGATGTGATGTGATTCGTACTTGCGATAAAACATGTGATCTTAGCGGGGCGCTGGGCATGTGTTTTACCCCCGCATTCATACTTATATAGATGGTTTTGATTTGTACTAGACTTAGATCTGTACACCAGATTATGCGATGCGATGATAATGATACCTGATATTTGATTAGAGGAATGTGATACTGACCCGTACCCAGCTATTGGGATGCCGTACGACGATTTACTGTACGAACTTTATATTGATGATAGATCCGCACTCATGACTTGAGGATGTCATGTGATATACGGCATCGTACGCGATACTATTGGGGCGGGATCACCGACTATATATATATATATATATATATATATATATATATATATATATATATATATATCGACTCAGATTTAGGTGGTTTCCATACCCCTCCCGATTGACTTGATACTTAGAACTGTAGTTTGCATAGTAGATGTTAGACTAGACCCGAGTCATACCTATTTCAAAAACTAACGAATCAGGAATATCTTAAAAACACTGTAGCCCTTAGTTTACCAAAAACCCCGATTTGTCTTATTTCAAATGGCAAGCTGCATTACTATTAATTTATCATTTACTCTACGGCTCGCATTTGCATTGCATGCTTATATGTTATTGAGTCATATTTCTTTGTGCATGTGCCTTTACATAATTCCATGCTCATATTAGTGTTTCAGGTTGCATGCATTATAAGTCATGGATTTCGCACTGTGATATGGTTGCATATGATGATTCTGGATTGTTTTACTTCTGCGTATATATATCAGTGGTATGGGACACTGAAATATATATGTGTACCCATAGTATATATATATTAGTGGTATGGGACGCCGATATATATATAAACCTACTTAATATATCATCATGATGATCTATGCAAACTTATATATGCATTCCGATATATGAGAGTGTGGGCTGACCCGGACGGACGGATGCCCGATATATGAGAGTGTGGGCTGACCCGGACCGACGGATGCCCGATATATGAGAGTGTGGGCTGACCCGGACCGACGGATGCCCGATATATGAGAGTGTGGGCTGACCCGGACCGACGGATGCTCGATATATGAGAGTGTGGGCTGACCCGGACTGACGGATGCCCGATATATGAAAGGAGCCTATGCGCTCGATATGAAAGGAGCCTATGTGCTCGGAGCCTATGTGCTCAATATAAGAGGAGCCTTTATGGTCAATGGTATATTATATCTCCCCTACCCCACATTTATTTTATATGCATTGCATCATGTATTAGTTGTACCTGATAGAGTACCTTCATGGATGTTGCATACATATCGGATACATGGTATATGGGTTTTACTTGATATTGAGATATATATTTGTGTCGATGCTCGACACTGATTTTCTGATGACTTCATTCGTGATACCTTCTGCTTTCTTTTCACCGCATACATACATCGTATTTATGATATGTTATTACGTGAGGCACTGGCACGAGTTCTTGGCAATACACTTATGCTCAGATGTTACATTGCCACTTTACCATGCTCCAGACTTATTCATTTGAGGTTTATATTACATACTGATTGTATTGACCTAAGATTATGTCTTGCTTTCGATTTCTGCTTGTAGATATTTTCTATTCACGAGTTGGCAACTCACCCCCGTTGTGCCACAGTTCTTGCAGGTTTGCCGTACAGGTTCCATAGCGGCATTCCTGGCACACTGCTTTCCTTTGCGGGTGATTTTCTTGGTAGGTGGGTTCTTTGTATCAGAACCGCCGTTGCACTTGTATTATTCATTGTATCTAGAAATCCATCAACCAAAACTTGTATATTGTTTCATACCTAGACACTAGTGATGTATTATTTCGACCTTAGAGTCGCGCTCAGTAGTATTACGATTTTCTTGCTTATTGGAGATTCTCTTGGGTTTTGATCCTCGCCCTTCGGCGTTGTATATTATATTGCTTGTGTGGGTTGTGCTCCTTGTTATGCGTAGTAAGTGTTTGATAAAATGCCTCAATGGAAAATAATTTACAAAATATGTTTCTTTACTCTTAATATGGTTTTAGATTTCTGGGCTTTTGGCTTACTTGGATCAGATGGAGTCCTATAGACTTCATATTGTTCAAGGGCCAGTCACGTGCTCTTTCGGGTCATGACAAAGTTGGTATCAGAGCGCTAGGTTAACCTTGGTTCAAGTCTAAGTTTGACTATGTGGAGCCTAGGGCGTCTATATATATACGGAACTTAGGCTTGACCTTACGGAACTTAGACTTAGTCGAGGGGGTATTAGACCCGAACTTTCGTCGTGTAGGATGACCCTTGGTTGATGGAATAGGTGACTAAAGTAGAGTGACGTACCGTGGGTATGTTCCGCGGCATACTTACGATACGCTACTCCGCTTAAGGAACCTTAGGATGTATATATTTTCGAGATCAGTGATTCTCTTCATATCCATGATTATACATCCATTTGATGATCCTCGATTCTATTAGTCCATGATCATACCTTCATTGATGTTGTTCCTTCTTATGATCATGTATCCATTCTGGATCTGTTGTTTTCTTTCTTGCCATCGATCTGCTCTCTTCGATACTCGATTGAGGTTCATGTCGCCATTGTTGAGCGCAGTTGAGCTGTTGCTAGTGTTACGGTCAGGGCGAGCTCGTCTGGTACGAGGACCGACCGTTGTGTTTTCTGGTGACATGGGAACGTCTCGAGTTAGTATTGGTGATTGTGACCTCTAGTGGAGGCGAGTGCTTGGTTTTGCACCGGATGATCGGGCCATTGTCAGTTGAGAGAAGACTGTTGATGTATATCATACCTCAGAGATTGATGGGATGTCGCTTCCGGAGCTTGCGAGCTGAGATCTCCGGAGCTTCCAGGCAGATATGAGACATAGGATAGCTTGTCTACCCGATTTGAGAAACGAAGGTGATTCGTTCGATGTATGCGCCGGAGCAGGCCCAGTTGAGTTAAAGATTTCCAGTGTGGAGAGTCTTACTCGGATCTAGAGCAGACCGATTTAGATATGACCGCCAATGTATTGCCTTTCCTGGAGGATTGAGGCGTTGTTCAACGTACAGACGAATGAGCCAGTTGTTGCTGCAAATGACGAGATATCGCCCAGATGATTGGAGCTAATGCAGCATGAGTATACACTTAGAGATATGATGGAAGGTCGTTAGTCACTAAGGATGAAGGACTAGGACATGTGATTCGTTCGCTTACCCAGATGAGAGGTCATCGGATAGATTGCTTCCAGCTAGAGATGACTTCACGCGGAGACGTTGAGAGTCGACAGAGACGATCGAATGTCGGGAACCTGCTATTCCAAGTTTAAAGTATTCGGAAAGACATGCAGGCGATTCTATGGACCCTCTAAAAGAATGAAACCCTAACTCGACTTAATGACCGTGTGAAAGCCTTTGAACCTTAGGGTTTGCGGCAGTTCTGCGGCGAAATTAGTGAGGCTTGGGTTTGCCCTTCTACGGCTGGACCACTGATGCTGTGGTATGTACTCGATACTATTAAACTGTACTCAAGATGTTGATTTCCTGGGGGAATATGAGGTTCGGATGGTTCGACATCATTCGGATATCATGTGATAGGACACACTGCTTGGGAGACTCCAGATACGAGCATAGCCGTTGGAGCGCAGTTCATGCAGCCACGATGAGATGAGTCCGAATTAGTCGACATTGAAGCAGAGTGAAGTAAAGAGTTCGCAAGAGATTTCAACGAGATGACTTCCCACTCCGCTGACATCAGAGATGCGACACACACGCAAAGGCGTTGTATATGAATATATCTTCCAGAAAGAGGCGCGATAAGTATGCAGCCGTTCCGGAATAAGAATTAGCTTCAGCAATGGATGATGACTTCCGGGCAATTCGGCAGGAATGAGATTTGAGAGAGACCTCGACAGGACCTTTCTGGAATACGATACGAGAAGACCTGGACCCAGGAGGGGTCATATTGCACACACCCAGCAGGCCAGAGTTCGGCATCGTCGACGAGATAGTTGACCAGGTTTGGATAAAGGACCATACCCAGATGTGTTGTGAGTTGATCGAGGATGGACGAGTATTGAGTATTCCTCCGATGGTTGGGACGCGTTCCCGAGGACCTGTTCGGCCACACATCTTCTACCGAACGATGAAGCTACAGAGTACGTGATTTCGAGTCCGTGCGAGAGACTTCGGATTGACCGTAGCCGAGAACAGTGCAGTGCGTAGATAGCATGGCGTAACGTCATAGTGGACGATGATAGAGACAAGTGGAACCAGAGGTTCATGCGAGACGCTGATGAGCTGTCATTACCTTCCGTTGAGACTAGAGACCTGATATACTTACAGAGGCGTTAGGATGCGACCAATTTCTGAGAAGATGTTGTGCTGAGGACACAGATGTCCATAGAGTGAGAAGAGATTATGCCAGAGAGCCAGCCTCCGTACAGTTCAGCATGGGCAAGATCAGAAGAGACCTTGAGCGGAATTCCTTCCAGGACACTACTGCAATGATAATTGCACCCAGGATCGGATGTGTCACGTGCATTCAGAGAGCCAGCGGCCGACACCAGCGACTTGCTGCTTTACGAGTGGTCATGATGATTGACCGAGAGATGACTAGAGAAGTGCCAGAGTGGAATCGTCCCCGTTAGCACACTTGACAGGGCCGATGAGCCAATTGATTGCGAGATAGGTAATCCACAGAGAAGATAAGGACCCCAGAGATAGAGGACGCCAGACCGTGAGAAAGAGGCAAGTGGATATCTTGCGCTGCTGGCATTGGATGCACCGACACCTTCTCGACTTTGAAGGAGGGACTACCGACGACGGTATTTATGATTTGTGATTTTGTGATTCGATTATCACGTATCCGACAACTTGGATTGTTACTGAATGTTTTAGTAGTTGGGGGTTTAAATTTAAATTCGGGGACAGAATTTATTTAAGGGGGGTAGATTGTAACATTTCGAAATAATAAAAATATTATTTTTGGGAAATTTATAATTTAATATTATTTTATTGAATATTTTAATAATTCGGTATAATTAAATATAAATAAATGGAGGGAAATTTTGGAAAATTTTGGAAAATTCTAAAATAGGGTAATTTAGAGAATTATGACATTTTTAAGTTTTTATGATTAGTTATATGCTAATTTAGTGCTAATCACGATTAAAAATCGCTAATCGGTTTTTTAGTACTTTTGTGCAAAACATGCACATATCATTTTCCTATAATTGTGCATTTTCTATCATGGTTTCTCATTTGGGGTTTACTATTTGAGTGAGAAGGAATTTAGAGAATAGAAAAAGAAAAGAAATGAGATAGGAATAAAATATAAGGTATGGTGTGAGAGAGAAAAGAGAGGGGTTGCTTTGACTTTGTCATTTGTCCCCATTCCTTCACCTTCATCATCTCTCCCTCTTCTATTTTCTGGGTTGCTGCTGCTCCTCCTCCCTTCCATCTTCAACTCCTCAATTCATCACAAAAACAACACCAAAACCCTACCCCCATTTCATTAAAAGTGTGCACAAGCTCAAGATCTACACATAGGACCAAGAAAGCAAGGATTTTGGCCACTAGGGGCAACTCAAGAAAATTCTTGAGTTACCAAATGAGGTAATTACTGAACCCTTAGCTTAGTCTTAGCATTACTTATACCCCCATGTTGTGATAGAACCGATATTGTGTGTTTTGTGGATTTGAGGAAAACATAGTTAGGGTTCGAGGGAATTGTGAGTTGTGGTGAGCAATTGAGCTCAGTAGAAGTTAGATAAACACCCTAGTGCATGAATTGAGACCCCAACCTGAGAGTTGAAACCCAAAATACGGATTTAGAAACCGATATCGGAAAAGTTATGAAATCTGGGAAGCATATATGAGATCTGCTATCACCCGAGACATCCTAAAATAAAATTGATTGGACAGTGAGATGTGCAGGCACCCAGGAACCACCACACAAAACCCCAGCCCCTAACTTATTTTCCCGGCCTCCAATTTAATCCTATTGGCCGCAATTTGCGGCCAGACCTGCCCCATTTTGGGTCGTTTTGGTTCTGTAGCCCCTACATGTGTAGATTAGACCCCTGGTATGTATAGATTTGTCTAATTTGACCTAGGGTGAAATCTGGAGCCTATTTCCTTAGTTGCTGTTTTGGATTCGTGTTTCCGTATTCCGTATTTTTAGTTCTGAAATTGTGTATAGTGTTTTACCTCAATTATTTGGCGTTTATACGACGATATCGAGGATTGATTGATGGTTTTGGAAGGCGTTGTCCATAGGTTCTAACCTATAGATCATAGCGTATCGTTTTGAGATTCGTATGCCGTTTTAGTTGGAATTGATTTTGATACGCATTTACGATACTTTGATGGTAGGTACCCCATGAAGACTCCGGGACGACAAGCAAGCGCGTGGCGACGTCCACAAATGAAGATGCAAGGTGAGTAGATTATATCTACATGGGGAACTCGGGTGGATGGCGTATAGCACCCCCGCAGCCCGTAGTTGATATACTATATATTATATGTGATAGTTATAGTGTGTCATGGATATTGTGTTAGGTGTATTATGGATAGCTTAGGGTTAGAAGTAAACTATTATAGTTCATAGTCGCGAACCCTAGAATAGGTTTACATCCACATGTGCACCTCTGCATTTTCACTATACTTACACTGTGTTGATGATGATATTGGATGACATTGGAGATGAGTCGATGATTTTGGGCATTGTGCCGTGAGATCGGTGATGTGATGTGATTCGTACTTGCGATACGACATGTGATCTTAGCGGGCCGTTGGGCATGTGTTTTACCCCCGCATTCATACTTATATAGATGGTTTTGATTTGTACTAGACTTAGATCTGTACCCAGATTATGCGATGCGATGATAATGATACCTGATATTTGATGAGAGGAATGTGATACTGACCCGTACCCAGCTATTGGGATGCCGTACGATGATTTACTGTACGAGCTTTATATTGATGATAGATTCGCACTCATGACTTGAGGATGTCATGTGATATACGGTATCGTACGCGATACTATTGGGGAGGGATCACCGACTATATATATATATATATATATATATATATATATCGACTCAGATTTAGGTGGTTTCCATACCCCTCCTGATTGACTTGATACTTAGATCTGTAGTTTGCATAGTAGATGTTAGACTAGACCCGAGTCATACCTATTTCAAAAACTAACGAATCGGGAATATCGTAAAAACACTGTAGCCCTTAGTTTACCAAAAACCCCGATTTGTCTTATTTCAAATGGCAAGCTGCATTACTTTTCATTTATCATTTACTCTACGGCTCGCATTTGCATTGCATGCTTATATGTTATTGATTCATATTCCTTTGTGCATGTGCCTTTACATAGTTCCATGCTCATATTAGTGTTTCAGGTTGCATGCATTATAAGTCATGGATTTCGCACTGTGATATGGTTGCATATGATGATTCTGGATTGTTTTACTTCTGCGTATATATATCAGTGGTATGGGACGCTGAAATATATATGTATACCCATAGTATATATATATTAGTGGTATGGGACGCCGATATATATATACACCTACTTAATATATCATCATGATGACCTATGTAAACTTATATATGCATTCCGATATATGAGAGTGTGGGCTGACCCGGACTGACGGATGCCCGATATATGAGAGTGTGGGCTGACCCGGACTGACGGATGCTCGATATATGAGAGTGTGGGCTGATCCGGACTGACGGATGCCCGATATATGAGAGTGTGGGCTTACCCGGACTGACGGATGCCCGATATATGAGAGTGTGGGCTGACCCGGACTGACGGATGCCCGATATATGAAAGGAGCCTATGCGCTCAATATGAAAGGAGCCTATGTGCTCGGAGCCTATGTGCTCAATTTGAGAGGAGCCTTTATGGTCGATGGTATATTATATCTCCCTACCCCACATTTATTTTATATGCATTGCATCATGTATTAGTAGTACCTGATAGAGTACCTTCATGGATGTTGCATACATATCGGATACATGGTATATGGGTTTTACTTGATATTGAGATATATATTTGTGTCGATGCTCGACACTGATTTTGTGATGACTTCATTCGTGATACCTTCTGCTTTCATTTCACCGCATACATACATCGTATTTATGATATGTTATTACGTGAGGCACTGGCATGAGTTCTTGCCAATACACTTATGCTCAGATGTTACATTGCCACTTTACCATGCTCCACACTTATTCATTTGAGGTTTATATTACATACTGATTGTATTGACCTAAGATTATGTCTTGCTTTCGATTTCTGCTTGTAGATATTTTCTATTCACGAGTTGGCAACTCACCCCCGTTGTGCCACAGTTCTTGCAGGTTTGCCGTACAGGTTCCATAGCGGCATTCCTGGCACACTGCTTTCCTTTGCGGGTGATTTGCTTGGTAGGTGGGTTCTTTGTATCAGAACCGCCGTTGCACTTGTATTATTCATTGTATCTAGAAATCTATCAACCAAAACTTGTATATTGTTTCAGACCTAGACACTAGTGATGTATTATTTCGACCTTAGAGTCGCGCTCAGTAGTATTACGATTTTCTTGCTTATTGGAGATTCTCTTGGGTTTTGATCCCCGCCCTTCGGCGTTGTATATTATATTGCTTGTGTGGGTTGTGCTCCTTGTTATGCGTAGTAAGTGTTTAATAAAATGCCTCAATGGAAAATAATTTACAAAATATGTTTCTTTACTCTTAATATGGTTTTAGATTTCTGGGCTTTTGGCTTACTTGGATCAGATGGAGTCCTATAGACTTCATATGGTTCAAGGGTCAGTCACGTGCTCTTTCGGGTCGTGACAGTTTTTGCTCCTAGGATAGACCCAAGGTGGGGTGCACAAACTACCGGGTATCTCGAAGTGCCGAGTGGCCTACTCATGGTGTTGAGGGAGGTTGCTTCGCTTCGGGTACTTGGCGGGTAGTTTGCCGCACCCGTAGGGGTCTAGGATAGGGTTTGGCTATTCATCGCGACCGTGTAATCCGTTCTTCGTTACAGGCTCGTACGAATTGCGGATTCCTAGTATATACAATGTATTCATCTGTGATCTGGAATGGCTATCATTGCATGTGACGAATGTTTATATATATCTATATGATATCTATTTAGGCGTTGCTTATGTTTTGTATCCGCGCTAGTCCATCCCCCGCTCTGTCGTTAGTTAAGTAACCTAACGGGTGATGACGGGACCCCGTGGCGAATGCGGATGGCATAAGCGTACGTCATATTTTCGTTGTTTTCTGCAATGGTAGGATTAAATGATGGGACGCATTGGAATTAATGCAAGAAATAAAATAAACCAAGTAACAGTCGTTGGAACACTTTCAAAACCACTCGGGTCTTTTCAAAACAAAATTTTAAATGCGGAGCTTGAACCACTCCTTTTGAAAGCTATCTTGTTCCTTCGATTATATCAAGTTCACTACGTTCACGGTTTCGCCAAAACCATTCGTAGCCCTCCGTCGTTTCACATGAATGGTCAATAAGTATTCAAGCTATGTTTGTTTGCCAAAGTCAAGGCATAGTGATTGGTAGCTATTGGGTATTCATGTGCAGCATAGATAGATGTGTTGGTTTGGGGCAGTCGTTCTACCTTGTTGGCCAAAGTCAAGGGTATGTGCGGGTGGGCTCAAATTAACCTGGAGAATGACGGGTAGAACTTGACATGTGACTTATGATTTGTTGGCCAAAGTCAAGGTCATAAGAGCATGGGGCAAAAATCCACATCGGGAGTTTCAAAAGAACTGAAACTTTCTAGCGATGCATACCATTTGGAGTGTGATGATTCTGGTAGGATTCCATTAGTTTTGTCACGCGATGATATTTGGATCCCGATCCTACTGTGAGTATATGCTACTCCTCCGGAACTTTCTCACTTAACGATCAATTCTATAAACCAAGCAGGTGTCTAGAAAGGTGTTAGCGGGGCTACGCCCACAGGGAAAAGAGGTTACTTAATTAAGGAACTTCGCGAAAGCGTTGGAAAACCTCTCTCGAAGTACCGACACTGGCCTGTTAGTTATGTATATGCCATAGAGGCCATTGTTGTACATATGATGTATATTATGATGGATGCTTGGATATATACAGAGAGGACTTTCTTGCTCGTCATGATAGTATGCTATTTGGTTTTACTTTATCTTAACATGTTGACTTGTATTTGTTTACTGTCTTACTCTCACATGTTGATAAAGCCCTTAGGATCTGTACTCGACTACTGGGACTATGATGAGATCATACTAGTTGGGCCATAGTAGTCGATGAGTACATCCTATAACTGTTCCTAGTCGAGGGTATATCGAGACAGGGCATCGATACACCAGAGTAGACTAGCGTATATGCATCTTGACCCATATGATGGGCGATAGATGATCCCATATCCATCAGTGTTTGACATCAAGGATGGTGTACGGGTGCTCAGTGGAGACTGGGTACACTGGACGGACTCACCGAGAACTCCCAGTTGGTGATATACCACACGTCAGATGGCAGTTCTCTGTGACACTGGTACAGGGTAGTCTGTAGACCCGAGATCGTCATAGAGTCTTGTGTGATTCCCACTGTGCTTTGATTTCCACCTTACCACATCCAAGAGGGCATGCAAAACGGTGGCTTTTGGGTACAGTCCCGAATCACATGGAGGCAATGAGCGATAGGAGGGGATTCGTCTCTCCCGGTATAGGGAGTTGATGTTGTGCTGTGTTCGATTAGCTATAACTGGAAGTCCCTGGCCAGGGCTGATATAGAGATATACTGGTAAGTGTTACCAGTAGTTTCTCGACCTGTTATGAGTCTCACATCGACACGACTTATCGGTTACTGGGGTCTGACGTATACCACCCCTAGACTTGATATGCGACATATCAGACGAATAGACCGGACCGTACGGGAGTGTTACTGATTGGATTCACAGGAGAACGGACAGGCTAGCTTGTTAATCTTTTGATCGCTCAATACCTGGGTGGCTGTTACGTTTAGCTGACCGCTTGCAGCTTGTGGGTGTTTGATATGATCATCACCTGCTACCGGCGTATTGACGATTCTTTAGAGTCCTACACAGAGGTTTCTTGCTCAGGCAAAACGGAGTAGAGGCACATATGTGATATGTGCAGGACCGAGGATAATGCGATATGAGATACCGTATTATATTCTCGCGATATTTAGATATGAACCGAGTCATCGGATCAAGTGTTGATTCGATGAATCGGTACATGATATATTAGTCGGTTATATTCGATATAGCCGGATCGTCGGATCAAGTGTTAATTCGATGATTTAATGTATAATGATATATATGATATATTGTATTACATTATCTAATATTGGCTCGCTTTATTATTTCATTTTCTCACCGGATTAATACATTGATATATGTTAATTGTATTATTTTCTTTTGTTGCAAATATATAATATATATGTGATATATATTATTGTGACATGATATGATTTATTATGAAACAAGTTTAAGGATGATAAAAAGGGATTAGGGTTTGATTAGGGTTAGCTCCTTCTTGTTCATTCTAGAAGGATTCTCTTTTGTCTTGGTTAAGATATTATGGTTGATACTTATCCTTGACTCATACTTAACCTAACCAAACCCTAGCTCTAGTTTATTCTCTACAAAGGTTTAGCCTCTCATCCTTGACCATAGTTCCATAATCAATCATATACTCTTATCTACTATTCATCACAAAAGAAATCACAAGTGAGCTCTCTCTCAAACTCAAGAGAGAAGAAGATGGAGAATAATGAGATTAATCCTCGTAACGGAGAACTCCGGGTGGAGTCCCTTACCGATTCCAGCTTCCAAAGTGATAAGGACGACTCTAAGTCGCACTCGGGATTTGTCTTTACCCTCAATGGAGGGGCGGTATGTTGGAAGAGTTCCAAATAGGATACCGTTGCAGACTCGACGATGGAGGCTGAATACATCACTGCCAACGATGCTGCCAAAGAGGCTGTCTGGATGAAGAAGTTCATTAGTGAACTTGGTGTGGTTCCATCCATTGAATATTGAATACCTCTGTATTGTGATAACAATGGAGTTGTGGCTTTGGCCAAGGAACCAAAGTCCCATCAGAAGTCCAGACATATTCTGATGCGGTATCACCTGATCGGGGAGATAGTTGATCGCCGGGAGATCGAGGTCTGGAGAGTAGATACGAAAGACAACACTGCGGATCCACTCACGAAGGCCATTCCCCAGATACAGTTTGAGAGATTATTCGGGATGCTAGGTATGAGATACTACAGCAGCTGGCCTTAGTGCAAGTGAGAGATTCTTAGTTATGTATATGCCCTAGAGGCCATTGTTGTACATATGATGTATATTATGATGGATGCTTGGATATATACAGAGAGGACTTTCTTGCTCGTCATGATAGTATGCTATTTGGTTTCACTTTATCTTAAGGATTAATCTCATTATTCTCCATCTTCTTCTCTCTTGATTTTGAGAGAGAGCTCACTTGTGATTTCTTTTGTGATGAGTTCTTGTGAGAAAATGATATAAAAAGAAAGCATAAATACTATTCCATCATCCTCATCTAATCTAGCCAATTAGATTAGGGTGTTCACCTCGTTAGAGTGAGAGAGCTTGGGTTATAGCAACTTCGACGTAGATCATCGGAGAAGCGGAACACTTCAAGCTAGCATGGATCGTTCGAGTCGTGGAGCCTCTCTTGAGTCCGGGAGATCGTGGATCGCGGCGAAGGGACTTCTACTCGGAGCTTGTGAAGCGAAGGAGAGGACTACAAAGGTTGTAATCCCTCACACTTAGTATTAAAGATGTTATCTTGCATGTTATACCCTAATAATCTAGCAAAGATCCCGGCTTTGGGTTGTTTGGCACATCTAAAATTTTATTCGGGCATGTTTGATGCTTTATGAACCTTCACAAGAGTGCCTAGCAACCCTATAGTAGTATCAGAGCCAAGCTAGAGCTTTAGGCGATGTCTAGACGAAGTTTAAAGTCCGATCGAACCCGAAAACCCCGATGTAAACCCTTCTCTGTACATTTTTTGAAAATGTGATTTTTTATGAATTAAAAATGCTCAGAAAAACAAGCAGGAAAAACTAAGAATTACTGTGAAATACGGTCCACTAAGTCCCTGAAATGACCGCGGTACCGCGGCCAAACCAACGGTTTGGCGGCGGTACCGCGGCCAAAATTTGGACTTAGTCCCTGGAATTTCATATATTTATTCTTAGGTCCTTTCTTGGCAATTTTTTCTGGGAATTTTTTAATTCCACTCAAGTGTTGAGTTTTCTAGGGTTGTATTGGGGACTCGTTGATTCGATCGGATAATTTAACTTTGTTTAGTTTGTTCCGGATAATTTTTAGAAACTGTTAAAAAGTTCGAACGGATATCAATAACTCACTTTTTCCCCTGTCGGAAAATTTTTCAAAAGTTGGATTTTTTCTCGAGTTTAAGAACGTTCTAAGTCGTACAAGTAACGCGGTGGACCCTCTAGAAGACAACAAACCTTAACTCGATTATGTGACCGTCTTGAACTGCCTTTTTAACCTTTGGGTTTGGGGCAGTACGGCGTGCCACATGTGAGGCGTTGGCTTGACCCTTCTACGGCTAGACCATTGCTACTGTGGCATGTGATGGATGTTTTTAAACTGATTTCAAGTGTTGAGATATATTGGGGAAATCTTGGGTGTTTGATTATTCGATCGGAAAGTTTGACATTGTCTATTTATCTTGATTGTGATACAATATTTGGAATCCACAAGAAGTTATGAGATAACTAATTTGAATGTTATAAACATAGCAGTTTAGTCTCAATTGATCGGTTGCCATGGGATTTTGATGTGATCAAAAGTCCGTCGCAATCACGTAGCGTACGCGGATACTCGCCGGGTAAACTTAATAAACAGCCATGCCCCATAGCCCCGACTAAGTGACTGTAGGAGAACCCCGTCGCCAAAAGCATCCGTTCGGGTGCTCGCGGCAACGGTGTTCCGCCTTAGTGCACTTCGTCGACGGCATCCGGGGGTGCGGCCGTCTACTAAAGTTTGCGATGAGCATTCGATCAGGTTGTCGGGAATCTTGTTGAATTGCCTGACTTGATATTGAAAAGAGTTTTCGATAATGAGACTAAAATGCGGGGTTTATAAATGTTAGGCATGCGATGTCTAAGGAATTCATTTGGTTAGGCATATGATGTCTAAGAAGGTTGCGGATTCCAACTGTTGTAGTTTTACACTTTCTTTTCTGTGACCGTAAGCGTAATATGTGTTATCGCCGGTTTCGTTGCTATATGTCAACGACAATTGGGATACGCATGTTTACTTACGTTGATGACATGTGATGTTATGTGTTGCTAGATATGTTATATTGGATCGTCGCGTTTGAATAGCCGGGGGTTTTATGTGAGATGAGGGTTTTTATTTTCATTCATGTAAAATTCTTTTCTATGTAATATTCTTTTATTGGGGCACTTCCGGGATGAGGTTGATGTCACCTTTGTATATTATTTACTTTTCCGCATTAGGTAGACCCAAGGAGGGGAGCACAAGTAACCGGGTTCTAGGGTCCAGTGGGAGGCCATCTCGAGGAGTCGAGACCGGGTCTCCTAACCCTAGAATTGGCAGTGTTACTTGCCGCTCTCGTAGGGGTCTAGGGATGTGGGTTTGTCTATTCATCGCGACCGTGGAATCCGTGTTTTATACAGGCTCGTATTGAAAACACGGACGTCCTAGTATATCCAATATTTCATATATGTTCTTCTGCTGCAATGTTCTGTGATGAGATCATATTACCGCCTGAGACGAATGCTTATACTATATATATATATATATGCTGATATATAAATATTACTGCTTTCGTTTCTTCTGTGATGCTTAGGAAGCATAAGCTGATGGGATTTTTTATTAATGAGATTAATAAAAAGAAAAGAAACCTAAAAGATGTTGTAGAATCAAAACTTTATAAAAAGGGTAGCTACAGTTTTGCTTTGCATAGCGGTATATATGATATACCCTGCACCTTATTCGATGAGGAAAGAGCCGAGATCCCTTCACCGGGAGTGACCTCTTTAGCGAAACTGGCAGATGCTACAAAACTCGGTTTGTCTTTTGATTGTTTTTAGAGTTTTGCTTTGCACAGTAATATATATGATATATCCTGCACCTTATTCGATGAGGAAAGAGCCGAGATCCCTTCACCGGGAGTGACCTCTTTAGAAAAACTGATGAAAGCCTAAAAAACACTCCATTTCAAAATTTCACATGATTCTACGACGATATCAAGTTCATTACGCTCATGGTTTTCTGAAAAACCTGCGTAGCCCTCCGTCATTTCAGATAGAGACTAGTTAGTATTCGTGCTGCGTTTGTTGACCTTAGCCAAGGCGTGGTATACGGTAGCTAATTAGTATTTATCTGCTAAAACATGAGATGTGATTGAGTTAGGGTAGTCGTGCGACTTTGTTTACCTTAGCCAAGGGTCGTACGGGTGGGTTTAATTCAATCAGGAAATGACGGGTTGAACTTGACTAGCACTTCTGATTTGTTGACCTTAGCCAAGGTCATAAGTTGCTAGGGGTAAAAGCATTATCGGGAATTTCAAGTGTTGAAATTTGCAATGAGATTGCATACCTCCTATGAGATAGTTGGATCCCGATACCCACTGCGAGTAAGAGTTACTCCTGGGAGAGTTTTACACAGGACAATTAGCCAATCAAGTAGGTGTCTAAAAAAGTGTTAACGGGGTTACGCCTCTGGGAAAACGAGGTTTACTTTAATTAGGTCCGTGCGAAAGCACGGGGAACCTCCCTCAAGTACCGACACTGATCTGGCTGAAAGATTGACGAAATTGTAGGGTGTAATTAATCCCGGCTAATCTTACCTTTTAGGGTTTGAAGGTAGATTTGATAAAAACAGTAGGAGACATCCTGATTAGATAAGATAATAACCGATCTAATCTTGCAAGAGCATACGCTAAAGTGTTTTCTTCTCTCTCTCTCCAGGTAGCGACCATGTCAGGCCATAATCAAGATAATAATATGGATGTATTGACTGAACCCTCTTATTATACTGAGCAAGGGAACGTTGGACCCGTTCTTTCTTATAAGAGTTATAAGACTGAACAGGGAATAGGAGAATATCTGGATTCTCAAGCCGCCCAAAAGAACATGCATGTTGATGCATCTTCTTCAGGTGTGTTAGTTATTGAGAACTGTTTCTCAATTCACTCTACGTCCTGGGTATT
This sequence comes from Agapanthus africanus, assembly GCA_030015575.1. Classification (NCBI taxonomy): domain Eukaryota; kingdom Viridiplantae; phylum Streptophyta; class Magnoliopsida; order Asparagales; family Amaryllidaceae; genus Agapanthus; species Agapanthus africanus. The sequence goes on from CM057351.1 coordinate 193,041,147, forward strand.
AGATACCGGATCAGGATCCCACATATGTAAATTGTTACATGGGCTACGTAAAGGTAGAGAACTGGGAAAAGCTGATCATTCCGTTCAAGTAGGGAACGGTGCAAGTATTGCAGCCAAAGCAGTTGGCGAATATCACCTAGTATTGCCAAGTCGTAATACACTGATTCTAAATGAGTGCTATTATATACCGAACATGATGTGCAACATTATTTCAGTTTCTTTATTAAGTAAAGAAGGATATAATTTTGTAGTAAAGGATAATGTTATGAACATATTCCTAGATCAAAAGTTGATTGCATCAGGCTCGTTACATAATGGCATATTCATTCTAAATTAGAATACAGTCCTCAATATACAAAACACACACAAGAGGAAAAGTTCAGAAATGAACGAATCCTTCTTGTGGCATTGTAGACTTGGTCATATCAATGCGACACGACTGGCTAAGTTACATAAGGATGGTTATTTGAATCCGTTCGAATTATCATCTTATGATACTTGCCATTCATGTCTCAAAGGAAAAATGACCAAAGCTCCGTTTAGTGGACACGGAGAAAGAGTTACCGATCTCTTAGGACTGGTACATAGTGATGTATGCGGTCCTATGTCTACGCATGCCAGGAACGGTTCTTCCTACTTCATTACATTCACTGACGATCTCTCAAGATTCGGATATGTATTCTTGATGAAACACAAGTCTGAAGCTTTTGAGAAATTCAAAGAATATAAGCACGAAGTAGAGAATCAAACGGGCAAAAGTATTAAGATTCTTCGATCTGATCGAGGAGGAGAATACTTAAGCAATGAGTTCCTAGATTATCTAAAAGAGAATGGGATTCTCTCTCAGCTTACTCCTCCATATACACCACAGCACAACGGTGTATCGGAGCGTAGGAATTGCACCCTATTAGATATGGTGCGCTCTATGATGAGTACAGCTGAGTTACCTATTTCCTTCTGGGGGTATGCACTGGAGACAGCCATATACCTATTGAATAGAGTTCCAACTAAATCTGTGCCTACCACTCCATATGGATATGGAATGGGAAGAGACCATCTCTTAAAAGAGTTAAGATATGGGGTTGTCTGGCTTATGTTAAAAAGCAAAATCCGGACAAACTCGAGGCACGATCAGTTCTTTGTAAGTTTGTAGGATATCCAAGCAATTCGTATGGATATCTATTCTACCATAGTGAACAACAAAAGGTGTTTGTTGCTCAACATGCCACCTTTTTAGAAAAGGAATTTCTTACAAAAGAAATTAGTGGCGATGAGGTAGAGCTGGAAGAGGTTCCAGCAACACAAACTACAACTGAAGATTTAGTTGAACCAGAGGATTCAGTAGTACCCGACGAACCCCAGCCTCTCCGCCGATCTAGCAGGGTTTCTCATCTGCCTGAGAGATACTACGGTTTTCTCATTGATGGTGGAAGCGAGGATTGCATCATGGAAGATGATGACCCGACTAGTTTCGAGCAGGCCATCACGAGTGGTGACTCTGTGAAATAGCTGGATGCAAAGTGATCTGAGATGGAATCCATGTACACCAATAAAGTATGGACTTTAGAAAATGCTCCTGAAGGGGTAAAAACCCATTGGGAGCAAGTGGATTTTTAAAAAGAAATTTGGTGTAGATGGAAAAGTTGAGACTTTCAAAGCTAGACTTGTAGCAAAGAGTTTTCGTCAATGACCAGGTGTGGATTATGACGAAACCTTTTCTCCAGTGGCTATGCTTAAGTCCATCCGGATCTTACTTGCCATTGCTGCATACCATGACTACAAAATCTGGCAAATGGATGTTAAGACCGCCTTTCTAAATGGTCATTTAGAAGAGTGCGTGTACATGACTCAGCCATAGGGCTTCGTAGATAGTGGGAGCAGCGGAAAGGTGTGCAAACTGCTTAAATCCATTTATGGGTTAAAGCAAGCATCGCGGAGTTGGAACATCTGTTTTGATGTTGTAGTCAAAGAGTTTGACTTCATCAAAAATATAGACGAACCTTGTATCTATAAAAAGGTAGCAGAGAGTAAGGTTGTCTTCCTCGTATTGTACGTGGATGACATACTCTTGATAGGAAATGATATTCCTATGCTGCAATCAGTCAAGCTCTTCTTATCACAAAGATTCTCAATGAAAGATCTAGGTGATGCCTCCTGCATATTGGGGATTAGGATCTATAGAGATAGATCCAAAAGGATACTGGGATTGTCCCAATCCAGGTACATTGACACCATACTAAAGAGGTTTAGTATGGAAGAATCCAAGCGTGGGAACCAAGCCATGATCTCTGGACTCACTCTCTCCAAAGAGATGTCTCCCAAGACTGATTCGGAGAGAGCTCGCATGCAAGGGATACCCTATGCTTCGGCAGTAGGCTCTATCATGTATGCGATGCTATGTACCAGACCCGATGTATCATACTCACTAAGTGTAGTGAGTCGGTATCAAGCAGATCCTGGAGAGAGTCACTGGACAGCTGTGAAGAACATTCTCAAGTACTTACGAAGGACTAGAGACATGTTCTTGGTGTATGGTAACGGAGAACTCCGGATGGAGTCCTTTACCGATTCCAGCTTCCAAAGTGATAAGGACGACTCTAAGTCGCACTCGGGATTTGTCTTTACCCTCAATAGAGGGGCGGTATGTTGGAAGAGTTCCAAACAGGATACCGTTGCAGACTCGACGATGGAGGCTGAATACATCGCTGCCAACGATGCTGCCAAAGAGGCTGTCTGGATGAAGAAGTTCATTAGTGAACTTGGTGTGGTTCCATCCATTGAATATCCAATACCTCTGTATTGTGATAACGATGGAGCTGTGGCTTTGACCAAGGAACCAAGGTCCCATCAGAAGTCCAGACATATTCTGAGGCGGTATCACCTGATCAGGGAGATAGTTGATCGCCGGGAGATCGAGATCAGGAGAGTAGATACGAAAGACAACACTGCGGATCCACTCACGAAGGCCATTCCCCAGATACAGTATGAGAGATTATTCGGGATGCTAGGTATGAGATACTACAGCAGCTGGACTTAGTGCAAGTGGGAGATTGTTAGCTATGTATATGCCCTAGAGGCCATTGTTGTACATATGATGTATATTATGATGGATGCTTGGATATATACAGAGAGGACTTTCTTGCTCGTCATGATAGTATGCTATTTGGTTTCACTTTATCTTAACATGTTGACTTGTATTGGTTTACTGTCTTACTCTCACATGTTGATAAAGCCCTTAGGATCTGTACTCGACTACTGGGACTATGATGAGATCATACTAGTGGGGCCATAGTAGTCGATGAGTACATCATATAACTGTTCCTAGTCGAGGGTATATCGAGACAGGGCATCGATACACCAGAGTAGACTAGCGTATATGCATCTTGACCCATATGATGGGCGATGGATGATCCCATATCCATCGGTGTTTGACATCAAGGATGGTGTACGGGTGCTCAGTGGAGACTGGGTACACTGGACGGACTCGTCGAGAACTCCCAGTTGGTGATATACCACACGTCAGATGGCAGTTCTCCGGTGACACTGGTACAGGGTAGTCTGTAGACCCGAGATCGTCATAGAGTCTTGTGTGATTCCTACTGTGCTTTGATTTCCACCTTACCACGTCCAAGAGGGCATGCAAAATGGTGGCTTTTGGGTACAGTCCAGTATCATATGGAGGCAATGAGCGATAGGAGGGGATTCGTCTCTCCTGGTATAGGGAGTTGATGTTGTGCTGTGTTCGATTGGCTATAACTGGAAGTCCCTGGCCAGGGCTGATATAGAGATATACTGGTAAGTGTTACCAGTAGTTTCTCGACCTGTTATGAGCCTCACATCGACGCGACTTATCGGTTACTGGGGTCTGACGTATACCACCCCTAGACTTGATATGCGACATATCAGACGAACAGACCGGACCGTACGGGAGTGTTATTGATTGGATTCACAGGAGAACGGACAGGCTAGCTTGTTGATCTTTTGATCGCTCAATACCTGGATGGCTGTTACGTTTAGCTGACCGCTTGCAGGTTTTGGGTGTTTGATATGATCATCACCTGCTACCGGCGTATTGACGATTCTTTAGAGTCCTACACAGAGGTTTCTTGGCTCAGGCAAAACGGAGTAGAGGCACATATGTGATATGTGCAGGACCGAGGATAATGCGATATGAGATACCGTATTATATTCTCGTGATATTTAGATATGAACTGGGTCATCGGATCAAGTGTTGATTCGATGAATCGGTACATGATATATTAGTCGGTTATATTCGATATAGCCGGATCGTCGGATCAAGTGTTGATTCGATGATTTAATGTATAATGATATATATGATATATTGTATTACATTATCTAATATTGGCTCGCTTTATTATTTCATTTTCTCACCGGATTAATACATTGATTTATATGCGATATATGTTAATTGTATTATTTTCTTTTGTTGCAAATATATAATATTTATGTGATATATATTATTTTGACATGATATGATTTATTATGAAACATGTTTAAGGATGATAAAAAGGGATTAGGGTTTGATTAGGGTTAGCTCCTTCTTGTTCATTCTAGAAGGATTCTCTTTTGTCTTGGTTAAGATATTATGGTTGATACTTATCCTTGACTCATACTTAACCTAACCAAACCCTAGCTCTAGTTTATTCTCTACAAGGGTTTAGCCTCTAATCCTTGACCATGGTTCCATAATCAATCATATACTCTTATCTACTATTCATCACAAAAGAAATCACAAGTGAAATCTCTCTCAAACTCAAGAGAGAAGAAGATAGAGAATAATAAGATTAATCCTCGTAACGGAGAACTCCGGGTGGAGTCCTTTACCGATTCCAGCTTCCAAACTGATAAGGAAGACTCTAAGTCGCACTCGAGATTTGTCTTTACCCTCAATGGAGGGGCGGTATGTTGGAAGAGTTCCAAACAGGATACCGTTGCAGACTCGACGATGGAGGCTGAATACATCACTGCCAACGATGCTGCCAAAGAGGTTGTCTGGATGAAGAAGTTCATTAGTGAACTTGGTGTGGTTCCATCCATTGAATATCCAATACCTCTGTATTGTGATAACAATGGAGCTGTGGCTTTGGCCAAGGAACCAAGGTCCCATCAGAAGTCCAGACATATTCTGAGGCGGTATTACCTGATCAGGGAGATAGTTGATCGCCGCGAGATCGAGGTCATGAGAGTAGATACGAAGGACAACACTACGGATCCACTCACGAAGGCCATTCCCCAGATACAGTTTGAGAGATTATTCGGGATGCTAGGTATGAGATACTACAGCAGCTGGCCTTAGTGCAAGTGGGAGATTGTTTGTTATGTATATGCCCTAGAGGCCATTGTTGTACATATGATGTATATTATGATGGATGCTTGGATATATACAGAGAGGACTTTCTTGCTCGTCATGATAATATGCTATTTGGTTTCACTTTATCTTAAGGATTAATCTCATTATTCTCCATCTTCTTCTCTCTTGAGTTTGAGAGAGAGCTCACTTGTGATTTCTTTTGTGATGAGTTCTTGTGAGAAAATGATATAAAAAGAAAGCATAAATACTATTCCATCATCCTCATCTAATCTAGCCCATTAGATTAGGGTGTTCACCTCATTAGAGTGATAGAGCTTGGGTTATAGCAACTTCGACGTAGATCATCGGAGAAGCGGAACACTTCAAGCTAGCATGGATCGTTCGAGTCGTGGAGCCTCTCTTGAGTCCGGGAGATCGTGGATCGCGGCGAAGGGACTTCTACTCGGAGCTTGTGAAGCGAAGGAGAGGACTAAAAAGGTTGTAATCCCTCACACTTAGTATTAAAGATGTTATCTTGCATGTTATACCCTAATAATCTAGCAAAGATCCCGGCTTTAGGTTGTTCGGCACATCTAAAATTTTATTCGGGCATGTTTGATCCTTTATGAACCTTCACAAGAGTGCCTAGCAACACTACATGGCCTGGCTGAACGGTTAAGCAAGAATTGTACGGTGAGATTGATCCCGACTAATTCTTCTTTTATGGTTTGAGGAGGGATTCGAGAGACAGTAGGAGCTATCCTGTTTAGACAAATTAAAAACAACTCTAAACTTGCAAGAGCATCATGCTAAAGTGTTTCTTCTCTCTCTCCTAATTGCAGCGACCATTTATCATGACTGGACTTAAGTTACTTCTAGATAAAAACATACTGACAGGGCCAAACTACAATGATTGGCTCAGAAATGTCAAAATGATAATCACTTATGACAAGTTGGGGTATCTTCTTACCTCCAAGGCTCCCCCTGTCCCAGGTCCCACCTCCAGTGTCGCGGATAAGGAAATCCGTAAGACTTGGGAGATCGACTGCGCGAAGGCCAAGTGCCTCGTGCTTGCCTCTATGGACAACAAACATCAGAGGAGGCACGAGAATATGGACCTCGAATCCATATTTCTCCATACAAAAGAACTGTATGGAGAGCAATCTCGTATCGCCAGATACGAAGTGTCGAAGAAGTTGTTTTCGGTAAGATTAGCCATCGGATCATCGGTAGCGGAACACATGCTTAAGATGATTGGCTACATAGAGGAGCTCGCGGACCTTGGGACCACGTTGGAGAATGAGCTCTATACGGACTTGATTCTCCAGTCCCTTCCTTCCACTTACGCCCAGTTCATCCTGAACTTCAACTTGCAGGAAAAGGAAGTTGAACTTTCAGAACTCCTCAACTTGCTGAGGAGTGTAGAGGGCACCCTACAGAAAGGTAGGGAAACATCCACTTTGTTTGTAGGAGGATCTTCCTCTTCTAGGTCCAGGGCGAAAGCCAAGGGAAAGAAGAAGAAAACCCCCGCCAAACCAAGGGGCGGTGTTAGTAAAGTGGATACGAAGGAAAAGGCAAAAGCAACAAAGGTAGCGGGGAAGCTTGTGGATAAGGAAGAATGCTTTTACTGTCACAAGAATGGACAATGGAAGAAAGATTGCAGGGCTTGGAAAGCCAGAACACAGGATCTGAAGCAGGTTGCGGCTTCAGCTTCAGGTGTGTATGTTATTGAAAACTGTCTATCAATAAACTCTACGCCCTGGGCATTGGATACCGGATCAGGATCTCATATCTGTAATTCTTTGCAGGCGTTGAGAAAGCGTGGGTTTTTGAAAGCAGGTGACATGACCCTCAAAGTTGCAAACGGAGCTAGCATGGATGCTGAGGCCGTGGGGGACTATCACCTGGGAATGTCAGATGGACATGTTTTGGTTCTACGTAATTGCTTTTTTGTACCCAACGCAACTTGTAATATCATTTCTGTATCTTTGATTTCTAAAGAAGGTTATGAATTTGCGTTTGTAAGTAATGTTGTAAACATTCACCTTAATCAAGTTCTGATTGTGTCAGGTACATTGAGCAATGGTATATACGTATTAAACCAACCATAGATTTTCAATGTCCAGAATACACACAAAAGAAAGTCTCCGGAAACAAATCAGACTTTCTTATGGCATTGTAGACTGGGTCACATCAATGAGAGAAGGTTGTCGAAGTTACATACAGAAGGATATTTGGATCCGTTCGAATATCAATCATATGCAACTTGTCAATCCTGTCTCAAAGGAAAGATGACAAAGACTCCGTTCACTGGACACGGAATAAGAGCGAGCGAGCTCTTAGGACTCATACACAGCGACGTGTGCGGTCCAATGTCTACGCATGCACGAAGCGGTTATTCTTACTTCATTACTTTTACGGATGACTTTTCAAGGTACGGTTCTGTTTTCTTAATGAAACATAAATCCGAAGCCTTTGGAAAATTCCAGGAATATAAGAATGAAGTAGAAAAACAAACAGGCAAAAGTATCAAGACACTGAGATCTGATCGATGTGGTGAATACTTGAGTGCCGAGTTCCTGGATTACTTAAAAGAGAATGGAATTCTCTCTCAGCTTACTCCTCCATACACTCCGCAACATAACGGTGTATCGGAGAGACAGAACCGAGCACTATTGGATATGGTACGGTCCATGATGAGTAACGCTGAGTTACCGCGATCATTCTGGGGATATGCGCTAGAATCAGCTGCATACATTTTGAACCGAGTTCTAACTAAGACTGTGCCTACCACACCATATCAGATGTGGTGTAGGAAGATACCCTATCTTAATCACATTAAGACATGGGGATGTCCAGCTTTTATCAAAAAGCAGCATGCGGACAAGCTCGAGGCACGCTCAGTACAGTGCAAGTTCGTGGGATATCCAAAGAACTCCAAGGGATATTTCTTCTATTGCGAAGAGGAACAAAAGATTTTTGTTTCTCGTCATGCCCACTTCTTGGAAACTGAGTTTTTGGAAAATCAGATAAGTGGGAGCGCAATAGAACTGGAAGAAATTCCAGAACCACGAGCTATTACTGAAAGCTTAGTAGAACCAGAGGGTTCGAAAGATCAGGACATTCCTACGCCGCTCCGCAGAAGTAGTAGGCAGTCTCATCCGCCCGAGAGATACTACGGTTTTCTCATTGACGGGGATAGAGAAGATTGCATCATTGATAGTGATGAGCTTACTAGCTTCCAGTAGGACATTCAGAGCATTGACTCGGTAAAATGGCTGGATGCAATGCGGACCGAAATGGAGTCCATGTACACCAACAAAGTATGGACGTTGGACATTGCTCCAGATGGGGTAAAACCCGTAGGATGCAAGTGGATCTTCAAAAGGAAGATTGGTGTAGATGGACAGGTTGAGACCTATAAAGCTAGACTTGTTGCAAAGGGTTTCCGTCAAAGACCTGGCTTGGACTACGATGAAACCTTTTCTCCAGTGGCTATGCTGAAATCCATTCGGATCCTTCTTGCCATTACTGCCTTCCACGATTATGAGATCTGGTAGATGGACGTAAAAACCGCTTTTCTAAATGGAAATTTAGAGGAGTGTGTCTATATGGACCAGCCAGAGGGATACATTCAGAGTGGGAGCAGCGGAAAGGTGTGCAAGTTGCTTAAGTCCATCTATGGACTAAAGTAGGCATCGCGGAGTTGGAACATCTGTTTTGATGAGACGGTCAAGGAATTTGGCTTTATCAAAAATCCACATGAACCATGCATCTATAGTAGATTTGTAGCGAGAACTGTAGTATTCCTCGTTTTATATGTGGATGACATTCTCTTAATAGGAAATGACATTCCTATGCTACAATCTGTCAAAAGGTTCTTGTCACACAGGTTCTCCATGAAAGACCTGGGTAATGCCTCATACATTCTGGGGATCCGGATCTACCGTGACAGATCCAAGAGGATATTAGGACTCTCACAGTCCAGGTACATCGACACCATACTGAAAAGATTCAGTATGGAAGATTCCAAGCGCGGTAATCTACGGGCTTGTCACGGGATCACCCACTCCAAAGAGATGTCTCCCAAGACTGATTTGGAAAGGGATCACATGTCTATTATACCCTACGCTTCTGCGGTAGGCTCTATAATGTATGTGATGTTGTGTACCAGACCAGATGTAGCTTATGCACTGAGTGTGGTAAGCCGGTATCAGTCAAACCCTGGGGAGAAGCACTGGATAGCGGTAAAGAACATTCTCAAGTACCTGAGAAGGACTAAGGAGATGCTCTTGGTGTATGGCGGAAAAGACCTCCAGATCGAGGCCTTTACTGACTCCAGCTTCCAGAGTGACAAGGATGATTCCAAGTCCATGTCGGGTTATGTCTTTACCCTCTATGGAGGGGCGGTGTGTTGGAAGAGTTCCAAACAGGAAACCGTTGCTGACTCGACGATGGAAGCGGAATATATCGATGTTGTAGATGCCGCAAAGGAAGCTGTCTGGATAAAGAAGTTCCTCACGGAGCTTCAGGTCGTTCCTACCATTGTTGATCCAATACCGCTGTATTGAGACAACAACGGAGCTATAGCTTTAGCGAAGGAACCCAGGTCCCATCAGAAATCCAGGCACATCTTGAGGCGGTATCACCTGATCAGGGAGATCGTGGGTCGCCAGGAGATCGAGGTTCGGAGAGTTGCTACGGAAGATAACACTGCTGATCCATTCACGAAGGCCTTACCCCAGACTCAGTTCGAGCGGCTGATCGAGATGATAGGTCTTCGATACACCCGTACATGGCCTTAGTGCAAGTGGGAGATTATTAGTGTATATGCCCTAGAGGCCATTACTGTATCATACTGGATTGTATATTACTTGATGGAAGCTTGGGATTTCACCTTATATTGACATTCTTGCTCAAAATGGTAGTATGCTACTTGGTTTGTTTCTGCTTTAATGTGTGCATGTGTTTCTTTTAGCATATCGCCTTTACACATTAGTGGAGCCCTTAGGATCTTTGCTTGATTACCAGCGTTGTGATGGCAGTCACACTCATGGGGGCTGGGTAATCTATAAGCACATCCTTATGCAGGTCCCTAGTCCCAGGACTATCGAGACAGGGCATCGATACTCCGGAGTAGACTAGCGTATGCGCTTCTCATCCCAGCTTGGGAGACGGCCTGTCCCACAGCCATCAGTACGTCGTACTTGGGATAGTATGCGGGTGCTCATTAGGTTACGAGTACACTGGACAGGACTCGTCGGGAACTGTTGGTTGGTATTATACCTATCGTCAGTTATCAGTTCCCAGGTGACATGAGTACAGCTTAGTCCGTTGACTTGACACTGTCACTTCGCCTCGAGTGTGTTCCCACTGTACTTTGATTACTACCCTACCACGGCTCAAAGGAGTCGTGCAAACAGGTAGTTTTTGGGTGCAGTCCCGAAGCACTTGGAGGCAGTGACGGTTAGATAGGATTCGTCTCTCCCGGTATTGGGGGTTGATATCGCGCTGTGTCTAGGAGAGCCATTACACAAAGTCCCTGGCCAGGGCAAGGGAGATAGACTGGTAGGTTTCCTGTGCTATCTTAGGTGTTCTGGGCTACACTCCGGCACGACTTGTACCGCTAGTAGGGGACTGACGTTTACCGACCCCCTACGCCCGCCATGCGATGTTCTTAGACGAACAGACCGGACTGTACGGAGACTGTCACATTCAGGCTCAGTAGGAGTTCAGATGGGTTTACCTCGTCAGTCTTCTTATCGGCATCTACCTGGGGACCGTTACGTACAGCTAGTGCCGCTTGCGGTCCGTGGTTAAACCCACTGCCAACGTAGTGTCGAGTCTTTAGAGTCCCACACAGAGGGTTATTCGCCTTTAGGAAAAATGAGTAGAGGTCGCATGGTTTTGCGACAGGGTTCGTTCACATCCGCGCACTTGTGCACGTTTGGTGTCCGGAAAGCTTATACTAGTGGGCTTTGGTTTAAGCCGGATCCTAGTATATGATTTGGGATTGGTTTTATCTCATTGTATTCGTGTTCCTCGGAACACGGATACGGGTGTGTATGCACAGTTGACTAAGACAGAGGCAGAGGACTTTGATTAGGGTTGATGACCATTGTCATTTTGTTAACCCTAATGTTTATGTGTGAATTATGACTTATTGATATTTGTTAATTATAATTGTGCATGGTTAGGATTGTTGACCATTTGACTATACTTGACTTGTTGACCTAGGTTGACAAGTTGACCATCATTATTCCATATGAAAGATGCTCTTTGATCCTTGCAAAAGCATTTAATGTGAAATGATAATGGTCATTTCTTGATTGACCATGACAATTAGCTTTTGCTAATTATCTAATTTCCATAATTCACATATATGTGAGAAGGTTGAGATATTCTTCTCACTTTATCATTTCCATTCTCTCTCCTCCTCTTCCTCTCTCTCTAGCTCTCCCCTCTCATGTGTTGAGAACCATTTGAGCTTGAGATAATCCCTCCAAAAACACTCTCTACTCTTTCTAAGGTCCTAGGTCTAGCACACCAAGCACCTTAGTTACTTCTAGTTTGAGGTTGGAGCCAAAGGTTGAGGCCTTCGGGTGGATCTTTCTTCGGCAAAAGAAGGCGACAAGGAGAACCCTTTCTTCCACTCCAAGGAGCAAGAAGAGAAGGACTTGAAGACCTAGGTATAACCCACTTACCGAGTAGCTAACTCTCTTTAGCTTTGTTAGTTAGTTTTGTTTAGCAAAGATCCCTCCTTTACATAGTCCATGTTGCCTAGAGTTGTAAAAATAGGATTTTTCATAACGTTTCCATCTCCCCGCAAGCACCGAGGTGGGCAACGTGGACTTACAGCGGATCCATTCACGAAGGCCATTCCCCAGATACAGTTTGAGAGACTCTTCGGGATGTTGGGTATGAGATACTACAACAACTGGCCTTAGTGCAAGTGGGAGATTGTTAGTTATATGTATGCCCTAGAGGCCATTATTGTGTTAGTGTATATGCCCTAGAGGCCATTACTGTATCATACTAGTTTGTATATTACTTAATGGAAGCTTGGGATATACACCTTGTATAGACAATCTTGCTCAATATAGTAGTATGCTACTTGGTTTGTTTCTACTTCAATGTGTACATGTGTTTATTTTAGTATATCACCTATACACATTAGTGGAGCCCTTAGGATCTTTGCTTGATTACCAGCGTTGTGATGGCAGTCACACTAGTGGGGGTTGGGTAATCTATAAGCACATCCTTATGCAGGTCCCTAGTCGCAGAACTATCGAGACAGGGCATCGATACTCCGGAGTACACTAGCGTATGCGCTTCTCATCCCAGTGTGGGAGATGGTCTGTCCCACAGCCATCAGTACGTCGTACTGGAGATAGTATGCGGGTGCTCGTTGGGTTACGAGTACACTGGACAGGACTCGTCGGGAACTGTTGGTTGGTACTATACCTATCGTCAGTTATCAGTTTCCAGGTGACATGAGTACAGCTTAGTCCGCTGACTTAACACTGTCACTTCGCCTCGAGTGTGTTTCCACTGCACTTAGATTACTACCCTACTACGGCTCAAAGGAGTCGTGCAAACAGGTAGTAGTTGGGTGCAGTCCCGAAGCACTTGGAGGCAGTGACGGTTAGACAGGATTCGTCTTTCCCGGTATTGGGAGTTGACATCGCGCTGTGTCTAGAAGAGCCATTACACGAGTAGTCCCTGGCCAGGGCAAGCGAGATATGCTGGTAGGTTTCCAGTGTTATCTCAGGGTGTTCTGGGCTTCACTCCGACACGACTTGTACCGCTATTAGGGGACTGACGTTTACCGCCCCCTAGGCCCACCATGCGATGTATCAGACGAACAGACCGGACTGTACAGAGAGATTTTCACATTCAAACTCAGTAGGAGTTCAGATGGGTTTCACCTCGTCAGTCTTCTTGTCGGCATCTACCTGGGACCGTTACGCACAGCTAGTGCCGCTTGCGGTCTGTGGTTAAACCCACTGCCAGGGTAGTGTCGAGTCTTTAGAGTCCCACACAGAAAGCTATTCGCCTTTAGGCAAAAGAGTAGAGGTCGCATGGTTTTGCGACAGGGTTCGGTCACATCCGTGCACTTGTGCACGTACAGTGTCCTGACAGTTGATACAAGCGGGATTTGGTTTAAGCCAGATCCTAGTGTACGTTTTGGGATTGGTTTTATCTCGTTTGTATTCGTGTTCCTCGGAACGCGGATGCGGGTGTGTATGCACAGTTGACAGAGAGACAGAGGCAGAGGATTCTCATTGGGGTTATTGACTGTTGACCGTTGACCATTGACTTTTGCTTAACCCTAATAAGAATAAGAAATATTATTAACATTAATATTAATTAAGTATTATAGTGACATGGTTGTTGAGGGGTTGACTTTGTGGACCGGTTGACTAGGTTGGACTAGTTGACCATCATCATGACAATGGCTATCATTCTATGGCAAAGACTTTTGCTTGCTTGTTTATTTATGCAAAATGAGTGCATGAAATGATATAGCCATTTTGACTTAAACCATCACACAATACTTGATTATTATTTTTGTTATGATGGCTTTTGGATTATGAGAGGTGAGAATGAGAAAAGAATGGCTCATTCTTTCATTTGCTTTCTCTCTCTTGAGCTCTCTCAATCTCAAGCTCTCCCTCTTCCTCTTGCTCTCTCTAGCTCAAGGCAAACCATTCTCATGTGTTGAGACTCATTGCCTTAGAGATAAAAAGACACCAAAACATTCCTCTACTCATTCTAGTTCACAAGGCCTAGCAAGCCAAGTGATCTAGTTTCTTCAAAGTTCGAAGAAGAAGCCAAAGGTAGAAGCTTTCGGGTGGATCCATCTTCGGCGCAAGGAGACGACGAGGTGAGGCCGATCCGTACACCGGGAGGAGTCGAAGACGAAGGAGTTCAAGAAAGGTATAGCCCCCTAACCGAGTAGGTAAACTCTTGTTAGGTTGTTAGTTAGTCGTTTAACAAAGATCCGTATTGGTAGTCCATGTTACCACCCTCTTGAAAATCGTTTTTCACCACTTCCGCAACCCCGTAAGAACCGGGGAAGGGTAGCATAGACTTACATATTGTACATGTGATGTATATTATAGTGGATGCTTGGATATATATAGAGAGGACTTTCTTGCTCGTCATGTTAGTATGCTATCTGGTTGCACTTTATCTTAACATGTTGACTTATATCGGAACACTGTCTTATTATCACATGTTGATAAAGCCCTTAGGATGACTACTTGATTACTGGGACTATGATGGAGATCATACTAGTGGGGTCAGGGTAGTCTACAAGTACATCCTATAATTGTTTCTAGTCGAGGGTGTATGGAGATAGGGCATAGATACTCCAGAGTAGACTAGCGTATACGTATCCTGACCTATATGATGGGCGATGGATGATCCCACATCCATTGGTGTTTGACATCAAGTATAGTACATGGGTGCTCAATGGAGACTGGGTACACTGAACGGACTCGCCGAGAACTCCTTGTTGGTATTATACCTATCGTCAGATAGCAGTTCTCTGGTAACACTGGTACAGGTTAGTCTGTAGGCCCGAGATCGTCATAGAGTCTTATGTGATTCCCTCTGTGCTTTGATTTCCACCTTACCACGTTCAAGAGGACGTGCAAAACGGTGGCTTTTGGGTACAGTCCCGAATCACATGGAGGCAATGAGCGATAGGAGGGGTTTCATCTCTCCTGGTAAGTGTTATCAGTAGTTTCTCGAACCGTTATGGACCTCACATCGGCACGACTTATCGGTTATTGGGGTATGACGTTTACCACCCCTAGACTGGATATGCGACATATCAGACGAAGAGACCGGACTGTACGGTAGTGTTACTGATTGGATTTATAGGAGTTAGAGCAGACTTGCTTGTTGATCTTCTGATCGCTTATTACCCGGGTGGCCGTTACGTTTAGCTGACCGCTTGCGGCTTGTTGGTGTTTGATGTGATCATCACCTACTGCCGGCGTATTGACGAGTCTTTAGAGTCCTACATAGAGGTTTCCTGGCTCAGGCAAAACGGAGTAGGAGCACATATGCGATATGTGCGGGAACGAGATTGATACGAGTATGTGATGCCGTATTCTATTCTCGTGATATGTGATATCGGCCGGTTATATGTGATATAGACAGGTTATCGGATCAAGTGTTGATTCGATGAAATAATATATATATGTATATATATATTATGCTCACTTAAATATTTATTATTCTCATTTATGATACATTTAACATATATGTGATATATGTTTATTGTATTGTTTTCTATTGTTACATAAATATTATATATGTGATATATAATATTGTGACATTCTAGGTTATACATGCTACAAGGATGTATGAGAATTATACCATGATACATATAATGTTTGGGTTTAAATTCTTAAGTAATTCAAAAATGTGGAAATGAGTGATTATGGAAGCTTCATGAAGCTTGTTGATAACCATTGACAAAGTCCACCCTTTTTATTTTGCTTAAGATATTTTCTAACCAAACCATGACACATAGCCATGGTTAACTCTCTACATGGGTTAGGGTTTGACATATACTAACCCATGGTTGCATTTCTAATCTTATCTCATTCATTCATCTTCTTCTTCCTCATCTCATTTTTGCTCTCTAGATTTTGAGATCAAGAAGAAAAATAGTGAGAAGTTAAATACTAAAGTGAGCTAAATTCCTACTTCATCATCCTCTTCTATACTAGCCATATAGATTAATGTGTTAGCTTCATTAATTCCGTATTAGTGAAGAGTGAGCTTGAGTCCGTGTTTCCTCGACGTAGATCATCACAGACTTTGAAGACTTCAAGTAAGGATCCATCATAAATCTTGTGGAGCCTCTCAAGAGTTCGGGAGCTCGTTGATCGCAGCGAAGGGACCACTATATACTTGGAGCTTGTGAAGTGAAGGAGCGGACAACAAAGGTTGTAATCCCTAATCACTTAGTTGTAAAGTTGTTTACATACATGCTAACCCTAATTCTCTAGTTAATATCTTGGTTAGGGTTTCTTAGCGCCACAACTTTTATAAAATAGCATGGTTGATGCCTTCCCAAACCTTGTGGTAGTGCTACGCAACCCTACAAATAGATCAAAGGTATGAAAGGAAACAACATATCCCAAAATGGATACATGATCATAAGGAGGAACGGAATCAATGGGAGTATGATCATGGAAACAAATGGAATCAAGGATCTCAAATGGATATATGATCAAGAGAACGAAGAGAATCACAGATCTCAAAATATGTACATCCTAAGGTTTCTTAAGTGGAGTATCGTATCGTAAATATGCCACGGAACATACGTACGATACGTCAATCTACTCAAGCTACCCACTCCATCAATCAAGGTCAACCTATATAACGAAAGTTCGGGTCTAATACCCCCCTGTTCAAGTCTAAGTTCCGTAAGGTCAAGCCTATGTTCTGAAATAAATTACTCCCAGACTCTACATAGTCAAACCTAAACTTGAACTAAGGTTAAACTTAGCACTTTGATACCAACTTTATCACGACCCGAAAATATTAGCTCGTGACAGGCACTTAAATCACGCGACGTCTAAAAGCGTAACGTAACTCAAGTAAGCCAAAACCCAAAAATCTAAACCTTTTAAATAAAATAAAAGATGAGAAGTTTTGAAAATAAAGGTATGATGAAATCAAACGTTTTTTGAAATGTATAAATAATGGAACATGAAAATGCAAGTGGAATTTAGTTGTTGGAAAACATGTTTCATCTTTTAAAAATTTGGGCAGCACCTCCTTTGTATATTTTGATCCAAAACCACAAATACATGATAATATAAAAGGCATCCCCAAGCGGGAGCTAGCTCTTCGCCAAACGGCGGAATCACAACCACGCAAGTCATAAAACATGTATTCGACGCCCAACAGTGAAGATCAACACAAAGGATAATAAATAAAGCAATACATCAACACAATAAGAGAACATAAACCATCGCTCTAAATCTCAAAACCACAAGTCTCACTAAGTCTTACTACATATACAAATACTAGTTTCTAATTGATGGAGTTAACTAGATACAACGGAATAGTAAATACAAGAGTAGTATGATCCAACATGTACCACCCACCAAAGCAAGTCACCCGAATGAAAGCTGTGTGCCATCGATGCCGCTACTGATCCATGCGGTCAACCTGCAAGAACTGTGGCACAACGGGGGTGAGTTGCCAACTCGTGAGTAGAAAACATCACCAGGTAGAAATTGAAATAAACAACGATTCCTAGGTCAACTATATCATAAAGGTAATACAATGATATCTAGGGTGACCGTATCTGCATATGTGCCAATAATATAATCAATGCCAATCAGCATGTGTATAAATCTACGTGTCCATCCATGACACAACAACATCATGCATGTAAATATCATGAAAGCATATGCATGAAAATATGAGGATATAAATCAACGTATGTCCATCAAAATCATGGAACCTGAGAGTCCAACATCGACACTCGAAACATCATGAAACCCGTGTCCAGCATCGACACGTAAATCCTCATATCTCGGGCTCCGTCAGTCTGGATCGGCCCACGGGCTCCGTCTGTGCGGATCGGCCCTCGGGCTCCGGAAGAATAGATCAGCCCATATCCATCTCTCGACTTCGGTCGGTATCATCCGGATAACCGCCAGGTCCAACCAATCACCGATAGATAGTGTTCCCTCTGCCAGGCTCATCGGCTAATCCATCGACATACCTTTCTTGCCCCAGGGTACCATACCGGGTCCACCATGAACCCGCAAACGGATCATCCAACTCCTCGAATCGGGTTTCACATATCACATATCTCAGAACCGAGAAAACGTATGGTGGACGCACTGAAATATCATATCAAGAGAAACCGGGTTTTTAAAGCAATACATACTTTCTTTTGAAACATAACCACGGTTCTCAAATTCAGAATCTCATGAAAACAGCATCTCAATGCGTGTAATCGTAAAGCATGATGTATGCGACATATAACAGAAATGTAAGCATATCCGTATATCATGCAACATGAAATGGTGATGTGAACATAGCAAGTAAATCATGCAAGGAGTCATATCCTGATGCAGCAATTCTTCTGTGTAGTGACATAGCAATTATCGATTATGAAAGTGTGTGAGCCGGCCAATCTGTGTAAGTGTAACATACGCATCATCGATAATGGTGTAAGTTTACTAGCACATGTATATGTAGTGCAATGAGAGTGACATGAACGTAGCATAAAGTAAATCGTGTGCGCAATGTTGTAAGGTATACGTCTCTATCACATATCCGAGTCGGTGAATCTATCAATCGACATCCAGCCTCACAACATCACGTACGGTATAATCTATCGTACGGCATCCTCTAGTCAAGGGTATGGATCAATCATCATAAAACTCATCACATATGGTAAATCATCGTACGACGACATTAACCCATTAGGGATCCTATCAACCTATATGACACTGAGGGTACAGACCTAACGTCTCGTACGGTATATCACTCATGATTCACAATATTATATATATCTATCTGTTAGTTATGTATATGCCCTAGAGGCCATTGTTGTACATATGATGTATATTATAATGGATGCTTGGATATATATAGAGATGACTTTCTTGCTCGTCATGATAGTATGCTATTTGGTTTCACTTTATCTTAACATGTTGACTGGTACTGGTTTACTGTTTTTCTCTCACATGTTGGTAAAGCCCTTAGGATCTGTACTCGACTACTGGGACTATGATGAGATCATACTAGTGGGGCCACGGTAGTCGATGAGTACATCCTATAACTGTTCCTAGTCGAGGGTATATCGAGACAGGGCATCGATACACCAGAGTAGACTAGCGTATACGCATCTTGACCCATATGATGGGCGATGGATGATCCCATATCCATAGGTGTTTGACATCGCAGATGGTGTACGGGTGCTCAGTGGAGACTGGGTATACTGGACGGACTCGCCGAGAACTCCCAGATGGTAATATACCACACGTCAGATGGCAGTTCTCTGGTGACACTGGTACAGGGTAGTCTGTAGACCCGAGATCGTCATAGAGTCTTGTGTGATTCCCACTGTGCTTTGATTTCCACCTTACCACGTCCAAGAGGGCGTGCAAAACGGTGGCTTTTGGGTACAGTCCCGAATCACATGGAGGCAATGAGCGATAGGAGGGGATTCGTCTCTCCCGGTATAGGGAGTTGATGTTGTGCTGTAATCGATTGGCTATAACTGGAAGTCCCTGGCCAGGGCTGATATAGAGATTTACTGGTAAGTGTTACTAGTAGTTTCTCGACCCGTTATGAGCCACACATCGACACGACTTATCGGTTACTGGGGTCTGACGTTTACCACCCCTAGACTTGATATGCGACATATCATACGAACAGACCGGACTGTACGGGAGTGTTACTGATTGGATTCACAGGAGAACGCACAGGCTAGCTTGTTGATCTTCTGATCGCTCAATACCTGGGTGGATGTTACGTTTAGCTGACCGCTTGCAGCTTGTGGGTGTTTGATATGATCATCACCTGCTACCGGCGTATTGACGATTCTTTAGAGTCCTACACAAAGATTTCTTGGCTCAGGCGAAACGGAGTAGAGGCATATATGTGATATGTGCAGGACCGAGAATAATGCGATATGAGATACCGTATTATATTCTCGCGATATTTAGATATGAACCGGGTCATCGGATCAAGTGTTGATTCGATGAATCGGTACATGATATATTAGTCGGTAATATTCGATATAGCCGGATCGTCGGATCAAGTGTTGATTCGATGATTTAATGTATAATAATATATATGATATATTGTATTACATTATCTAATATTGGCTCGCTTTATTATTTCATTTTCTCACTGGATGATACATTGATATATATGCGATATATGTTAATTGTATTATTTTCTTTTGTTGCAAATATATAATATATATGTGATATATATTATTGTGACATGATATGATTTATTGTTAAACATGTTTAAGGATGATTAAATGAGGTTAGGGTTTGATTAGGGTTAGTTGCTTCATGCACCTTCTAGAAGCAATTTCTTTTGTCATGGTTAAGATATTTGTTGATGACACATTATCTAACCCAACCAAACCCTAACTCTAGTTTATTCTCTACACATTATTAGCCACTCATCCTTGACCATGGTTGATACATCAATCATATACTTTTATTTATATTCATCATAAAAGGAATTATGATTATCATTTCCATTATCATCTTCTTCTCTCTTGAAAAAGCTCACTAGAAATTCTTTATGTGATGAATAAATATGAGAAAATGATTTAAAAAGAAAGCATAAATACTACTCTCTCATCCTCATCTCATCTAGCCCATGAGATTAGTGTGTTCATCTCTTTAGAGTGAGAAAGCTTGAGTCTTTGCAACTTCGACGTAGATCATCGGAGATTTGGAACACTTCAAGCTAGCATGGATCGTTCGAGTCGTGGAGCCTCTCATGAGTCCGGGAGATCGTGGATCGCGGTAAAGGGACTTCTACTCGGAGCTTGAGAAGCGAAGGAGCGGACTACAAAGGTTGTAATCCCTCACACTTAGATAAAAAGTTATCATCTTGCATGTTTAACCCTAATAATCTAGCAAAGATCCCGGCTTTGGGTTGTTCGGCACGTCTAAATTTTTATCCGGGCATGTTTGATGCCTTATGAACCTTCATAAGAGTGCCTAGGAACCCTACAGTGGTATCAGAGCCTAGCTAGAGCATTAGGCGACGTGTTTACGAAGTTAAAAGTCCGATCGAACCCGAACCGACAAAATTTACCCCCTCTCTGGAAATTTTTCAAAATCTGGGATTTTTCTGAATTAAAAATACGTAAAAAATCAGCAGGGAATTCTAAGAATTACCATGAAATACGGGCCCACAAATCCACCAAACTGCGGCGGGAACCTGCTTCCTGCGGCGGTTCCGCGGCGGAATTGTGGAATTGTGACACGCGGTTTTCATAGTAATATCCGTAGGTGCTTGTTGATGCTTCTGGGTATTTTTAAATCTGATTCAAGTGTTGTTTAATCTGGGGTTTATTTTGTAATCGTAGATTCGATCGGAAAATTTAAATTCGTTGTTTTTCCAGATATTTAGAAATTGTTAAAAAGTTCGAACGGATATCATTAACTCACTTTTTCCCGGCACGTAAAACTTTCAAGTGTTGAATTTTTATCGGGTTTAAATCTTTCGGAAAAATTGTACAAGTTAAGCGGTGGACCCTCTAGAAGACAACAAACCTTAACTCGATTATGTGACCGTCTTGAACTGCCTTTTGAACCTTCGGGTTTGGGGCAGTACGGCGTGCCACATGTGAGGCGTTGGCTTGACCCTTCTACGGCTGGATCACCGGTACTATGACTTATTCTGGGATTATTTGAACTCCGCTCAAGAGTTGAGCACTTTGGGAAATCTTGGGTGTTTGATTATCTGTTCGGAAAGTTTAATACTGTCTATTTATCTGGAATGTGATACAATATGTGGAATTCATAGAGTTAGGCATGAAATGCGAAGTATGTGATATTTCGGATTTACGATGTCTAAAGTGATTATGGATTCCAAATGTTGTAGTTTTACACTTTCTTTTCTGTGACCGTAAGTGTAATATGTGATATCGCCGGTTTCGTTGCTATATGTCAACGACAATTGGGATGCGTATATTTACTTACGTTGATGATATGTGATATTATGTGTTGCTGTGATAAGTTATATTGGATCGTCGCGTTCTGAATAGCCGGGGTTTTATGTGAGATGGGGGTTTTTATTTTCATTCATGTAAAATTCATTTGTAATGTAATATTCTTTTATTGGGGCACTTCCAGGTTGCGGATGATGTCACCGTTGTATATTATTTACTTTTCCGCATTAGGTAGACCCAAGGAGGGGAGCACAAGTAACCGGGTTCTAGGGTCCAGTGGGAGGCCATCTCGAGGAGTCGAGACCGGGTCTCCTAACCCTAGAATTGGCAGTGTTACTTGCCGCTCTCGTAGGGGTCTTGGGATGTGGGTTTGGCTATTCGTCGCGACCGTGGAATCCGTGTTTTATACAGGCTCGTATTGAAAACACGGACGTCCTAGTATATCCAATATTTCATATATGTTCTTCTGCTGCAATGTTCTGTGATGAGATCATATTACTGCCTGAGACGAATGCTTATACTATATATATATGCTGATATATAAATATTACTGCTTTCGTTTCTTCTGTGATGCTTAGGAAGCATAAGCTGATGGGATTTTATTAATAAGATTAATAAAAAGAAAAGAAACCTAAAGATGTTGTAGAATCAAAACTTTATAAAAAGGGTTAGCTACAGTTTTGCTTTGCACAGCGGTATATATGATATGCCCTGCACCTTATTCGATGAGGAAAGAGCCGAGATCCCTTCACCGGGAGTGACCTCTTTAGCGAAACTGGCAGATGCTATAAAACTCGGTTTGTCTTTTGATTGTTTTTAGAGTTTTGCTTTGCACAGCGGTATATATGATATATCCTGCACCTTATTCGATGAGGAAAGGGCCGACGATCCCTTCACCGGGAGTGACCCCTTTAGCGAAACTAAGAAAAGCCTCAAAAACACTCCATTTCAAAACTTCATTTGATTCTACGACGATATCAAGTTCATTACGCAATAGGTTTTCAGAAAAACCTGTGTAGCCCTCCGTCATTTCAGATAAGTAATATTTAGTATTCGTGCTACGGTAGTTTGGCATGCGTCAAGGCGTAGCGTACGGTAGCTGATTATTACTTATCTGCAGCATGAGATGCGATTGGATTAGGGTATTCGTACGGCGTTGTTTGGCATGCGTCAAGGGTCGTACGGGTGGGTTTAATTCAATCACGAAATGTACGGGTTGAACTTGACTAGCGGACTATGGGTTGTTTGGCATGCGTCAAGGTCATAGCACGCTAGGGGTAAAAGTTTTATCGGGAATTTCAAGTGTTGAAATTTGCAATGAGATTGCATACCTCCTATGAGATAGTTGGATCCCGATACCCACTGCGAGTAAGTGTTACTCCTGGGAGAGTTTTACACAGGACAATTAGTCGATCAAGTAGGTGTCTAGAAAAGTGTTAACGGGGTTACGCCTCTGGGAAAACGAGGTTTACTTTAATTAGGTCCGTGCGAAAGCACGGGGAACCGCCCTCAAAGTACCGACACTGATCTGGCTGAAAGATTGACGAAATTGTAGGGTGTAATTAATCCCGGCTAATCTTACATTTTAGGGTTTTAAGGTAGATTTGATAAAAACAGTGGGAGACATCCTGATTAGATAAGATAATAACCAATCTAATCTTGCAAGAGCATACGCTAAAGTGTTTTCTTCT
Source organism: Agapanthus africanus (assembly GCA_030015575.1). Lineage (NCBI taxonomy): Eukaryota > Viridiplantae > Streptophyta > Magnoliopsida > Asparagales > Amaryllidaceae > Agapanthus > Agapanthus africanus. Next base: position 193,064,845 of record CM057351.1, read on the forward strand.
CTCTCTCTCCAGGTAGCGACCATGTCAGGCCATAATCAAGATAATAATATTGATGTATTGACTAAACCCGATTATTATACTGTGCAAGGGAACGTTGGACCCGTTCTTTCTTATAAGAGTTATAAGACTGAACAGGAAATAGGAGAATATCTGGATTCTCAAGCCGCCTAAAAGAACATGCATGTTGATGCATCTTCTTCGGGTGTGTTAGTTATTGAGAACTGTTTCTCAGTTCACCCTACATCCTGGGTATTAGATACCGGATCAGGATCCCACATATGTAAATTGTTACATGGGCTACGAAAAGGTAGAGAACTGGGAAAAAGTGATCATTCCGTTCAAGTAGGGAACGGTACAAGTGTTGTAGCCAAAGCAGTTGGCGAATATCACCTAGTATTGCCAAGTCGTAATACACTGATTCTAAATGAGTGCTATTATATACCGAACATGATGTGCAACATTATATCAGTTTCTTTATTGAGTAAAGAGGGATATAATTTTGTAGTACAGGATAATGTTATGAACATCTTCCTAAATCAAAAGTTGATTGCATCAGGCTCGTTACATAATGGCATATTCATTCTCAATCAAAATACAGTCCTCAATATACAAAACACACACAAGAGGAAAAGTTCAGAAATGAACGAATCCTACTTATGGCATTGTAGACTTGGTCATATCAATGCGACACGACTGGCTAAGTTACATAAGGATGGTTATTTGAATCCGTTCGAATTATCATCTTATGATACTTGCCATTCATGTCTCAAAGGAAAAATGACCAAAGCTCCGTTTAGTGGACACCGAGAAAGAGTTACAGAACTCTTAGGACTGATACATAGTGATGTATGCGGTCCCATGTCTACGCATGCTAGGAACGGTTCTTCCTACTTCATTACATTCACTGACGATCTCTCTAGATACGGACATGTGTTTCTGATGAAACACAAGTCTGAAGCTTTTGAGAAATTCAGAGAATATAAGCACGAAGTAGAGAACCAAACGGGCAAAAGTATTAAGATTCTTCGATCTGATCGAGGAGGTGAATACTTAAGCGGTGAGTTCCTAGATTATCTAAAAGAGAATGGGATTCTCTCTCAGCTTACTCCTCCTTATACACCACAGCACAACGGTGTATCAGAGCGGAGGAATCGCACCCTATTAGATATGGTGCGCTCTATGATGAGTACAGCTGAGTTACCTATTTCCTTTTGGGGGTATGCGCTTGAGACAGCCATAGACCTATTGAATAGAGTTCCTACCAAATCTGTGCCTACCACTCCATATGAGATATGGAAAGGGAAGAGACTACATCTTAATTATATTAAGATATGGGGTTGTCCGGCCTATGTCAAAAGACAAAATCCGGACAAACTCGAGGCAAGATCTGTCTTATGTAAGTTTTTAGGATATCCCAAAAATTCATAGGGGTATATCTTCTACCACCCCGAGGAACAAAAGGTGTTTGTTTCTCGACATGCCACTTTCTTAGAAAAAGGTTTTCTTATGAAACAGAATAGTAGCATTGAGGTAGAACTGGAAGAGGTTCCAGCAACACAAACTATAACAGAAGAGTTGGTTGAACCAGAGGATTCAGTAGTATCCGACGAACCCCAGCCTCTCCGCCGATCTAGTAGGGTTTCTCGTCCACCTGAGAGATACTACGGTTTTCTCATTGATGGTGGAAGCGAGGACTGCATCATGGATGATGATGAACCGACTAGTTTCGAGCAGGCCATCACGAGTGATGACTCTGTGAAATGGCTGGATGCAATGCGATCTGAGATGGAATCCATGTACACCAACAAAGTATGGACTTTGGAAAATGCTCCTGAAGGGGTAAAACCCATTGGGAGCAAGTGGATCTTTAAAAAGAAATTTGGTGTAGATGGAAAAGTTGAGACTTTCAAAGCTAGACTTGTAGCAAAAGGTTTTCGTCAAAGACCAGATGTGGATTATGACGAAACCTTTTCTCCAGTGGCTATGCTTAAGTCCATCCGGATCTTACTTGCCATTGCTGCATACCATGACTATGAAATCTGGCAAATGGATGTTAAGACCGCCTTTCTAAACGGTGATTTAGAAGAGAGCGTGTACATGACTCAGCCAGAGGGCTTCGTAGATAGTGGGAGCAGCGGAAAGGTGTGCAAGCTGCTTAAATCCATTTATGGGTTAAAGCAAGCATCGCGGAGTTGGAACATCTATTTTGATGTTGTAGTCAAAGAGTTTGACTTCATCAAAAATATAGATGAACCTTGTATCTATAAAAAGGTAGCAGAGGGTAAGGTTGTCTTCCTCGTATTGTACGTGGATGACATACTCTTGATAGGAAATGATATTCCTATGCTGCAATCAGTCAAGCTCTTCTTATCACAGAGATTCTCAATGAAAGATCTACGTGATGCCTCCTGCATATTGGGAATCATGATCTATAGAGATAGATCTAAACGGATACTGGGATTGTCCCAATCCAGGTACATTGACACCATACTAAAGAGGTTTAGTATGGAAGAATCCAAGCGTGGGAACCAACCCACGATCTCTGGACTCACTCTCTCCAATGAGATGTCTCCTAAGACTGATTTGGAGAGAGCTCGCATGCAAGGGATACCCTATGCTTCGGCAGTAGGCTCTATCATGTATGCGATGCTATGTACCAGACCCGATGTAGCATACTCACTAAGTGTAGTGAGTCGGTATCAAGCAGATCCTAGAGAGAGTCACTGGACAGCTGTAAAGAACATTCTCAAGTACTTACGAAGGACTAAGGAGATGTTCTTGGTGTATGGTAACGGAGAACTCCAGGTGGAGTCCTTTACCGATTCCAGCTTCCAAAGTGATAAGGACGACTCTAAGTAGCACTCGGGATTTTTCTTTACCCTCAATGGAGGGGCGGTATGTTGGAAGAGTTCCAAACAGGATACCGTTGCAGACTCGACGATGGAGGCTGAATACATCGCTGCCAACGATGCTGCCAAAGAGGCTGTCTGGATCAAGAAGTTCATTACTGAACTTGGAGTGGTTCCATCCATTGAGCATCCAATACCTCTGTATTGCGATAACAATGGAGCTGTGGCATTGGCCAAGGAACCCAGATCCCATCAGAAGTCCAGACATATTCTGAGGCGGTATCACCTGATCAGGGAGATAGTTGATCGCCGGGAGATCGAGGTCAGGAGAGTAGATACGAAGGACAACACTGCGGATCCATTCACGAATCGGGATTCACATATCACATATCTCAGAACCGAGAAAACGTATGGTGGACGCACTGAAATATCATATCAAGAGAAACCGGGTTTTTAAAGCAATACATACTTTCTTTTGAAACATAACCACGGTTCTCAAATTCAGAATCTCATGAAAACAGCATCTCAATGCGTGTAATCGTAAAGCATGATGTATGCGACATATAATAGAAATGTAAGCATATCCGTATATCATGCAACATGAAACGGTGATGTGAACATAGCAAGTAAATCATGCAAGGAGTCATATCATGATGCAGCAATTCTTCTGTGTAGTGACATAGCAATTATCGATTATGAAAGTGTGTGAGCCGGCCAATCTGTGTAAGTGTAACATACGCATCATCGATAATGGTGTAAGTGTACTAGCACATGTATATGTAGTGCAATGAGAGTGACATGAACGTAGCATAAAGTAAATCGTGTGCGCAATGTTGTAAGGTATACGTCTCTATCACATATCCGAGTCGGTGAATCTATCAATCGACATCCAGCCTCACAACATCACGTACGGTATAATCTATCGTACGGCATCCTCTAGTCAAGGGTATGGATCAATCATCATAAAACTCATCATGTATGGTAAATCATCGTACGGCGGCATTAACCCATTAGGGATCCTATCAACCTATATGACACTGAGGGTACAGACCTAACGTCTCGTACGGTATATCACTCATGATTCACAATATTATATATATCTATCTGTTAGTTATGTATATGCCCTAGAGGCCATTGTTGTACATATGATGTATATTATAATGGATGCTTAGATATATATAGAGATGACTTTCTTGCTCGTCATGATAGTATGCTATTTGGTTTCACTTTATCTTAACATGTTGACTTGTACTGGTTTACTGTTTTTCTCTCACATGTTGGTAAAGCCCTTAGGATCTGTACTCGACTACTGGGACTATGATGAGATCATACTAGTGGGGCCACGGTAGTCGATGAATACATCCTATAACTGTTCCTAGTCGAGGGTATATCGAGACAGGGCATCGATACACCAGAGTAGACTAGCGTATACGCATCTTGACCCATATGATGGGCGATGGATGATCCCATATCCATAGGTGTTTGACATCGCAGATGGTGTACGGGTGCTCAGTGGAGACTGGGTACACTGGACGGACTCGCCGAGAACTCCCAGATGGTGATATACCACACGTCAGATGGCAGTTCTCTGGTGACACTGGTACAGGGTAGTCTGTAGACCCGAGATCGTCATAGAGTCTTGTGTGATTCCCACTGTGCTTTGATTTCCACCTTACCACGTCCAAGAGGGCATGCAAAACGGTGGCTTTTGGGTACAGTCCCGAATCACATGGAGGCAATGAGCGATAGGAGGGGATTCGTCTCTCCCGGTATAGGGAGTTGATGTTGTGCTGTGATCGATTGGCTATAACTGGAAGTCCCTGGCCAGGGCTGATATAGAGATTTACTGGTAAGTGTTACTAGTAGTTTCTCGACCCGTTATGAGCCACACATCGACACGACTTATCGGTTACTAGGGTCTGACGTTTACCACCCCTAGACTTGATATGCGACATATCAGACGAACAGACCGGACTGTACGGGAGTATTACTGATTGGATTCACAGGAGAACGCACAGGCTAGCTTGTTGATCTTCTGATCGCTCAATACCGGGGTGGCTGTTACGTTTAGCTGACCGCTTGCAGCTTATAGGTGTTTGATATGATCATCACCTGCTACCGACGTATTGACGATTCTTTAGAGTCCTACACAGAGGTTTCTTGGCTCAGGCGAAACGGAGTAGAGGCATATATGTGATATGTGCAGGACCGAGAATAATGCGATATGAGATACCTGTTGCGCCACGGCAGCGCCCCGGCCTCTTGCTCGAGGCCAAAATGCGGAATAAAAATTTTTCCTTACTCGGAAACCGGCGCTACCGCGGACAATGAAAAACCCGGATCGTAAACCATTAACCTATACTAGCTAACTAGAGATAGGGTGAGAAGTATACCGAACGATCCGTGTCCTTCGGTCTTCGTCTCCACTCCGATCTCCCGCGGAATCTCCGTCACCTCCTCGCTCGTCGGAAATGGCACCACATCGCCTTCTTCTTTTACGGGCTCCCGCCTCAATACCGAGGCAACTCGCGCATGAAGCCGGCAACTCGACATGCTCAAGATATGCTGTAGAATGTGTAGTGTAGAGGGTATGTCTCTTTGGGGTTTGTTGCCATTTGAAGATGATGGAGGAAATGAGATAAGAAAAATGGTGCTTGCATTTTTCTAACATGAATGAGATCAAGTGAATGAAACTCTCAAGAATGAAGCTCTCTCTTCTTCTTCCCACTTTCTTTTTCCTCTCATGAAAAAAACTTATCATTTGTTTCATCAAGTAAGAAGAAGAGTGGTGGAGGAATGAAACATCATGCAAAGGGAGGTGAGTGTAGGAGCAAAAGAAAGGTGACCATATCCAAACCTCATCATCACAACTCTAATCAAAGATCAAATCCTATCTCTTCACTTCTAATCTTCATAAAGCATGAAAAGAAGAATGAAAAGAATGGTATCTAAATAAGTTATCATAATAAATCAACTTACAAGAAACCCCCTCCTCAAATGTAATTTGCAAAACTGCAAATTACCCCCTCCATCAGAAAAGTCCGGCCGGGAAAGAACAAAGGAAAACCGGCCGGAACGGAATGCAAACTGGCAACTCCAGAAAACTGGTCCCGTAATAAATTACAGGAAAAACCCCGATACTGTGCATACACACCCGCATCTGTATTCCGACCGGATACAAATGCAAAGAGACAAAATCTACACTGTACTAAACTAGGACCGGCTTAAACCAAAGCCGGCTAGTAAAAACCGTTCGATCCTGATCCGTGCAATACCGCACGTATCTGATCGAACACTGCCATATAACTATACGGCCACAAGTACAAAACTGTCCGATCCTGATCCGTGCAATACCGCACGTATCTGATCGGACCCTGCCATATCTCCATACGGCCTCTACAGCGTTTCGCCCGAAACTTGAGTAGCTGAAAGTGTGGTGGACTCTAAAGACTCGTCAATACTATAGCTGTGGATTTAACCACTAGCACGTCAGAGGTATAAGCCAATACGTGACGGGCCACCAGCTATTGACCAAAAGGGACGTCGATGAGGAAGCTCACCCCGACACCCTACTGAGCCTGTCAGTGACAATATCCGTACAGTCCGGTCCGTTCGTCTATGAGTATCGCATGGCGGGCCTAGGGGGTTGGTAAAAGTCAGACCCCCAAAAGCGGTACAAGTCGTGTCGGAGCGTAGCCCAGAACACCCTGAGATACTACTGGAATACCTACCAGTAAATCTCCTGCCTCGGCCGAGGGCTTTGTGTAATGGCTCTCCTAGACACAGCGCGACCTCACCCCCAATACCGGGAGAGACGAACCCCTGCAGATCCGCTCACTGCCTCCATGTGGCTCGGGACTGTACCCAACTAAAACCTATTTGCACGACTCCTTTGAGCCGTGGTAGGGTAGTAATCAAAGCACAGTGGGAACTCACACGAGACAAATGACGATCTCAGGTCGATGAACTAACCTGTACACATGTCACCAGGGAACTGCTATCTGACATCTGGTATATGACCAACTAGCAGGTTCCCGGCGAGTCCTGTCCGGTGTACTCATAACCCAATGAGCACCTGTATACATCTTAGGTGAACCAACTGACACCAATGGCTTGTGAGATCGGCCACCGCCCCTCGTCGGGGTCTCGACTGTATACACTAGTTTACTAATGGAGTATCGATGCCCTGTCTCGAAACTCCTACGACTAGGGACCTTTTAAGGATGTTCTTATAGACCACCAGCTCTCACGTATATGATCGCCATCATACTGTCGGCAGTCAAGCAAGAATCCTAGGGGCTCTATCAACGTGTAATAGCGACATGTCAGGTCACCTAAAGCAGTACACGATGATAAAGATAACCAGATAGCATACTATCATCTCGAGTAAGACTGTCCTACCGGGATAGGTCCTCCCTCCATCATTGCAATCACGTGCCTGTGATCCAATAATTGACTCTGAGGGCACTATCTCCAACAATCTCCCACTTGCACTCAAGGCTAATTATTGCGATGCCGCATACTCACAGCCCGTGTGATACCGAACACCCAACTCCTCTACTAGTCAGTCTCACAAAGCTCGTTTGCGAAACTATTGCGTTCGAGGAATAGCCTCAGTGAGTGGATCCGCAGAGAAGTTTCTTTCTATGTCTCTCTATATCTCAAGTTCACGGAGAAAGCCATCTCCCGAAATGAGCAATACCTGTCTTAGAATGTCTGGATGTCTGATGGGACCTAGCTCATAAATGAACTCCAAATCCAAACTTCTTAGACTGTATCGTCAACTGAACTTAATCAGTATCCTGCGCCATGCCACCCTCAGTATTGCCTTAGACCACCTGTCCAAAATACTGCCCCTCGTCAGAAGGAAAACTATAACTCTGACAACCTCCTTGTCGTCCATGTCACCTTGGAAGCCTGGAATGATAACTGTCTCCCAAATAAGGCTGTCGTTATCATATCCCTAGAACATTCACTTATGTTCTAAAACTGCTTCCGACTGTTTCTCCAGGATTGGATCAATATCAACTTATTGCATCTACTGCAAGAACAACATCTGGTGTGGTACTCGACATCTCATGATTGACTCAATTGCCTAAGCAAGTGATCTGCCAATCATGAGTATCCCTCTCCCCTTTAGTCTATAAGACACCTTTAGAGAGGGTGACTCCATCAACTGCAGGTGCACTACCATGCCAGGAGTCGTCCATTCTAAATACTCATAGAATGCTGTCAAGGTACCCAGATTGGGAAACCACCCAAATCTAGATCTAAAACCATAGATCTAGTGACCAGAATGTCTGATATAATATCCAAGTCCCATGTGGAGAAACCACTGTGTGACGACCAAAGTATAACCGATCGTAGTATAGGAGTTTCTTTTCCTACTCTGTGTATGTCATCCAAATACCAGGATATCACACCCTACTACTTTCTCAACAGATCCATCCCTTATTCTGATGACGTCAAACCTATGACTGTCACATCAGAAATAGATGATCTATCTCCGCTACATCTGCTTTAGTCTATAAATAGACATAAGCCTGATGTCCACCAATGCTTCCGCTGCTCCCACTGACTACGACAACCCTCTGCCAGAGTCATATAGACGCGCACTTCTAAAACTAGTTTAGAACGACGCTATACTCATCCTCCTGCCGGGTCTCGCAGCCTGGAACAACAACAATGGCAAGTGTGGGTAAACAAAAACTTCCCTGTCACCGTCCTTGAGGCTACCGGAGTCCCCCTCGGGTGCCTGAAGTTACCCACCTTATCTGCGGAGTGGCCAATGGAATGTCAAATCAGATTGAATGTTTAGGTTCCTTATCAAATCTTCAGTAATCGTTTGCGGTTCTGGAATCACTTCCAGTTCTACCATACTCCCACTACTTTTTGTGAAAAGAATCCAGTTTTAATAAAAACTGTGGCGAGTCTAGAACAATATTGCTATTGTCCATCCAGATGGTAGAAAATCAACCCTCGTCATAGCCTGGGTCAACCCGCAAACAGCCATTACAGAAACGTGCCTTGAGTTGTCCAGTGTCTGGTTTTAAGCATAAGCCGGACAACTCCCCGTACCTTAACATCGTTAAGATATGAACTGTTCTATATCCAATATAGAAACAGAGGCACTGATTTAATTGAACCAGATTCAAATCATGCAGCTGTCTCCAGTGCATGTCAACTAAATGGAAGGAGGCCGATCAGCGTTACTCAACTTAGGAATGCTTCCAATTATAAGTAACCTGAAAGAGAAGCAGTTTCTCTTTATCATTACTATCAACTGAATACCATACACAAGTATCTACATCTTCGATCACTTTGAAGAATCCCGATACTTGCTATACCTGGTTCTCTACTCTATTCAAATACCTATAACTCCTCAAAACTTAGACCCTGTGTTTCTACGAAACACATGTCTAAGAACTAGAGAAGTCATAAGTAAACCGAATATAGTACGAGGACCTACCCCTCCGTCCTAATGGACCTTGGACAACATACAATACTCTGTATAAGTCCGCTGAGTCTAACAACTCTTTCACTGTGTGTCGTAGGTTGAAAACTGTACTTATGGTTAAGAAGAATTACACCGCTGTTTAATGCTCCTTACCTAACCATCCACTGATATAGGTAAATGTCATCGACATAATATCAAAAGGTATATCTCACTCTATGAAAATAGACGTACAGATATAACAATTTGAAATTGGTGCACAACAGCGTATATTCAAAACCAAATATTTGCCGACCGGCAAACAGCCCAGATGATCTCCTCAAATATCACCGATTACAACGAATCCCGATATAATGAGGATGGTCACCTAATTCCCAATAACTTACTCCCACTCAGCATCTGTAAAACCATACAGATGTGAGAATCATACCTGGTAGATACATACCCTGGAGCAAGTGTCTAACTGGGAAATCAGTTTTCCATTAACAGTACACGGTGAAACTGAAGCATTGAAATGTTTCGTTGGGGTATCCCGGTATTCCTAGTAATGCCTCTTCCATTATCCAGATTCACAACTGTAACCTTGTAATTCTTTTCCACCTTTCTAAATCCCTTTCTATGTCTTTAGTCATTACCTTCTGTACACCCCTTTAGGCCAAATGGTTTTCTTCCTTCCCTACCGTTCGGCACCAGCCTATGGTTTGGAAGAAGACTATCCAATAAGCATAATGGGTGTATTGTCCCAATCCTAGGAACACTCGCAACGCGAGAGAAGGTGAAGATAAAAGACACCCGAATGTACTTTATTCCTATTTCTCCTGAACCAGAATCCATCCCCGAACTGGAACAAGTTCCTTTCGAGTTCGTATATAACCATACGATGGAGTATCCAATAAACTGTGGATCTTCGTAGTGATACGGAGTGTCCTGGAGAAACACAAAGGTGATTTAGGATTGGCGAAGAAATACTTGGTTTGGTCGTGAATATCAGTCGCAATTTACTTTGCTCTCTTACTAATCCCTTGCTTTGTCTTAACTTAATACCTTCTGCACACCATCGTTATGCTAATTGGTTTTCTTCATTCCCTACCGGTCGGCACCAGCCTAAGGTTTGGAAGAAGACTATCCAATTTGCGTAATAGGTGTACTATCTCCTAAACCAAGGAGTACTCGTAATGAGAGAAGGTGAAAAGAAAAGACAACTGAATAATCCTATCCGTTTTCTCCAGAACCAGAAACCATCCTCGAAGTCCTTCGAGTTCGTATATAACCATACGATGGTTTTGTCCAATGGAAGTGGACGTTCGCAGTAATGCGGGGTGTCCTGGAGAAAAGGGTAAAAGTAGGAGTGGCAATGAGGTCAGCAACTCTGACAATCCAAAAGCCAGTGTTAAGAAGGTTCGGTCAACTTGGTCACTGAGTCAAAGTCCAGGGTCGGGTCAATGGTCGCTGCCAGAGAGAGAAAAGAAACACTCAGCGTGCACTCTAACCTAGATCAGAATGGTTATCACTCTATCTAATCTGGAAACCTCCCACTGTACCTCAAATTCTCCTCCAAACCTGAAAGAAGAATTAGTCGGGGTCACCCGAGGAGTAAACTAACTCATCAGTGGGAATCGGGATCCAACTATCATCGCATGATAACTTGACGGAATCCACTCAAGTCACCACACTCCAGAAGGTATGCGCATGCCTGGCAAGTTTCAGTTCTTTTGAAACTCCCGATGTGTGTTTTTACCCCTAGGACTCAAGTGACCTTGACGGAGTCAACAAATCAAAGAGTCCTAGTCAAGTTCAACCCGTCATTATCTGGATTGCATTAAACCCATCCGTACGTGCCCTTGACGGAGTCAACAAGGCCGCACGACTGTCCTAACCAATCCCACTTATGCAACAAACAAGCACCACTTAGCTACCGTACACTACGCCTTGACGGAGTCAACAAACGCAGCACGAATACTAAATAATACTCATAAGAAATGACGGAGGGCTACGAATGGTTTTTGGCGAAAAACCTTTAACGTAATGAACTTGATATCGTTGAAGGAACTGCATAGCCTTTTATAAAAATATAGTGACGAAAACCTTTACCAAAGAGGTCACTCCCGGTGAAGGGATCTCGGCTCTTTCCCCGTAGAATGAGGTGCAGGATATTCCAAATGAATACCACGATGCAAAGAAAAAGTAATCGGCTATAGTGAAGTTAATGCCCTGATGCAAACTTCTGTCCAAGGGGTCACTCCCGGTGAAGGAATCTCAGCCCTTGCCTCGTCGACTGAGGAGCAGGATATTCCAAATGAATACCACGATGCAAAACAAAAGTGAACGTCCTTACAATAACAGCCTTTTGAAAAATGTTCCAACAACATCAGAAAAGGTTTGTTTAGCTTGCATTGATCCGAATCAACGCAGTCCCATCAATTAATCACACCACAAAGAACGAAAATATACTGACGTACGTATATGCCATCCGCATTCGCCACTGGGTCCCGTCATCACCCGTTTGGTTAGCTAACTAACGGCAGAGCGGGGACTGGACTAGCGCGGATGTAAAACATATACAACATCTACTAATATATATACCAATATATTATATTTCGCTCAAGGCGTGATAAGAAGTGCAACATCACAGAAATGTACAGCATCACAGAACAATACAGATATCTGGAAACCCCGGGTTTCACAGAGCCGCTGCTGAAACCCGACGTTCCCCTGGTCGTGTGGATAGCCTGTGCAATGAAAACCTAGACCCCTACGGGCGCGGCAAGTCACCCGCCAAAACCTGAAGTGAGGCAGCCCCCTCCAGCACCGTGAATGGACCACCCAGCACTTCACGGAATCCGGTAACTTGGGCACCCCTCCTGGGTCAACCAGTACCCCCTACGAGTGCGGCGAATAGCCCGCCAATCCTAGAGTGAAGCCCCCTCCGTCTCAATGCCATGAGATGCGGGCCCGTTGCCCCCTAGAACCCGGCTATCCGTGCACTCCTCCGCGGGGTAATCCTAGTACAGAAAGTAAAATATACATACACCGGGTACATCGACCGCAACCAGGTCGTGCCCCAAAAGAATAATACAATCAGGCAGTGACGGCAGTCCACATGTCGGACGCTCGCCCCGCAATATCAAATGTACATAATACAACAGCACTGTACTAGCATTGCATCCAGGCTATCCCCACGACCTATCCGCAACATCACAGCATAAATATAGAACATCAACGTGAAAATCACGTTCGCAAATCCGTCTAACCGGGCTATAGCAGTTAGACCGGATTTACCGATCGAGTGACATTCACGGTCGCAGATATAATGTAAATACTGTGAAATAATGTGTTTAAAATTTTCCGATTGATCAAACAATTAACAAGTGGGCCCAAAAGAAAACTGTAGCACTCACAGAAATAATTGGCCCAAGTTTAATATTCCAAAACCCATATTTTAAGTCCAGAAAGCCTCTGAAAAAAATTGGTGCAGTGATCTCCACAGTGCGCGGCGGAAGGGCGGCGGAATGGGGGTTTATGCGGCGGTTCCGCGCTCCCACTGTGGAATCACTTCATCGAAATTTTACAGAGTTCTTAGATTTTCCAGTACATCAATAATTTACAACCTGAAAAATTTTTAGACTTCAAAAAATTTCAACAGAAACTGATGTGAAGGAAAAATACGGTTTTTGGAATTTCGGTCGATCGGATAAGTAAAACACATTAGAACAAGCTAGACAAGGTTAATGGCGTGGCTCTGATACCATGTTGCGCCACGGCAGTGCCCCGGCCTCTTGCTCGAGGCCAAAATGCGGAATAAAAATTTTTCCTTACTCGGAAACCGGCGCTACCGCGGACAATGAAAAACCCGGATCGTAAACCATTAACCTATACTAGCTAACTAGAGATAGGGTGAGAAGTATACCGAACGATCCGTGTCCTTCGGTCTTCGTCTCCACTCCGATCTCCCGCGGAATCTCCGTCACCTCCTCGCTCGTCGGAAAGGGCACCACATCGCCTTCTTCTTTTACGGGCTCCCGCCTCAATACCGAGGCAACTCGCGCATGAAGCCGGCAACTCGACATGCTCAAGATATGCTGTAGAATGTGTAGTGTAGAGGGTATGTCTCTTTGGGGTTTGTTGCCATTTGAAGATGATGGAGGAAATGAGATAAGAAAAATGGTGCTTGCATTTTTCTAACATGAATGAGATCAAGTGAATGAAACTCTCAAGAATGAAGCTCTCTCTTCTTCTTCCCACTTTCTTTTTCCTCTCATGAAAAAAACTTATCATTTGTTTCATCAAGTAAGAAGAAGAGTGGTGGAGGAATGAAACATCATGCAAAGGGAGGTGAGTGTAGGAGCAAAAGAAAGGTGACCATATCCAAACCTCATCATCACAACTCTAATCAAAGATCAAATCCTATCTCTTCACTTCTAATCTTCATAAAGCATGAAAAGAAGAATGAAAAGAATGGTATCTAAATAAGTTATCATAATAAATCAACTTACAAGAAACCCCCTCCTCAAATGTAATTTGCAAAACTGCAAATTACCCCCTCCATCAGAAAAGTCCGGCCGGGAAAGAACAAAGGAAAACCGGCCGGAACGGAATGCAAACTGGCAACTCCAGAAAACTGGTCCCGTAATAAATTACAGGAAAAACCCCGATACTGTGCATACACACCCGCATCTGTATTCCGACCGGATACAAATGCAATGAGACAAAATCTACACTGTACTAAACTAGGACCGGCTTAAACCAAAGCCGGCTAGTAAAAACCGTTCGATCCTGATCCGTGCAATACCGCACGTATCTGATCGAACACTGCCATATAACTATACGGCCACAAGTACAAAACTGTCCGATCCTGATCCGTGCAATACCGTACGTATCTGATCGGACCCTGCCATATCTCCATACGACCTCTACAGCGTTTCGCCCGAAACTTGAGTAGCTGAAAGTGTGGTGGACTCTAAAGACTCGTCAATACTATGGCTGTGGATTTAACCACTAGCACGTCAGAGGTATAAGCCAATACGTGACGGGCCACCAGCTATTGACCAAAAGGGACGTCGATGAGGAAGCTCACCCCGACACCCTACTGAGCCTGTCAGTGACAATATCCATACAGTCCGGTCCGTTCGTCTATGAGTATCGCATGGCGGGCCTAGGGGGTTGGTAAAAGTCAGACCCCCAAAAGCGGTACAAGTCGTGTCGGAGCGTAGCCCAGAACACCCTGAGATACTACTGGAATACCTACCAGTAAATCTCCTGCCTCGGCCGAGGGCTTTGTGTAATGGCTCTCCTAGACACAGCGCGACCTCACCCCCAATACCGGGAGAGACGAACCCCTGCAGATCCGCTCACTGCCTCCATGTGGCTCGGGACTGTACCCAACTAAAACCTATTTGCACGACTCCTTTGAGCCGTGGTAGGGTAGTAATCAAAGCACAGTGGGAACTCACACGAGACAAATGACGATCTCAGGTCGATGAACTAACCTGTACACATGTCACCAGGGAACTGCTATCTGACATCTGGTATATGACCAACTAGCAGGTTCCCGGCGAGTCCTGTCCGGTGTACTCATAACCCAATGAGCACCTGTATACATCTTAGGTGAACCAACTGACACCAATGGCTTGTGAGACCGGCCACCGCCCCTCGTCGGGGTCTCGACTGTATACACTAGTTTACTAATGGAGTATCGATGCCCTGTCTCGAAACTCCTACGACTAGGGACCTTTTAAGGATGTTCTTATAGACCACCAGCTCTCACGTATATGATCGCCATCATACTGTCGGCAGTCAAGCAAGAATCCTAGGGGCTCTATCAACGTGTAATAGCGACATGTCAGGTCACCTAAAGCAGTACACGATGATAAAGATAAACCAGATAGCATACTATCATCTCGAGTAAGACTGTCCTACCGGGATAGGTCCTCCCTCCATCATTGCAATCACGTGCCTGTGATCCAATAATTGACTCTGAGGGCACTATCTCCAACAATACCGTATTATATTCTCGCGATATTTAGATATGAACCGGGTTATTGGATCAAGTGTTGATTCGATGAATCGGTACATGATATATTAGTCGGTAATATTCGATATAGCCGGATCGTCGGATCAAGTGTTGATTCAATGATTTAATGTATAATAATATATATGATATATTGTATTATATTATCTAATATTGGCTCGCTTTATTATTTCATTTTCTCACTGGATGATACATTGATATATATGCGATATATGTTAATTGTATTATTTTCTTTTATTGCAAATATATAATATATATGTGATATATATTATTGTGACATGATATGATTTATTGTTAAACATGTTTAAGGATGATTAAATGAGGTTAGGGTTTGATTAGGGTTAGTTGCTTCATGCACCTTCTAGAAGCAATTTCTTTTGTCATGGTTAAGATATTTGTTGATGACACATTATCTAACCCAACCAAACCCTAACTCTAGTTTATTCTCTACACATTATTAGCCACTCATCCTTGACCATGGTTGATACATCAATCATATACTTTTATTTCTATTCATCACAAAAGGAATTATGATTATCATTTCCATTATCATCTTCTTCTCTCTTGAAAAAGCTCACTAGAAATTCTTTATGTGATGAATAAATATGAGAAAATGATTTAAAAAGAAAGCATAAATACTACTCTCTCATCCTCATCTCATATAGCCCATGAGATTAGTGTGTTCATCTCTTTAGAGTGAGAAAGCTTGAGTCTTTGCAACTTCGACGTAGATCATCGGAGATTTGGAACACTTCAAGCTAGCATGGATCGTTCGAGTCGTGGAGCCTCTCATGAGTCCGGGAGATCGTGGATCGCGGCAAAGGGACTTCTACTCGGAGCTTGTGAAGCGAAGGAGAGGACTACAAAGGTTGTAATCCCTCACACTTAGATAAAAAGTTATCATCTTGCATGTTTAACCCTAATAATCTAGCAAAGATCCCGGCTTTGGGTTGTTCGGCACGTCTAAATTTTTATCCGGGAATGTTTGATGCCTTATGAACCTTCACAAGAGTGCCTAGGAACCCTACACTATCTACCTATATCCCAAGTCGCATCCATAACAATCTCATATCAGGGGACCGGCAAAGGTATCAATCCTCTCATATCGACTCGCATCCGTATACCGACATATCAATCAAGTCATCATATCACATCGTACATTCTTCTCATCACATTTATATCCCACATCAAGTCATTTACATATATATATCGTATCTTATAAATCTCATGTCATGCTACTCTAAATCTCATACTTATTCTCGTGCACTACCTATCTATATATCGTGATTCACGTTCACTTATCATATCCTTATATATGTATCAATCCGAGACATCATTTCTTTCATATCATGTCACACTAAACCTGTAATCACATCCATAGGTTCCTAGAATAGGTTTCTTTAACCATATCCTATATATCGGTTTCCATCAAAATTTGCAGGGGTGTTATACGCCATCCACCAGACTTCCCCCGTAGATATAAATCTACTCACCTGCGGATCTTCTTGTTCAGCTGTAGTCAATGGCTTTGTCTTCTCGGAATCCACGCGAAGGTACCTATAATAAATACACAATCGCAAATGCTATTAATATCAAGTCCGGAAAACCAATACGGCACACGGATCGCCTATAGGTTAGAACCTATAGCCTACGCATGCAAAATCAACCAATTATCCCTCATCGTTGACGTACAAACATCAAAGGACCAAATACAATATCGAATACCAAAACCCAAGTTTCAGAATCGCAAAACATGAAAACAGCAACCTAGGAAAACCACTCCCAGATTTCACCCTAGGCCTAACTAGGGAATTTTGCATATAGGGTTAGTCTAGATATCAGATAACAAGACTACTGACCAAGAATCACATAAATCCACCAAGACTTGGCCGCAATTTGCGGCCAAATCAAATAAATCTGCGGCCAGTATTAGGGTAGTGGGTCTCAGGTTTCAGGGGTTGCTTCTAAGTTGCATGCACATCTCATGGTCAAGGGAACTTAATTTATAATGGTCTCGGGTCACTCCAGATTCCCATATACCATCACAAACTGTCAAATATCGACGTCAGGGAAATTCTGAGTTCTGGTTCTGGGTTCTAGTATCCGGTTTAGGCCGGCAAGAGCATCACTAAGGTCTTGTAGACACCCACTATAGGTCATAAGTCCACATAATCACCCAACCCTTCTCTTGAATTTTCTAAACATCACATACCCTAACCAAATCACATTCTAAACTAAACTAGGGTGCAAGAAACTAAAACTAAACTAAATGAAAGGAATTATACCTCAAGGATGCAACTCATGAAAAACCCTAGCTTGTCCAAAGTCTCAAAAATCCAACTTTGATTGGTCCAATGTGTTGAGGATGAGGTGGGGATCACTTTTAATGAAAGGAGTTTAGGGTTTTAGCAAGGTTTTTGAGGTGATTCATAGAGGTGAAGGTGGATGGAAATGAGGAGGAAGAAGATGAAGGAAAATGATGGGGGAGGAAATGAATGGCTGCCCTCTCTCTCTCTCTTTCTTATTCTCACCCTCTCTCAACTCATTTCTCACACTCTCTCCAATAATTGTCTTTTTAACCATTTTCTCTTTTCTCACAATAAAACACATAATACCAATAAAACAACACAAATAAAACAACATGCAAACAAATGCAACATATCATGGTGCACTAGCCATAGGAAAATGTAGAAACACGGATTTGGCTTAATCGCGATAAGTAGTGCACTATTCAATTTTTATTCAAACTGCATATAATTAATTATAAAAATCCCAAATCCGATAAATATATTTTTAAATGAATAAATCATTTTAATCTCCAATTATTTCACAATTATTGGTATATATTTATACCATTTTACGAAAACCCCGATTTCGCAAATCGGGTAGTTTTCGCGAAATATATTATTTTAATATTAAATTCCAAAAATAATATTTTATATTTTCTGAAATGTTACAGTCAACCTATATAACGAAAGTTTGGGTCTAATACCCCCTGTTCAAGTCTAAGTTCCGTATCTAAGTTCCGTAAGGTCAAGCCTAGGTTCCGAAATAGATTACGTCCCAGACTCCACATAGTCAAACCTAGACTCGAACCAAGGTTAAACCTAGCACTCTGATACCAACTTTGTAACAACCCACCCCCAAACACAGATGGTATTGTCCACTCTGGACGAGACCGCACGGTTTTGTCCCTTTGAATGAACCCGGGGCTACTTTCCAGTAGGTCACCCATCCTAGAATTTCTCTGGCTCAAGCACGCTTAACTACGGAGTTCTTCAAACTCCGGAGTTCCGATTCATCCAAAAGGCGCCTCTGTGTTTTAAGAGTGGTTTCATTCCATTTATAGTTCAGATCGTGCCCTCTTTCGGAATGGAATTCGATACTCCCCATTGTTCTGGTGGGTCCCCATGTGCATCAGTATCGGTTACTTCCCCACCTCGATACCGGATAACACCTCACTTCTCACGGGGTAGGTGGTATTCAGCCCCATCTCCACATGGGGTATTACATTATATTTGTCATGACCCACCCCCAAACAAAGATGGTATTGTCCGCTCTGGCCGAAACTGCACAGTTTTGTCCTTTTGAATGAACCCGGGGCTACTTCCTAGTAGGTCACCCATCCCAGAATTTCTCTGGCTCAAGAACGCTTAATTACGGAGTTCTTCAAACTCCGGAGTTCCAATTCATTTATAAAACGCCTCTGTGTTTTAAGAGTGGTATCATTCCATTTATAGTTCAGATCGTGCTCTCTTTCGGAATGGAATTCGATACTCCCCATTGTTCTGGTGGGTCCCCGTGTGCATCCGTATCGGTTACATCCCCACCTCGATACCAGATAGCACCTCACTTCTCATGGGGTAGGTGGTATTCAGCCTCAACTCCACCTAGGGTATTACATCCCCCCTCCCGCTTAGAACAATGGTTCGTCCTCGAACCGCAGACCTACTTTTGAGAGACCGGCTCTGATACCAACTTTGTTACGACCCGAAATATTAGCTTGTGACCGACACTTAAATCACGCCACGTCTAAAGGCGTAACGTAAACTAAGGAAGCCGAAGCCCAGAAATCTAAACCTTTTAAATAAAATAAAAGAGGTGAAGTTTTGAAATAAAGGTATGATGAAATCAAAAGTTTTCTTAGATGCATAGATAATGGAACGTGAAAATGCAAGTGGATTTTTACTAGTTGAAAAACATGTTTTGTCTTTTAAAAAAAATTGGGCAGCACCTCCTTTGTATATTTTGATCCAAAACCACATATACAAGATAATATAAAAGGCATCCCCAAGCGGGAGCTAGCTCTTCGCCAATCGGAGGAATCATAACCACGCAAGTCATAATATAAGTATACGACGCCCAACGACGAAGATCAACACAAAAGGGTAATGTAAAGCAAGACATCAACCCAATAAGCGAACATAAACCCTCGCTCTAAGTCTCGCAACCACAAATCTCACTAAGTCTTACTACTTATACAATTACTAGTTTCTGGTGAAAGGAGTTAACTAGATACAACAGGAATAATATACAATAGTGGCACGATCCAATGTGTACCGCTTACAAAAGCAAATCACCCGAATGTAAGCTGTGTGCCAGCGATGCCGCTACTGATCCATGCGGTCAACCTTGGCACAACGGGGGTGAGTTTCCAACACGTGAGTAGAAAACATCATCAGGTAGAAATCGAATAAAACAACGATTTCCTAGGTCAACTATATCATAAAGGTAATACTATGATATCTAGGGTGACCGTGTCTACATATATGCCAACAATAATCAAAGCCTGTATGCATGTGGATATCATCCAACAATATAATCAATGCCTGTATGCATGTGTATCTCGTCCACTCGAAACATCATAAAAGCATATGCATGTAAATATATGAGGATATCAAAGAATGTGTGTACATCAATGACACATCAAATCATGGAACCTGAGTGTCCAACACCGACGCTCGAAACATCATGAAACCCGTGTCCAGCATCGACACGTAAATCCTCATATCTCAGGCGCCGCATCCTCAGGTTAGCCCTCAGGCGCCGCGTACTCTGGTCGGCCCTCATATCCATCTCACGACTCCGGTCGGTATCCTCAGGATAACCACCGAGTCCAAATACTATCACCGGTAGGTAGTGCTCCCCTGCCAGGCTCACCACCTAACAATACGAGTCTTCTTGCCCCGGGGTACCTCACCGGGTCCACCATGTACCCACAGATGGTGCCTACAGCTCCTTGAATCGGGTTTCACATGCCAATCTCAGAACCGAGAAAACACAAGGTGGACGTCTCGAAATATCATATTAAGAGAAACCGGGTTTTTAAGACAATACATAATTTCCGTTGAAATTTAACCACGGTTCTCAAATCCAGAATCTCATGAAAACAGCAAATCTCAATGCGCATAATCATAAAGCATGATGTATTCAAACATATAATAGAAATGTGAGCATATCAAGTATATCATGCGACATGGTATGGTGATGTGAACATAGCAAGTATATCATGTGACATATCATAATGATGTAGCAATTCTACTGTGTAAGTGACATAGCAATTATCGATTATGAAAGTATGTGAGACGGCAAATCTGTGTAAGTGTAACATACGCATCATCGATAATGGTGTATGTGTACTAGCACATGTATATATATAATGCAATGAGAATGTCATGAACGTAACTGTTCATACCATAATATTTCATTATTATACTCCCCATTTTTATTCGTTTTATAAATAAACAGATGCTTTTGACGCATGTCTACTACATATTACAGGTTACAGGTTCTTGGATCTAAAATAGTGAAAAAGATATAAAGACGATGCAAAAGTGGGACTTTGACCAACAACCATAGAATCTTGATCAAGCCTACACAGAGATCAGTACAGAATAGCGCAAGGTTCAAGACTTCGGTATAAGTCCGCTATAATGTTCACTAGAGATCTGGAGAAGACCTGGAAGCCCAATTGAAAAAGGACATATAGAAGTAAAAAGTAAAAGTCAGCAGGAGCCATCACACCAAAATTGATGACACAATCCTCTTGTTTGGCCGCGGAACCGCGGCCAAACTATGCCTCGGGCCGCGGTTCCGCGGCCGGGTATGTCACGACCCGAAAGTACGGAACATGACCGGCACTTAGGCTACGAACGTCTCAGGGCGTACGTACTCTAAGTAAGCCGAGCCCAGAAATCCAAACCAAGAAAGTAGTGGAGTGAAGGAAAAACCGAATGTAAATCACCCAGTTTGCAACATAATATACAACGCCTAAAGACGAGGATCACAACAGAAAGGAAACTCAACAGCATGAAACCCAGAGAAAATATAACGTGCGACTCTAAGGTCGAGAGAATAAACACCACTGGTCTCTATCTCAAATAAGTACATGTTTGGTTGATGGAACTTCTAGATACAACTGAATATATATAATATACAATGTATAATGATGGGTACGATACAAATAAACCCATCTACTAGCAAGTCAGCCGAAAGAAGCAGTGCCGCAAGCCGTAATGAACCCTGTACGGCAAACACCTGCAAGAACTGGGGAAAAACGGGGGTGAGTTGCCAACTCATGAATAGAAGAATATCTACGAACAGAAAATCGCATGTATGACGCAATCCTAGGTCATACGATCAACAAATATAAATCCCAAATGAATAAGTCGGAAGCATGTTGAGGTGGCAATGTAACATCTATACAGGTATGTAGTGCCAAGTACTCGTGCCAATGCCTCAGGTAATAACATATCATAAATATGAGGTATGTCTGCATAGAGTAATATGATGAAGTATCAACTTGATATCAATACACATATATTAGCGTCCCATTCCACTAATATTGGTGTAAGGGTATATATAACAGCGTCCTCACCCACTGTTATATATACAAATGAGGTATGATCGATATAATCAATATGAATCAATGCCAGCTATAACATGAATCTAGTAGTACGTGGATGTTCTCCAACTAGGTAATCAATATCTGTAAATCGGTGGATCCTGTCCACGTGTCACCCAATGACAACAAGTATCATGCATGTAAATATCGTAAAGCATATGCTTGGAAATATGAGGATATAATCAAATCATAGAACCTGAGTGCCTAGCATCGACACTCGAAAACATCATGAACACCTGTGCCTAGCATCGACACGTAAATCCTCATGTATCTCAGGCGCCGCACACCCTGGTCGGCCCTCATATCCATCTCATGACTCCAGTCGGTATCCCCCGGATAACCGACGGGTCCCAAATACTATCACCGGTAGGTAGTACTCCCCTGCCGGGCTCACCGTCTAGCATATACGAGTCTTCTTACCCTGGGGTACCTCACCGGGTTCACCATGTACCCGCAATCGGTGCCTACCGCTCCTCGAATCGGGTGTACCCACACAAGCTCTCTGGAACCGAGAAACTCATATCAAGGGTGACCGGATTTTTAAAACAATTACATATTTTCTTTTGAAATATCCAAGGTCCCCAAATCTAGAAATATCATGGAAACAACATATCCCAATGCGTATAATCAAACATGATGTATGCGACATGTAAAGAAAGGTAAGCATATCAGTAAGTCATGCAACATGGAATAGTAATGTGCGCATGTCGAGGGAAACCGCTCTTTTTAAATGAATCGGTTTTAAAGAATATCTTGCGGTTCCTAAGTCTCTATTCAAGCCAGACTCATCTATATATGTGTACCGGTATAAGTGTACAATATGCCATGCAAGAATTATATCATGAATGCAACAGTACTACAGTGTAGTGGCATGGCAATTATCGATGATGAAGTGTGTGAGCCGGCAAATAGTGTACGTGGAACATACGCATCATCGATAATGGTGCTGGTGTCCTAACAGCATGATGGTAATATCTCAATAAACACAAGTAATGCGATGCAATAATATAAATATGCGGAATCAAATAATCAACGCACTAGAGCAGACCCTACATCAGTATGTAAGTGTCATGTAGTTTTGCCTTTTTGAAATAAAACGAATCAGGGTTTTTAGTAAAATAAGGGTTACGGTGTTTTAAAGAAGAGATGCCCTTTTTGAAATTATCCGTAAAATCCCTTTTTGCCTGTCTTTAAAATACTCCCGATTCGTTAGTTTTGAAATAGGTATGACTCGGGTCAAGTCTAACATCTACTATACTAACCAGTGATCTAACTATCAAGTCAATCGGGAGGGGTATGGAAACCACCTAAATCTGAGTCGGTATATATATAAATATAAAGATAGTAGTCGGTGATCCCGCATCAATTGTATCGCATACGATACCGTAAATCATCTGACACCATTAAGTCATGAGTGCGGATCAGTCATCAATATAAAGCTCGTACGGTAAATCGTCGTACGGCATCCCAATAGCTGGGTGCGGGTCAATATCACAATCATCACATCAATTATCTGGTATCCTTATCATCATATCACAAAATCTGGGGTACTGATCTAAGTCTAGTACGAATCGATACCATCTACATAAGTATGAATGCGTGTGCGAAAGACACGCCCAAAAGGCCCGCTTAAAATCATATATCGTATCCCAAATACGAATCACATCACATCACCGATATCATGGCACTAGGCCCAAACTCATCGACTCACATCCAATGTCCCCCAATATCCTCATCATCACAGTATGAACATAGTAAATAAGCACGTGTGTGCGTGTGGGTGTAAACCTATTCTAGGGTTCGCGACTAGGAACCACACTGGTTACTTCTAACCCTAGTTCATGCATAGTACACCTAACACATCCTAAACGATCAAGTCACATATAAGCTATCAGATATAAGTATAGTATATATGGTATACTAGACATCGGACTGCGGGGGTGCTATACGCCATCCACCCGACTTCTCCTCGTAGATATAAATCTACTCACCTTCTTATGTGTGCCGGTGCCGATGTCGCCATTTGCATCTCCAACGCTTCGACGCCACATGGGGTACCTACAAGGATATCACACGCTAAAACACATAACAACCATGTCGGAAGCCAAAATGGTGCATGCTACGCCCTTAGGTAAAAACCTGTGGCCTCGTATGCAAACACAGTCCATAACCCTCTGCCGTTGGCGTTCAAACGCCACCCGACAGAGACGAATCATCTAATACCAAAATCCATACGAAAACAAGTCGTAAATCATGTGCCAAGTCAAGAAAATCAACCCAGATTCTACCATGGTTGGAACCAGTCAAAACTAGACATTCCCAGGGTCAAGTTTACAGGTAAAAGAGCTGTGCACGCAAAACGAGGAGGTTCCCTACTGCTCTGGCCTCAAATTGCGGCCAGAGGGATTAAATCTGCGGCCAGGAAGTGGGTCCAGGGGCTTGGGCTTTGGGTGTTGGCTTCTATCTACCTGCACATCTCACTGCCAAGTCAATTTTATTTTAGGAGGTCCCGGGTTGTAGCAGATTCTAGAAAGGCTTTAAAAGTCTACAAAACGCTAACCGACACTAAATCGAACAATCTGGTATCTTTGCTGGAATCTGGGGAAATTCTGAGGTGAACTGGTCTCAAACACACTTAATAAGGTTATACCAACCATCAAAACCAATACTTGGTCAAGTTTCACTCAAATTTTCCTAAACTAGCACTAATCACGATAATAATACTAAGCTTCAGCCATACAACTATAACTTAACAAGAAAGGGGTTAGATTACAAGATTATACCTCAAGAGGGTCCTAGGATGAAGGAAAAGGGAAGAATGAGGAGAAAGGGCTGTTGGTGGACTGCTGAGTTGCTCCTACAGCTGCTGGTGTTGCTTTTGCAGCTGATGCTGTAGCTGCTCAGGCTGCTGCTGTTGCTTGCAATCTGGTTTCTTTGGTTGCTTCTACAGTTACAGCAGTTGTGAGTTGTTGGTTTGGTGTTGTGGGAATGGTTGTGGTGGTGTTGTTGTTGTTTTGAATGATATTGTTGCTGCTGATGCAGAATTAGGGCTGATGGTGTTATCAGCTGATGTGATAACCATTGGGCTGAACTTTTGATTTTGGGGACTGAAGCTTACATCAACTGCTGCAGTTGAGGCCGTTGTAGTGTGGCTGAAGTAGGGTGTAGGGTTGTAGTATGGTGGAGTGTGAGAGTGGGAGATGTGAGGGAAGGATGTGAGTGAGAGGGAGAGATATGAGGGAAAGCAAAAGATTTGAAATGGGATGGGCCATGACACATCCTAGAGCCACCTTTCTCTCTCTCTCTAGCCACAAGTCAATCCCAACCTAATCCAATTTTTAACAAAGCTAAACCCTTAATTAACCAACTTAACTTAACCAAAAGGTTTAAGCCACCATGGTCATCTCAACATGGTAACCCTAGACTAACCCAAGATAACATGCACAAGTGTGTGCAGTCCAGATAAAATTCCGATAAAATATTCATAAACCCAGATAAATCATCAGAAACCAATTTTGGTAAACTTTTTACCAAAAACCCTACATTAAACATATTTTAGAATTTCCATAATTTTTCTTCAGAATTTTTCCTATTTATCGGTATTCAATTATACCGAAATATTAAAATATTTAATAAAATAATATTAAATTATAAAAATTCCCAAAAATAATATTACATTTTTCTGAAATGTTACAGTCTTCCCTCCTTAAATAAATTCGGTCCCCGAATTTAAATTTAAACTCCCAAATTCTAAACATTTCAATAAAATGTCCAAGTCCACGGGGCTCCGAAATCATCAATCCATAAAACACATCATAGAGCAATACAAGCGCAAGAGCAATGAGCAGATAACTCAAAAATCAAAACTCCGTCAAGCATCCTGCAATCATCGGAGTCCAGGCGAAAACATGAAGGCTAAATCCAAAGCAAAACCGATATGCCATAAATCGGAGCTATATGTGTAAATATATGAAGGAAATGCATGCCAGAAATTCTTTAAAATCGATGTGCAATGCGCATAACACTGCACAGTGGCAGACGTCTTTATAATAAAATAGCCATATACGTATATATCTTTTGTTTAGTATGCACGATCCGCCGTTTGAAAATAATTCAGAAGGGTTCCCTGTTTTTTAAACGTTTCGTGTCATATCGGACACGTATGCAAATAATGAGACTATAGCTCGCTTTTGGAAATCCCTTTGAAATCTATCTATGCATGCAAAATATATCCAGGCACTGTCCTCTGACTAGTCCTGCTCAGTGCGAAAACAAATCGCAATATCATAAAAATGTACTGCTCCATAAAGGAATTAATCCCAAAAAGTGCACATGAAAACTACGTGCGTCTGGTGCGCACGAAAATCAAAATCCATACATGTGCCAAGCTGGTGCACAGAAACCACATCAATGTGCAACGGTTGCGCACACAACATCGGTCACAGGCAACGTGTGTGCCTGACAGCAAAATCAGGTGTATCTGATATGCACGAAAAATCCCGATTTAGTGCATCTGGTGTGCACCAAATCTCATTTCATAACGCGCTAAAAATCCAAATCCGGTGCATCCATCATGCACGAAATCACGAAATCCAATATCAAGCGTCAAACGCGCGCAAATCCAATCAGGTGCGTAAAGTGCACAAGACAAATATCGAGCATCACCATCGAAATCGAAGTCCAGTGCATCCAAGTGCACAAAATACATGTCACTGCACTACAAGCATATGTAAACTATACAGAGTGCAAAACCAAATCGTGTGCGTGCATACGCACAAAATCAACTCAAAGGTCTAAAATCCATAAAATCACAAACATGTGAAACCAAGGCACGAAAACGATATCAAGTGCAACAACTGTGCAAAATCGTAAATACTCAATAGGTGCAACCAAGGTGCATGAAAACAAATGTCATGAAACTCAATCATCAAGACTAAATCATGCAAACAGAATGCCCAAAATACCGAAATCCAAGATGACAGATACGTGATAATCGAATCACAAAATCACAAATCATAAATACCGTCGTCGGTAGTCCCTCCTTCAGAGTCGAGAAGGTGTCGGTGCATCCAAAACTAGCAGCGCAAGATATCTACTTGCCTCTTGCTCACGGTCTGGCATCCTCTGTCTCTGGGTCCTGAATGTACATCACACATCTGATCTTGGTGCAACTATCATTGCAGCTGTGTCGTAGAAGGAATAATGCTCCGGGTCTCTTCCAATCTTGCCTATGCCGAACTGTACGGAGGCTGGTACTCTTACATAATCTTTTCTCGTTTTCTGGACATCTGCGTGTTCCGCACAAATTTCCTCAGAAACTGGCCGTATCCCAACGCCTCTGTAAGCATATCAGGTCTCTATTCTCGACGGAAGGTAATGACAGCTTGTCAGCGTCTCGCACGAACCTCTTGTCCCGCTTGTTTTTATTGTCGTCCACTATGACGTCACGCCATGCTATCTACGCACTGCACTGTTCTCGGCCACGGTCATTCCGAAGTCTCTCGCACAGACTCGAAATCGCGTACTCTGTAGCTTCATCATTCGGTAGAAGACGTCTGGCCGAACAGGTTCTCGGGAACGCGTCCCAACCATCGGAGGAATACTCAATACTCGTCCGTCCTCGATCAACTCACAACACATCTGGGTGAGGTCCTATATCCGAACCTGCTCAACTATCTCGTCGACGATGCCGAACTCTGGCCTGCTGGACTGCGCTCCAATGGCTATGCTCATATCTGGAGTCTCCCAAGCAGTGTGCCCCATCTCATGATATCCGAATGATGCCGAACCATCCGATCGACTCGTCAGAACCTCATAATCCCCCAAGAGTTCAACATCTTGGGTACAGTTTAACAGTATTGAGTACACATGTAGCGTCTTGAAAAGTCGTTTTGGTGTTTTCTTGAAATTCGGTGAAAATTCGGTATTTTTCCGAAAACCGTCTTTCTCGATATTTTGCAGTTTAGGGCTAATTATACCTAAAATGGATAGGTAATTGCTTGTTTTTAGTAGCTAATGAGTTATTTATGAAATTTTGGTCATTTAAAATTTTTTCCCTATTTTTCATTTTTTTAATATTATTTTAAGCCGGTAAGAAAATACATTAAATAAGCGATAAATACAAATTTTTCCGGGCTAATTTTAATCTCTAAAATTATGATAATTATAATCTAGTGATAACATGAATTTTTAGTAATTTATTTTGATTTTTAACAAATTTTTATGTTATGAAACGAATTTATTGAATTTTGAGCTAAAACTTGCAATTTTTGAGTTGTAGGGGGCCTTTTTGCATAAAATTTCTTTTGTAAAACCCCCCTCTCTTTTTCCTCAGCCCTAGGACAGCCCCACCTTGTGTGAGACCAGAAATTTCTGGCCTCATTTTCTTTGGTTGCTTTCTTGCGTTGTTTTGATGGTTTATGGTTTTATTTTAATTATAATTGATAAAGTATGATACATTTGACTTTGGAACTTGACCCATGACTTTCCCCACTTGCCCACACCCTCCCCCATTCCTCCTCTGGCCGAAATTCCTGCACACCCTCTTCCTCCTCTCTTTTCTTTTCATTTTCCTTCATTTCTTCAAAAAAATACATCAAAATCCTTGATTTAATTCAAAAATCCAAACAAAATCCTTATGCTATCATTATCCTTAGCCATTCTTGCTTGGATCTTGGTGTTTGAGGCCATCAATTGGAGCAAAATACATTCTTGCTAGATCCCAAATTGAGGTATAATCCCTTGCTAATTGAATTCTTTTGTTTAAGTTTCTTATGTTGTATGGTTTAGTGTTAATTTAGTGTAGTTTAATCTAGTTTTCTTAGGTTTTTGCTTGAAAAATCTAACTAGGGTTTGAAAGCCATAATACTTAATTAGATTGTTTTATAGTTAATCTAGTGGTTAATTAACTAATCCATATAGTTATCTTGTTGATGTAGTTTTCACTTTGCTAAATTAGTTAACTTTAGAAGGGTGAAATTGTTGTTTTGAAATTTTCAAGAGAGGGTTTATGTTTAGTAGTGGTTTGTGAAACATGATTAGTGAGTGGATTAAGTTTTAGAAAACATTATTTAATTGATTAAACCTAATTTGCTATCTAGTGTTTTGCTAACCTTAATCTAAGTGGTTAACTTGCTTATTAGGCTAAAATCTAGTGTTAAATTAAGGTTTTTCATATATAGTTTGGTTTATGTTTGCTAATTACAAAAATCAAGAGAAGGTTTTGTTTATGGAAATTAGGTTTTTTAAGCATAGTTGATGGTTTAAAATTAGTGTATTGGTTAGCTATTTGGTTAGTTTGGATGTTGGTGTTGCGTGGTGTTGACTTTGTCACTAAATTGTCCATATTTGCATCAAATTGGAATGCAAATGCTTACTGGATTTTTATAAAATTATGTGATGAATCTTTTTTGATATCTTGATGATCGTAATGGCATGTCCCACGACTTTTAGGATACGTGAGTGCGGATTTTTGGGTAGTCGGGTTTTAGTTTTGCCGGGCGACCAAATCGGCGTTTTTCGGCAGTTTTTGCGATTTTCGCGTGTGTCCGCGCACTTTGTGCACGTTGTACCTAGCTAGCGAACCTTAGTAGTTTCGTTGGGGTTTTGCGTCGTTCTTGATATGTAACCTTATATTTGGTATTGATGTAAATTCCAGGTTCGGTCGCGGAAACGTCAGACGCGGCGCGAAAGGGAAAGGCGGTGATTGGACACAGCTAGCCAGGGATCCCGGTGAGTAGATTTAACATCTACGGGGGACGATCGTTTGGATGGCGCAAGTCGCCCGATAGATTTAGTAAACTGAAAAATAGTAAACTGGATAACCACTTGTGACATTAGAATAATATTACTGGCATGATAATTGCTGCAATTAGATCAATATGTTATACCCATATACGCAAACTCAATTGTAGGACACATGCACCATTACCAGGTTTTTATATGCAGCACGAGCACTATTCATGCTTACACACACACCCTGGTAATTGCCATGCCACCACACTAGATAACTTTTAAATTGAAACCTTTTACTAATTGATACTTAAACTGGTACTATTGCCTTTAATTCCTTAAAAATGAAACCGTAGTATTGCTATTCATGTGCATGTACTTCATCATATTAATTGTTCATGCTTAATACATTAATCACACATCGCAACTTGATTATTGATATCATACGCATTCATTATCATTGATATATGCACTTATGAGGATTTCTTAAGATTTTATGATATTGCTGGATTTCGGGGGAAAGTCGCAAAATTTCTAAACTTATTATATTTTTAAAATATGTAAATTGCGGTTTTCTAGTGATGTAAGTGTCGTCCACCATGAGTTTGCTGTGGATTTGGAAATCCGTGTCGAGGAGTGGAGGAACCGGCACGGGTACATGGTGGGCCCGGTAAGGTACCCCGGGGCAAGAGGAATGTGGTGATGACGTTGAGCCTGGCAGGGGACGGATTACCTACCGGTGACTTCATTGGGCACGGCGGATATCCAGAGGATACCGACCGGGGCCGCGAGAGGATGAGATATTGATATTGAGATGGGTCAGCCGGATGGCTGAGGCCAGAGACACTATGACATGGATTTATGAGATTTGAGACAGCTTTTGGGTGTCGTTGCTGGACACCGATTTTCGTCGATTCATTGACATTATGCTGGCATTCTAAAAGAGTTTCAAAAACAAAAAGAGATAAAATATTTCTTATATATACCTATTGAGACCTCAGATTTTCATGTTGCATACATATTAGCACACTGATATGGTATACACACCTGCTAGTGCATCCAGTCATACCTGTATTTTAGATGCTAGGATGCTTGTGTGCATGCATACGATAGCCTTTGCAGATGTTATTTATTACTCACGAGTTGGCAACTCACCCCCGTTGTGCCACAGTCTTTTGCAGGTCCGCTCCGTCAGTTCAGTAGCGGCGGGCGCACTTGTTCTTTTGCCTCTTTTGCCTGAGCTCGAGATTTGCTCATAGGTGGGTTATGTTATTATTTTGTACCACTTGTATATTCTTTGTATCTAGTGTACTCCATCTACTGTTTCTACCAGATTTATTGTATATTGACCTAGAGATGAGACTGTGAGGTTTGTGGACTTTATGCTGTATTTTGGGGTCGAGCTCACTTGAGTCGACATGATGTTTTCTTATGCTTTATTATGATTATTATGCTTGTTGTCATTTATATTGCGTGGGATTTGTGACCGCCTTGTGGCGAAGAGCTAGCTCCCGCTTGGGGATGCCCTATTTTGTTGGATTCATGTATATTTTTGTTGTACCCATTTTGGGGGCCAGTATTTACAAAGGAGACTCTGCCGAAATTTTCGGAAAAATTGGTATTGTTTTTAAAAAAGGGTTTTACATGACTTATTTGATAACTCGCTTTCAATTCATTGGGTTTTCTTCACTCTTTTGCTTAATTGGTTTTGTTTTCTGGGCTTTGGCTTACTTATTTTACGGACGTCTTTAGACGTTTCGTAAACTTAAGTGCCAGTCACGTTCCGTACCCTGCGGGCCGTGACAAAGTTGGTATCACAGCGATAGGTTTTACCTTTGTGAGTGTAGGATGACCCTTGGTAGATGGAGTAAGTGACTTAAGCAGGGTAACGTAGAGTGCGTATGTCCGCGGCATACTTACGATACGGTACTCCGCCTAAGTGACTTTAGGGTATACTTGCTTGAAAAATTCCTTCTTCAATTCCGTGTATCCTATGATTCTATTGCACTGTTCTTACTATCCGTTATCCTGTAACAGCCACTATGCCGCCGAAGGCTACGAGGGCACAGAGGGCTGCCGCCAGAGACGAGATTCGAGCTGGCTCGTCTGAGACTAGGACTGAGCAGGATGGTGTGCCTACGCCGCAGGGACAGACCGATCCACCTTCCCCAGGCCGTATGGATAGGCTCGAGACTGGTATGGAGGAGTTGCGACAGATGATGGGAGGCATGCAGAAGCTGCGTCAGATGGTAGGATCCCTAGTTGCAGCCAGTCGTACACCGAGGCCGGATGACGTACCTACTACATCATAGACGACCATGATACCTGCTCCTACTACTACCACCGTGGCCATTCCGGTTTCACTACAGGATTTCATGAGGCTGAGACCTCCAGTATTCACCGGCACTGAGGCAGCGGAGGACCCACAGACGTTCCTTGATAGTTTAGCCAGGATCTGCCGTTCGCTGAGATGTTCGGATGATCGATGGGTAGAGCTTGCGAGTTTCCGACTAGAGGGTCTCGCGCAGACATGGTGGGAGTCAGTCTTGAGAGGTCGAGCTGCAGATCTACCGCCTATGACTTGGGTCGAGTTTACAGCGGTCTTTCTGGCCCGTTTCCTTCCAGAGAGCGTTCGTGATGCCAGAGCTCGTAGCTTCGAGGCCTTAGTCAAGACACCTGGGATGACGGTGTCTGAGTATGACATCCAGTTTACACAGTTATCCCGATATGCTCAGTATTTGGTGGATACCGAGGAGAAGATGGTGAAGAGGTTCGTACAGGGACTTGATGCCCAGCTATATCTTGCCATTGGCGCCCAGCACTACGACACTTATTCAGCTGCTATGGATACGGCATTGCGGATGGAGGCACGCATATCACGGACTTTGGCCGTTTCTGGGCCGAAGAGGATGCGCACCGATGTACCGTCTCAGAGGCAGCGCGCCAGATTCTTTCCGAGAGATAGGCCTGGCAGAGGATTTGGGCGGGGACAGTTATATGGTTCTTATCCCCAGGGGCAGCAGCCGTCGCCAGGATGTTTTGGGTGCGGGAGTCTGCATCATCTTGTCAGAGACTGTCCGGTGAGACGATAGGGAGCAGCGACAGTTCCGCATGTGACCCTACCACCATCACCACCCCCTCCTCAGAGAGCCCTACTTCCTACCCCAGGCGATGCTCCACGCCAGTTAGGTGCACCGAGAGGCCGTGGACGCGGCGGTCCTGTTCAGAGAGGACGAGGAGGCAGAGGCTGAGGTCGAGGTCAGCCCGCTATCGGTGGAGGACAGGCCCGAGTATTTGCTTTGACACCGCAGGATGCGCAGGCATCCAATGCCGTTGTGACAGGTACTTTGCCAGTTTGTTCTTTCGACGCACGGGTATTATTCGACCCAGGTTCCACACATTCGTACGTATCTACACACTTTGCACCGATGTTGGGCCGTGAGTCGTCGTCGTTAGATCAGCCGCTTGTTGTTGTTACTCCGGTAGGCGAGTCGTTTGTCGCTCGGTTTGTTTTTCGTTTGTGTTCCGTTCGTATCGGGGAGAGGGATTCATCAGTTGATTTGATACTCCTCGATATGTTGGACTTTGATGTGCTTCTGGGCATGGATTGGCTAGCCACTTGTTATGCTTCGGTGGACTGCCGTGAGAAGGCAGTCAGATTTAGCTTTCCGGGAGAGCCAGTCCTTGTTATTCAGGGAGACCGCAGTGTCACCCTTCCCTGCTTAATTTCGTCTCTTCACGCTGGTCAGCTCTTGCGGAAGGGATGTCAGGGATTCTTAGCGTTTGTTTGTGATACGCAAGCTGCAGAGGTTCCGTTGGACCGGGTCCCGGTAGTTTGTGAGTTCCCTGATGTTTTCCCTGATGAGCTACCTGGGCTACCGCCTGAGCGCGTTGTTGAGTTCTGCATTGATTTGATTCCCGGTTCGGGGCCTATTTCTATACCGCCTTATCGGATGGCCCCGGCAGAGCTTCGAGAGCTGAAGGATCAGTTGCAGGATTTGTTAGATAAGGGGCTTATTCGACCGAGTGTTTCTCCGTGGGGTGCTCCGGTCCTGTTTGTCAAGAAGAAGGATGGAAGTTTGCGCTTATGTATCGACTACCGCCAGCTGAACAAAGTTACCGTTCGGAACAGATATCCGTTGCCGCGCATTGATGATTTGTTCAACCAGCTTCAGGGTGCGGGGTATTTTTCGAGGATCGACTTGCGATCAGGATACCATCAGCTGCGAGTTCGACAGGAGGATATACCGAGGACAGCTTTCCGTACACGCTATGGCCACTACGAGTTTTTGGTGATGTCGTTCGGACTCACCAACGCCCCAGCAGCATTTATGGATTTGATGAACCGTACATTCAGGCCGTATCTTGACTTGTTCATCATCGTGTTTATCGACGATATCTTTGTGTACTCCCGGAGCAGAGAGGAGCACGAGCAGCACTTGCGGATTACGTTACAGACTCTGAGGGAGCATCAGCTGTTCGCGAAGTTCTCCAAGTGTGCGTTCTGGCTAGACAGCGTCGGATTCTTGGGTCACGTGGTTACGAGAGACGGCATTTGTGTGGACCCGAAGAAGATTGAGGCTGTTCAGCAGTGGCCCCGACCTACATCGGTTACTGAGATCCGTAGTTTTCTAGGCCTGGCGGGCTACTACAGGCGTTTTGTTCAGGACTTCTCCCGTATAGCTGCACCGTTGACCAGTTTGACCCGGAAGGGAGTTCCTTTCGTTTGGACAGAGGAGTGCGAGCGCAGTTTTCAGCAGCTACGGACTTGTTTGACTATGGCGCCGGTATTATCTTTACCTTCGGGATCAGGCGGATTTGTTGTCTACTGTGATGCTTCGCGAGTGGGATTAGGATGCGTTTTGATGCAGCATGGCCGGGTGATCGCGTATGCTTCTCGGCAGTTGAAGAAGCATGAACAGAACTACCCCACTCATGATTTGGAGATGGCTGCAGTGGTCTTTGCACTGAAGATTTGGCGACATTACCTTTACGGCGAGTCATGTCAGATATTCACCGATCACAAGAGCTTAAAGTACATATTTCAGCAGCGAGACCTGAACCTCAGACAGCGTCGTTGGATGGAGTTGGTGAAAGACTACGACTGCGAGATCTTATATCACCCCGGCAAGGCGAATGTGGTGGCAGATGCGTTGAGTAGGAGGCCCGGGGGTAGTCTATCCTTTTTACGCGCAGTGCAGAGGCAGTCGTCAGCAGATTGGCAGATGTTATGCGACAGCCGAGTTGAGTTCGAGTTCACTCAGACAGGGGGACAGCTCGCGCATGTTCGTGCACGCCCACAGTTGCTTGATCGTATATATGAGGCACAGCGCAGTGACGACCGTTGCTCAGAGATCATGGCACAGATGGGACAGGGCAGATTTTCCGAGTTCGTGGTTGACGATCAGGGGATTTTACGATATGGATCTAGACTGTGCGTACCAGATGCTGATGGATTGCGGCGCGACATTCTTGAGGAGGCACACCGATCAGTGTATAGTGTCCACTCCGGTTCCACCAAGATGTACCATGATATGAGAGAGACCTACTGGTGGGACGGGATGAAGAGGGACATTGCGGAGTTCGTTTCGAGATGCCTGACTTGTCAGCAAGTCAAGGCCGAGCACCAGAGGCCCGCAGGAGAGCTACAACCGTTACCCATTCCAGAGTGGAAATGGGAGCAGATTTCGATGGATTTCGTTGTGGGTCTACCCAGGACCAGTCGAGGGTACGACTCCATCTGGGTGATCGTGGATAGATTGACGAAAGCGGCTCACTTCCTTCCAGTGAAGACGACTTTCAGCTTCGCTCAGTATGCTCAGCTCTATATTGACGAGATCGTGCGACTACATGGCGTACCGACTTGTATCGTGTCAGATCGAGGCACTCAGTTCACCAGCCGACTTTGGCAGAGACTTCAGGAGGCTTTGGGCACTCGTTTGAGCTTCAGCACAGCGTTTCATCCGCAGACCGACGGACAGTCAGAGCGGACCATTCAGACTCTCGAGGACATGCTCAGAGCGTGCGTTTTAGACTTTGGTGGTAGCTGGGATCGTCATTTACCTCTAGTGGAGTTCTCCTACAACAACAGCTTCCAGGATACTATTCAGATGGCACCTTTCGAGGCATTGTATGGGAGGAGATGCAGATCGCCCGTTTGTTGGACAGAGCTCAGCGAGAGCAGCATTTTGGGGCCGCAGCTTGTTGAGGAGACGACATCGAAGATACAGTTGATCCGAGACCGGATGAGAGCGGCTCAGAGCAGACAGAAATCCTATGCAGACAGGCGCCGTCGCAGGTTAGAGTTCGCAGTTGGCGACCATGTTTTTCTGAAAGTCTCTCCGATGAAGGGTGTGATGCGTTTTGGGCGAAAGGGGAAGCTTAGCCCTAGATTCGTAGGTCCCTTCGAGATCCTCGAGCGTGTTGGCGCTGTTGCTTATCGTTTGGCTCTTCCTCCCAGCTTTCCCGATGTTCACCCCGTCTTCCATGTTTCGATGCTCCGCAAGTACCTTCACGACCCTTCACATGCGATTCAGCACCCGACAGTCCAGCTAGAGCGCGACCTTTCTTTTGCAGAGCAGCCGGTGGCCATCCTGGATCGGCAGGTGAAGAAGTTGAGGTCGAAGATTATACCAACCGTCAAGGTCCTTTGGCGTAGCCCGAGCAGCGAGGAGGTTACCTGGGAGACCGAGGGCGAGATGAGGAAGAAATATCCCCATCTCTTCGAAGGTACGCGTAGCTATATTTTTAAATTCGGGGACCGAATTTCTTTAAGGGGGGAAGATTGTAGCGTCTTGAAAAGTCGTTTTGGTGTTTTCTTGAAATTCGGTGAAAATTCGGTATTTTTCCGAAAACCGTCTTTCTCGATATTTTGCAGTTTAGGGATAATTATACCTAAAATGGATAGGTAATTGCTTGTTTTTAGTAGCTAATGAGTTATTTATGAAATTTTGGTCATTTAAAAATTTTTCCCTATTTTTCATTTTTTTAATATTATTTTAAGCCGGTAAGAAAATACATTAAATAAGCGATAAATACAAATTTTTCCGGGCTAATTTTAATCTCTAAAATTATGATAATTATAATCTAGTGATAACATGAATTTTTAGTAATTTATTTTGATTTTTAACAAATTTTTATGTTATGAAACGAATTTATTGAATTTTGAGCTAAAACTTGCAATTTTTGAGTTGTAGGGGGCCTTTTTGCATAAAATTTCTTTTGTAAAACCCCCCTCTCTTTTTCCTCAGCCCTAGTACAGCCCCACCTTGTGTGAGACCAGAAATTTCTGGCCTCATTTTCTTTGGTTGCTTTCTTGAGTTGTTTTGATGGTTTATGGTTTTATTTTAATTATAATTGATAAAGTATGATACATTTGACTTTGGAACTTGACCCATGACTTTCCCCACTTGCCCACACCCTCCCCCATTCCTCCTCTGGCCGAAATTCCTGCACACCCTCTTCCTCCTCTCTTTTCTTTTCATTTTCCTTCATTTCTTCAAGAAAATACATCAAAATCCATGATTTAATTCAAAAATCCAAACAAAATCCTTATGCTATCATTATCCTTAGCCATTCTTGCTTGGATCTTGGTGTTTGAGGCCATCAATTGAAGCAAAATCCATTCTTGCTAGATCCCAAATTGAGGTATAATCCCTTGCTAATTGAATTCTTTTGTTTAAGTTTCTTATGTTGTATGGTTTAGTGTTAATTTAGTGTAGTTTAATCTAGTTTTCTTAGGTTTTTGCTTGAAAAATCTAACTAGGGTTTGAAAGCCATAATACTTAATTAGATTGTTTTATAGTTAATCTAGTGGTTAATTAACTAATCCATATAGTTATCTTGTTGATGTAGTTTTCACTTTGCTAAATTAGTTAACTTTAGAAGGGTGAAATTGTTGTTTTGAAATTTTCAAGAGAGGGTTTATGTTTAGCAGTGGTTTGTGAAACATGATTAGTGAGTGGATTAAGTTTTAGAAAACATTATTTAATTGATTAAATCTAATTTGCTATATAGTGTTTTGCTAACCTTAATCTAAGTGGTTAACTTGCTTATTAGGCTAAAATCTAGTGTTAAATTAAGGTTTTTCACATATAGTTTGGTTTATGTTTGCTAATTACAAAAATCAAGAGAAGGTTTTGTTTATGGAAATTAGGTTTTTTAAGCATAGTTGATGGTTTAAAATTAGTGTATTGGCTAGCTATTTGGTTAGTTTGGATGTTGGTGTTGCGTGGTGTTGACTTTGTCGCTAAATTGTCCATATTTGCATCAAATTGGAATGCAAATGCTTACTAGATTTTTATAAAATTATGTGATGAATCTTTTTTGATATCTTGATGATCGTAATGGCATGTCCCACGACTTTTAGGATACGTGAGTGCGGATTTTTGGGTAGTCGGGTTTTAGTTTTGCCGGGCGACCAAATCGGCGTTTTTCGGCAGTTTTTGCGATTTTCGCGTGTGTCCGCGCACTTTGTGCACGTTGTACCTAGCTAGCGAACCTTAGTAGTTTCGTTGGGGTTTTGCGTCGTTCTTGATATGTAACCTTATATTTGGTATTGATGTAAATTCCAGGTTCGGTCGCGGAAACGTCAGACGCGGCGCGAAAGGGAAAGGCGGTGATTGGACACAGCTAGCCAGGGATCCCGGTGAGTAGATTTAACATCTACGGGGGACGATCGTTTGGATGGCGCAAGTCGCCTGATAGATTTAGTAAACTGAAAAATAGTAAACTGGATAACCACTTGTGACATTAGAATAATATTACTGGCATGATAATTGCTGCAATTAGATCAATATGTTATACCCATATACGCAAACTCAATTGTAGGACACATGCACCATTACCAGGTTTTTATATGCAGCATGAGCACTATTCATGCTTACACACACACCCTGGTAATTGCCATGCCACCACACTAGATAACTTTTAAATTGAAACCTTTTACTAATTGATACTTAAACTGGTACTATTGCCTTTAATTCCTTAAAAATGAAACCGTAGTATTGCTATTCATGTGCATGTACTTCATCATATTAATTGTTCATGCTTAATACATTAATCACACATCGCAACTTGATTATTGATATCATACGCATTCATTATCATTGATATATGCACTTATGAGGATTTCTTGAGATTTTATGATATTGCTGGATTTCGGGGGAAAGCCGCAAAATTTCTAAACTTATTATATTTTTAAAATATGTAAATTGCGGTTTTCTAGTGATGTAAGTGTCGTCCACCATGAGTTTGCTGTGGATTTGGAAATCCGTGTCGAGGAGTGGAGGAACCGGCACGGGTACATGGTGGGCCCGGTAAGGTACCCCGGGGCAAGAGGAATGTGGTGATGACGTTGAGCCTGGCAGGGGACGGATTACCTACCGGTGACTTCATTGGGCACGGCGGATATCCAAAGGATACCGACCGGGGCCGCGAGAGGATGAGATATTGATATTGAGATGGGTCAGCCGGATGGCTGAGGCCAGAGACACTATGACATGGATTTATGAGATTTGAGACAGCTTTTGGGTGTCGTTGCTGGACACCGATTTTCGTCGATTCATTGACATTATGCTGGCATTCTAAAAGAGTTTCAAAAACAAAAAGAGATAAAATATTTCTTATATATACCTATTGAGACCTCAGATTTTCATGTTGCATACATATTAGCACACTGATATGGTATACACACCTGCTAGTGCATCCAGTCATACCTGTATTTTAGATGCTAGGATGCTTGTGTGCATGCATACGATAGCCTTTGCAGATGTTATTTATTACTCACGAGTTGGCAACTCACCCCCGTTGTGCCACAGTCTTTTGCAGGTCCGCTCCGTCAGTTCAGTAGCGGCGGGCGCACTTGTTCTTTTGCCTCTTTTGCCTGAGCTCGAGATTTGCTCATAGGTGGGTTATGTTATTATTTTGTACCACTTGTATATTCTTTGTATCTAGTGTACTCCATCTACTGTTTCTACCAGATTTATTGTATATTGACCTAGAGATGAGACTGTGAGGTTTGTGGACTTTATGCTGTATTTTGGGGTCGAGCTCACTTGAGTCGACATGATGTTTTCTTATGCTTTATTATGATTATTATGCTTGTTGTCATTTATATTGCGTGGGATTTGTGACCGCCTTGTGGCGAAGAGCTAGCTCCCGCTTGGGGATGCCCTATTTTGTTGGATTCATGTATATTTTTGTTGTACCCATTTTGGGGGCCAGTATTTACAAAGGAGACTCTGCCGAAATTTTCGGAAAAATTGGTATTGTTTTTAAAAAAGGGTTTTACATGACTTATTTGATAACTCGCTTTCAATTCATTGGGTTTTCTTCACTCTTTTGCTTAATTGGTTTTGTTTTCTGGGCTTTGGCTTACTTATTTTACGGACGTCTTTAGACGTTTCGTAAACTAAAGTGCCAGTCACGTTCCGTACCCTGCGGGCCGTGACAACACACCACAGCATCGGTGGTCCAGCCGTAGAAGGGCAAACCCAAGCCTCACTAATGGCGCCGCATAACTGCCGTAAACCCTAGGGTTCAAAGGCTTTCACACGGTCATTAAGTCGAGTTAGGGTTTCATTCTTCTAGAGGGTCCATAGAATTGCCTGCACGTCCTGCCGAATACTTTAAACTTGGAATAGTAGGTTTCTGACATTCGATCGTCACTGTCAACTCTCAACGTCTCCGCGTGAAGTCGTCTAAGCTGGAATCAATCTATCTGATGACCTTGCATCGGGGTAGCGAACGATCCACATGTTCTAGTCATTCATCCTCGGTGACTAGCGGCCTCCTATCATCTCTTAGTATAACCCGTACTGCAATAGCTCTAACATCTGGGGAAATATCTCGTCGTTCACAGCAACAGCTGGCTCCTTCGTCTGTACGCTGATCAGCGCCTCAATCCTCCAGGAAAGGCGATACATTGGCGGTCATATCTAAATCGGACTGCTCTAGATCTGAGTAAGACTCCCCACCCTGGAAATCTTCAGCTCAACTGGGCCTGCTCCGGCGCCTAAATCGGACGAACCACCTTCGTCTCTCAATTCGGGTAGACTAGCTATCATCTGTCTCATATCTACTTGGAAGCTCTGGCGATCTCAGCTCGTAAGCTCCGGAAGCGACATCCTATCAATCTCAGCAACAGCCGGTTCATCTGCCTGCACGGTAGGCGGCATCATAATCTCTGAGGTATGTTGTACATCGACAGTCCTCTCTCAACTGGCAGCTCTAACAATGGCCCGATCATCCGGTGTAAAACCAAGAACTCTCCTCCACAAGAGGTCACAATCATCAAAACTAACTCGAGACGTTCCCGCGTCACCCGGAAACAAAATCAAAAAGACACATCTCTACCATCGTGTGTCGCCGGAATTACACCCCGGTCAGTCCTCGTTCGTAACGAGCTCATGCTGACCGCAACTCTAGCCGTAGCTCTCCCTGCCCGTAATCGTGGCAGTAAAACATAACGGGTACCGATGAGGCTAGATCAGGAATGAATATGGTACTGAACAAGGAAATGTATATCCTAAGGCTTCTTAAGTGGAGTGGTGTGTCGTAAATATGCCGCGGACATACCCACGGTACGTCACTCTACTTTAGTCACCTATTCCATCAACCAAGGGTCATCCTACGCTCCGAAGGTAAAACCTAACGCTCTGATACCAACTTTGTCACGACCCGAAAGTACGGAACATGACCGGCACTTAGGCTACGAACGTCTCAGGGCATACGTACTCTAAGTAAGTCGAGCCCAGAAATCCAAACCAAGAAAGTAGTGGAGTGAAGGAAAAACCGAATGTAAATCACCCAGTTTGCAACATAATATACAACGCCTAAAGGCGAGGATCACAACAGAAAGGAAACTCAACAGCATGAAACCCAGAGAAAATATAACGTGCGACTCTAAGGTCGAGAGAATAAACACCACTGGTCTCTATCTCAAATAAGTACATGTTTGGTTGATGGAACTTCTAGATACAACTGAATATATATAATATACAATGTATAATGATGGGTACGATACAAATAAACCCACCTACTAGCAAGTCACCCGAAAGAAGCAGTGTCGCAAGCCGTAATGAACCCTGTACGGCAAACACCTGCAAGAACTGGGGCACAACGGGGGTGAGTTGCCAACTCGTGAATAGAAGAACATCTACGAACAGAAAATCGCATGTATGACGCAATCCTAGGTCATACGATCAACAAATATAAATACCAAATGAATAAGTCAGAAGCATGCTGAGGTGGCAATGTAACATCTATACAGGTATGTAGTGCCAAGTACTCGTGCCAATGCCTCAGGTAATAACATATCATAAATATGAGGTATGTCTGCATAGAGTAATATGATGAAGTATCAACTTGATATCAATACACATATTAGCGTCCCATTCCACTAATATTGGTGTAAGGGTATATATAACAGCGTCCTCACCCACTGTTATATATACAAATGAGGTATGATCGATATAATCAATATGAATCAATGCCAGCTATAACATGAATCTAGTAGTATGTGGATGTCCTCCAACTAGGTAATCAATATCTGTAAATCGGTGGATCCCGTCCATGTGTCACCCAATGACAACAAGCATCATGCATGTAAATATCGTAAAGCATATGCATGGAAATATGAGGATATAATCAAATCATGGAACCTGAGTGCCTAGCATCGACACTCGAAAACATCATGAACACCTGTGCCTAGCATCGACACGTAAATCCTCATGTATCTCAGGCGCCGCACACCCTGGTCGGCCCTCATATCCATCTCATGACTCCAGTCGGTATCCCCCGGATAACCGACGGGTCCCAAATACTATCACCGGTAGGTAGTACTCCCCTGTCGGGCTCACCGCCTAGCATATACGAGTCTTCTTGCCCCGGGGTACCTCACCGGGTCTACCATGTACCCGCAATCGGTGCCTACCGCTCCTCGAATCGGGTGTACCCACGCAAGCTCTCTGGAACCGAGAAAACTCATGGTGGACGCACTGAAATATCATATCAAGGGTGACCGGATTTTTAAAACAATTACATATTTTCTTTTGAAATATCCACGGTCCCCAAATCCAGAAATATCATGGAAACAACATATCCCAATGCGTATAATCAAACATGATGTATGCGACATGTAAAGAAAGGTAAGCATATCAGTAAGTAATGCAACATGGAATAGTAATGTGCGCATGTCGAGGGAAACCGCTCTTTTTAAATGAATCGGTTTTAAAGAATATCTTGCGGTTCCCAAGTCTCTATTCAAGCCAGAGTCATTTATATATGTGTACCGGTATAAGTGTACAATATGCCATGCAAGAATTATATCATGAATGCAACAGTACTACAGTGTAGTGGCATGGCAATTATCGATGATGAAGTGTGTGAGCCGGCAAATAGTGTACGTGGAACATACGCATCATCGATAATGGTGCTGGTGTCCTAACAGCATGATGATAATATCTCAATAAACACAAGTAATGCGATGCAATAATATAAATATGCGGAATCAAATAATCAACGCACTAGAGCAGACCCTACATCAGTATGTAAGTGTCATGTAGTTTTGCCTTTTTGAAATAAGACGAATCAGGGTTTTTAGTAAAATAAGGGTTACGGTGTTTTAAAGAAGAGATGCCCTTTTTGAAATTATCCGTAAAATCCCTTTTTGCCTGTCTTTAAAATACTCCTGATTCGTTAGTTCTGAAATAGGTATGACTCGGGTC
The DNA here is from genome assembly GCA_030015575.1 of Agapanthus africanus. Classification (NCBI taxonomy): domain Eukaryota; kingdom Viridiplantae; phylum Streptophyta; class Magnoliopsida; order Asparagales; family Amaryllidaceae; genus Agapanthus; species Agapanthus africanus. Next base: position 193,108,538 of record CM057351.1, read on the forward strand.
AAGTCTAACATCTAATATACTAACCACTGATCTAACTATCAAGTCAATCGGGAAGGGTATGGAAACCACCTAAATCTGAGTCGGTATATATATAAATATAAAGATAGTAGTCGGTGATCCCGCATCAATAGTACTGCATATGATACCGTAAATCATCTGACACCCTTAAGTCATGAGTGCGGATCAGTCATCAATATAAAGCTCGTACGGTAAATCGTCGTACGACATCCCAATAGCTGGGTGCGGGTCAATATCACAATCATCACATCAATTATCTGGTATCCATATCATCATATCACAAAATCTGGGGTACTGATATAAGTCTAGTACGAATCGATACCATCTACATAAGTATGAATGCGTGTGCGAAAGTCACGCCCAAAAGGCCCGCTAAAAATCATATATCGTATCCCAAATACGAATCACATCACATCACCGAAATCATGGCACTAGGCCCAAACTCATTGACTCACATCCAATGTCCCCCAATATCCTCATCATCACAGTATGTACATAGCAAATAAGCACGTGTGTGCGTGTGGGTGTAAACTTATTCAAGGGTTCGCGACTAGGAACCACACTGGTTACTTCTAACCCTAGTTCATGCATAGTACACCTAACACATCCTAAACGATCAAGTCACATAAAAGCTATCAGATATAAGTACAATATATATGGTATACTAGACATCGAACTGCGGGGGTGCTATACGCCATCCACCCGACTTCTCCCCGTAGATATAACTCTACTCACCTTCTTATGTGTGCCGGTGCCGATGTCGCCATTTTCATCTCCAACGCTTTGACGCCACGTGGGGTACCTACAAGGATATCACACGCTAAAACACATAACAACCATGTCGGAAGCCAAAATGGTGCATGCTACGCCCTTAGGTAAAAACCTGTGGCCTCACGTGCAAACACAGTCCATAACCCTCTGCCGTTGGCGTTCAAACGCCACCCGACAGAGACGAATCATCTAATACCAAAATCCATACGAAAACAAGTCATAAATCATGTGCCAAGTCAAGAAAATCAACCCAGATTCTACCCTGGTTGGAACCAGTCAAAACTAGACATTCCCAGGGTCAAGTTTACAGGTAAAAGAGTTGTGCACGCAAAACGAGGGGGTTCCCTACTGCTCTGGCCGCAAATTACGGCCAAAGGGATTAAATCTGCGGCCAGGAAGTGGGTCCAGGGGCTGGGGCTTTGGGTGTTGGCTTCTATCTACCTGCACATCTCACTGCCAAGTCAATTTTATTTTAGTAGGTCCCGGGTTGTAGCAGATTCCAGAAAGGCTTTAAAAGTCTACAAAACGCTAACCGACACTAAATCGAACAATCTGGTATCTTTGCTAGAATCTGGGGAAATTCTGGGGTGAACTGGTCTCAAACACACTTAATAAGGTTATACCAACCATCAAAACCAACACTTGGTCAAGTCTCACTTAAATTTGCCTAAACTAGCACTAATCACGATAATAATACTAAGCTTCAGCTACACAACTATAACTTAACAAGAAAGGAGTTAGATTACAAGATTATACCTCAAGAGGGTCCTAGGATGAAGGAGAAGGGAAGAATGAGGAGAAAGGGCTGTTGGTGGACTGCTGAGGTGCTGCTACAGCTGCTGGTGTTGCTTTTGCAGCTGATGCAGTAGCTGCTCAGGCTGCTGCTGTTGCTTGCAATCTGGTTTCTTTGGTTGCTGCTGCTGCTACAGCAGTTGTGAGTTGTTGGTTTGGTGTTGTGGGAATGGTTGTGGTGGTGTTGTTGTTTTTTTGAATGATATTGTTGCTGCTGATGCAGAATTGGGGCTGATGGTGTTATCAGCTGATGTGATAACCATTGGGCTGAACTTTTGATTTTGGGGGCTAAAGCTTACATCAGCTGTTGCAGTTGAGGCTGTTGTAGTGTGGCTGAAGTAGGGTGTAGGGTTGTAGTATGGTGGAGTGTGAGAGTGGGAGATGTGAGGGAAGGATGTGAGTGAGAGGGAGAGATATGAGGGAAAGCAAAAGATTTGAAATGGGATGGGCGATGACACATCCTAGAGCCACCTTTCTCTCTCTCTCTAGCCACAAGTCAACCCCAACCTAATCCAATTTTTAACAAAGCTAAACCCTTAATTAACCTACTTAACTTAACCAAAAGGTTAAGCCACCATGGTCATCTCAACATGGTAACCCTAGACTAACCCAAGGTAACATGCACAAGTGTGTGCAGTCCAGATAAAATTCCGATAAAATATTCATAAACCAGATAAATCATCAGAAACCAATTTTTGTAAACTTTTTACCAAAAACCCTACATTAAACATATTTTAGAATTTCCATAATTTTTCTTCAGAATTTTTCCCATTTATCGGTATTTAATTATACCGAAATATTAAAATATTTAATAAAATAATATTAAATTATAAAAATTCCCAAAAAAAATATTATATTTTTCTGAAATTTTACAGGGTATGGCCCATGTCGGCGCGTAAAATTGTGGCGGTGCGAGACTTGTTGACTTGGTCTTTTTCTTAGAGGGCATTTTTGTAAAAGCAGACGTGCGAATCAATTGTAACCTAGGGTTTCTATGTCCTATAAATAGAACTCTAAATCATTGTAAAGGCTATGCCTCCCTTCATTAATAAATTTTAGAATTCTTTTGGAGAGCATCGGTGCCTTTTTTCAATTCATGAATTCATATATGACAACCCTGTGTTGATGTTTGGAGAGAGCCATCTGTAAGTAGTTTTATTTAATTGCTCTAGTTTAGATTTTAATTCCTTGCCTTAGAGGTTAGCTTTGGGGAAGGCTTTTGAGAGATGAGATCTCTCATCCCTTTCTTGCCCATCACATATTTTCAATAGGACTCCATGCATACACGCACACACCGCGCCCTACGGCACCCTATCCCTCGAGGTAGCGGTGATACCGTAGTATAAAGGCCCGGTTGCGCGCGTTTTCCATGGAGGTTAGGGTAAGGATCTCTAAATGAAGGACAGGAACCTAGAGGAAGGAACCCCTTCCTGAATGGATCTAATCCCCTTTATTGATAATTACCATTACTCCTCTTAGATCCTAATTTGGGTATAGAAAGCATTGAGATTTATTTACATTTCCAAACTATTCCTAAACCTAACCCTAGCAAGATTTAGATCTAGATAATTTTAGTATAGATAGATTTAGTTTTTAGATTTAATAATTAATCCGAATACCCATCGGAATTAACTCGTTTGAGCGACTGGGAAATTCACAACATCCCTGTGGACCGATCCGTACTCACCGGCTAGCTGCATAGCGACGCCGTTCTTGATTGCGGTAATAGATAGTTTTTGAGATCAATCAAATGGCGCCGTTGCCGGGGATGGCGTGTTATTTCCTTTTTGCAATTTCGGGTTAATCAAAATTAAAAAAAATCATAAAAATCTGAAAAATAAAAAAATATAAAAATATATCATCTGTTATTTTTGGAAAGGGTATTTTTGTGAGAATTTTGCAGGATCAACAATCAAACGACGGATCTGGAAATTTCCAGAAAGTAAAACCGAAATCAGAAGATCAGAACAGAGGGGGATGTTCAAAACAGAACAGTAGAATTTTTCCAGCGATCTGCAAACTCCATCTGACCGCTGAACCGCGGCCGCCTTGACGATTCGTCGCGTCATAAAAATTTTGGGGATCCGTTCCGACTTCCCCGTCGCGGAACCGCGGTGGGACCCCCTATTCGGCCGCGGAAGGGCGGCGCGCTGGTGACGACATCTTCTGCAAAAATTTTCTGTAAGCCTCTCTGTTCTTCCTCTGCAAAAATCTTCATATATCTTCTGAAAAATTCCTGCAGAATTTGCTGCGTTTTAAAAATCTTCCCTTCCAGATAACAAATCTTGTGCAGGATTCTTTGCGCCGCATAAAATAAAAATCTTTGATTGCAAGTGATTTTTCTGTTTTGCATATATTTAAAACTGACTTTAAGGGGCTTTTGACCAACTCAGATTGGGTGAGGATTTCATCACCCTTCCCAGGACCCCAGAAATCACATAAGGCATATGCATTGAGCATCTATTAATTAAAAAATACTAGACTCTGCCCTAAGGACTTCGAGCTCAATAGGACAGAGGACTAGTTATAGGCATCAGCCGTTTATCCTAACCTGACTTTGCGGTGTCTAGGCAAGTGGTTACTTAATTAGGACCGCTACTTGTAGCGGGGAGCCTCCCACTTACTTGGCACTTACCTGGCCGCAATTGGCGGTGAAGATGAGGTTTGAGGTCCTATTTCTAGCCCTTTGGAACAGTTAGGAGCTGTCTAGCTGACCTAGGTGACCCTAGATCTAGGCCTGATTGTGTATTTCTGGTTGATTGCATTTTGTGTCTAAGCCCTTTATCGAAAATTTTTGCAAAACAAATAAAAAAATAATAAGAGAAAAAAAATTTTAAAAAAAAGGCTTGTAGCTTTTGTCGCTAAGAAATCCGTGCACTCCAATCTTCTTTCTTTTCTCATGGGTACCCCACATCATAAATCTCTTGCCGAACTTTCGTATCCCGAACCTAACTTTGCTTCGTACGTCAATTGTTTCGGTCGATTTAAGGAAGATCCCTCCGTGCCAAAAATTTCTTTGAAAGATCAAATAGAAGCGTCTAGGAGAAACAGTTTGACTTTGCAACCCACTTTGTGTCAACCATGTCAACCTTCTGTAAGTCCACGTTGCCCACCCCGGTGCTTGCGGGGAGGCGGAAAAATGGAATAAAAATCGGATTTTTATTATACTAAGCAACATGGACTAACTTAAGGAGGATCTATGCTAAACAAAAACTAACTAAAAGCTAACTAGAATTAGCTACATGGAAGAAAGGTTATACCTTGGGCTTTATGTCCTTCTCTCCTTGCTCCTTGGAGTGGAAGAAAGAGATCACCTTGTCGCCTTCTCTAGTCGAAGAAGGATCCACCCGAGAGCCTCAACCTTTGGCTTCAACTTCAAGCTAGAAGTAACTAAGGTGCTAGAAGTGCTAGTCCTAGAACCTTAGATGAGAGTAGAAATTACTTTGGAGAGGTTTAACTCAAGCTCAAGTGTTTCTCAACACATGAGAGGGGAGAGCTTGAGAGAGAGGAAGAGGAGGAGAGAGAATTAAAATGATAGAATGAGAGAATAATAAGCCATTCTCACATATATGTGTGAATTATTGTAAAAAGATAATTAGCAAGATAATTGTCATGGCTTAATCAAGACATGACAATTATCATTTCATATTTAATGAAAATTGCAAGGATCAAAGAGCATCTTTTATATGGAATGATGATGGTCAAAGTGTCAACCTAGGTCAACAAGTCAAGGATGTCAACAACCCTAACCATGCACAATTATATATAACTAATATCAATTAATCATAATACACACATAAGCATTAGGGTTAACAAAATGACAATGGTCATTAACCCTAATCAAAGTCCTCTCCCTCTGTCTCAATCAACTGTGCATACGCACCCGTATTCGTGATCCGAGAAACACGAATACAAAGAGATAAAACCAATCCCAAATCATATACTAGGATCTGGCTTAAACCAAAGCCCGCTAGTATAAGCTGTCCGGACAGCAAACGTGCACAAGTGCGCGGATGTGAACGAACCCTGTCGCAAAACCATGCGACCTCTACTCATTTTGCCTAAAGGCGAATAGCTCTCTGTGTGGGACTCTAAAGACTCGACACTACGCTGGCAGTGGGTTTAAACACAGACCGCAAACGGCACTAGCTGTACGTAACGGTCCCCAGGTAGATGCCGATAAGAAGACTGACGATGTGACCCCATCTGAATTCCTACTGAGCCAGTATGTGATAGTCTCCGTACAGTCCGGTCTGTTCGTCTGATACATCGCATGGCGGGCCTAGGCGGCGGTGAACGTCAGTCCCCTAATAGCGGTACAAGTCGTGTCGGAGTGTAGCCCAGAACACCCTGAGATAACACTGGAAACCTACCAGTATATCTCGCTTGCCCTGGCCAGGGACTACTTGTGTAATGGCTCTCCTGGACACAGCGCGATGTCAACCCCCAATACCGGGAGAGACGAATCCTGTCTAACCGTCACTACCTCTAAGTGCTTCGGGACTGCACCCAACTACTACTTGTATGAATGACTCCTTTGAGCCGTGGTAGGGTAGTAATCAAAGTACAGTGGGAACACACTCGAGGCGAAGTGACAGTGTCAAGTCAACGGATTAAGTTGTACTCATGTCACCTGGGAACTGATAACTGACGATAGGTATGATACCAACCAACAGTTCCCGACGAGTCCTGTCCAGTGTACTCGTAACCTAACGAGCACCCGCATACTATCTCAAGTACGACGTACTGACGGCTGTGGGACAGACCGTCTCCCATGTTGGGATGAGAAGCGCATACGCTAGTCTACTCCGGAGTATCGATGCCCTGTCTCGATAGTCCAACGACTAGGGACCTGTATAAGGATGTGCTTATGGATTACCAAGCCCCCATGAGTGTGAGTGCCATCACAACGCTGGTAATCAAGCAAAGATCCTGAGGGCTCTACTAATATGTATATAAGCGATATGCTAAAAGAAACACATGCACATATTAAAGCAGAGACAAACCAAGTAGCATACTACCATTTCGAGCAATATTGTATATACAACTGTGAATATCCCAAGCTTCCATCAAGTAATATACATACTAGTATGATACAGTAATGGCCTCTAGGGCATATACACTAACAATCTCCCACTTTCACTATGGCCATGTACTGGCGTATCGAAGACCTATCATCTCGATCAGCCGGTCGAACTGAGTCTGGGGTAAGGCCTTTGTGAATGGATCTGCAGTGTTATCTTCTAAAGCAACCCTCCGAACCTCGATCTCCTGGCGATCCACGATCTCCCTGATCAGGTGATACCGCCTTAAGATGTGTCTGGATTTCTGATGGGACCTGGGTTCCTTCGCTAAAGCTATAGCCCCGTTGTTGTCGCAATACAGAGGTATTGGGTCAACAATGGACGGAACCACCTGAAGTTCTTTCAAGAACTTCCTCATCCAGACAGCTTCTTTTGCGGCATCAGATGCAGCGATGTATTCCGCTTCCATAGTCGAGTCAGCAACGGTTTCCTGTTTGGAGCTCTTCCAACACACCGCCCCTCCATTGAGGGTAAAGACAAAACCCGACATGGACTTGGAATCATCCTTGTCACTCTGGAAGCTGGAGTCAGCAAAGGCCTCAATCTGGAGGTCTTTTCCGCCATACACCCAGAACATCTCCTTAGTCCTTCTCAGGTACTTGAGAATGTTCTTTACCGCTATCCAATGTCTCTCCCCAGGGTTTGACTGATACCTGCTTACCACACTCAGTGCATAAGCCACATCTGGTCTGGTACACAACATCGCATACATTATAGAGCCTACCGCAGAAGCGTAGAGTATAATAGACATGCGATCCCTCTCCAAATCAGTCTTGGGAGACATCTCTTTAGAGAGGGTGATCCCGTGACAAGCCGGTAGATTACCGCGCTTGGAATCTTCCATACTGAATCTTTTCAGTATGGTGTTGATGTACCTGGACTGTGAGAGTCCTAAAATCCTCTTGGTTCTGTCACGGTAGATCCGGATCCCCAGAATGTATGAGGCATCACCCAGGTCATTCATGGAGAACCTGTGTGACAAGAACCCCTTGACAGATTGTAGCATAGGAATGTCATTTCCTATTAAGAGAATGTCATCCACGTATAAAACGAGGAATACTACAGTTCTCGCTACAAATGTACAATAGATGCATGGTTCATCTGGATTTTTGATAAAGCCAAATTCCTTGACCGTCTCATCAAAACAGATGTTCCAACTCCGCGATGCCTGCTTTAGTCCATAAATGGACTTAAGCAACTTGCACACCTTTCCGCTGCTCCCACTCTGAATGAAACCCTCTGGCTGGTCCATATAGACACACTCCTCTAAATGTCCATTTAGAAAAGCAGTCTTTACGTCCATCTGCCAAATTTCATAATCGTGGAAGGCAGCAATGGCAAGAAGGATCCGAATGGATTTGAGCATAGCTACTGGAGAAAAGGTTTCGTCATAGTCCAAACCAGGTCGCTGACGAAAACCCTTTGCAACCAGTCTAGCTTTATAGGTCTCAACCTGTCCATCTACACCAATCTTCCTTTTGAAGATCCACTTTCATCCTACGGGTTTTACCCCATCTGGAGCAATGTCCAACGTCCATACTTTGTTGGTGTACATGGACTCCATTTCGGTCCGCATTGCATCCAGCCATTTTACCGAGTCGACGCTCTGAATGGCTTGCTGGAAGCTAGAAGGCTCATCACAATCTATGATGCAATCCTCTCTATCCCCGTCTATGAGAAAACCGTAGTATCTCTCGGGCGGATGAGACTGCCTACTACTCCTGTGGAGTGGCGTGGGAATGTCCTGATCTTTCGAACCCTCTGGTTCTACTAAGCTTTCAGTAATAGTTCGTGGTTCTGGAATTTCTTCCAGTTCTATTGCGCTCCCACTTATTTCTTTTTCTATGAACTGGTGTTCTAGAAAGTGGGCATGGCGAGAAACAAAAACCTTTTGTTCCTCTTCGCAATAGAAGAAATATCCCTTGGAGTTCTTTGGATATCCCACAAACTTGCACTGTACTGAGCGTGCCTCGAGCTTGTCCGCATGCTACTTTTTTACGAAAGCTGGACATCCCCATGTCTTAATGTGATTAAGATAGGGTCTCTTCCCACACCACATCTGATATGGTGTAGTAGGCACAGTCTTAGTTGGAACTCGGTTCAAGAGGTATGCAGCTGATTCTAGCGCATATCCCCAGAACGATCGCGGCAACTCAGCGTTACTCATCATGGACCGTACCATATCCAATAGGGTTCGGTTCCGTCTCTCCGATACACCGTTATGTTGCGGAGTGTATGGAGGAGTAAGCTGAAAGAGAATTCCATTCTCTTTTAAATAACCCAGGAACTCGGCACTCAAGTATTCACCACCTCGATCAGATCTCAGTGCCTTGATACTTTTGCCTGTTTGTTTTTCTACTTCATTCTTGTATTCCTGGAATTTTTCAAAGGCTCGGATTTATGTTTCATTAAGAATACATAACCGTACCTTGAAAAGTCATCCGTAAAAGTAATGAAGTAAGAATAACCGCTTCGCGCATGTGTAGACATTGGACCGCACACGTCGCTGTGTACGAGTCCCAAGAGCTCCCTCGCTCTTACTCCGTGTCTAGTGAACAGAGTCTTTGTCATCTTTCCTTTGAGACAGGATTGACAAGTTGCATACGATTGATATTCGAACGGATCCAAATATCCTTCTGTATGTAACTTAGTCAATCTTCTCTCATTGATGTGACCCAGTCTACAATGCCATAAGAAAGTTTTATTGATTTCTGGAGACTTTCTTTTGTGTGTATTCTGGACATTGAAAATCTGTGGTTGGTTTAATACGTATATACCGTTGTTTAATGTACCTGACCCAATCAAAACTTGATTAAGGTGAATGTTCACAACATTGCTTACAAATGCAAATTCATAACCTTCTTTAGACAATAAAGATACAGAAATGATATTACAGGTTGCATTTGGTACAAAATAACAACAACGCAAAACCAAAAAGTGTCCATCTGACAATCCCAGGTGATAGTCCCCCACGGCCTCAGCATCCATGCTAGCTCCGTTTGCAACTCTGAGGGTCATATCACCTGCCTTCAAAACTCTACGCTTTCTCAACGCCTGCAAAGAATTACAGATATGAGATCCTGATCCAGTATCCAATACCCAGGATGTAGAGTTTATCGATAGACAGTTTTCAATAACATACACACCTGAAGCTGAAGCCGCAACTCGCTTCAGATCCTGGGTTCTGGCCTTCCAAGACTTGCAATCCTGTTTCCAGTGTCCACTTCTGTGACAGTAGAAGCATTCTTCCTTCCCCACCAGCTTTCCCGCTACCTTTGTTGCCTTTCCCTTTCCCTTCGTATCCACTTTACTGACACCGCCTCTTGGTTTGGCGGGGGCTTTCTTCTTCTTACCCTTGGCTTTCGCCCTGGACGTAGAAGAGGAAGATCCTCCTACAAACAAAGTGGATGTCTCCCTACCTTTCTGTAGGGTGCCCTCAGCACTCCTCAACATGTTCAGAAGTTCGGAAAGTTCAACCTCCTTTCCTTGCATGTTGAAGTTAAGGATAAACTGGGCGTAAGTGGAAGGAAGGGACTGGAGAATCAAATCAGTGTAGAGTTCATTCTCCAACGTGGTCCCGAGGTCCGCGAGCTCCTCTATGTAGCCAATCATCTTAAGCACGTGTTCCGCTACCGATGATCCGATGGCCAATCTTGCCGAAAATAGCTTCTTCGACACTTCGTATCTTGCGATATGAGACTGTTCTCCATACAGTTCTTTTGTATGAAGAAATATGGACTCTAGGTCCATATTCTCGTGCCTCCTCTGATGTTCGTTGTCCATCGAGGCAAGTACGAGGCATTTGGCCTTCGCGCAATCTATCTCCCATGTCTTACGGATTTCTACATCCGCGACGCTGGAGGTGGGACCTGGGACAGGAGGAGCTTTGGTGGTAAGGATATACCCCAACTTGTCGTAAGTGATTGCCATCTTGACATTCCTGAGCCAATCTTTGTAGTTTGTCCCTGTCAGTATGTTTTTATCTAGTAATAACTTAAGTCCGGTCATGTTGAATGGTCGCTGCAATTAGGAGAGAGAAAAGAAACACTTTAGCATGATACTCTTGCAAATTTATAGTGGTTTTTTGTAACACCTTAGAATGTGTTTTGTAGCTAATTATATTTTAATATATGGTTTTTAATAAAAAGTTTACCAAATTAAGTTTTAAATATTTTATCTTATTTAATGTGTATTTTATTAGAATTTTGTTAGGCACACACACACTTGTGCATGTAACTTGGGTTGTTTTTGGGAATTAATCCATGATTAGCAACCAGGGTTAACTAACCCTTTTCTTCCCTAACCTAGTTTTTATATTGTTAAGTGTTATGGTTGTAATTAGTTGTGATGGTTTTAAAATGAAAATGATTTTCTTTTAAAGGGGTTTTAATATATTTTTTTTGGTTTGTTGACTTGGGAGAGAGAGGGAAGGCATGGGCAACATGGCTCATGCCATGCCCATTTAATGAAGGGAGAGAGGGTGAGAATGAGAGGGGTCTTGGTGTTTACCCTCACTTCCACTCATTTCTCTCATTTCCTCTCTTTTCTCTTTCTCACACACACACACACACTGCTGCAGAGAGAGAGAGAGAGAGGCAGTGGCAGCAGCAGCAAGCTGCATCAGCAGCAGAAGCAGCAACAGGGGCAGCAGCAGGGGCAGCAACAACATCCACAACAACATCGGCCTCATCATCATCATCATCATCATCTTCAGTAGTGGCAGCAGCATCCTCACCATCATCAGCTTCACTATCATCATCTTTAACAACAACAACAGACGACAACAACAACAGCAGCAATAACAACATCAAGCAAGGCAATAGCTGCAGCAGCAACCTCAGCACCTGCACACACTTCTTCACCTGCTCTCTAGAGTTCAATTGGGTATATTTCCTGAACCCTATTGCTTGTTGTGTGGCTTGTGTATGGTTTTGTGTCGATTGGTGCCAAATTAGCTAATTTGTGCTAGAATGTGGTGTTTAGGTGGAATTGTGGCCAATTGTTGATTTGGTTAGCTACCCTAGGTAAATTTAGTGTTGTTAGGGTCACTTAACTAAGTTTAACCCCGGATTACACTAAAATACCTTAAGGTTTCTATTTGGTGCAAATTGTCGTTTTTAAGTGATTTACTGGACATTTGTGATCTGCTATAGACCCGATGCCTTCAGGTAAAAATTGGGAATACTGGGACATGATACCTAGGTCTAGATCACAACACCAGAACCCGACCCCCTAACTCCACCTTATGGCCGCCAATTCCTTCATTCTGGCCGCAATTTGCGGCCAGATGGGTAGGGTTTGGGTTAGGGTTTGGTCCTGTAGGTGTCTACTGTGTTGTGTAGTGTGTTGGTATGTCTAGTTTTGCAATATCTTGCCTGTAGGAAAATCTGGGACTATATATCGTTTTTGGGTTTAGTTGTGTTTGCGCGATACGCGCGATACGTGAGTGGGTTCTGTGATCCAGCGTATCGCGGCGTGTCGCGATGGGTTTTAGACGCGTACACACACAATTCAGCGTATCGTGCACACGCGCGTTTAGTTCGCGACGCGAGTTTCTCGTTTCGATTCGATATCGCGTTTCGCGGGATATTTAGCTTATATGTGATTTCCATGTCTTATTTGCAGGTTTGCAGACAGGGACTACAGACACCACTACGGGGGGAGCAGATGATAGGATTCACGGCGTGGAGTTTAGGTGAGTAGATATAACATCTACAGGGGAATCGCCCGCATGGCGTTATGCGTCTGGGCTAGGATTCAAATTCCTGTCGCACATTCTACGTCATTGTAGAATTGCGCATTTACTGCATTTCCTAGATATAGCTATATACTGTGACTAGCCGCCGTAGGACGCTGCACACATTATTGACGGTTCATGTTGCACGAGCACGAATTGCATGCTACACACACACCGTCAATAATTGCCATGTCACACACTACCCCTTATAGCTACCATTGCTTACCACACTTGACATCTAGTTTATCGGTATACCTATAGTGTATCACACCTTTAGTGATAGGTATATTTTCACTTGCGATACAGCTACAGGTATACCTCCTACATAGTTTACCTATACCGGGAGGGATTTCCTACATATGTTACTTATACCCAGGGGGGTATACGACATCAGTTCTTATAGGTAGATACCTATACATTGCTACACCAGTATGTTAGATACAAATTCAGTTGTTATCGCATATTCGCATTTACTGATGTTACTTAGCTGTACCTTATCATGATTTCGCATACATCTGGTTCAGCTATATACTTGTGTTACCTGCTCGCATTCAGATATATCGCATACATTATTCCTGTGTTTATGCATTGTTTATCCGGATTTTATATGATGTTTTCGGGATTTGGGAACCGCGGGAGTTCATGAAATTATGCATACATGTAACAACCCGGTTTCCTTGATATGATATTTCGAGCGTCCCCCATGAGTTTTATCGGTGCTGATTCTATACTCCATACGATGTGTGGTTGCCGTATGAGAGTACATGGTGGCGCCCGGTATGGTTCCCCTCGGCAAGAAGATCGATGGGTTTGCCGATTGAGCCTGGAGGTGGGCGAGTACCTACCGGTGATTGTTTGGACCTGGCAGTTGTCTGGAGGCTACTGGCCAGAGTAGAGAGATGGATGCGGGATGACCTGTACTGTCGAGGCCGAGGGCCGACACTGCAGACGGACCCCGTGGGCTGATCCGGACTGACGGATGCCCCCATATACGAGGATTTCTGTGCCGATGCTTGTCACATGGTTTCATGATATTTCTTTAACCCCCTTTTTGTATATATAACAGGGGATTTAGCCGTTGTTATATATACCCTTACACCAATATTAGTGGAATGGGACGCTAATATATGTGTATTGCCCCCATCATATTTATTTCTGTACATATGTTTACCTTTAGGATGCTAGAAACTTACTTGAGATTGGACTTGGGATACTAGGTGATTCATTGGGATTTGGACATTGGATATACCTATGTGATTGGTGACTTGTACATTCGGGATATAGGAGATTACTCGACATTGTACATTGCGGAGATGTGAGACTTATTTGATGTGAGTGCCCAATGTGGGGCCTGGTTTGAGGATTTGGGATTGGAGTATCTTAGTGGATTGTGATCCTGCCACGACGTCAGGTTTCCGTGGAAAGTGACATATTCACCCTACACCTCACCATTACCTATCTTATGCACAGATTCATACATTGGTAGTACTTGTAGTGTACCCTTATGATAGTTGCATATTTTCTTTCTCATATCTCTATTGCATAGACATTGCATACTACTATCATGCCATCATTGCTTCATATATTGATTGTACCTGCTAGTGTACTCTCCCTATTTCAGCATTTCATGGTATATTATTATTGTAATCGCATATCTTAGATTCATGCTGTACGTACATTCCTGCGATTACCTGCATATGTTTTATACTATTCACGAGTTGGCAACTCACTCCCGTTGTGCCACAGGTGTTTCAGGTTATTCCCCAGAGTAGTCGAGGCAGGCTATTCCCCTATCCAGCTTCCATCTTTTGCTACAGATACCGCATCAGCTCACAGTACCATTTTGCATAGGTGGGTTAGACGGTTATCTGTATTATATTTTGTACCTTCGTTGTATTGTACTCTCCATCTACTGTTGTATTATTGACATAGAGACTTGGTGAGGACGTAGTGTGTATTATGGTGGATTTGGTGTCTTTATATATACAGCTTTTTCTCTACTGTCCTTATTCTTCTGTTGTACTCATATTGACTAGTCTTTATAAAAATGGGGTGTTGCTAAAATTTTAAAGAAAGAAAGGAAGACTTTTAAAGAATTTGGGTTGCGATTTCAATTGTTTTCAAAACTTTTATTATCTTTTTCCGTATTTTTATGGTTTAGATTTCTGGGTTTTGGCTTTCTTTTACTACGTTGCGTCTTTAGGCGTTGCGTAGTATTAGGGCCGTCACAGGCCATTCTTGGGTCGTGACAAAGTTGGTATCAGAGCGTTAGGTTTTACCTTTCGGAGTGTAGGATGACCTTAGTATGATGGAGTAGGTAGCTTAAGCAGAGTAACGTAGTGTGCGTATGTCTGCAGCATACCCACAGCGCGGTACCTTGCATTAAGTGACCTAAGTACAATTTGCTTGACATTCCTTCCTTGATGATTCATATCTTTGAGATTCGATTTCCTCATTCTTATCGAATCTCATTTTATATCTATTTATAGCCTTGCCGCCGATGACTATGGGGACTCAGAGCGATGCAGCGAGGGCCGAGGTCAGAGTTAGCTAGGGAGAGACGAGTACTGACCAGGATGGCACTCTAGTTGCACAGGTGCAGACGGACCAGCCTACGATCTATACTATGGATAGACTTTTAGTAGAGATGCAGGAGTTCCGCCAGACGATGAGTTCCTTGGTTGATGTCGTTCGGGAGCTACGACAGGAAGTTGTCACCCCTATTACTCAGCTGTCCCTCACGATCAGCATGCAGCAGTCCGTCACCTACATAGCACCAGTGGTTACAGTTCCAGTTGACGAGGCACATATTTCAGAGGCTCAGAGAGTTCCAGGACAGTGGAGGACTCGTACCAGTGTACCAGCCCAGAGGCAGAGGTTTGGTCATCGAGGCAGATTTCATGGCCGTCGCGGGAGTAGCAGAGGCTTAGGACGAGGACAGTCGTTCAGCCCTTATCCCCAGGATGGTCAGCAGTCAGCACGTGGATGTTTTCGATGCGGAAGCCTTCAGCACTTCGTCAGGGATTGTTCCTTGGCACCTCGTCATGATCGCTTTCAGAGAGGCCGTGGACGTGGAAGATTCGCTCAGAGGGCTCAGGCTACCAGAGGAGTTCATCCAGCTGCGAGTAGAGGGCAGACACAGGAGTTTGCTTCTACTCATCTGGACGCGCAGACGTCCAATGTGGAGTTTTCAGGTACCCTTGAGTTATATTTTAATTTCTCTTGGTGTATTTGTTGTTTCATGTTTGTACTGTGGTTGGGTAGATTAGTTTTTGTTGTGCTAACTTCTGTCAGCGATTCTTTGGTTGCGCGACACGTATTCAGTTGTGTGCCAACCGGATAGGAGATAGAGATTTTATCCGTCGTTTTAATCCTTCTAGAGATGTTGGGTTTGACGTTCTCCTGGGCATGGACTGGGTAACTACGTGTTAGGCGTCTGTGGACTACCGTGTGGGAACAAGTTAGGTTTTGTTTTCCCCGGCAAGTCAGTTCTTGTTGTACAGGTGGATAGTTGTGCCGCCTCTTACAGCTTGAATTCAGCCTTTTTCGCTAGTCGGTTGCTGAGGAGATGTCGTGGATTCTTGATGTTCGTTCATGATACCGGAGCCACCGTGGGATTGTTGGACCGGGTTCCTTTCGTGCGAGAGTTTTTCCAACGTTGTTCTAGATTAGCCGGCGAAGCTGAGGGAGCTCAAGGATCAGCTGCGGAATTTTGGTTTGGGGAGTTTTGTGCGTCTGAGTGTTTCGCTTTTGGAAACTCCTATTTCTGTTCGTCCAGGAGAAAGACGGCAGTTTGGGGTTGCGTATCGACGGATCGTCAATTGAACCGGCTTATGGTGCGGATAGGTATCCTTCACCTCGCCGTGACGATTTCTTCGATCAGCTCCAGAGTGCGAGACATTTTCTAAGTGTGTTTGGGATCAGGTCATCATTATTGCGGATTCGGAGTGATGGCATTCCAAAGACTGCCTTATGCGTGCTACGGGCTTTGTGTGTATCGGTGAGTCGTTGGATTCCCTGATGCCCTAGCAGCATTCGTAGATATGATGAACCAGATTTCTGCAGGCCGTTCCTCGACCAGTTTTTGTTGTGTTATTTACGACACTCTGGTCTACTTAATGTGTCTTGAGGAACAGGAGTAGCACCTGAGGATTTGTTATGCAGATACTGGGAGAGTACCAGCGGTTGCTAAATTCTCGGAGTGTTTCTTCAGGCTTGTTTGTGTTGACTCCTAGGTCTTGTAGTCGCGGGAGACGGTTCCGTATGGTTCCGAGGGAGATCGTGGCCGTACAGCTTAGGCCCAGACTTGTATGCAGGACGGAGATCCGCAGATTCTTGGGCTTAGCAGGGTTTTTACCGCCGTTTCAGGCAGGATTGCTAGAGTGGTGCTGCACCAGTGACTGAATTGACCAAAAGGAGGCTTCTTTTCTTTGGACTGAGGCATGTGTACGGTGTTTTCAGCAGTTGAAGATTCGGTTAACAACTGCATCAGTTTTTCCTTGCTCTTGGTTCGGGCGACCTTGTTGTTTAACTGTAATGTTTCTTGAGTGGACTCGAGTGTGTACTGAGGTGACACTATAGAGATATCTCTTTTGCTTTCCCTACATTTGGAGGAAGTACGAGGAGGATATTCCACTCATGATCTGGAGATGGCCGCGGTGGTTTTGCGTTGGGAATTTGGAGACACTTCTTGTTGAGAGTCGTGTCAGATTTTCCACGGACCCCTAGAGCTTAATGTACATCTTCCTGCAGCAGATTTGGATTGTTGTGTTAGTCTTCTGCAGATTTACAGTTCTTGTGTGATCGTTGAGTATAGCTTAGTTCGTCTCTATGGAGGGGACCGCTTGCTCATGTCCGCGCCTGACCACTTTCCTTAATCGTTTTCGCGAGACACCGCCCGTCGATGCTCGTACATCAGAGGTACTTGAGCATACGCGGCTGGGTAATGATTCAGAGACCTTGATTTGTGACAATGATGTGCTAAGTTAGGTACGCGTTTGTGTACCTGGTTTCATCGGGTAGAGACGTATAATCCTAGAGCATGCACATCTGTCAACCCTCTTTATGCATTCAAGTTCCACCAGTTTTGGCGTGACTTGTAAGATAGTTACGAGTGGGCAAGAATGTAAGGAGAAGTTTCAGGTTTCGTTTCAAGTGCCTGTCTTGTTTTGTGCTTTGGGTCGAGCATCTGAGGCCGGCTGGAGAATTGCAATCTTTTACCTTTCCGAAGCAGGAATGGGAGCAGATCTCCATGAATTCCGTTAAGGTTTCTACCCAGTTAGTTAGGGTGTGACTCCATTCGGATTCTTGTCATCCGGTTATACTCAGTTTGCTCAGTTGTCTTGTTGAGTTTGTGTGTTGGTTTAATTGTTGGTCGTCAGCAGCTTGGGATCGTCACTCGCCATCGTTAGGGTTCTCCTTCGATAGCTGTAATCAGGAGACACTCCAATTGGCCACCCTTAGGCTTAGGGGTTAGATAGGTAGTAGTAGTCTTCCCGATTTGTAGGAGTTGGCATCTACCTGGGGACCGTTACGCACAGCTAGTGCCGCTTGCGGTCTGTGGTTAAACCCACGCAAGGCCTTGTCATCAACGACCGGAACTGTAGGATTCGAAAAATCTTTTTTCTTCGTGTAAGGTGAAAAAAGGTGTGACAAAAAAGATCAAATAGAAGAAGGGAACTTCGTGTCGCGGCTGCTCCACTCCGCAGCGGTCTCGTGTCGATCGCCAGCCTGTTGTTTTCTGACTCTGCGTAAGTAGGATTTTGGACCCCAGCTATGTCTAGAGAATTCGGGTTAGTCCAGTGTGTTCAGGTCAGGATGAGAACTGTCCATTGCAAGCAGATGTTTTATGTGACTGTGCTGGTCGCGGGCTTGAGTGCGCAGTGGCAAATCATGTATTCCTACGGACCTTCCGATGAATGACATGTTGGATTTTGGGAAGCTTATCCCAGGATTTTAGGTCCTTTAGATCCTATTAGCGAGTTAGTCTTGTTGCCTTTAACTTGGCACTTCCGCCCAGATTAGTGGATTTTCACCCCGTATTACTTGTGACGATACTTTACAATTACCTTCTTGACCTTCTCACATGTTTTGGCACTAGACCATTTAACTGGACGCGATCTTTCGTTCGCCCGCAGCCATGTGTGTTAATGGCTCGACAGGTGGAGAAACGTCGGTCAAAGGTCTTGCCATCTGTGAAGGGTTTTCTTGGACGTAGCCGTATAGTGAGGTAGTCACTTGGGAGGCTGCGAGCGAGACTTGAGGATTTTAATCTTCTTTTTGAAGGTACAGGTAACAGTATAAGTTTTAAATTCGGGGACGAATTTCTTTTAAGGGGGGGAGATTGTAACACCTTAGAATGTGTTTTGTAGCTAATTATATTTTAATATATGGTTTTTAATAAAAAGTTTACCAAATTAAGTTTTAAATATTTTATCTTATTTAATGTGTATTTTATTAGAATTTTGTTAGGCACACACACACTTGTGCATGTAACTTGGGTTGTTTTTGGGAATTAATCCATGATTAGCAACCAGGGTTAACTAACCCTTTTCTTCCCTAACCTAGTTTTTATATTGTTAAGTGTTATGGTTGTAATTAGTTGTGATGGTTTTAAAATGAAAATGATTTTCTTTTAAAGGGGTTTTAATATTTTTTTTTGGTTTGTTGACTTGGGAGAGAGAGGGAAGGCATGGGCAACATGGCTCATGCCATGCCCATTTAATGAAGGGAGAGAGGGTGAGAATGAGAGGGGTCTTGGTGTTTACCCTCACTTCCACTCATTTCTCTCATTTCCTCTCTTTTCTCTTTCTCACACACACACAAACACTGCTGCAGAGAGAGAGAGAGAGAGAGGCAGTGGCAGCAGCAGCAAGCTGCATCAGCAGCAGAAGCAGCAACAGGGGCAGCAGCAGGGGCAGCAACAACATCCACAACAACATCGGCCTCATCATCATCATCATCATCATCATCATCATCATCATCTTCAGTAGTGGCAGCAGCATCCTCACCATCATCAGCTTCACTATCATCATCTTTAACAACAACAACAGACAACAACAACAACAGCAGCAATAACAACATCAAGCAAGGCAATAGCTGCAGCAGCAACCTCAGCACCTGCACACACTTCTTCACCTGCTCTCTAGAGTTCAATTGGGTATATTTCCTGAACCCTATTGCTTGTTGTGTGGCTTGTGTATGGTTTTGTGTCGATTGGTGCCAAATTAGCTAATTTGTGCTAGAATGTGGTGTTTAGGTGGAATTGTGGCCAATTGTTGATTTGGTTAGCTACCCTAGGTAAATTTAGTGTTGTTAGGGTCACTTAACTAAGTTTAACCCCGGATTACACTAAAATACCTTAAGGTTTCTATTTGGTGCAAATTGTCGTTTTTAAGTGATTTACTGGACATTTGTGATCTGCTATAGACCCGATGCCTTCAGGTAAAAATTGGGAATACTGGGACATGATACCTAGGTCTAGATCACAACACCAGAACCCGACCCCCTAACTCCACCTTATGGCCGCCAATTCCTTCATTCTGGCCGCAATTTGCGGCCAGATGGGTAGGGTTTGGGTTAGGGTTTGGTCCTGTAGGTGTCTACTGTGTTGTGTAGTGTGTTGGTATGTCTAGTTTTGCAATATCTTGCCTGTAGGAAAATCTGGGACTATATATCGTTTTTGGGTTTAGTTGTGTTTGCCCGATACGCGCGATACGTGAGTGGGTTCTGTGATCCAGCGTATCGCGGCGTGTCGCGATGGATTTTAGACGCGTACACACACGATTCAGCGTATCGTGCACACGCGCGTTTAGTTCGCGACGCGAGTTTCTCGTTTCGATTCGATATCGCGTTTCGCGGGATATTTAGCTTATATGTGATTTCCATGTCTTATTTGCAGGTTTGCAGACAGGGACTACAGACACCACTACGGGGGGAGCAGATGATAGGATTCACCCCGCGTGGAGTTTAGGTGAGTAGATATAACATCTACAGGGGAATCGCCCGCATGGCGTTATGCGTCTGGGCTAGGATTCAAATTCCTGTCGCACATTCTACGTCATTGTAGAATTGCGCATTTACTGCATTTCCTAGATATAGCTATATACTGTGACTAGCCGCCGTAGGACGCTGCACACATTATTGACGGTTCATGTTGCACGAGCACGAATTGCATGCTACACACACACCGTCAATAATTGCCATGTCACACACTACCCCTTATAGCTACCATTGCTTACCACACTTGACATCTAGTTTATCGGTATACCTATAGTGTATCACACCTTTAGTGATAGGTATATTTTCACTTGCGATACAGCTACAGGTATACCTCCTACATAGTTTACCTATACCGGGAGGGATTTCCTACATATGTTACTTATACCCAGGGGGGTATACGACATCAGTTCTTATAGGTAGATACCTATACTTTGCTACACCAGTATGTTAGATACATATTCAGTTGTTATCGCATATTCGCATTTACTGATGTTACTTAGCTGTACCTTATCATGATTTCGCATACATCTGGTTCAGCTATATACTTGTGTTACCTGCTCGCATTCAGATATATCGCATACATTATTCCTGTGTTTATGCATTGTTTATCCGGATTTTATATGATGTTTTCGGGATTTGGGAACCGCGGGAGTTCATGAAATTATGCATACATGTAACAACCCGGTTTCCTTGATATGATATTTCGAGCGTCCCCCATGAGTTTTATCGGTGCTGATTCTATGCTCCATACGATGTGTGGTTGCCGTATGAGAGTACATGGTGGGGCCCGGTATGGTTCCCCTCGGCAAGAAGATCGATGGGTTTGCCGATTGAGCCTGGAGGTGGGCGAGTACCTACCGGTGATTGTTTGGACCTGGCAGTTGTCTGGAGGCTACTGGCCAGAGTAGAGAGATGGATGCGGGATGACCTGTACTGTCGAGGCCGAGGGCCGACACTGCAGACGGACCCCGTGGGCTGATCCGGACTGACGGATGCCCCCATATACGAGGATTTCTGTGCCGATGCTTGGCACATGGTTTCATGATATTTCTTTAACCCCCTTTTTGTATATATAACAGGGGACTTAGCCGTTGTTATATATACCCTTACACCAATATTAGTGGAATGGGACGCTAATATATGTGTATTGCCCCCATCATATTTATTTCTGTACATATGTTTACCTTTAGGATGCTAGAAACTTACTTGAGATTGGACTTGGGATACTAGGTGATTCATTGGGATTTGGACATTGGATATACCTATGTGATTGGTGACTTGTACATTCGGGATATAGGAGATTACTCGACATTGTACATTGAGGAGATGTGAGACTTATTTGATGTGAGTGCCCAATGTGGGGCCTGGTTTGAGGATTTGGGATTGGAGTATCTTAGTGGATTGTGATCCTGCCACGACGTCAGGTTTCCGTGGAAACTGACATATTCCACCCTACACCTCACCATTACCTATCTTATGCACAGATTCATACATTGGTAGTACTTGTAGTGTACCCTTATGATAGTTGCATATTTTCTTTCTCATATCTCTATTGCATAGACATTGCATACTACTATCATGCCATCATTGCTTCATATATTGATTGTACCTGCTAGTGTACTCTCCCTATTTCAGCATTTCATGGTATATTATTATTGTAATCGCATATCTTAGATTCATGCTGTACGTACATTCCTGCGATTACCTGCATATGTTTTATACTATTCACGAGTTGGCAACTCACCCCCGTTGTGCCACAGGTGTTTCAGGTTATTCCCCAGAGTAGTCGAGGCAGGCTATTCCCCTATCCAGCTTCCATCTTTTGCTACAGATACCGCATCAGCTCACAGTACCATTTTGCATAGGTGGGTTAGACGGTTATCTGTATTATATTTTGTACCTTCGTTGTATTGTACTCTCCATCTACTGTTGTATTATTGACATAGAGACTTGGTGAGGACGTAGTGTGTATTATGGTGGATTTGGTGTCTTTATATATACAGCTTTTTCTCTACTGTCCTTATTCTTCTGTTGTACTCATATTGACTAGTCTTTATAAAAATGGGGTGTTGCTAAAATTTTAAAGAAAGAAAGGAAGACTTTTAAAGAATTTGGGTTGCGATTTCAATTGTTTTCAAAACTTTTATTATCTTTTTCCGTATTTTTATGGTTTAGATTTCTGGGTTTTGGCTTTCTTTTACTACGTTGCGTCTTTAGGCGTTGCGTAGTATTAGGGCCGTCACGGGCCATTCTTGGGTCGTGACATTTTTAGTTTGTCTAAACAGGATGGCTCCCACTTTCTCTCGAATCCCTTCTCAAACCACAAAGAAAGATTTAGTCGGGATCAATCTCACCGTACAATACTTGCTTAACCGTTCAGCCAGGCCAGTGTCGGTACTTCGAGGGAGGTTTTCCAACGCTTTCGCGAAGTTCCTTAATTAAGTAACCTCTTTTCCCTGTGGGCGTAGCCCCGCTAACACCTTTCTACACACCTACTAGGTTTATAGCATTGATCGTTAAGTGAGAACTTTCCCGAGGAGTAGCATATACTCACAGTAGGATCGGGATCCAAATATCATCGCGTGACAAAACCGAAGGAATCCTACCAGAATCATCACACTCCAAATGGTATGCAACGCTAGCAAGTTTCAGTACTTATGAAACTCCCGATATGGATTTTTGCCCCATGCTCTTATGACCTTGACTTTGGCCAAAATATCATAAGTCACATGTCAAGTTCTACCCGTCATTCTCCTGGTTAACTTGGACCCACCCGTACCTACCCTTGACTTTGGCCAAAATGGCAGCACGACTGTCCCAAACCAACGCATCTACCTATGCTGCACATGAATACCCAATAGCTACCAATCACTATGCCTTGACTTTGGCCAAAATACATAGCTTGAATACTTTTTGACCATTCATGTGGAATGACGGAGGGCTACGAATGGTTTTGGCGAAACCGTGAACGTAGTGAACTTGATATAATCGATGGAATGAGATAGCTTTTAAAAGGAGTGGTTCAAGCTACGCGTTTAAAAGTTTAGTTTTGAAAAGAACCGAGTGGTTTTCAAAGTGTTCCAATCGACTTTTACTTGGTTTATTTTCTTGCATTAGTTCTTTTAATGCGTCCCATCAATTAATCCTACCATTGCAGAAAACAACCAAAATATGACGTACGCTTATGCCATTCGCATTCGCCACGGGGCCCCGTCATCACCCGTTAGGTTACTTAAGTAACGACAGAGCGGGGGCTGGGCTAGCGCGGCTGAAAAACATAAGCAACGCCTAAATAGTTATAGTATATAGATATATAGTAATGATAGACATTACAGATCACAGATGAATACATTGGATATACTAGGAATCCGCAATCCGTTCGAGCCTGCAACGAAAAGCGGATTACACGGTCGCGGTGAATAGCCAATACCCCACCCAAGTCCCCTACGGGTGCGGCAAACTACCCGCCAAGTACCCGAAGCGAAGCAACCTCCCTCAACTCCGTGAGTAGGCCACTCGGCACTTCGAGATACCCGGTAGTTTGTGCACCCCCTCCATGGGTCTATCCTAGGAGCAAAAACTGTAAAAAGAAATTATACAATGACGGCTACAACCCCGACCCGGTTGTGCGGCCAAACAAATAATATTACATCAATTTACATATTACATGAATGAAAGAAAAAGAAACACTCATCTCACATCCACCCCGGCTATTCACCCGCGACAATCCAACGCATTCATATACACATACCAACAACAAACACAGATCACAGATATGTATAACCCCCACTAATCGACTTATAGCGATTAGCAGACGTTCAATACATATAAACATCACAGATATAACCCATTAGTCAAAGTGTAGTGAAGTTCGATCAAAAATACGGATTTATAGGCACCCCAAATACAAATTTCTTTTCTGGAAAATCTGGGCAGAAATAAACCATCTTAAAAATCCCAAAACCTCAACAGAAGAATACTTCACCAAACTCGGTCCAGAACCGAGTCAAAACGGCCGTGGTTCCGCGGCAATAGGCATGCTTTTGCAGCGGAACCGCCGCGCTTTGAGCGATTCACTGGATCATTTTTGGTGTGCTTCTTTAAAAAACCCTGAGCCGATTTTTGAGGTATGATTTTTTATTTTTTGAGCAGAAAAAAATTCAACAGAAAGTTAGGGTTTTGTAAACTTGGTTTTGTGATTTTTCCGATCGAACTTCCATACACTTTACTACCTAGCTAGTTTATATTTAGTTAGGCTCTGATACCACTGTAAGTCCACGTTGCCCACCCCGGTGCTTGCGGGGAGGCGGAAAAACGAAATAAAAATCGGATTTTTATCATACTGGGCAACATGGACTAGCTTAAGGAGGATCTATGCTAAACAAAAACTAACTAAAAGCTAACTAGAATTAGCTACATGGAAGAAAGGTTATACCTTGGGCTTTATGTCCTTCTCTCCTTGCTCCTTGGAGTGGAAGAAAGAGATCACCTTGTCGCCTTCTCTAGTCGAAGAAGGATCCACCCGAGAGCCTCAACCTTTGGCTTCAACTTCAAGCTAGAAGTAACTAAGGTGCTAGAAGTGCTAGTCCTAGAACTTTAGATGAGAGTAGAGATTACTTTGGAGAGGTTTAACTCAAGCTCAAGTGTTTCTCAACACATGAGAGGGGAGAGCTTGAGAGAGAGGAAGAGGAGGAGAGAGAATCAAAATGATAGAATGAGAGAATAATAAGCCATTCTCACATATATGTGTGAATTATTGTAAAAAGATAATTAGCAAGATAATTGTCATGGCTTAATCAAGACATGACCATTATCATTTCAAATTTAATGCAAATTGCAAGGATCAAAGAGCATCTTTTATATGGAATGATGATGGTCAATGTGTCAACCTAGGTCAACAAGTCAAGGATGTCAACAACCCTAACCATGCACAATTATATATAACTAATATCAATTAATCATAATACACAAATAAGCATTATGGTTAACAAAATGACAATGGTCATTAACCCTAATCAAAGTCCTCTCCCTTTGTCTCAATCAACTGTGCATACGCACCCGTATTCGTGATCCGAGGAACACGAATACAAAGAGATAAAACCAATCCCAAATCATATACTAGGATCTGGCTTAAACCAAAGCCCGCTAGTATAAGCTGTCCGGACAGCAAACGTGCATAAGTGCGCTGATGTGAACGAACCCTGTCGCAAAACCATGCGACCTATACTCATTTTGCCTAAAGGCGAATAGCTCTCTGTGTGGGACTCTAAAGACTCGACACTACGCTGGCAGTGGGTTTAACCACAGACCGCAAGCAGCACTAGCTGTACGTAACGGTCCCCAGGTAGATGCCAATAAGAAGACTGACGAGGTGACCCCATCTGAACTCCTACTGAGCCTGTATGTGACAGTCTCTGTACAGTCCGGTCTGTTCGTCTGATACATCGCATGGCGGGCCTAGGGGGCGGTGAACGTCAGTCCCCTAATAGCGGTACAAGTCGTGTCGGAGTGTAGCCCAGAACACCCTGAGATAACACTGGAAACCTACCAGTATATCTCGCTTGCCCTGGCCAGGGACTACTTGTGTAATGGCTATCCTGGACACAGCGCGATGTCAACCCCCAATACCGGGAGAGACGAATCCTGTCTAACCGTCACTGCCTCCAAGTGCTTCGGGACTGCACCCAACTACTACCTGTTTGCACGACTCCTTTGAGCCGTGGCAGGGTAGTAATCAAAGTACAGTGGGAACACACTCGAGGCGAAGTGACAGTGTCAAGTCAGCGGACTAAGCTGTACTCATGTCACCTGGGAACTGATAACTGACGATAGGTATGATACAAACCAACAGTTCCCGACGAGTCCTGTCCAGTGTACTCGTAACCTAACGAGCACCAGCATACTATCTCAAGTACGACGTACTGACGGCTGTGGGACAGACCGTCTCCCACGCTGGGATGAGAAGCGCATACGCTAGTCTACTCCGGAGTATCGATGCCCTGTCTCGATAGTCCAACGACTAGGGACCTGTATAAGGATGTGCTTATGGATTACCCAGCCCCCATGAGTGTGAGCGCCATCACAACGCTGGTAATCAAGCAAAGATCCTAAGGGCTCTACTAATATGTATATAAGCGATATGCTAAAAGAAACACATGCACATATTAAAGCAGAGACAAACCAAGTAGCATACTACCATTTCGAGCAAGATTGTATATATAACTGTGAATATCCCAAGCTTCCATCAAGTAATATACATACTAGTATGATACAGTAATGGCCTCTAGGGCATATACACTAACACCTTTACCACCCATGTCTAGTTTGGAACAGTCGTTGGCAGCTTATATTGCAGCAACAAAAAAAATGACTAGGAATATGGAAGCGTCCATGGCCGCCCTTATGCAACCGAGTGAACCGGCAGCTAGTTTCCAACTAGCTCCAAATTTTCCAATGTATGGGGAGGCGGTTGGACATAGTGAGAATTTGAGAGGAGAAAGTGAGTTTTACACCCTTCCAAATCAAACCTACCCATACCCAATTGAACCCCACAACTCCGGTTTTCAAACAAGTGTCCCAAATGATTCAACAGTTAAGGATAAAAAATGAGTGGTGCGACTTTGTAGTGCTTGATTTTCCAGATTGCGAAGGGTCCCTTTCGAGTGAAACCATCACCAATCCTTTCGATCTTTACACCTCCAATCTAGAACCTAAATCGATAAATATCCATGCTTTTGATGAGGTGTCAGAAAATATTGATTTTCACTTGATTGAGGATATAGACGCCGGGAATATTTCGGATGATGAACCTGTCGATTTGATTGAAATTTTAGGTCCAATTCATCATCCCGAGTCATTAAATGTTTCTTCCGAACCTCATATGCGTCTTGATTTTGATAATAATGGCGTGGATGAGATAAATATTGAGGAGAATTATGAGGATAGTATTGAGGAGAGTATTGAGGATAATATTGAGGTTGAACAATTCTTGTTTGATGTGTCGGATTTTCCAATTCATCCTCTTGAACCTTTAACTAAATCACCCTCCCTCCTTTCCATCGTTTCGACCACGCCTAATATCACGCTTGAAGACTGTGAGCTTGAAAAATTTTCCTTTGAATCTGACACGGTTCTCACAGACTAGTGTTTCACTTTTTCGGACGATGTTGATAACTCACCGCCCGAGTTTGAGTCCTTTGAATTTTCAGATGAGTTAGTTGAACCATCAGACTCGGTTGCTTACAGTCGTTTCGAACCATTGATGGAATCTTTCAAATTCGAGATAGTTTACTACGGTGAGAATGAGACTATCCTTAATTCACTCCCTTCCCTACCTTCCATTGTTCCGACCGTGCAAGTGACCGTTACGCTTTCATCTCCTATACCAAGTTCGACGTACCCATGCTTTCTTGCGAATCTTGAAGGATTTGACCCTATTTCTCGATGGTTTGATAGATTAGCACAATCGCTTTTAACACATCGTTCATCACAAATTGTGCTAATTTATTCACTCAATTTACACCCTCAAGATCGTGCTACCCTTCTTTTTTTTCCGCCCCTCTTCTCCCCCACCGAGACCGTATCCCATTTCTAACTCCACACGGTCTCGTGTGCTTCTCCTCTCTTTTCTTTCCACTCCATTCTTTCACCAACTCGACCATTACCACGATAAGATTTTTGAATGGCTGGTGCTAACATTTGGCTTGTGTAAGGCCAAGCTTAAGTTTGGGGGGAACCTTGTTGTATATATGTATATATTTTTTTTCTTTTTCTATAAAAAAATAACAAAAAAATTTCAAAACAATAAAATAAAAAAATTATAAATAAATAAACAGGGGAGTGCCGACAATTTTGACCCTCTTGGCGTAGCATGACAGTGAGGACACTGTCAAGTTTAAGTTTGGGGGTATGCTCGGTACGTTTTCTTCCTTCGCATTCATTTGTACATATTTTTGCATTTGCATACTTATTTGAAAACCCATAAAAAATTGAAAAATTTCAAAAATTAAAAAAATAAATGTATTCAATTTTGGCTAATTAACTTAAGTTTGACAAAAAGGTTAACTAGTTAGGAACAACTAGATCTTAGACTTAGTAAATTAAAAACCCTAAAAATAACCTTCCTTAAAGTTTAACGGTAGAAAGTGTATGTCTTTGTAGTTTATTTAGAAATAGGAAAATTTTGAGTTCACTTCTTGGGCTAAGTTAAAACAAAGGAAAAGTATTGATATTTTTATTAAAGTATAAGTTTGAAAAATAATTCCTAGCTTAAGTCTAAATTCTGAAAATATATACCCTACAAATTGCACAAACACGCACCTTGAAACTTGGAATAGTAGAAGAGACCTTGAAATGCTTTTGTCTAAAGTATTTAGTACGAAGAAAATAAAAGAAAGAAAAGTGAATAAAGAAAAAAATGAACACTGTTTTTTGTGATTACTTAAGGCTGCAAAAAATAGAAAAATATTTAGCGAGGGTGCTTCATCACCTAGTACCTTAAACCAACTGGTTTGGGAGTCACTGCTAAAGCCTTGGGTGTTGCAAGACTAGGAATTACGCTTTAAAGTGCAAACGCATTTTGTAATCGGTCGTTGGTACCTCAAGAAGTATTAACTGTCGCATGAAGGATGTGTAAGCAAAATTCATTTAAAAATTCACCAACTAATTAGTACTTTGGACAACGGACAAGGGTATGATTGCTTGATTTGAATTTCCAAGTGTAGGGGTGATTTATACACACACATGTGGATATTTGATTGGAGTTTAGATGAGAGAAAGGAGTGAAGAATAGAACTTGTATCTTTAGTAGAGTTGATAGAAATTCCTAAGTGGAGATGGAACCCTAGAAGGAAAACTTAAGAGATGCCGAAAGCTAAGTAAGTCTATAGAACATATATAATCTTAAGTTAAATGATGAGGAAGTGTGAAGAATATGGGTGGATAATGTACGAGTCGACGATAATAGACTTCCTTGTTAGAAAACCTAATTGGAGAATGAAAGTCGAAAGGCCGAATTGATAGGATTTTGTGGGTAGTATCCGCTGAAAACCCTCAGGAGACAACACTCCTCCTACTAGGGACACCTAGAGGTTTAACGGCTTGTTGCACGAGCTCAGTGCAATCGCGTTTCCCTGCGAAAGTGCGGTTAGGGTTTTTGTCGAGAATAAAAAATAAGTTTGCTCGAGGACGAGCAAAAGATAAGTTTGGGGGTATTTGTTCATACCATAATATTACATTATTATACTCCCCATTCTTATTCGTTTTATAAATAAACAGGTGCTTTTGACGCATGTTTGCTACATATTACAGGTTACAGGTTCTTGGATCTAAAACAGTGAAAAAGATATAAAGACGATGCAAAAGTGGGACTTTGACTAACAACCATAGAATCTTGATCAAGCCTACACAGATATCAGTACAGAACAGCGCAAGGTTCAGGACTTCGGTAAAAGTCCGCTACAATGTTCACTAGAGATCTGGAGAAGACCTGGAAGCCCAATTGAAAAAGGACATATAGAAGTAAAAAGTACAAGTCAGCAGGAGCCATCACACCAAAATTGATGACACAATCCTCTTGTTTGGCCGCGGAACCGCGGCCAAACCATGCCTCGGGCCGCGGTTCCGCGGCCGAGTATGACCCGTGTCGGCGCGTAAAATTGTGGCGGTGCGAGGCTTGTTGACTTGGTCTTTTTCTTACAGGGAATTTTTGTAAAAGCAGACGTGCGAATCAATTGTAACCTAGGGTTTCTATGTCCTATAAATAGAACTCTAAATCATTGTAAAGGCTATGCCTCTCTTCATTAATAAATTTTAGAATTCTTTTGGAGAGCATCGGTGCCTCTTTTCAATTCATGAATTCAGATCTGACAACCCTGTGTTGATGTTTGGAGAGAGCCATCTGTAAGTAATTTTATTTAATTGCTCTAGTTTAGATTTTAATTCCTTGCCTTAGAGGTTAGCTTTGGGGAAGGCTTTTGAGAGATGGGATCTCTCATCCCTTTCTTGCCCATCACATATTTTCAATAGGACTCCATGCATACACGCACACACCGTGCCCTACGACACCCTATCCCTTGTTAGTGTATATGCCCTAGAGGCCATTACTGTATCATACTAGTTTGTATATTACTTAATGGAAGCTTGGGATATTCACCTTGTATATACAATCTTGCTCAAAATAGTAGTATGCTACTTGGTTTGTTTCTACTTCAATGTGTACATGTGTTTGTTTTAGTATATCGCCTATACACATTAGTGGAGCTCTTAGGATCTTTGCTTGATTACCAGCGTTGTGATGGCAGTCACACTAGTGGGGCTGGGTAATCTATAAGCACATCCTTATGCAGGTCCCTGGTCGCAGGACTATCGAGACAGGGCATCGATACTCCGGAGTAGACTAGCGTGTGCGCTTCTCATCCCAGTGTGGGAGATGGTCTGTCCCACAGCCATCAGTACGTCGTACTTGAGAGAGTATGCGGGTGCTCGTTGGGTTACGAGTACACTGGACAGGACTCGTCGGGAACTGACTAGTTGGTATTATACCTATTGTCAGTTATCAGTTCCCAGGTGACATGAGTACAGCTTAGTCCGCTGACTTGACACTGTCACTTCGCCTCGAGTGTGTTCCCACTGTACTTTGATTACTACCCTACCACGGCTCAAAGGAGTCGTGCAAACAGGTGGTAGTTGGGTGCAGTCCCGAAGCACTTGGAGGCAGTGACGGTTAGACAGGATTCGTCTCTCCCGGTATTGGGGGTTGACATCGCGCTGTGTCTAGGAGAGCCATTACACGAGTAGTCCCTGGCCAGGGCAAACGAGATATACTGGTAGGCTTCCAGTGTTATCTCAGGGTGTTTTGGGCTTCACTCCGACACGACTTGTACCGCTATTAGGGGACTGACGTTTACCGCCCCCTAGGCCCGCCATGCGATGTATCAGACGAACAGACCGGACTGTACCGAGATTGTCACATTCAAGCTCAGTAGGAGTTCAGATGGGTTTCGCCTCGTCAGTCTTCTTGTCGGCATTACCTGGGGACCGTTACGCACAGCTAGTGCCGCTTGCGGTCTGTGGTTAAACCCACTGCCAGCGTAGTGTCGAGTCTTTAGAGTCCCACACAGAAAGCTTTTCGCCTTTAGGCAAAAGAGTAGAGGTCGCATGGTTTTGCGACAGGGTTCGGTCACATCCGTGGACTTGTGCACGTACAGTGTCCGGACAGTTTACACTAGCGGGCTTTGGTTTAAACCAGATCCTAGTGTATGTATTGGGATTGGATTTATCCAGTTTGCATTCGTGTTCCTCGGAACGCGGATGTGGGTGTGTATGCACAGTTGACGGAGAGACAGAGGCGGTGGATTCTCATTAGGGTTGTTGACCGTTGACAGTTGACTATTGACTTTTTGCTCAACCCTAATGAGAATATGATATGTGATTAACAATTATATTAATTAGGTATTATGGTGACATGGTTGTTGAGTTGTTGACTTGTTGACTTTTGTTGACTTGTTGACTTTGTTGACCGGTTGACCGGGCTTGACTAGTTGACCATCATGATAACCATAGCTATCATTTCATGGCAAAGACTTTTGCTTGATTGCTCTTTTGTGCAAAATGAGTGCATGAAATGATATGGCTATGGTTGCTTAAACCATCACATAATACTTGATTGATATGATGTGTTATGATTTTTTTTTTCTTGCTTGACCTTTCTCTCTCTTGTTCTTGAGCTCTCATACTCTTGCTCTCACCCTCTTCCACTTGCTCCCTCTCTTGACTCTATGGTTCACTTGTCTCATGAGTTGAGAACCAAGAACCATAGATAAAATCCCATACAAACTCTTCTCTACTCACTCTAGTTCACAAGGTTTAGCAAACCGAGTGAACTAGTTTCTTCAAATTTCGAAGAAGGAGCCAAAGGTTGGAGCTTTCAGGTGGATCTATCTTCGGCGTAAGGAGACGACGGGAAGAAGCCGATCCGGACCACCATCGGAGTTTGAAGACGAAGGAGTTCAAGACAAGCAAGGTATAAACCCCCTAACCGAGTAGTTAACGACTCCTAATTAGGTTGTTAGTTAGATGTTTAACAAAGATCCGGGTTTTAAGTTCATGTTACCACCTCTAAGAAAATCGTTTTTTATCAAATTCCGCATGCCCGAAAGTACCGGGAGAGGTAGCATGGACTTATAGTGGTATCAGAGCCTAGTTAAACTCTATCTAACATGTTAGCAAGTAACTAGAAGATCGATCAAAGAAAAAGTCACGAAAACGAACCCGAGAATTTCAAGTTTCTGCCGATTTTTCTTCTGTTCAAAAGTTGATAATTTTCATCTTAAAAATCGGCTCAGGCTTTTGTGTGAACACCCACCAAATTTGGTCCAACGATCGAGTCAAAGCGCCGCGGAAACGTGGCGGGAGCACGCTCCCGCCGCGGATCCGCGGCCGAGTTGACTCGGCCGAGGTCCAAGTTTGGTGCAGTGTTTTACTGGGGTTGTTTTGGGATTTTTGGAATATATATTTTCTGCCCAGATTTTCCAGAACGAAAATTTTATTTTTGGGGTCCCGAAAATCCGTATTTTTGATCGAACTTCTAAAAGACTTTAGCTGACGGGTTTTTCTGTAATATGATATTTGTATTGAACGTCTACTAATCGCTATATGTCGATTAGTGGGGGTTATACAAATCTGTGATCTGTAATGTTGGAATGTGTATATGAATATGTTGGATTGTCGCGGGTGAATAGCCGGGGGTTGTGAGACGAGAGTTTTTCTTTTCTTTCAATTCATGTAAATTTGTAAATTGATGTAATAATTATTTGTACGACCGCACAACCGGGTCGGGGTTGTAGCCGTCATTGTATAATTTCATTTTACTGTTTTTGCTCCTAGGATAGACCCATGGAGGGGTGCATAAACTACCGGGTATGCCGAAGTGCCGAGTGGCCTACTCACGGGGATGAGGGAGGTTGCTTCGCTTCGGGTATTTGGCGGGTAGTTTGCCGCACCCATAGGGGTCTTGGGTGGGGTATTGGCTATTCACCGCGACCGTGTAATCTGCTTTTCGTTACAGGCTTGTACGAATTGCAGGTTCCTAGTATATCCAATGTGTTCATCTGTGATCTGAAATGTTTATCATTGCAGTATATCTATATATGATATTATTTAGGCGTTGCTTATGTTTTACAGACGCGCTAGCCCAGCCCCTGCTCTGTCGTTAGTTAAGTAACCTAACGGGTAATGACGGGGCCCAGTGGCGAATGCGAATGGCATAAGCATACGTCATATTTTGGTTGTTCAATGGTAGGATTAAATGATGGGACGCATTAAAAGAACTAATGCAAG
The DNA here is from genome assembly GCA_030015575.1 of Agapanthus africanus. NCBI lineage: Eukaryota > Viridiplantae > Streptophyta > Magnoliopsida > Asparagales > Amaryllidaceae > Agapanthus > Agapanthus africanus. Next base: position 193,142,279 of record CM057351.1, read on the forward strand.
AATATCACGCATTAAAAGAACTAATGCAAGAAAATAAACCAAGTAAAAGTCGTTGGAACACTTTCGAAAAACCACTCGGTTCTTTTCAAAACAAACTTTTAAAATGCGGAGTTTGAGCCACTCCATTTAAAAGCTATCTTGTTCCATCGACTAAATCAAGTTCACTACGTTCACGGTTTCGCCAAAACCATTCGTAGCCCTCCGTCGTTTCGCATAAATGGTCAATAGTATTCAAGCTATGTATGTTGGCCAAAGTCAAGGCATAGTGATTGGTAGCTATTGGGTATTCATGTGTAGCATAGATAGATGCGTTGGTTTGGGACAGTCGTACTGCCATTTTGGCCAATGTCAAGGGTGGGTACGGGTGGATCCAAATTAACCTGGATAATGACGGGCAGAACTTGACATGTGACTTATGATATTTTGGCCAAAGTCAAGGTCATAAGAGCATGGGGCAAAAATCCACATCGGGAGTTTCAAAAGAACTGAAACTTGCTAGTATTGCATACCATTTGGAGCGTGATGATTCTGGTAGGATTCCTTCAGTTTCGTCACGCGATGATATTTGGATCCCGATCCTACTGTGAGTATATGCTACTCCTCGGGAAATTTCTCACTTAACGATCAATGCTATAAACCTAGTAGGTGTCTAGAAAGGTGTTAGCGGGGCAACGCCCCCAGGGAAAAGAGGTTCTTAAATTAAGGAACTTCGCGAAAAAGTTGGAAAACCTCCCTCGAAGTACCGACACCAGCCTAGCCGAACGGTTAAGCAAGTATTGTACGGTGAGATTGATCCTGACTAATTCTTCCTTTTTGGTTTTAAGGAGGGATTCGAGAAACAGTGGGAGCCATCCTGTTTAGACAAACTAAAAACCACTCTAAACTTGCAAGAGCATCATGCTAAGTGTTTCTTCTTCTCTCTCCTAATTGCAGCGACCAATCGAAATGACTGGACTTAAGTTACTCCTAGATAAAAATATACTGACAGGACCAAACTACAATGATTGGCTCAGGAATGTCAAGATGGCAATCACTTACGACAAGCTGGGGTATCTTCTTACCACCAAAGCTCCCCCTGTCCCTGGTCCCACTTCCAGCGTCGCGGATAAGGAAATCCGTAAGACTTGGGAGATTGATAGCGCGAAGGCCAAGTGCCTCGTACTTGCCTCGATGGACAACGAACATCAGAGGAGGCACGAGAATATGGACCTTGAATCCATATTTCTCCATACAAAAGAACTGTATGGAGAGCAATCTCGTATCGCAAGATACGAAGCGTCGAAAAAGTTATTTTCGGCAAGGATGGCCGTCGGATCATCAGTAGCAGAACACGTGCTTAAGATGATCGGCTACATTGAGGAGCTCGCGGACCTAGGGACCACATTGGAGAGTGAGCTCTATACAGACTTAGTTCTCCAGTCCCTTCCTTCCACTTACGCCCAGTTTATACTAAACTTCAACTTACAAGAAAAAGAAGTTGAACTTTCAGAGCTCCTCAACATGATGAGGAGCGCAGAGGGCACCCTACAGAAAGTTAGGGAAACATCCACTTTGTTTGTAGGAGGATCATCTTCTTCTAGGTCTAAGGCGAAAGCCAAGGGAAAGAAGAAGAAAGCCCCCGCCAAACCAAGAGGCGGTGTTAGTAAAGTGGATACGAAGGGAAAAGCTAAAGCAACAAAGATAGCGGGGAAGCTTGTGGATAAGGAAGAATGCTTCTATTGTCATAAGAAAGGACACTGGAAGAATGATTGCAGGGCCTGGAAGGCCAGAACACAGGAATTGAAGCAGGTTGCAGCTTCAGCTTCAGGTGTGTATGTTATTGAAAAATGTCTTTCAATAAACTCTACTTCCTGGGTATTAGATACCGGATCAGGATCTCATATCTGTAATTCTTTGCAGGAGTTGAGAAACCGTAGGGTTTTGAAGGCAGGTGACATGACCCTCAGAGTTGCGAACGGAGCTAGCATGGATGCTAAAGCCGTGGGGGACTATCACCTGGGAATGTCAGATGGACATGTTTTGGTTTTGCGTAATTGCTTTTTTGTACCCAACGCAACTTGTAATATCATTTCTGTATCTTTAGTTTCTAAAGAAGGTTATGAATTTGCGTTTGTAAGTAATGTTGTAAACATTCACCTTAATCAAGTTTTGATTGGGTCAGGTACATTGAGTAATGGTATATACGTATTAAACCAACCACAGATTTTCAACGTCCAGAATACACACAAAAGAAAGTCTCCGGAAATAAATCAGACTTTCTTATGGCATTGTAGACTGGGTCACATCAATGAGAGAAGGTTGACGAAGTTACATACAGAAGGATATTTGAATCCGTTCGAATATCAATCGTATGCCATTTGTCAATCCTGTCTCAAAGGAAAGATGACAAAGACTCCGTTCACTGGACACGGAGTAAGAGCGAGCGAGCTCTTGGGACTCGTACACAGCGACGTGTGCGGTCCAATGTCTACACATGCGCGAAGCGGTTATTCTTACTTCATTACTTTTACGGATGACTTCTCGAGGTACGGTTATGTCTTCTTAATGAAACATAAGTCCGAAGCCTTTGGAAAATTCCAGGAATATAAGAATGAAGTAGAAAAACAAACCGGCAAAAGTATCAAGATTCTATGATCGGATCGAGGTGGAGAATACTTAAGTGCCGAGTTCCTGGATTATTTAAAAGAGAACGGAATTCTCTCTCAGCTTACTCCTCCATACACTCCGCAACATAACGGTGTATCGGAGAGACGGAACCGAACCCTATTGGATATGGTACGGTCCATGATGAGTAACGCTGAGTTACCGCGATCATTCTGGGGGTATGCGCTAGAATCAGCTGCATACCTTTTGAACCGAGTTCCTACTAAGACTGTGCCTACTACGCCATATGAAATGTGGTGCGGGAAGAGATCCTATCTTAATCACATTAAGACATGGGGAAGTCCAGCTTTTGTCAAAAAGCAGCATGCGGACAAGCTCGAGGCACGCTCTGTACTGTGCAAGTTTGTGGGATATCCAAAGAATTCCAAGGGATATTTCTTCTACTGCGAAGAGGAACAAAAAGTTCTTGTTTCTCGTCATGCCCACTTTCTAGAACACCAGTTCTTAGAAAAGGAAATAAGTGGGAGCGCAGTAGAACTGGAAGAAATTCCAGAACCACAGACTATTACTGAAAGCTTAGTGGAACCAGAGGGTTCAAAAGAACAGGACATTCCTACGCCGCTCCGCAGAAGTAGTAGGCAGTCTCATCCGCCCGAGAGATACTACGGTTTTCTCATAGACGGGGATAGAGAGGATTGCATCATAGATTATGATGAGCCTACTAGCTTCCAGCAAGCCGTTCAGAGCGTCGACTCGGTAAAATGGCTGGATGCAATGCGGACCGAAATGGAGTCCATGTACACCAACAAAGTATGGACGTTGGACATTGCTCCAGACGGGGTAAAACCAATAGGATGCAAGTGGATCTTCAAAAGGAAGATTGGTGTAGATGGACAGGTTGAGACCTATAAAGCTAGACTTGTAGCAAAGGGTTTTCGTCAAAGACCTGGTTTGGACTATGACGAAACCTTTTCTCCAGTGGCTATGCTGAAATCCATTCGGATCCTTCTTGCCATTGCTGCCTTCCACGATTATGAGATCTGGCAAATGGGCGTAAAGACCGCTTTTCTAAATGGAAATTTAGAGGAGTGTGTCTATATGGACCAGCCAGAGGGTTTCATTCAGAGTGGGAGCAGCGGAAAGGTATGCAAGTTGCTTAAGTCCATTTACGGACTAAATCAGGCATCGCGGAGTTGGAACATCTGTTTTGATGAGACGGTCAAGGAATTTGGCTTTATCAAAAATCCAGATGAACCATGCATCTATAGTAGATTTGTAGCGAGAACTGTAGTATTCCTCGTTTTATACGTGGATGACATTCTCTTAATAGGAAATGACATTCCTATGCTACAATCTGTCAAGGGGTTCTTGTCACACAGGTTCTCCATGAAAGACCTGGGTGATGCCTCATACATTCTGGGTATCCGGATCTACCGTGACAGATCCAAGAGGATATTAGGACTTTCACAGTCCATGTACATCGACCCCATACTGAAAAGATTTAGTATGGAAGATTCCAAGCGCGGTAACCTACCGGCTTGTCACGGGATCACCCTCTCTAAAGAGATGTCTCCCAAGACTGATTTGGAGAGGGATCACATGTCTATTATACCCTACGCTTCTTCGGTAGGCTCTATAATGTATGTGATGTTGTGTACCAGACCGGATGTAGCTTATGCACTGAGTGTGGTTAGCCGGTATCAGTCAAACCCTGGGGAGAAACACTGGATAGCGGTAAAGAACATTCTCAAGTACCTGAGAAGGACTAAGGAGATGTTCTTGGTGTATGGCGAAAAAGACCTCCAGATCGAGGCCTTTGCTGACTCCAGCTTCCAGAGTGACAAGGATGATTCCAAGTCCATGTCGGGTTTTGTCTTTACCCTCAATGGAGGGGCGGTGTGTTGGAAGAGTTCCAAACAGGAAACCGTTGCAGACTCGACGATGGAAGCGGAATATATCGCTGCATCTGATGCCGCAAAAGAAGCTGTCTGGATAAGAAAGTTCTTGAAAGAACTTCAGGTGGTTCCGTCCATTGTTGATCCAATACCTCTGTATTGTAACAACAACGGGGCAATAGCTTTAGCGAAGGAACCCAGGTCCCATCAGAGATCCAGACACATCTTGAGGCGGTATCACCTGATCAGGGAGATCGTAGATCGCCAGGAGATCGAGGTTCGGAGAGTCGCTTCAGAAGATAACACTGCAGATCCATTCACCAAGGCCCTGCCCCAGACTCAGTTCGAGCGGCTGATCGAGATGATAGGTCTTCGATACGCCAGTACATGGCCTTAGTGCAAGTGGGAGATTGTTAGTGTATATGCCCTAGAGGCCATTACTGTATCATACAAGTTTGTATATTACTTAATGGAAGCTTGGGATATTCACCTTGTATATACAATCTTGCTCAAAATAGTAATATGCTACTTGGTTTGTTTCTACTTCAATGTGTACATGTGTTTATTTTAGTATATCGCCTATACACATTAGTGGAGCTCTTAGGATCTTTGCTTGATTACTAGCGTTGTGATGGAAGTCACACTAGTGGGGCTGGGTAATCTATAAGCACATCCTTATGCAGGTCCCTGGTCGCAGGACTATCGAGACAGGGCATCGATACTCCGGAGTAGACTAGCGTGTGCGCTTCTCATCCCAGTGTGGGAGATGGTCTGTCCCACAGCCATCAGTACGTCGTACTTGAGAGAGTATGCGGGTGCTCGTTGGGTTACGAGTACACTGGACAGGACTCGTCGGGAACTGACTAGTTGGTATTATACCTATTGTCAGTTATCAGTTCCCAGGTGACATGAGTACAGCTTAGTCCGCTGACTTGACACTGTCACTTCGCCTCGAGTGTGTTCCCACTGTACTTTGATTACTACCCTACCACGGCTCAAAGGAGTCGTGCAAACAGGTGGTAGTTGGGTGCAGTCCCGAAGCACTTGGAGGCAGTGACGGTTAGACAGGATTCGTCTCTCCCGGCATTGGGGGTTGACATCGCGCTGTGTCTAAGAGAGCCATTACACGAGTAGTCCCTGGCCAGGGCAAACGAGATATACTGGTAGGCTTCCAGTGTTATCTCAGGGTGTTTTGGGCTTCACTCCGACACGACTTGTACCGCTATTAGGGGACTGACGTTTACCGCCCCCTAGGCCCGCCATGCGATGTATCAGACGAACAGACCGGACTGTACCGAGATTGTCACATTCAGGCTCAGTAGGAGTTCAGATAGGTTTCGCCTCGTCAGTCTTCTTGTCGGCATTACCTGGGGACCGTTACGCACAGCTAGTGCCGCTTGCGGTCTATGGTTAAACCCACTGCCAGCGTAGTGTCGAGTCTTTAGAGTCCCACACAGAAAGCTTTTCGCCTTTAGGCAAAAGAGTAGAGGTCGCATGGTTTTGCGACAGGTCGCATGGTTTTGCGACAGGGTTCGGTCACATCCGTGCACTTGTCCACGTACAGTGTCCGGACAGTTTACACTAGCGGGCTTTGGTTTAAGCCAGATCCTAGTGTAAGTATTGGGATTGGATTTATCCAGTTTGCATTCGTGTTCCTCGGAACGCGGATGCGGGTGTATATGCACAGTTGACGGAGAGACAGAGGCGGTGGATTCTCATTAGGGTTGTTGACCGTTGACAGTTGACTATTGACTTTTTGCTCAACCCTAATGAGAATATGATATGTGATTAACAATTATATTAATTAGGTATTATGGTGACATGGTTGTTGAGTTGTTGACTTTGTTGACTTGTTGACTTTTGTTGACTTGTTGACTTTGTTGACCGGTTGACTAGGCTTGACTAGTTGACCATCATGATAACCATAGCTATCATTTCATGGCAAAGACTTTTGCTTGCTTGCTCTTTTGTGCAAAATGAGTGCATGAAATGATATGGCTATGGTTGCTTAAACCATCACATAATACTTGATTGATATGATGTGTTATGATTTTTTTTTCTTGCTTGACCTTTCTCTCTCTTGTTCTTGAGCTCTCATACTCTTGCTCTCACCATCTTCCTCTTGCTCCCTCTCTTGACTCTATGGTTCACTTGTCTCATGAGTTGAGAACCAAGAACCATAGATAAAATCCCATACAAACTCTTCTCTACTCACTCTAGTTCACAAGGTTTAACAAACCGAGTGAACTAGTTTCTTCAAAGTTCGAAGAAGGAGCCAAAGGTTGGAGCTTTCAGGTGGATCTATCTTCGGCGTAAGGAGACGACGGGAAGAAGCCGATCCGGACCACCATCGGAGTTTGAAGACGAAGGAGTTCAAGACAAGCAAGGTATAAACCCCCTAACCGAGTAGTTAACGACTCCTAGTTAGGTTGTTAGTTAGATGTTTAACAAAGATCCGGGTTTTAAGTTCATGTTACCACCTCTAAGAAAATCGTTTTTTATCAAATTCCGCATGCCCGAAAGTACCGGGAGAGGTAGCATGGACTTACATCCCTCGAGGTAGCGGTGATACCGTAGTATAAAGGCCCGGTTGCGCGCGTTTTCCATGGAGGTTAGGGTAAGGATCTCAAAAGGAAGGACAAGAACCTAAAGGAAGGAACACCTTTCCGAATGGATCTTATCCCCTTTATTGATAATTACCATAACTCCTCTTAGATCCTAATTTGGGTATAGAAAGCGTTGAGATTTATTTACATTTCCAAACCATTCCTAAACCTTACCCTAGCAAGATTTAGATCTAGATAATTTTAGTATAGATAGATTTAGTTTTTAGATTTAATAATTAATCCGAATATCCATCGGAATTAACTCGTTTGAGCGACTAGGAAATTCACAACATCCCTGTGGACCGACCCGTACTCACCGGCTAGCTGCATAGCGACGCCGTTCTTGATTGCGGTAATAGATAGTTTTTGAGATCAATCAGTAACATAAGGTACATCGTACGCGAAATGCTAACAGGTATACGTATCTACAATATATCCGAGTCAGTGAATCTATCAATCGGCATCCAGCCTCACAACATCACGTATGGTATAATCCATCGTACGGCATCCTCTAGTTAAGGGTATGGATCAATCATCAAGTAAAACTCATCACGTACGGTATCCATCGTACGGCAGCATTAAACCATCAGGGATCCTATCAACCTATATGACAATGAGGGTACGGACCTAACGTCTCGTACGGCATATCACTCATGATTCACAACATTATATATATCTATATACCTATATCCCAGGTCACATCCGTATCAATCTCATATCATGGGACCGACAAAGGTATCAATTATCTCATATCGACTCGCATCCATATAACGACATATCAAACCAAGTCATCATATCACATCGTATACTCTTTTCATCACATTTATAACCCACATCAAGTCATTTTACATATATATATCCTATCTTATAAATCTCATGTCATGCTACTCTAAATCTCATACTTATTCTCGTGCACTACCTATCTATATATCGTGATTCATGTTCACTTTTCATATCCTTATATATATATATATATATATATATATATATATATATATATATATATATATATCAATCCGAGACATCATTTCTTTCATATCATGTCACACTAAACCTTTAATCACATCCATAGGTTCCTAGAATAGGTTTCTCTAACCATATCCTATATATCGGTTTCCATCAAAATTTGCGGGGGTGCTATACGCCACCCACCCGACTTCCCCCGTAGATATAAATCTACTCACCTGCGAAACTCCTTGTTCAGCCGTAGTCGATGTGCTTCATCGTCTCGGAATCCATGCGAAGGTACCTACAATCAATACACATATCGCAATACTATTAAAATCAATGTCCGAAAACCGATACGGCACACGAATTTCCTATAGGTTAAAACCCATGGCTTACGCATGCAAAAACAGTCAAACAACCCTTGTTGTTGACGTACAAACGCCCAACAACCAAATACAAATCCAAACATCGAAACCAATAATCCCAATATCGGAAAACATAACCAAATACACTCCAATGTGCTCCCAGATTTATCTCAGGTTAAATTCGGACTAAACTAGAAAGTATAGGAGATAGGTCACAGGGATTGGGAGCTACAGTTAAAAACCCAACCCCAGACCATACTGGAAAACCGGCGACATTGCCCCCAAGTCCGGTCTGGCCGGCCGTTTGATGAGGGAATGCGTTCGTACTTCTACAGTGGGTTTCTAGTGTTGTATATAGGTCACTGGACTTGTTTGTTTAACTCAAAGACTTCCCAGGTTGCCCCAGATTCCCTGTAGTCCAACACAACCTCACAAAACCGACACGGGTGAATTCCTAAGTCCGTAATTTGGGTTCTATTCTCTGTTCTAGTCCATACAACCCACACTAAGGTCTTGTAACAGCCCCTAAACATCACAAATCCACACAATCACCCAAACCCTCTCTTGGGATTTTCCAAACATCACTAATCTAAAAAGTTTAACTCTAAACTAAACTAGGATGCTAGGAAACTTAAAACTAAACTAAATGAAAGGAATCATACCTCATTTGGGCAACTCATGAAAAACCCTAGCTTGTCCAAAGTCTCCAAAATCTAATTTTGATTGGTCCAATGTGTTGAGAATGAGGTGGGGATCACTTTTAATGAAGAGGGTGTAGGGGTTTAGCAAGGTTTTGGGGTGATTCATGGAGGTGAAAGTGGAGGAAGAAGATGAAGGAAAAATAATAGGGAGGGGAAAGTTATGGTTGCCCTCTCTCTCTCTTTTCCCTCACTCTCTTATTCTCACCCCTCTCAAGCCCATGCCTCACTCTCTCTCTCTCTCCAATCATTCTCTTTTTAACCCTTTTTCTCTTTTTCTCACAATAATACACAAAATATCTATAAAACAACACAAATGCAACAACATGCAACAAAATGCAACATGACATGGTGCACTAACCATGGAAAAATGTAGAAAAACGGATTTGGCTTATTCGCAATTAGTAGTGCACTAATCGGGTTTAATTTAAAACTTGCGTATAATTAATTATAAAAATGTCAAATCCGATAAATATATTTTTAAATAAATAAATCATTTTAATGTCCAATTATATCCCAAATATTGGTATATATTTATACCATTTTACGAAAACCCCAGATTCGCAAATCGGGTAGTTTTCATGAAATATATTATTTTATTATTAAATTCCAAAAATAATATTTTTGTAACATTTCAGAAAATATAAAATATTTTTTTTGGGATTTAATATTAAAATAATAATTTCTCGAAAACTGCCGATTTGCGAAATTGGGGTTTTCGAAAAAGGGTATAAATATATACCAATAATTATGAAATAATTGGAGATTAAAATTATTTATTCATTTAAAAATATATTTAAAGGATTTGGCATTTTTAAAATTTATTATATGTAGTTTGGATAAAAACCCGATTAGTACACTGCTAATCGCGATTAGGTCAAATTCGTGTTTCTACAGTTTTCCATGGTTAGTGCACCATGACATGTTACATGTTGTTTCATTTGTGTTGTTTTATTGGGTTTATGTGTTTATTGGTGAGAAAAGAAAAGAAAAGGGAAAAGGTGTCATGATGACCTGAGGGGAGAGAGGGGAGGACATAATGATGTTGAGGCCATGCTAGGAGAGAGAATGAGAGTGAAAAAGAGAGGGGGGAGAGTGCTGCTCCATTCATTTACCCCCACCATTTTTTGCATCTACTTGTTCATCTTCAAGCTCCATCATCTACCCTAATGACCCATCTCAAAATACTCCTCAAAACCCTATACCCCTTTCACAAAAAATGATCACCTCCTCACCCCCATCGCATTAGACCAAGCAAAGTGGGATTTTGATTACATTGAGAAGCTAGGGTTTTCTTGAGTGGCCTAAATGAGGTATAATATCTACCATTTAGATAGTTTTAAGTTCCATTATATTCTAGTTTCAGTTTAGAATTGGTTTAGTGGTGATTTGTGAAGTTAGAAAATTCTAGAGAGGGTTTGGGTGACTTGTGGACTTGTGATCAGTAGTGAGGGTGTACAAGACCCTAGAGATAAATTAGTGGACCTAGAATAGAGAATACAAACTAAGAATTGTGTCCATGTCGGTTTTGTTGCAATTGGTGTGCCTACAGTGAATCTGGAGCAACCCGGAGAATTTCTAAGAAAACCAAACAATACCAGGGACCAAAATAGGGTACTAGGAGACCACCCTGACCATACGAACCCCATCTGAACATTGGGGAACGAGGAGGCCGGAATTTGGAGGGTTGTGGCTGGCCTAGGTGTGGGGGATGGTGCTGAAATTGGGTCTGTAGCTCATATACTCCATATACAACACCCTATACTTACTAGTTTTGCTCTAATTGGCGTGAGTCAAAATCTGGGAGCACTTTGGTGTGATTTTTGATATGTTTTACGTATTTTGGATTGCTTGATTTTGGTATTTGGTATTGTATTTTATTGTTGGGCATTTGTACGTCAACAACAAGGGTTGTTTGATTGTTTTTGCACGCGTAGGCTATAGGTTCTAACCTATGAGCGCACCGTGTGCCGTATCGGTTTTCCGGATTCGATTTTAATAGCGATTTCAACTGTGTATTTTGTAGGTACCTTCACATGGATTCCGAGGCGATGGAGTATGGCGTCATCGACTTCTACAAGCAAGGATCAAGGTGAGTGGATCTATATCCACGGGGGAAGTCGGGTGGATGGCGTATAGCACCCTCGCAAGTTTTTGATGGAAACCGATTCATAGGATATGATTAAGGAAACCTTTAATAGAAAACTATAGATAGAGTTAAAAGATAGTTAGAGAAACCATATTAGAAACTAAAGGATAGTTAGAAGTGATATGATACGACTAATATGTGATGACGGAATTTGAGGATGATGTTTGATGATATTGTCGTTTAAGGTAAGTTGGAGATAGTGCCCTCAGAGTCAATTATTGGATCACAGGCACGTGATTGCAATGATTGAGAGAGGACCTATACCGTTAGAACAGTCTTACTCAAGATGATAGTATGCTATCTGGTTTATCTTTATCATGTGTACTGTTTCAGGTGACCTTACAGCTCACTATTGCACGTTGATAGAGCCTTTAGGATTCTTGCTTGACGGCCAGCAGTATGATGGCGATCATATACGTGGGAGCTGGGGTCTATAAGCACATCCTTAAAAGGTCCCTAGTCATGGGAGTTTTCGAGACAGGGCATCGATACTCCAGAGTAGACTAGTGTATACAGTCGAGACCCCGACGAGGGGCGGTGGCCGGTCTCACAAAGCCACTGGTGTCAGTATGTTCACCTAAGATGTATACAAGTGCTCATTGGGTTATGAGTACACCGGACAGGACTCACCGGGAACATGCTAGTTGGTCTTATACCAGACGTCAGATGGCAGTTCCCTGGTGACATGTGTACAGGTTAGTTCATCGACCTGAGATCGTCATTTGTCTCGTGTGAGTTCCCACTGCACTTTGATTACTACCCTACCACGGCTCAAAGGAGTCGTGCAAACAGGTTTTAGTTGGGTACAGTCCCGAGCCACATAGAGGCAGTGAGCGGATCGGCAGGGGTTCGTCTCTCCCGGTATTGGGGGTGAGGTCGCGCTGTGTTTAGAAGAGCCATTACACAAAGCCCTCGGCCGAGGCAGGAGATTTACTGGTAGGTATTCCAGTAGTATCTCAGGGTGTTCTGGGCTACACTCTGACACGACTTATACCGCTTTTGGGGGTCTGACTTTTACCAACCCCCTAAGCCCGCCATGCGATGCTCATAGACGAACGGACCGGACTGTACGGATATTGTCACTGACAGGCTCAGTAGGGTGTCAGGATGAGTTCGCTCATCGACCTCCCTTTTGGTCAATACCTGGTAGCTCGTTACGTACGGCTAATACCTCTGACGTGCTAGTGGTTAAATCCACAGCCAATGTATTGACGAGTCTTTAGAGTCCCCCACAGACAGTTTCTCAAGTTTCGGGCGAAACGCTGTAGAGGCCGTATGGAGATATGGCAGGGTTCGATCTTATACGTGCGGTATTGCACGGATCGTGATCGGACGGATAATACTAGCGGGCTTTGGTTTAAGCCGGATCTTAGTATTGTACAGTGTAGATTTTGTCTTTTTGCATTTGTATTCAGTCGGAATACAAATTCGGGTATATACATACAGTCGCGGGGTTTTCCTGTAATTTATTACGGGATCAGTTTTCTGAAGTTGCCAGTTTGCATTCCGTTTCAGCCAGTTTTCCTTTCTTCCTTTCGTTGGCTGATTATTGATGGATTTGCAAATTAGCAATTGTGGAGGGGGTTTCTTGTAAATGGAAATATTATGATAAATATAGCATCTTTGCTTTTTCTTTCATCATGGTTTGCATTTATTGTGATGGGCTTTATGAAAGGATAGGATTTGAAATTGATGTGATCTTTTTCTTTGATATCACTCTCATTTCTCTCTTGCATGATGATTCCTTTTTCCACCTCCTCATTCATGGATGAGGCCGGCCACATTTGGGAGAGAAGGAGGGGGTTCATTTTGGTGGAGGGAAAATATACATCATTCATCTCATTTTTCCTTGCCACCAAAAATTCCATAGCACATTTCCTTAGTTGATTTCTCCAGCTCCATACATCAAAAGGCAACTTCACAACCCCATGAGACAAACAATACTACACTTAGCCTACAACATCCTTGGGCACGTCGACTCGCCAACTTCGTGCTCGAGTTGCCTCGGTCCAGAGGTGGGAGCCCGTAAAAGAACCCGGCGATGTGGTGCCCGTTCCGACGAGGAGATGAAGACCGGAGATTCCGCGAGGAGATCGAGATGGAGGCCGAAGACCGAAGGACACGGATTGCTCGGTATAGTATTCTATCCCATCCCTTGTTAGCTAGTATTAGGTGAATGGTTACGATCCGGGTTTTTTAGGATGCGGTAGTGCCGGTTTAAAGTTAAGAAAAATTTTCGTTTCCGCATTTTGGCCTCGGATAAACGGCCGGGGCGCTACCGTAGCCTTACATGGTATCAGAGCCACGCCATTAACCTAGTCTAGCTTTCTCTAACGTGTTTACAAGTTTGATCGAACGGATTTTCCAAAAACCGTGTTTCCTTGTCGTACTTTCTGTCGAACTTTTCTGTGCTCTAAAAATTATTTGGTACATTGGAAAATTACGTGCAGGGTTTTTTATGAATTCTGTGAAAATTTGGTAAGCTGATGTTACTGTAGCGCAGCGGATCAGCGGCCAAAACCACGTTTTGGCCTCGGATCCGCCGCCGTTATATGGCCAAACTGCACTAAATTTTCACTGTGGGCTTCTGACATGGAAATAGGGTTTTTGGTATGTTCTGTTTGGGCCCAGATTTTCTTTGAGTGCTACAGTTGTGCTTGGGGCCCACTTCAGTAAATTTAGTCGATCGAAAATTTTAAATATGTTAGTTCACGGTATTTACATTATATCTGCGACCGTGAATGTCATTTGATCGGTAAATCCTGTCTAACTGCTATAGCCCTTTTAGACGGATTTGCGAACGTGACATTCACGTTGATGTTCTGTGTTGTGCTGTGATGTTGCGGATTGTCGTGGTGGATAGCATGGATGCAATGGTAGTACAGTTTGGTTTATTATGTACATTTAATATTGCGAGGCGAGCGTCCGACATGTGGACTGTCGTCACTGCCTGTTTGTATATTATTCTTTTGGGGCACGACCGGGCAGAGGTCGATGTACCCGTTGTATGTATATTTTACTTTCTGTACTAGGATTACCCCACGGTGGGGTGCACGGATAGCCGGGTTCTAGAGGGCAACGGTCCCGCATCTCATGGCGTTGAGACGGAGGGGGCTTCACTCTAGAATTGGCGGGCTATTCACCGCACTCGTAGGGGGTACAGGTTGACCCAAGGAGGGGTGCCCAAGTTACCGGATTCCGTGAAGTGCTGGGTGGTCCATTCACGTTATTGAAGGGGGCTGCCTCGCTTCAGGTTTTGGAGGGTAACTTGCCGCGCCCGTAGGGGTCTAGGATTTCATTGCACAGACTATCCACATGACCAGGGGAACGTCGGGTTTCAGTAGCGGCTCTATAAAACCCGGGGATCCCAGATATCTGTATAGTTCTGTGATGCTTATTACTTTTCTGTGATGTTGCATTTTATCACGCCTTGAGCGAATATTATATATTGATATATATACTAGTAGATGTTATATATGTTTTGCATCCGCGCTAGTCCATTCCCCCCCCCGTCGTTGGTTAAGTAACCTAACGGGTGATGACGGGACCCAGTGGAGAATGCGGATGGCATATACGTACATCATTATTTTCGTTCTTTATTGGTGTGATCAATTGATGGGACTGCATTGATTCGGATCAATGCAAGTTAAAACAAACCTATTCTAATGTTGTTGGAACACTTTTCAAAAAGCTGTTATTGCAAGGACGTTCTCTTTTGTTTTGCACAGTGGTATTCGGTTATGAATATCCAGCACCTCAGTCGACGAGGCAAGGGCCGAGATCCCTTCACCGGGAGTGACCCCTTGGACAGAAGTTTGCATCAGGATAATAACTTCACTATAGCCGATTTCCTTTTTCTTTGCATCGTGGTATTCAATTGGAATATCCTGCACCTCATTCTACGGGGAAAGAGTCGAGATCCCTTCACCGGGAGTGACCTCTTTAGCAAAGGTTTTCGTCACTATATATTTATAAAAAGCTATCCGGATCCATCAACGATATCAAGTTCATTACGCTAAAGGTTTTTCACCAAAAACCAGTCGTAGCCCTCCGTCATTTCAGATTAGTATTGCTTAGTATTCGTGCTACGTATGTCGTGCTCAGCCGAGGCGTAGTGTGCGGTAGCTCTGTAATGTTTTTCTGTCTCATGGATATGTGATTGGTTAGGACAGTCGTACGGTCATTTTGGCTCAGTCAAGGACTCGTGCGGGTGGGTCTAATGCAATCAAGATAATGACGGGTTGAACTTGACTAGGATCCTTTGATATGTTGGCTCAATCAAGGTCACTTGGGTCCTAGGGTTAAAAACACACGTCGGGAGTTTCTAAAGAAACTGAAACATGCCAGGCATGCGCATACCTTCTGGAGTGTGATGACGTGAGTGGATTCCGTCACGTTATCATGAGATGATAGTTGGATCCTGATTCCCACTGATGAGTTGGTTTACTCCTCGGGTGATCCCGACTAATTCTTCTTTCAGGTTTGGACGAGAATTTGACGGTACAGTGGAAGGTTTCCAGATTAGATAAAGTGATAACCATTCTGATATAGGTTAGAGTGCACGCTGAATGTTTCTTTTCTCTCTCTCTTCGGCAGCGACCATGACCCTACCCTAAGACTATGACTCAGTGACCAAAATTAACCGAACCTTCTTAAACACTGGCTTTTGGATTGTCAGAGTTGCAAACCTCATTGACACTCCTACTTTTACCCTTTTCTCCAGAACACCCCATATTAATACGAACGTCCACTTCCATTGGATAAAACCATTGTATGGTTATATACGAAGTAGAAGGAATTTATTCGAGGATGGTTTCCGGTTCTGGAGAAAACGAATAGGACTATTCAGTTGTCTTTTCCTTTTACCTTCTCTCAGGTTGCGAGTGTTCCTTGGATTAGGACAGCACACCTATTACGCTTAATGGATAGTCTTCATCCAAACCATAGGCAGGTGCCGAACGGTAGGGAATGAAGAAAACCATTTGGCCTAAAAGGTGTACAGAAGGTATTAAGTAAAGACAAAGAAAGGGATTAGTAAGAGGGCAAAGTAAACTGCGACTGCTATTCACGACCAAACCAAGTATTTCATCGCCACTCCTACTTCACCTTTGTATTTCTCCAGGACACTCCGTATCACTACAAAGATCCACAGTTATTTGGATACTCCATCGTATGGTTATATACGAACTCGAAAGGAACTTATTCCAGTTCGGGGATGGATTCTGGTTAAGGGAAATAGGAATAAGGTTTATTCAGTTGTCTTTTATCTTTACCTTCTCTCGGGTTGCGAGTGTAAGTGCACGGCGGCGCCCCGGCCGTCAATCCGACGCCGGAATGCGGAAGCGGTGAAAAACTTTAATTTTGCGGACTTAGCAAACCGGCACCACCGCGTACTAAACATCCGGATCGTAACCATTAACAAGTCTAAGCTACAAACAAGATAGGGAAGAGAAGTATACCGACAGATCCGAGTCCTCTGGTCTTCTCGTCGTCGTCCCGATCTCTTGCGGAATGTTCCGTCTCCTCCTCGTCGCCGGAAGCGCACCACATCGCCTACTTCTTTTACGGGCTCCCACCTCAATGCCGAGGCAACTCGGGCACGAAGCCGGCTACTCGACGTGCCCAAGATATGCTGTAGAATATCTAGAGAAGAAGTCTCATTTGGGGGTTTTGGAGCTTTGCCATTTTGTGGAGGAAGAAGAACTTGGAGAGAGGTGAAGGGAAAAATGTAGCATACAAAAGAAAAATGAGAGTATCACCTTTTTTTTTTCACACACAAGAGAAGCATTTTTCTCTCCTTGCCAAAGAGGCCACCCCCCCCCCCCCATTTGCATTTGTGATTGGAGAGAGAAAAAGCAAGACAAGGGGGTGGGTGGAACAATGATACAAAAGGGGATCATGAAAGAACATGATAACAAATACATCCACACACAACCAACCTCACCCCTCATCATCATCAACAATCATGACTTTAAAAAGTCAAGTCATGATGGAGTCAAAACAAGTCAATGATGGTGCACATCATGAAAGCCATCATGATGCAACAAGATGCAAAGAACCCCCTCCACTAATGTCTATTTGCAACAATGCAAATAAACCCTCCTCCACCAAACTTCGGCCAATGAACGGAACAATGGAAATCGGCCGAAACGGAAAGCAAACTGGCAACTCCAGAAAACTGGTCCCGTAATAAATTACAGGAAAAACCCCGATACTGTGCATACACACCCGCATCTGTATTTCGACCGAAGTACAAATGCAATGAGACAAAGTCTACAGTGTACTATACTAGGATCCGGCTTAAACCAAAGCCGGCTAGTAATATCTGTTCGATCCTGATCCGTGCAATACCGCACGTATCTGATCGAACCCTGCCATATAACCATACGGCCTATAGTACAAACTGTCCGATCCTGATCCGTGCAATACCGCACGTATCTGATCGGACCTTGCCATATCTCCATACGGCCTCTACAACCTTTCGCCCGAAAGCTGAGTAACTGAATGTGGGGGACTCTAAAGACTCGTCAATACTATGGCTGTGGATTTAACCACCAGCACGTCAGAGGTATAAGCCAATACGTGACGGGCCACCAGCTATTGACCAAAAGGGACGTCGATGAGCGAACTCATCCTGACACCCTACTGAGCCTGTCCGTGACAATATCCGTGCAGTCCGGTCCGTTCGTCTATGAGCATCGCATGGCGGGCCTAGGGGGTTGGTAAAAGTCAGACCCCCAAAAGCGGTACAAGTCGTGTCGGAGTGTAGCCCAGAACACCCTGAGATACTACTGGAATACCTACCAGTAAATCTCCTTGCCTTGGCCAAGGACTTCGTGTAATGGCTCTCCTAGACACAGCACGACCTCACCCCCAATACCGGGAGAGACGAACCCCTGAAGATACGCTCACTGCCTCCATGTGGCTCGGGACTGTACCCAACTAAAACCTGTTTGCACGACTCCTTTGAGCCGTGGTAGGGTAGTAATCAAAGTACAGTGGGAACTCACACGAGACAAATGACGATCCCCAGGTCGATGAACTAACCTGCACACATGTCACCAGGGAACTGCCATCTGACGTCTGGTATATGACCAACTAGCATGTTCCCGGCGAGTCCTGTCCGGTGTACTCATAACCCAATGAGCACCTGTATACATCTTAGGTGATCCAACTGACACCAGTGGCTTGTGAGACCGGCCACCGCCCATCGTCGGGGTCTCGACTGTATACACTAGTCTACTATGGAGTATCGATGCCCTGTCTCGAAACTCACACGACTAGGGACCATTTCAGGATATGCTTATAGACTCCCAGCTCCCACTTATATGATCGCCCTCATACTGCTGGTGGTCAAGCAAGAATCCTAGGGGCTCTATCAACGTGTAATAGCGACTTGTCAGGTCACCTAAAGCAGTACACGATGATAAAGGTAAACCAGATAGCATACTATCATCTCGAGTAAGACTGTCCTACCGGGATAGGTCCTCCATCAATCATTGCAATCACGTACCTGTGACCTAATAATTGACTCTGAGGGCACTATCTCCAACAATCTCCCACTTGCACTCAAGGCCAATTATTGCGATGTCGCATACTCACAGCCCGTGTGATACCGAACACCCAACTCCTCTACTAGTCAGTCTCACAAAGCTCGTTTGTAAAACTATTGCGTTCGAGGAATAGCCTCAGTGAGTGGATCCGCCTTGATGTCTCTTTCTATCTCTCTCTATATCTCAAGTTCGCGGAGAAACCCATCTCCCGAAAAGAGCAATACCTGTCTTAGAATGTGTCTGGATGTCTGATGGGACATAGCTCATAAATGAACTCCAAATCCAAACTTCTTAGACTGTATCATCAACTGAACTTAATCAGTATCCTGCGCCATGCCTCCCTCAGTATTGCCTTGGACCACCTGTCCAAAATACTGCCCCTCGTCTGAAGGAAAACTATAACTCTGACAACCTCCTTGTCGTCCATGTCACCTTGGAAGCCTGGAATGATAACTGTCTCCCGAATGAGGCTGTCGTTATCATATCCCTAGAACATTCACCTATGTTCTTAAACTGCTTCCGACTGTTTCTCCAGGATTGGATCAATGTCAACTTATTGCATCTAGTGCAAGAACAACATCTGGTGTGGTACTTGACATCTCATGATTGACTCAATTGCCTGAGCAAGTGATCTGCCAATCATGCACGTCCCTCTCCCCTTTAGTCTGTAAGACACCTTTAGAGAGGGTGACTCCATTACCTGCAGGTATACTACCGTGCCAGGAGTCGTCCATTCTAAATACTCTTAGAATGCTGTCTAAGTACCCAGATTGGGAGACTACCCAAATCTAGATCTAAAACCATAGATCTAGTAACCAGTATGTCTGATACAAAATCCATTTCCCATATGGAGAAAACACTGTGTGACGACCAAAGTATAACCGATCGTAGTATAGGAGTTTCTTTTCCTATTCTGTGTATGTCATCCAAATACTATGACATCACACCCTACTACCTTCTCAACAGATCTATCCCCTATTCTGATGAAGTCAAACCCATGACTGTCACGTCAGAAATAGATGATCTATCTCCGCTATATCTGCTTTAGTCTATAAATAGACATAAGCTACCTGTCCACCAATGCTTCCGCTGCTCCCACTGACTACGACAACCCTCTGGCAGAGTCATATAGACGTACACTTCTAAAACTAGTTTAGAACGACGCTATACTCATCCTCCCACCGGGTCTCGCAGCCTGGAACAACAGCAATGGTAATCGTGGGTAAACAAGAACTTCCCTGTCACCGTCCTTGAGGCTACCGTAGTACCTCTCGAGTGCCTGAAGTTACCCACCAAATCTGCGGAGTGGCCAATGGAATGTCAATCCAGATTGAATCTTTAGGTTCCTTATCAAATCTTCAGTAATCGTTCATGGTTCTGGAATCACTTCCAGTTCTACCATACTCCCACTACTGTTTTCTGAAAAAATCCATTTTTAATAAAACTGTGGCGAGTCTAGAACAATACTGCTATTGTTCATCCAGATGGTAGAAAGTCAACCCTCGTCATAGCCTGGGTCAACCCACAAACAGCCATTACAGAAATGTGCCTTGAGTTGTCCAGTGTCTGGTTTTAATCATAAGCCGGACAACTCCCCGTACCTTAACAATGTTAAGATATGAACCGTACTATATCCAATATAGAAACAGAGGCACTGATTTAATTGAACCAGATTCAAATCATGCAGCTGTCTCCAGTGCATGTCAACTAAATGGAAGGAGGCGGATCAGCGTTACTCAACTTAGGAACACTTCCAATTATGAGTAACCTGAAAGAGAAGGAAAATCTCTTTATCATTACTATCAACTGAATACCATACACAAGTATCTACATCTTCGATCTCTTTGAAGAATCCCGATACTTGCTACACCTGGTTCTCTACTCTATTCAAATACCTATAACTTCTCAAAGTTCGGACCCTGTGTTTCCGCGAAACACTTGTCTAAAAACTAGAGAAGTCATAAGTAAACCGAATATAGTACGAGGACCAACCCCTCTGTCCTGATGGACCCTGAACAACATACAATACTCTGTATAAGTCCCTTGAGTCAGAATAACTCATTCACTGTGTGTCGTAGGTTGAAAACTGTACTTATGGTCAAGAAGAATTACACCGCTGTTTAATGCTCCTTACCTAACAATCCACTGATATAGGTAAATGTCGTAGACATAATTTCAGAAAGGTATATCTCACTCTATGAAAATAGACGTACAGATATATCAATTTGAAATTGGTGCATAAAAGCGGATATTCAAAACCAAATATTTGCCGACCGGCAAACAACCCAGGTGATTTCCTCGAATATCACCGATTCCAACGAATCCCGATATAATGAGAATGATCACCCAATTCCCAATAACTTACTCCCACTCATCATCTGTAAAACCATACAGATGTGAGAATCATACCTGGTAAATACATACCCTGGAGTAAGTATCTAGTCGAGAAATCAGCTTTCCTTTAACAGTACACAGCGAGACTGAAACATTGAAATGTTTCGATGGGGTATCCCGGTATTCCTAGTAATGCCTCTTCCATTATCCAGATTCACTACTGTAACCGTGTAATTTCTTGCCACCTCTCCAAATCCCTTCATATGTCTTTAGTCTTTACCTTCTGCACACCCCTTTAGGCCAAATGGTTTTCTTCCTTCCCTACCATTCGGCACCAGCCTATGGTTTGGAAGAAGACTATCCAATAAGCATAATGGGTGTACTGTCCCAATCCTAGGAACACTCGCAATGCGAGAGAAGGTGAAGATAAAAGACACCTGAATAAATCTTATTCCTATTTCTCCTGAACCAGAATCCATCCCCGAACTGGAACAAGTTCCTTTCGAGTTCGTATATAACCATACGATGGAGCATCCAATAAACTGTGGATCTTCGTAGTGATACGGAGTGTCCTGGAGAAATTCAAAGGTGATTTTAGGATTGGCGAAGAAATACCTGGTTTGGTCATGAATATCTGTTGCAATTTACTTTGCCCTCTTACTAATCCCTAGCTTTGTCTTAACTTAATACCTTCTGCACACCATCGTTATGCTAATTGGTTTTCTTCATTCCCTACCGGTCGGCACCAGCCTAAGGTTTGGAAGAAGACAATCCAATTTGCGTAATAGGTGTACTACCCCTAAACCAAGGAGTACTCGTAACCTGAGAGAGGGTAAAAGGAAAAGACAACTGAATAATCCTATCCGTTTTCTCCAGAACCTGAAACCATCCTCGAATAAATTCTTTCGAGTTCGTATCTAACCATACGATGGTTTTGTCCAATGGAAGTGGACGTTCGTAGCAATACGGGGTGTCCTGGAGAAAAGGGTAAAAGTAGGAGTGGCAATGAGGTTTGCAACTCTGACAATCCAAAAGCCAGTGTTTAAGAAGGTTCGGTCAACTTGGTCACTGAGTCATAGTCTTAGGGTCGGGTCAATGGTCGCTGCCAAAGAGAGAGAGAAAAGAAACACTCAGCGTGCACTCTAACCTAGATCAGAATGGTTACCAATTTATCTAATCTGGAAACCTCCCACTGTACCGTCAAATTCTCCTCCAAACCTGAAAGAAGAATTAGTCGGGATCACCCGAGGAGTAAACTAACTCATCAGTGGGAATCGGGATCCAACTCTCATCGCATGACAACGTGACGGAATCCGCTCACGGTATCACACTCCAGAAGGTATGCGCATATCTGGCAAGTTTCAGTTCTTTTGAAACTCCCGATGTGATTTCTGCCTCATGCTCTTATGACCTTGGCGTGAGGTCAAAATATCATAAGTCACATGTCAAGTTCTACCCATCATTATCCAGGTTAATTTGAATCCACCCGTACATACTCTTGACGTAGGCCAAAATAGTAGTACGACTGTCCCAAACCAACGCATCTATCTATGCAACAGATAAATACCCGGCAGCTACCAATCACTATGCCTTGGCGTGAGGTCAAAATACATAGCTTGAATACTACCGAATATTTAACTGAAATGATGGAGGGCTACGAATGGTTTCTGGCGAAAACCTTTAACGTAAAGAACTTGATATCGTCGAAGGAACGGATAGCTTTTAAAAATACAGTGACGAAAACCGTTGCTAAAGAGGTCACTCCCGGTGAAGGGATCTCGGCTCTTTCCCCGTAGAATGGGGTGCAGGATATTCCAAATGAATACCGCGATGCAAAGCAAAAGTAATCGGCTATAGTGAAGTTAATGCCCTGACGCAAACTTTTTGTTCAAGGGGTCACTCCCGGTGAAGGGATCTCGGCCCTTGCCTCGTCGACTGAGGAGCAGGATATTCCAACTGAATACCACGATGCAAAACAAAAGTGAACGTCTTTGCAATAACAGCTTTTTTTGAAAAGTGTTCCAACAACATCAGATTAGGTTTGTTTTTAACTTGCATTGATCCGAATCAATGCAGTCCCATCAATTGATCACACCAAAAAGAACGAAAATATACTGACGTACGTATATGCCATCCGCATTCGCCACTGGGTCCCGTCATTACCCGTTAGGTTAGCTAACTAACGACAGAGCGGGGACTGGACTAGCGCGGATGTAAAACATATACAACATCTACTAATATATATACCAATATATTATATTTCGCTCAAGGTGTGAAAAGAAATGCAACATCACAGAAATGTACAGCATCACAGAACACCTGGGCCCAAATTTAATATTCCAAAACCCATATTTTAAGCCCAGAAGGCCTCTGTAAAAAATTGGTGAAGTGATCTCCACAGTATGCGGCAGAAGGGCGGCGGGAATGGGGTTTTCGCGGCGGTTCCGCGCTCCCACTGTGGAGTTACTTCATCGAAATTTTACAGAGCTCTTAGATTTTCCAGTACATCAATATTTTACAACCTGAAAAAATTTTCGAGACCAAAAATTTTCAACAGAAACTGATGCGAAGGTAAAATGCAGTTTTGGAACTTTTTGATCGATCGGAAATGCAAACACATCAAACGAAGCTAGACGAAGTTAATGGCGAGGCTCTGATACCACTGTAAGTGCACGGCGGCGCCCCGGCCGTCAATCCGACGCCGGAATGCGGAAGCGGTGAAAAACTTTAATTTTGCGGACTTAGCAAACCGGCACCACCGCGCACTAAACATCCGGATCGTAACCATTAACAAGTCTAAGCTACAAACAAGATAGGGAAGAGAAGTATACCGACAGATCCGAGTCCTCCGGTCTTCTCGTCGTCGTCCCGATCTCTTGCGGAATGTTCCGTCTCCTCCTCGTCGCCGGAAGTGCACCACATCGCCTACTTCTTTTACGGGCTCCCACCTCAATGCCGAGGCAACTCGGGCACGAAGCCGGCTACTCGACGTGCCCAAGATATGCTGTAGAATATCTAGAGAAGAAGTCTCATTTGGGGTTTTTGGAGCTTTGCCATTTTGTGGAGGAAGAAGAACTTGGAGAGAGGTGAAGGGAAAAATGTAGCATACAAAAGAAAAATGAGAGTATCACCTTTTTTTTTTCACACACAAGAGAAGCATTTTTCTCTCCTTGCCAAAGAGGCCCCCCTCCATTTGCATTTGTGATTGGAGAGAGAAAAAGCAAGACAAGGGGGTGGGTGGAACAATGATACAAAAGGGGATCATGAAAGAACATGATAACAAATACATCCACACACAACCAACCTCACCCCTCATCATCATCAACAATCGATGACTTTAAAAGTCAAGTCATGATGGAGTCAAAACAAGTCAATGATGGTGCACATCATGAAAGCCATCATGATGCAACAAGATGCAAAGAACCCCCTCCACTAATGTCTATTTGCAACAATGCAAATAAACCCTCCTCCACCAAACTTCGGCCAATGAACGGAACAATGGAAATCGGCCGAAACGGAAAGCAAACTGGCAACTCCAGAAAACTGGTCCCGTAATAAATTACAGGAAAAACCCCGATACTGTGCATACACACCCGCATCTGTATTTCGACCGAAATACAAATGCAATGAGACAAAGTCTACAGTGTACTATACTAGGATCCGGCTTAAACCAAAGCCGGCTAGTAATATCTGTTCGATCCTGATCCGTGCAATACCGCACATATCTGATCGAACCCTGCCATATAACCATACGGCCTATAGTACAAACTGTCCGATCCTGATCCGTGCAATACCGCACGTATCTGATCGGACCTTACCATATCTCCATACGGCCTCTACAACCTTTCGCCCGAAAGCTGAGTAACTGAATGTGGGGGACTCTAAAGACTCGTCAATACTATGGCTGTGGATTTAACCACCAGCACGTCAGAGGTATAAGCCAATACGTGACGGGACACCAGCTATTGACCAAAAGGGACGTCGATAAGCGAACTCATCCTGACACCCTACTGAGCCTGTCAGTGACAATATCCGTGCAGTCCGGTCCGTTCGTCTATGAGCATCGCATGGCGGGCCTAGGGGGTTGGTAAAAGTCAGACCCCCGAAAGCTGTACAAGTCGTGTCGGAGTGTAGCCCAGAACACCCTGAGATACTACTGGAATACCTACCAGTAAATCTCCTTGCCTTGGCCAAGGACTTCGTGTAATGGCTCTCCTAGACACAGCACGACCTCACCCCCAATACCGGGAGAGACGAACCCCTGAAGATACGCTCACTGCCTCCATGTGGCTCGGGACTGTACCCAACTAAAACCTGTTTGCACGACTCCTTTGAGCCGTGGTAGGGTAGTAATCAAAGTACAGTGGGAACTCACACGAGACAAATGACGATCCCCAGGTCGATGAACTAACCTGCACACATGTCACCAGGGAACTGCCATCTGACGTCTGGTATATGACCAACTAGCATGTTCCCGGCGAGTCCTGTCCGGTATACTCATAACCCAATGAGCACCTGTATACATCTTAGGTGATCCAACTGACACCAGTGGCTTGTGAGACCGGCCACCGCCCCTCGTCGGGGTCTCGACTGTATACACTAGTCTACTATGGAGTATCGATGCCCTGTCTCGAAACTCACACGACTAGGGACCATTTCAGGATATGCTTATAGACTCCCAGCTCCCACTTATATGATCGCCCTCATACTGCTGGTGGTCAAGCAAGAATCCTAGGGGCTCTATCAATGTGTAATAGCGACTTGTCAGGTCACCTAAAGCAGTACACGATGATAAAGGTAAACCAGATAGCATACTATCATCTCGAGTAAGACTGTCCTACCGGGATAGGTCCTCCATCAATCATTGCAATCACGTACCTGTGACCTAATAATTGACTCTGAGGGCACTATCTCCAACAGCGAGTGCTCCTAGGATTGGGACAGTACAACCATTATGCTTATTGGATAGTCTTCTTCCAAACCATAGGCTGGTGCCGAACGGTGGGGAAGGAAGAAAACCATTTAGCCTAAGAGAGTGTACAGAAGGTAATGACTAAAGACATATGAAGGGATGTGGAGATGGAAAAGAAATATACGGTTACAGTCGTGAATCTGATAATGGAAGAGGCATTACTAGGAATACCCGGATACCCCTACGAAACATTTCACTGTTTCAGTTTCACTGTGTACTGTTAATAGAAAACTGATTTCCCAATTTGACACTTGCTCCAGGGTATGTATTTACCAGGTATGATTCTCACATCTGTATGGTTTTACAGATGATAAGTGGGATTAAGTCATTGGGAATTAGGTGATCATCCTCATTATATCGGAATTCGTTGTAATTGGTGATATTTGAGGAAATCGTCTGGGTTGTTTGCCAGACGGCAAATATTTGGTTTTGAATATCCGTTGTTATGCACCAATTTCAAATTGATATATCTGTACATCTATTTTTATAGAGTGAGATATACCTTCTTGAAATTATGTCCGTGACATTTACCTATATCAGTGGATGGTTAAGGAGCATTACACAGCTGTGTAATTCTTCATAACCATAATACAGTTTTCAAACTACGACGCACAGGGTTTGAGTTATTCAACTCAAGGGACTTATACAGAGTATTGTATGTTGTCCAGTGTCTATGAGGACAGAGGGTTGGTCCTCGTACTATATTCTGTTTACTTATGACTTCTCTAGTTCTTAGAAAAGTGTTTCGTAGAAACACAAGGTCTGAGTTTTGAGAAGTTATAGGTATAAGAGTAAAGTAGAGAACCAGATGTTGCAAGTATCGGGATTCTTCAAGGTGATCGAAGATGTAGATACTTGTGTATGGTATTCAGTTAATAGTAATGATTAGGAGAACATGCTTCTCTTTCAGGTTACTCATAATTGGAAGCACTCCTAAGTTGAGTAATGTTGATCGGCCTTTTTCTATTTAGTTGACATACACTGGAGACAGCTGCATGATTTGAATCTAGTTCAATTAAATCAGTGCCTCTGTTTCTGTATTGGATATAGAACAGTTCATATCTTGACATTGTTAAGGTACGGGGAGTTGTCCAGCTTATGCTTAAAACCTGACACTGGACAACTCAAGGCACGTTTCTGTAATGGCTGTTTGTGGGTTGACCCGGGCTATGACGAGGGTTGACTTTCTACCATCTGGAAGATCAATAGTGATATTGTTCTTGACTCGCCACAGTTTTAATAAAAATGGATTTTTTCAAAAAACAGTAGTGGGAGTATGGTAGAACTGGAAGTGATTCCAGAACCGTAAACGATTACTGAAAATTTGATAAGAACCTAAAGATTCAATCTGATTTGACATTCCATTGACCACTCCGCAGATATGGTGGGTAACCTCAGGCACCCGAGAGGTACTCCGGTAGCCTCAAGGACGGTGACAGGGAGGTTCTTGTTTGCCCAGATTTGACACTACTGTTGTTCCAGGCTATGAGATCCGGCAGGAGGATGAGTATAGCGTCGTTCTGAACTAGCTTTAGAAATGCACGTCTATATGACTCTTCCAGAGGGTAGTCGTAGTCAGTGGGAGCAGCGGAAGTATAGTGGACAAGTAGCTCATGTATATTTATAGACTAAAGCAGATATAGCGGAGATAGATCATCTGTTTCTGATGTGACAGTCATAGGTTTGACTTCATCAGAATAGGGGATGGATTTGTTAAGAAGGTAGTAGGGTGTTATGTCCTGGATGACATACATAGAGTAGGAAGTGAAATTCGTATACTACGGTCAGTTATACTTTGGTTGTCACACAGTGGTTTCTCCATATAGGATATTAATCCAGTCCTGGAGAAACGATCGGAAGCAGTTTTAGAACATAAGTGGATGTTCTAGGGATATGATAACGGAATCCTCCTTCGGGAGACAGTTATCACTCCAGGCTTCCAAGGTGACCTGGATGACAGAGTGTCTGTCAGAGTTATAGTTTTTCCCTCTGACGAGGGGCAGTATTTTGGACAGGTGGTCCAAGAGGATACTGAGGGAGGTGTAGCGCAGGATACTGATTAAGTTCAGTTGACGATACAGTCTAAGAACTTTGGATTTGGAGTTCATTTATGAACTAGGTCCCATCAGATATCCAGACATATTCTAAGACATGTATTGCTCATTTCGGGAGATGGCTTTCTCCGCGAACTTGAGATAAAGAGAGACATAGAAAGAAACATTAGAGCGGATCCACTCACTGAGGCTATTCCTCGAACGCATTAGTTTCGCAAGCGGGTTTTTTGTGAGACTGATTAGTAGAGGAGTTGGGTGTTCGGTATCACACGGGCTGTGAGTGTGCGACATCGCAATAATTAGCCTTGAGTGCAAGTGGGAGATTGTTGGAGATAGTGCCCTCAGAGTCAATTATTGGATCACAGGCACGTGATTGCAATGATTGAGAGAGGACCTATACCGTTAGAACAGTCTTACTCAAGATGATAGTATGCTATCTGGTTTATCTTTATCATCATGTACTGTTTCAGGTGACCTTACAGGTCACTATTGCATGTTGATAGAGCCCTTAGGATTCTTGCTTGACGGCCAGCAGTATGATGGCGATCAAATACGTGGGAGCTGGGGTCTATAAGCACGTCCTTAAAAGGTCCCTAGTCGTGGGAGTTTTCGAGACAGGGCATCGATACTCCAGAGTAGACTAGTGTATACAGTCGAGACCCCGGCGAGGGGCGGTGGCCGGTCTCACAAAGCCACTGGTGTCAGTTGGTTCACCTAAGATGTATACAGGTGCTCATTGGGTTATGAGTACACCGGACAGGACTCGCCGGGAACATGCTAGTTGGTCTTATACCAGACGTCAGATAGCAGTTCCCTGGTGACATGTGTACAGGTTAGTTCATCGACCTGAGATCGTCATTTGTCTCGTGTGAGTTCCCACTGTACTTTGATTACTACCCTACCACGGCTCAAAGGAGTCGTGCAAACAGGTTTTAGTTGGGTACAGTCCCAAGCCAAATGGAGGCAGTGAGCGGATCGGCAGGGGTTCGTCTCTCCCGGTATTGGGGGTGAGGTCGCGCTGTGTCTAGGAGAGCCATTACACAAAGCCCTCGGCCGAGGCAGGAGATTTACTGGTAGGTATTCCAGTAGTATCTTAGGGTGTTCTGGGCTACACTCCGACACGACTTGTACCGCTTTTGGGGGTCTGACTTTTACCAACCCCCTAGGCCCGCCATGCGATGCTCATAAAAGAACGTACCGGACTGTACGGATATTGTCACTGACAGGCTCAGTAGGGTGTCAGGATGAGTTCGCTCATCGACCTCCATTTTGGTCAATACCTGGTAGCTCGTTACGTACGGCTAATACCTCTGACGTGCTAGTGGTTAAATCCATAGCCAAAGTATTGACGAGTCTTTAGAGTCCCCCACAGACAGTTTCTCAAGTTTCGGGCGAAACGCTGTAGAGGCCGTATGGAGATATGGCAGGGTTCGATCTTATACGTGCGGTATTGCACGGATCGTGATCGGACGGATAATACTAGCGGGCTTTGGTTTAAGCCGGATCCTAGTATTGTATAGTGTAGATTTTGTCTCTTTGCATTTGTATTCGGTCGGAATACAAATGCGGGTATGTACATACAGTCGCGGGGTTTTCCTGTAATTTATTACTGGATCAGTTTTTTGAAGTTTCCAGTTTGCATTCCGTTTCAGCCAGTTTTCCTTTCTTCCTTTCGTTGGCTGATTATTGATGGAGGGGCTAATTTGCAAATTTGCAAATTAGCAATTGTGGAGGGGGTTTCTTGTAAATGGAAAGATTATGATAGATATAGCATCTTTGCTTTTTCTTTCATCATGGTTTGCATTTATTGTGATGGGCTTTATGAAAGGATGGGATTTGAAATTGATGTGATCTTTTTCTTTGATATCACTCTCATTTCTCTCTTGCATAATGATTCCTTTTTCCACCTCCTCATTCATGGATGAGGCCGGACACATTTGGGAGAGAAGGAGGGGGTTCATTTTGGTGGAGGGAAAATATACATCATTCATCTCATTTTTCCTTGCCACCAAAAATTCCATAGCACATTTCCTTAGTTGATTTCTCCAGCTCCATACATCAAAAGGAAACTTCACAACCCCATGAGACAAACATTACTACACTTAGCCTACAGCATCCTTGGGCACGTCGACTCGCCAACTTCGTGCTCGAGTTGCCTCGGTCCAGAGGTGGGAGCCCATAAAAGAACCCGGCGATGTGGTGCCCGTTCCGACGAGGAGATGAAGACCGGAGATTCCGCGAGGAGATCGAGATGGAGGCCGAAGACCGAAGGACACGGATCGCTCGGTATAGCATTCTATCCCATCTCTTGATAGCTAGTATTAGGTTAATGGTTACGATCCGGGTTTTTAGGATGCGGTAGTGCCAGTTTAAAGTCAAGAAAATTTTTCGTTTCCACATTTTGGCCTCGGATAGACGGCCGGGGCGCTACCGTAGCCTTACAGGGTACTATAAGACTACATAGCCGACGTAAATATGTCATCCGAACTATTCCTATTTCCAAACTGAAGAATCGTATGCATCTTTTAAACAGATACCTTAAGGGGCGTTACGGATTTTCAAACGATATCTTTTCCTTAAAAACACCGTAAGATTGTATGGTTCGGATGTGTATGTTAGATTTGATACGTATGCTTATAGTAAAGGTAGAATGTATTTGTAAATTGACCTTATATGAGATATAAATGCGATGAAAAGGGAATACGATTTGACATGTGATATGATGATATGTTGGTATACGGATGCGAGTCGATTGAGAGGATTGATACCTTGCCGGTCTTCTGATATGAGGTTGTTATGGATATGACTTGGGACATAGGTATATGGATATATATATGTATACATGTTGTGAATCATGAATGATAGGTCGTACGTGACATTAGGTCGTACCCTCATTTTCATACAGGCTGATAGGATCCCTAATGGTTTAATGCCACCGTACGACGATTTTCCGTACGTGGTGAGTTTGACTTGATGATTGATCCATACCTTTGACTAGAGGATGCCGTACGATGGATTATACCGTACGTGATGTTGTGAGGCTGGACGCCGATTGATAGATTCACCGACTCAATCATGTTAGATGCGTATACCTTATAGCTGTTAGTGATGATTTACCTTATACATGTGCTTGTACACCAGCACCATTATCGATGATGCGTATGTTACACTTACACAGATTTGCCGGCTCACACACTTCATCATCGATAATTGCCATGTCACTACAAAGTAGAATTGCCGCATCATGATATGACTACTTGCATAATTTACTTGCTATAGTTACATATGCACCTTTATACGATGTTGCATTTGACTTTGGAGAAATTGGGAACCGCAGGATATATTTTAAAACCGGAATCATTTACAAGAGCGGTTTTCCCTTAATATGTCACATCACTGTTCCATGTTGCATGATATATAGATATGCTTACATTTCTATCATATGTCGCATACATCAAGCTTTATGATTTTACGCATTGAGATATGCTGTTTTCATGAGATTTCTGGATTTGAGAACCGTGATCATTTTAAAAGAAAGTATGTATAGTTTTAAAAACCCGGTTTCTCTTGATATGATATTTCAGTGTGTCCACCATGCGTTTTCTCGGTTCTGAGACGTATGACATGTGAAACCTAATTCGAAGAGCTGAGCGAGGCCGATTGCGGGTACATGGTGGACCCGGTATGGTACCCCGGGGCGAGAAAGGATTTCTGTGCAGTAGACGGTGAGCCTGGCAGAGGGACTACTACCTACCGGTGATAGTATTTGGGCTCGGCGGATATCCGGAGGATACCGACCGGAGTCGAGAGATGATATGGGCCGATCCGGACTGACGAAGCCCGTGGGCCGATCCGGACTGACGGAGCCCGAGATATGAGGATTTACGTGTCGATGCTGGACACGGGTTTCATGATGTTTTCGAGTGTCGATGTTGGACACCCAGGTTCCATGATTTTGATGTGTCGCGAGGGACACCCGTTGATTTATATCCTCATACTTTCATGCATATGCTTTTATGATATTTACATGCATGATGTTCTTGTGTCATTGGTTGACACGTGGACGGGATCCACATGCATACAGACATTGATCATATTGTTGGATGATATCCACATGCTTATAGGCATTGATTACCTTGTTGGCACATATACAGATACGGTCACCCTAGATATCATAGTATTACCTTTATGATATAGTTGACCTAGGAGTCGTTGTTTATTCGACTTCTACTTGTTGATGTTTTTCTACTCACGAGTTGTCAACTCACCTCTGTTGTGCCACAGTTCTTGCAGGTTGACCGCACGGATCCGTAGCGGCTTTGCTGACACACAGTTGCATTCGGGTGCTTTGCTGGGTAGGTGGGACATTTGTATCCTACCCACTCTTGTATTTATATTTCATATTGTATCTAGTCAACTCCATCAATCAAACTATTATTTGTATAAGTAATTAGACTTAGTGAGACTTGTAGTTGCGAGACTTGAGCGATGGGTTTTATGTTCACCTTTTGGGTTGATATCTCGCTTTATTCTTTATTTTTGGTGTTGATCTTCGCCGTTGGGCGTCGTATATTTATATTTATGGTTTGCGTGGTTATGGATCCGCCGTTTGGCGAAGAGCTAGCTCCCGCTTAAAGATGCCTTTATCATTATTATGTATTATGGTTTTGGAAAAAATTACAAAAGAGGTGCTGTCCAAATTTCTTAAAAGGTCGAAACATGTTTTCAACTAATAAATTCCACTTTCGTTTTCATGTTCCTTTACATATGCATTTAGAATACATCGATTTCACTCGACCTTTATTTCAAAACTTCACCTCTTTTATTTTCTTAAAGGTTTAGATTTCTGGGTTTCGGCTTACTTGAATTACGTTACGCCTTTAGACATGGGATGATTTAAGTGCCGGTCACGAGCTAATATTTCGGGTCATGACAAATTTATATTTTCTGAAATGTACATAGTGTGTATCATCAAGCCTGACATAAAAAAGAAAACACAAATAATATATATCACATATATATTAAGTGTGCACATGTGAGAAAAAGAAATGCACAAGTGAGCAAATGTTAGTTAATGTAAATTGATATATCAAATATATAATTATACATTAAATTATCGAATCAACACTTGATTCAATAATTCGGCTATATCACATATAACCGACTAATATAATATGTATCTACTTATCGAATCAACACTTGATTCGATAACCCGTCTATATCACATATAATCGACCGATATCACATATCGCAAGAATAGAATACGGTATCACATACTCGTATTATTCTCGGTCCCGCACATATCACATATGTGCTTCTACTTCGTTTTGCCTGAGCCACTAAACCTATGTGTAGGACTCTAAAGACTCGTCAATACGCCGGCAGCAGGTGATGATCACATCAAGCACCCACAAGCCGTCAGCGGTACTAGCTGGACGTAACAACTACCCGGGTATTGAGCGATCAGAAGATCAACAAGCAAGCTTGCTCATACTCCTGTAAATCCT
This sequence comes from Agapanthus africanus, assembly GCA_030015575.1. Lineage (NCBI taxonomy): Eukaryota > Viridiplantae > Streptophyta > Magnoliopsida > Asparagales > Amaryllidaceae > Agapanthus > Agapanthus africanus. The sequence goes on from CM057351.1 coordinate 193,175,964, forward strand.
GTCAGTAACACTACCGTACAGTTCGGTCTCTTCGTCTGATATGTCGCATATCCAGTCTATGGGTGATAAACGTCAGACCCCATGTAGTATTTCAGAAAAATAAAATATTATTTTTGTGAATTTTTATAATTAAATAATGAATAATATGAATATTTTAATATTGCGGTATAATTAAATACCGATAAAGTGGAAAATATTTGGAAAATTATGGGAATTACTGAAAAGAGTGTGTTTTATAAGATTTGAGCACTTATAGATTTTTATATAATTAATTATATTACTTTTAATGCTAATTGCGATTAAATATCGCTAATCGTGCATTAAGCTAGTTTTGTGCACATGACATGCACCATGTCATATTTTGCATTTTTACATTTCCAACCATGTCTTTTTCTTTTCTATGCATGGTTTTGTTTTAGAATGAAAAGAAAAGAGAGGATAAAGAAAAAGGAAAAGAAAAGAAATGGGAATAAAGAATTAGGAATGGGCATGAGAGAGAGAGAGGGGGTGAGGGGTCAACTTAGACCATGGCTTATTGTTCCCTCTTCATCTTTCTTCATCACTCTCACCTCCCTCTTCACTCATGGCTGCCCTCTCTCCCTCCTCCACTAAACCCCCATAAACACCCTCAATCCTAACTCCAAACCTCATCCGCACTTCATTAAAAACATGCACAAGCTCCTCACAAACACTTTGGACCAAGAAAAACCGGATTTTGAGCATTTGGGGAAACTCATGAAAATTCTTGAGTTGCCAAATGAGGTAATCTCTTCACCATTAGTGTAGTAATCCTTTCCTTTTAGCACTTGTACATGTTTAGAAGTGTTTAAGTGTAGTTTGGTGATGTTTGAGAATTCCAAGTTAGGGTTAGGAGATTTTATGTGTTGTGATGGTGCAATTGAGGATTAGTAGAGACTATAAACCCCTTTAGTGCTTGATTAAAGACCAAAACCTGAGACTTAAACCCAAACCCTAAACTTAGAAAATCTGCCGACATTGGAATTTCTGGAAATTGTGATGGTATATTGATATCTGCTATAACCAGGGGACACTAGGATTTATTTTGCAAACACAGTGAGTCATGCAGGCACCTAGGAAGCTAACCCCATGACCTGGAACCTCAACACCACTACAGGGCCATAAATTTAACCCTTCTGGCCGCAATTTTCGGCCAGGCCTTGAGCTATGGGCCTCGTGCTGGTTCTGTAGCTCCTATATCAGTTAAATAGACCCTACACATATGCCTAATTGGCCAATTTTCACCTGGGGAAAATCTGGAAGTGTTTTACGAAGTTTCTGAATTCGTTTTACGGCTTTTAATGAATTGGAATTTGGTATTTGTGTTTTGTCTCGGTCAATTCATGTTTATACGTCAATCGTCGAGAGTTGTTGGTTATTCGTGCATGCTTAGACCATAAGTTTTAACCTATGTACGTTTCGTGTATCGTTTTGGTTTTTGTTCGCGATTTCAGTTTACGACACTATGTATGATATATGGGTACCCCCCACGTAGATTCGAGCCGACGAGGAGAGCGTAGTGTCATCGACTCCATCAAGCGAAGATCAAGGTGAGTAGATATATATCTACGGGGGAAGTCGGGTGGATGGCGTATAGCACCCCTGCAGTTTCGTAGTATAAAACGCGTATGCGTTATGATATATATACACACTTTGTATTATGAGATGTGCATATGTAGCTAGACATGTTTTAGATGACTTTGGGTTAGTTTAGTGTATTTGGATGATAGTGTCGTTAGTTACTTTCTTAGTCGCGAACCCTAGAATAAGGTTTGCATACACGCGCGCACACACACATTGTTGCATACATTTTATTACTTGTGCGTATATGGGGATATGTATGTATATATAAATACACATAGGTATAGGACTATGTGTCTGTGTGTGTGTGTGTACGTGGATGATGAGGATAGTACATGGTATTTGGAGATGAGTCGATGAGATTGGGCATGATGCCATGAGATCGGTGATGTGACATGGCTCGTATTTGAGATACGACATGATATTATAGCGGTCCTTGGGCGATGTGTTTTCATACACACGCATACATATATGTAGATGGTATCAGTATGTACTAGACTTTAGATCGGTACCCAGATCATGATATGATGATAAGGATACCAGATGAATAATAAGATAAATGTGATAATTGACCGTACCCAGATTGGGATGTCGTACGATGGATTTACCATACGAGCTATATATTGATGATAGATCCGCACTCTTGACTCGAGAATGTCATATTATATATTGTATCATATGTGATACTATTGAGGCGGGATCACCGACTATTATATGTTATATATATCGACTCAGATTTAGGTGGTTTCCTTACCTTTTTAATTAGCCTGTTAGCTTAGTCCTGTGGTTTACTTGTAGATGTTAGACTAGACTCGAGTCATACCTATTTCAAAACTAACGAATCGTGGGTATTTTAAAGACAGGACAAGGGATTCTACGGATATTTCAAAGGACGTACCTTTTTCTTAAAAACACCATAGCCCTATTTTCTAAACACTACGATTCGTATTATTTCAAATGTCAAACTGTATGACTCATATATAAATGTATATTCTTATATGTTGCGTTATTATTCATGGTCTGCATATTATTGCTGTTTGCATCGCATTGCATGCTTATATCATGTTTTCATTAGTTATTATTAAAATCATGTTGTCAGGACACCAGCATCATTACCGATGATGCGTATGCTCCACGTATACCTGCTTGCCGGCTCACACACATCATCATCGGTAATTGCCATGTCACGTACACATTAGAAAATGCTACTTCATTAGTATAAAATGTTAGCTGATAGTTTCGACATGGTACTAGTGAGCTTTCTTTTATATGATAGCTTAGACATTGCATTTATTACTGTGATTTTCATGCATATTTATATATTCATCTGCCATGACATTATGGGTCAGTCCGGATTGCCAGAGCCCAATATTATGAAATTCAATGTTTATTTACCCTTGAGATTATAGTTTCGGATTTCTATGAGATTTCTGGATTTAGAGAAACCGCAAATATTTTATAAACTGATTATCATTTTAAATGAAAGTTGCAGTTTTCTCTTATTATGATTTGAGATATATCCACCATGAGTTTTCTCGGCTCTTGAGCGATATCATACACCCGATTCGAGGAGGAGGAGGAACCGTCTGTGGGTGCATGGTGGACCCGGTGCGGTACCCCGGGGCGAGAAGGTCGCAGATGATGGCGTTGAGCCTGAGACAGGGGAGCACTACTGACCGGTGATTTTTTTGTGACACACCGGATATCCGAAGGATACCGACATGGTCTTGAGATTATGATACAGGCCAGTCCGGATAGCCGGAGCCTGATATATTGAGATTTATGATACAGGCCAGTCCGGATAGCCGGAGCCTGAGGCTTTTAGATTTGATAATACATGCCAGTCCGGATAGCCGGAGCCTGAGCTTTTGAGATATATATTTTGTGTCGATGCTTGACACTGATTTTCTGATGATTTCATTGATGATACGTAAACTTATATAAACAGAAATCTCACCAATTAAAGAAAACAGTTTCCACATTTAGATGCATTCTGTTTTCATGCATTCATACCTCATATTTATGATATGTTGCTACCTGAGGCACTGACACGAGCACTTGGTATTACACTTATGCCTAGATGTATACCCTTGCCACCTTATCATGCTTCAGACCTTATCATTTTGAGGATATTTATTTTATGATCGTATTGACCTAGGATTGAATCATACATACGATTTCTGCTCTGTGATGTTTTCTACTCGCGAGTTGACAACTCAGCCCCGTTGTGCCACAGTTTCTTGCAGGTTTTGCCGTACAGGTTTCTTTGGCGGCTTTGCTGGCACATTACTTTATTCCGAGTGATTGCCTTGGTCGGTGGGTTCACTTGCATTGTGACCACCATTGCATTCATATTTATTCAGTTGTATCTAGAAAACTCTATCAACTAGACTTGTATATTTTATAGCCTTAGCATACCTATTGTATATTATTTCGACCGTAGAGTCGCTCTTGTATTATTATGGTTTTCTTGTTGTTTTGAGTTTTCCTTTGAGTTTTGATCATCGCTTTTCAGCGTTGTATATTACATTGCTTGCGTGGTTGTGACCGTCAATTAACGAAGAGCTAGCTCCCGCTTGGGGATGCCTTTATTCATATTATTCATGTTGTACCCCGTTTGGGGCCAGTATTTACAAAGGAAACTCTGCCGAAATTTTCAGAAAAGACTTGAGATTTTAAAACGCAATACTTCGGTTTATGTTATTAAAACCACTTGCTTTATAGATGAGTTTTCTTCACTTCTTCTTTAAAAATGGTTTAGATTTCTGCGATTTTTGGCTTACTTGAATTAGATGGGATCCTATAGACTTCAAATGATTCAAGTGCGAGTCACGTCCCATTTCGGTTCGTGACAAAGTTGGTATCAGAGCGCTAGGTTAACCTTGGTTCGAGTCTATGTTTGACTATGCGGAGCCTAAGGCATATACGGAATCTAGGCTTGACCTTACGGAACTTAGACTTAGTCGAGGGGGTATTAGACCCGAACTTTTGTCGCGTAGGTTGACCTTGGTTGATGGAGTAGGTGACTTAAGGAGAGTGACGTACCGTGTGTATGTTCTGCGGCATACTTACGATACGTTACTCCGCTTAAGAAGCCTTAGGATGTACATTTCCTTGCACATCATTATATTCATTCATATGATCTATCTTCATCGATATCAGTTTATGGGTTTTGTTGCCACGATTACACGGGCAGAGAGAGAGCTACGGCTAGAGTTGCGTCAGCACGAGCTCGTCACGGACGAGGACTGACCGGCGTGATTCCAGGGACATACGATTTGCATAGAGGCGTCGTTTTTTTGTGTTTTCGCGCCATGAGCGTTGATGGATCGCTTTTACAAGATTTCTCGGACGTGCAGATCAGCACCAGAGGATCAAGCTACTGCTAGAGGCCAGCAAGAATGTGATGATCGTCGATGCACCGATTATTTGGATGATTGATGCACTGTTCAGCATGCGGACAAATGAGCCAGTTGTTGCTGCGAATGACGAGATATCGCCCCAGATATTGAAGCTATTGCCGCACGAGTTGTACTTAGAGATATGATAGAAGATCGCTAGTCACCCAAGGAGGAATGACTAGGACATGTGATTCGTTGACTACCCCGATGCGAGGTCATCAGATTGATTGATTCCAGTTAGAGACGACTTCACGCAGGTACGTTGGGAGTCGATAGAAGACGATCAAATGTCAGAAACCCATTTTTCCAAGTTTAAAGTATTCGGAGAAACATGCAAGTAATTCCGTGGACCTTCTAGAAGAATGAAACCCTAACTCGATATAATGACCATGAGAACGCTTTGAAACCTTAGGGTTTGTAGCAGTTCAGCGGTGCCATTAATGAGGCTTGGGTTTTCCCTTCTACGGCTGGTCCATAGGTGATGTAGCCTGTACTCGATACTATTAAACTGTACCCAAGATATTGAGCTCTTGGGGGATTATGGAACTTTGACGAATCGATCGAAAGGTTCGACGTCATTCAAATATCATGTGATAGGATAAATTGCTTAGGAGACTCCAGATACGAGTATAGCCGTTAGAGCGCAGTCCATGCAACCACAAAGAGACGAGTCCGAATCAGTCGACATTAGAGAAAAGTAGAGTAAGAGGTTCGTACGAGATCTTGATGAGATGGCGTTCCACTCCGCTGACATCAGAGATGTGATACGCATGCAGAGGCGTTGTACATGGAAATATCTTCCAGAAGGAGTCGTGATGAGTATGAAGACATTCCGGAACAAGAAACAAATTTGGTAAAGGATGATGACTTCCGGGCAGTTCGGTAGAAACGAGATTTGGGAGATACTTCGACAGAACCTTTCTGGAATGCCATACGAGAAGACTTGGACCCAGGATCGGTCATATTACGCACACCCAGTAGACCAGAGTTCAGCACCGCCGACGAGACATGTTATGAGTGACCATGACAGTGGGCCAGAGATCTTTAGAGATTGTGCTAGAGCGGGACTGTTTCCTCCATCTTTGATTTCGGTATTTTGGGCGATTTATTTGCATGATTGAGATTTTGTGCACCGCAGTTGCACTTGACTTCGATTTGATGTCATTCAAGATGTTGATTTTGATTTCATACCTATGGTATGCATGTGATTTGAATTATGCTTTCGGCATAGTTTTCATGCACTTTCAGTATTTTGATTCCATTTTGTGTACGCTGATGCACATGGTTGTGAGATTATATACCACGGTAGACCTGATTTGGATTTGGATTGCAATGTGTTGTATACCATCGATTTCGATTGTGATACTCGATATTTGTTTTCGTGCACCTTGTGCACTTGAGTTGGATTCTGCGCATACTTGACGCGCTTGAGGTGATTTTGGTGCACGCCAGATGCACTAAATCGAGTTTCTTCGTGCATATCAGATGCATCTAATATTGCTGTCAGGCACACCCGTTGCCTTTGACAGGTGTTTCGTGCACACCCGTTGCACTTAGATTTTGTTTCTGTGCACATGTATGGCACATTTATTGATTTCGATTTCCGTACGCACCAGACGCATGTGGCATCCTTATACACATTTAGGGATTTGTTTCTTTTAAGCAGTATGTTTTATGATATTTACCATTTGGTATAGTAGCTGAGCAGGACTAGTCCGAGGACAGTACCTGGATACAATTTTGCATGCATTGATAGTTATCGAAGGGATTCCAAAAAGGAGCTATAGTCTCAATATTTACCTACGTGTCTGAGATGACACAAGATTTTTAACAAAGGAAACCCTTCTAAATTATTTTTCAAAACAGCGGGACGTATGTTGAACGAAAGACACATATATATATATATATATATATATATATATATATATATATATATATATATATATATATATATATATATATTCTTACAATAAACGTCCGCCACTATGCCACGATATGCGCATCGCACAACGACTTGAAAAGGTTTGGCATGCATTTCTTCATATGTTTTGAGTAATTTACCACGATATTTACATGTATAGTTTTAATGTATATCATGTTGGTTTTCGTATTGGATTTCGACATTGGTGTCTTTACCATAACTCCGATGATTGCGGGATGCTTGACGGATTTTTGATTTTGAGTTATATGCTCATTTTTCATGCGCATGCATTGTGCTACGATATATTTTATGTATTTATGATTTCGGAGCCCCGACGACTAGATCTTAGTATTTGAGGGTTAAATTCGGGGACCGGATTTCTTTAAGGGGGGAAGACTGTAACATTTCAGAAAAATAAAATATTATTTTTGAGAATTTTTATAATTAAATAATGAATATTATGAATATTTTAATATTGCGGTATAATTAAATACCGATAAAGTGGAAAATATTTGGAAAATTATGGGAATTACTGAAAAGAGGGTGTTTTATAAGATTTGAGCATTTATAGATTTTTAAATAATTAATTATATTACTTTTAATGCTAATCGCGATTAAATATCGCTAATCGTGCATTAAGCTAGTTTTGTGCACATGACATGCACCATGTCATATTTTGCATTTTTACATTTCCTACCATGTCTTTTCTTTTCTATGCATGGTTTTGTTTTAGAATGAAAAGAAAAGAAAGGATAAAGAAAAAGTAAAAGAAAAGAAATGGGAATAAAGAATTAGGCATAGGCATGAGAGAGAGGGTGAGGGGTCAACTTAGACAATGGCTTATTGTTCCCTCTTCATCTTTCTTCATCACTCTCACCTCCCTCTTCACTCATGGCTGCCCTCTCTCCCTCCTCCACTAAACCCCTACAAACACCCTCAATCCTAACTCAAAACCTCATCCCCACTTCATTAAAAACATGCACAAGATCCTCACAAACACTTTGGACCAAGAAAAATCGGATTTTGAGCACTTGGGGCAACTCAAGAAAATTCTTGAGTTGCCAAATGAGGTAATCTCTTCACCATTAGTGTAGTAATCCTTTCCTTTTATCACTTGTACATGTTTAGAAGTGTTTAAGTGTAGTTTGGTGATGTTTGAGAATTCCAAGTTAGGGTTAGGAGATTTTATGTGTTGTGATGGTGCAATTGAGGATTAGTAGAGACTATAAACCCCTTTAGTGCTTGATTAAAGACCAAAACCTGAGACTTAAACCCAAACCCTAAACTTAGAAAATCTGCCGACATTGGAATTTCTGGAAATTTAGATGGTATATTGACATCTGCTATAACTCGGGGACACTAGGATTTATTTTGCAAACACGGTGAGTCATGCAGGCACCTAGGAAGCTAACCCCATGACCTGGAACCCCAACTCCACTATAGGACCGCAAATTTAACCCTTCTGGCCGCAATTTGCGGCCAGGTCTTGAGCTATAGGCCTCGTGCTGGTTCTGTAGCTCCTATATCAGTTAAATAGACCCTAAGCGAGGCACCCGAGTGGAACGAAGAGGCGAGTGAACGGAACATATGCAAAATTGGCAAATTGTCACCTGGGGAAAATCTGGAAGTGTTTTACGAAGTTTCTGAATTCGTTTTGCGGTTTTTAATGAATTGTAATTTGGGATTTGTGTTTAGTCTCAGTCAATTCACGTTTATACGTCAATCGTCGAGAGTTGTTGGTTATTCGTGCATGCTTAGACCATAGGTTTTAACCTATGTACGTGTTAGTGTATATGCCCTAGGAGCCATTATTGTATCATACTTGTATGTATATTACTTAATGGAAGCTTGGGATATTCAGAGTTGTATATACAGTCTTGCTAAAAATGGTAGTATGCTATTTGGTTTATGTCTACTTTAATATGTGCATATGTTTCTTGTAACGTATCACTTATACATATTAGTAGAGCCCATAGGATCTTTGCTTGATTACCAGCGTCGTGATGGCAGTCACACTAGTGGGGGCTGGGTAGTCTGTAAGCAACATCCTATACAGGTCCCTGGTCGTTAGATTATCGACATAGGGTATCGATATTCCGGAGTAGACTAAGTGTGTACGCTTCTCATCCCAGTTGGGGAGATGGTCTGTCCCACAGCCATCAGTACGTCGTACTGGAGATAGTATACAGGTGCTCGTTAGGTTACGGGTACACCGGACAGGACTCGTAGGGGAACTGTTGGTTGGTATTATACCAATCGTCAGTTAACATTTCCCAGGTGACATGAGTACAGCATAGTCCGCAGACTTGACACTGCTACTTCGCCTCGAGTGTGTCCCACTGTTCTTAGATTGCTACCCTACCACGGCTCAAAGGAGTCGTGCAAACAGGTAGCAGTTGGGTGCAGTCCCGAGCACTTAGAGGCAGTGGCGGTTAGAAAGGATTCGTCTCTCCCGGCATTGGGAGTTGATATCGCGCTGTGTCAGAGAGCCATTACGCAAAGTCCCTGGAAAGGGGAAGCGAGATTTACTGGTAGGTTCCAGTAGTTTCTCAGGGTGTAATGGGCTACTCTCCGACACGACTTATACCGCTATTAGGGGACTGACGCTTGCCGCCCCCTAGGCTAGATATGCGATAGTCTTAGACGAACAAACCGGACTGTACGGAGATTGTCACATCAGGCTCAGTAGGAGTTCGGATGGGTTTCCTCATCGGCCTTCTTATCGACATCTACTTGGGGACCGTTACGTACAGCTAGTGCCGCTTGCGGTCTATGGTTAAACCCACTGCCAGCGTAGTGTCGAGTCTTTAGAGTCCCACACAGAGGGTTTCCCTGCTCCAGGCGAAACGATATAGAGGTCGTATGGTTTTACGATAAGGGTTCGGACGCATACGTGTGTTTACGCACGTACGGCGTTCGGACAGTTTTTACTAGCCGGCTTTGGTTTAAGCCAGATTCTAGTATCAGGTTATTGGATTTATACAGTCTAAAGTTTTTCCGTGTTTTCACGGATTGGAGGGGCGTTCTCGTAATTTTCCCGGAAGCTTCTAGATGCATGGTGACTTGGGGGTTAAGGTGGCATAAGCATTTATTGCTTAATGACTCATTTGTGTGATTCATCCATGGAGTTAATGCTTCATTTATTGAGCTAATGACTCATGAGATGAATCACACAAGGTGAATCCATCAACCATGATGATTAATCATGTATATTATTTATTTGATAAATTGTTATGGTTGATATATTCAAATGAGTACATTTTTCAATATCATTCTTATCATCACCTTCTCTCTCCTCATGCTCTCTCATTCTTGAAACCCTAACCCTAACCTCTCATGTGTTGAGATCAAGGGTTAGCTAGACTAATACATCCATAACCTCACTCTATATCCCCTAGGTAGCTTAGATTAGCACTTTGAGCAACCTAGTTATCTCAAGTAAGAGATCAAGCTTGGCGTAGGAGCTCTCGGGTGGATCGTCTTTGACTCGAGGAGGCCGTTGAGGTGCTGATGTTCCAAGGAGCCTACGAGGAGTGGAGGACAGTGATGAAGACCCGAAGGATAAGTAACATGAGGTATAACTTCGAATCCGAGTAGTTAAACCTCTCATAATTTTCTAGTAACGGTTTAGATACGATTCATGCGCTCAAGTCCGTGTTATGAAGCTTTGATAATCGTTTTTCATATATTCCGCCTCCCCGCAAGTTCGTAGGGTACGTGACATGGACTTACAGTGGTATCAGAGCCAACTAAACCTTTACTAGCTTGTTAGCAACTAATTAGAACTTCGATCGACGGAAAACACGAAAACAACACCCCGAACACCCTAACAGTTTCTGTTAATTTTAAACATGTCTAAAAAATTATACGATATGCCTTAAAATTCACAGCAGGGAAATATAAGAATACTGGGAAAATACGAGCCCCTAACTCGGCAAGACGGCCACGGATATGCGGCAAGAAGGTGCTTTTGGCTGCGGATCCTCCGCCGAGTCAACTCCGAGTTGACTCGGATTTGCTCAGTAATTCATATTTTTTGGTGTTTTGGTTTCCTGTATGTTCTGTTTCTACCCAGGTTACTTCAGTGCAGATTTGCTTTTGGGGTAGACACGGATAAAGGTTGTCGATCGATGTTCTAAGTTATTTGCTAATTGGGTTTTTATCTGTAATGTTTAATGTGTTCGTAAACCTCCCCTAACTGCTAGTATGTCGGTTGGCAGGGGGTTGCACATTTCTGTAATTTTTACTGTTTGTGTATATGGACTTGATTGGAGTGTTGTGATGATTAGCCGGGATTTGAGATGGGTTTAATATTCATTCATTCGATGTAAATGTAATATGATGTAATATTCTTTTGCGGGGCACATCCAGGTTGCGGTTGTAGCCACCGTTGTATTATTTCTTTTTTACTGTTTTTGCTCCTAGGATAGACCCAAGGCGGGGTACACAAACTACCGGGTACATTGAAGTGTTTAGTGGCCTACTCACGTTGTTGAGGGAGACCGCTTCACTTCGGGTACTTGGCGGGTAGTTTGCCGTACCCGTAGGGGTCTAGGGTTGGGGTAATGGCTATTCATCACAACTGTGTAATCCGTCTTTTATTGCAGGCTCAAAGCAAAATGCGGATTGCTAATATATCCAATAAAGTTCATCTGTGATCTGGAATGCTTATTATTGCGTCTGACGAATGTACAATATCTATATATGATAGCTATTAGACATCACTTATGTTTTACACCCGCGCTAGCCCAGCCCCCGCTCTGTCATTAGTTAAGTAACCTAACGGGTGATGACGTGACCCCGTGGCAAATGCGGATGGCATAAGAGGACGTGGTATTTTCGTTGTTTTCTGCAATGATAGGATAAATGATGGGACACATTATTATAATGCAAAGAAAATAAACCAAAGTTTAATCGTTGGAACAAATTTAAAAGAAACCACTCGGTTATTTTAAAAGATCAGAATTTTTAATTGCGGAGCTTTAACCACTCCTTTTAAAAAGTATCAGGTTCCTTCTATTATATCAAGTTCACTACGTTCACGGTTTTGCCAAAACCATTCGTAGCCCTCCGTCATTTCATTTAAATATTCATTAGTATTCAAGCTATGTATTTTGACCTTCGCCAAGGCATAGTGATTGGTAGCTGCTGAATATTTATCTGTAGTATAGATAGATGCGTTGGTTCGGGACAGTCGTACTACTATTTTGGCCTTCGTCAAGGGTATGTACGGGTGGGTTCAAATTAACCTGGATAATGACGGGTAGAACTTGACATGTGACTTATGATATGTTGGCCTTCGTCAAGGTCATAAGAGCATGGGGCAAAAATTTATATCGGGAATTTCTAAAGAAACTGAAATTTGCAGAGAGAGCATACCATTTTGGAGTTTGATGAATGTTGGTTGGATTCCTTCAACATTATCATACGATGATATTTTGGATCCTGATCCTACTGTGAGTATATACTACTTATCAGGAGATTCGTCACTTAACGATCAATGCTATAAACCAAGTAGGTGTCAAGAAAGGTGTCAGCAGGGCTACACCCCCCATAGAAAAGAGGTTATTTAATTAAGGAACTTCGCGAAAGAGTTGGAAAACCTCCCTCGAAGTATCGACACTGACCTGGCTGAACGGTTAAGCAAGAATTGTACGGTAAGAATAGTCCTGGCTAATTCTTCTTTTATGGTTTGAGGAGGGATTCGAGAAACAGTGGGAGCCATCCTGTTTAGATAAATTAAAAACCACTCTAAACTTGCAAGAGCATCATGCTAAAATGTTTTCTTCTCTCTCTCTCATTGCAGCGACCTTGTAACCACACATAGGTTACATCTAGATAACAAATTGACTGAATCTGACTTATATGACTGGCAAAGGTCTGTCTATATGTCCATTGCCTATGACAAGCTGGACCATCCTATTACTACTCAAGATCCCGCCGTCCCAGGTCCAGTTTCCACCGTCACGGATATGGATATCCACCAGACAAGGAAAAAAGATATAGAAAAAATCAAATGCCTCGTGTTCGCTTCAGTTGATGGTGTATACCAGAAGCAGCATGAGAAGATGGACTCAGTTTCCATCTTTCTCCATAACAAAGATTTATATGGAGAGCAATCTCATATCACAAGATATGAGACCTCGACCGAATTAATTCAAGCGAGGTTGGTCGTCGGGTCATCTGTAGGGGACAACGTCCTTACAATGACTAGCTGTATTGATCAGCTCAAGGACCTGAAGACCACGTTGGAGAACGAGTCAGATACTGACTTGATTCTACAGTCTCTGCCTTCTACCCTGAAGGAAACCAGGGAAGTAGAAGGAAAGAGAAGGGCAAAAGTTTCGGGACTGGATATAATAAAAGAAGGACATTCTTATTGTTATGGGATTGGGCATTGGCAGAAAGATTGCAGGGCTTTAGAAGCCAGGAGCCAGGATACGAAGCATGTTGTGGCTTCAGCCTCAAATGTGTTTGTAATTGAGAACTGTTTGTCAATAAACTCTACTTCCTGGGTACTAGATACCGGAGCAGGATCTCATATCTGTAATTCATTACATGCTTTAAGAAACCGTAGAGTTATAAAGGTAGGTGATTGGCCTCTCAGAGTTGCAAACGGAATGAGCATGGACGCTGAATCCGTGGGAGAATATCGCCTAGGTTTGGCAAGTGGGCATATATTGATTCTACGTAACTGTTTGTATGTACCTAGTATGACTTGTAATATCATATTAGTGTCCTCACTTTCGAGAGAGTGATATGATTTTAAATTCGTAAGCGATGTAGTTAACATCCACCTAAATCAAGTTTTGATTGGGTCCGGTACATTAGATAACGGTATATACGTATTATGTCAAGCTCAGGTTTTCAATGTCCAGAACACACTTAAAAGAAAGTCTCCAGAAATAAATCAGGCTTTCTTATGGCATTGTAGACTAGGTCACATCAATGAGAGAAGGTTGACTAAGTTACATAGAGAAGGATATTTGAATCCGTTCGAATATCAATCTTATGCTACTTGTGAATCTTGTCTCATAGGAAAGATGACAAAGACTCCGTTCACTGGACACGGAGTAAGAGCAAGCGAGCTCTTGGGACTCGTACACAGTGACGTGTGCGGTCCAATGTCTACACATGCGCGAGGTGGTTATTCCTACTTCATTACTTTTACGGATGATTTCTCTAGGTATGGATATGTCTTCTTAATGAAGCATAAATTCGAGGCCTTTGAGAAATTCCAAGAATACAAGAATGAAGTGGAAAAACAAACATGCAAGAGTATAAAAACACTGAGATCTGATCGAGGTGGTGAATACTTAAGTGCCGAGTTCCTGGGTTACTTAAAAGAGAATGGAATTCTCTCTCAGCTTACTCCTCCATACACGCCACAACATAACGGTGTATCAGAAAGGAGGAATCGAACCCTATTAGATATGGTTCGTTCCATGATGAGTAAGGCTGAGTTACCGCGATCTTTCTGGGGTTATGCGCTAGAATCAGCTGCATATCTTTTGAACAAGGTTCCAACCAAAACTGTGCCTACCACACCATATCAGATGTGGAGTGGGAAGAAACCCTGTCTTCAGTACCTGAAGGCATGGGGATGTCCAGCTTTTGTTAAAAAGCAGCATGTGGACAAGCTCGAGGCACGCTCAGTACTATGTAAGTTTGTGGGATACCCAAAAAACTCCAGGGGGTATTTTTTCTATTACGCAGAGGAATAAAAGGTTTTTGTTTCTCATAATGCCCATTTTCTAGAACATCAGTTTTTAGAAAAGGAAACAAGTGGGAGCGAAATAGAACTGGAAGAAATTCCAGAACCACAAACTACTACTGAAAGTATGGTAGAACCTGAGGCTTCAGAAGAAAGGTACATCCTGACGCCACTCCGCAGGCGTAGTAGGCAATCTCATCCGCCCGAGAGATATACGGTTTTCTCATAGACGGGGATAGAGAGGATTGCACTAGTGGCTATGATGACCCTACTAGCTTCCAGCAAGCCATTCAGAGCGGTGACTCAGTAAAATGGCTGGATGCAATGCGGACCGAAATGGAGTCCATGTACACTAACAAAGTATGGACTTTGGACATTGCTCCAGATGGGGTAAAACCCGTAGGATGCAAATGGATCTTCAAAAAGAAGATTGGTGCAGATAGACAGGTTGAAACCTATAAGGCTAGACTTGTTGCAAAGGGTTTCCGTCAAAGACCTGGTTTGGACTATGACGAAACCTTTTCTCCAGTGGCTATGCTCAAATCCATTTGGGTCCTTCTTGCTATTGCTGCCTTCCACGATTACGAGGTCTGGCAGATGGACGTAAAGACGGCCTTTCTAAATGGAAATTTGGAAGAGAGCGTCTATATGGATCAGCCAGAGGGATTCATTCAGAGTGGGAGAAGCGGTAAAGTATGCAAGCTGCTTAAGTCCATTTATGGACTAAAGCAGGCATCGCGGAGTTGGAACATCTGTTTTGATGATGCTGTCAAAGAATTCGACTTTATCAAAAATCCAGATGAACCTTGCATATACAGTAAGATTGTAGGGAGAGCTGTAGTATTCCTCGTCTTATACGTGGATGACATTCTCCTAATAGGAAATGATATTCCTATGTTACAGTCAGTCAAAAGATTCTTGTCACATAAATTCTCCATGAAAGACCTGGGTGATGTCACCTACATTCTGGGGATCCGGATCTA
The DNA here is from genome assembly GCA_030015575.1 of Agapanthus africanus. Taxonomy (NCBI): domain Eukaryota; kingdom Viridiplantae; phylum Streptophyta; class Magnoliopsida; order Asparagales; family Amaryllidaceae; genus Agapanthus; species Agapanthus africanus. The sequence goes on from CM057351.1 coordinate 193,191,582, forward strand.
TCGTGTGTAACGATCTAGAAATCGTTTTGTGTTTGTTTCTGTTTTTGGGTGAAATTCATCGGTATTTTCAGTTTTATACCGATTGCGATCAAACGGCCATATCGACTTACCAGCACCTAGTTTTGAGAAAATAAAGCTTGTGCGCACACTTTGAGAGTATATGGGACGTTTTGGTGCAATTTGAATTTTTCCCATTTTTAATGTTATTTTAATCCGGTTTGCACTTTTCTGGAAATCTTCTCTTTTCACTTTTCTTAAAAATCCTCCTAAGTAAACTAAACCTTAATGGATTGTGTGGTCATGGTTTAATGAGGAATTAGAAAAGAAAAGAATAGAAAAGAAGAGAAAAGAAGGTGCATGCATGTTTGACCTAGGGTTTGAATGCATTGACTTGCATTTATGTGTGGAAATTGCAAGGAAATTTCCCTCTCTCTCTCTCCCTCTCACTTTGGCCGAGCTCCCCCTCTCTCATTTCTGCACTTGGCCATTTCTCATCTCATTCCATCACAATTTCTTCATAAATCCTCACAATTCTTCACAAGTTTTCATAAAAATCCTATCTTTGTGCATGTTGTCTCACTTGGATGCCTTGGAGTGCTCTTGAGCTTGGATCCTTGTGTTCTTTTGGTTTAGGTAAGTTTCTTTACTTCTTTTTAGTGTATCTTTGCTAGATAATTTCAGTTTAGATGTTTAAATTAGGTTTTGATACGAAATATCGTATTTTGATGTCGGATTGTAGTTTCTAGGACCTGCTGTGATCTGGGTTATTTATTGGGAAATTAAACATAGTGAGTGTGTTGTACTAGAGGACCTGGAGCACCACCAGAGAGACGGACCCCATCCCACCGGCCTGGGCCGGCGAGCTCTTGAAGAGGGGCCGGCGACGCCGGCCAAAGTAGTGAGTTAGGGTTTGGGTTTTGGTCTGTAGGTGTCTGCTAGGGTTTGGGTTCCTCTGGTTTTGTTGAAATTGTTTAGTTTTCACAGTAGGAAAATCTGGGATCAATTGTGCAGTTTCTAGTGTTTTGTGTTCGTGCGATACGTGTTACGACACGCGTCGTGCTGTTTTCGTGGTTTCACTCTTAAGTTGTTTTCGTCGTGTTGCTACTCTCGTTAGCCACGATACGAACACTTAAGAGGTGTTTGTATGTTGTTGTGTCGGTTAGATATAGCTAGTTCGTATTTCGTAGCTATTATTGATATTTGTATTTGCTTGTTGTTTATATGTTGCAGGTTCGCAGACGAGGACTACGGACACTGCTACAGGGGGATAGGTGGTAGATTTCATCTAGCTTGGAGTGTGGGTGAGTAGATTTAACATCTACAGGGGAATCGCCCGCATGGCGTTATGCGTCTGGGCTAGAAACCTTTACCTTTGTCGCATATTCTATATCATGTTTAGAATTGCGCATATACCTTACTGTTTAGTGATAGTCGTGATTGGACTAGTATCCTTAGGACACTGCACTATTATTGACGGCTCAGATTGCGAGAGCACTGATTGGATGCCACACACACCGTCAATAATTGCCATGTCATACACGACCATATTTTAGAAATGCTATTGTATGGTTAGGAACATTGTGACTTTTGATACATATTTCCTATTGTTATACTTAGATTTGACATGCTAGTTCCTGTTTACCTATAGGATGTTGTATCAGTAGGGCTAGATACATATACACCTAGGGACATAGATACAGGTGTACATGCCTTCCATACTTCACCTATACCTGATAGGTATATTACATCATCACATAGATACAGGTGTACTTGCATTCCATACTTTATTCATACCTGATAGGTATATCACATCAGCATACAGGTAGGTGTACTTGTATTTCATACTTATACCTGATAGGTATATCACATCACCATATAGGTAGATACCTATATTTCTGCTATACTGTTCATGTATTCATTTATTATCTGGTGAATGCTATGCTGTTCTTTTATACGCTTTCATTACAGTTTCATATTGCGTATATATTATTCATGGATTATCGCATTGTTATATGGATTTTTCATGATGTTTTCTGGATTTGGGGACCGTGGTGGTTCATGAAATTATGCATACATTTGAACACCCGGTTTCTTTGAGATGATATTATAGCATCCACCATGAGATTTATCGGTGCGGATATATATCCTATGCGAGGAGGCATCGAGAGCCGCATGAGGATACATGGTGGGGCCCGGAGGTACCCCGAAGCAAGAATGTTGTCGGAGTGAGCCGATGTCGCATTGAGGCGATGAGGCCTAGGGGAGCCATACTTTCCGGTGACATTACCAGAGACTCGGCGGATATCAGGGGGATACCGTTGGGAGTCATGTGCGTATCGATACGTCGAGAGGCGAGGGGCAGAGTGAGGCACTCGTGCTATCGTGATAGCGTATGATACGTACTTATCAGTATTTCTGTATCGATGCTTGACACATTGGTTTTATGATATTCCTAAATACTCTTGTATATATAACAGGGGATTGATCCGCTGTTATATATGCCTTTACACCAATATTAGTGGAATGGGACGCTAATATATGTGTATTGCCCTCATCATATTATTATGTCATTATATTTAGGATGTTAGAACTGTGATGGAGATTTGACTTGAGATTCATGAGATTCATTGGGATTGGATGATGATATCGTACACACTAGAGATGTGAGATCCACTTAGTGTTGTACATATGATTTATGTGAGATAGACTGATATTGTACAGACGAGATATGTGGGATCCACCAGCTGTTGTACATGAGATATAGGTGAGATATACCTGATATTGTACAGACGAGATATGTGGGATCCACTAGCTGTTGTACATGAGACATTGTGAGATATACCAGATATTGTACATACGAGAGATGTGAGATTCACTTGTGTTGTACATGAGATATATGATAGATATACTGATGTTGTACATACTAGATGTGTGAGATTTACACAGTGTTGTACATTCGATACTTAGGTGAGATACATTTGATATTGTGTAGTTGAGAAGATGTGACACTTAGATGATATGAGAGCTGATTTGGTGACTGATTGAGGAATTGGGATTTGATTTGTCTTATTGGATTGTGATCCTACCACGATGTCAGGATGCCGTGGAATTGACATATTTCACTCCATACCTCATCTTTATATACTTGTGCACTATTTTCATGTATTAGGAGTACCTGTGAGAGTACCTCCATGAGAGTTGCACATTTACTTTCTCATATCCCCAGAGCATGATTATTGCTTACTGTTGTCACATTATTATTGCAGGATATATTGGTGGTACTTGAGAGTGTACTTTCCATTATTACGTACTCATGACTGTTATTATTGAAATGGACATATATTAGATTCATGCTGTACGTTCATTCTCGCGATTACCTGCATATGTTATTTACTATTCACGAGTTGGCAACTCACCCCCGTTGTGCCACAGGTTTTGCTGGAGTTTTCCCCAAAGTAGTCAAGGCAAGCTATACAGCTTTTCAGCTACTTACTCATCTATCATCTTTTGGGTTGCGGATACCACTTCGCCTGTTAGTGTGCAGTTTTGACCAGGTGGGTTTTGTGGTTATCTGAGTGTATTGTATATTCGTTGTATATTGTACTCTCCATCTATTACCAGCAGTTGTTGTGACTTAGAGACTTGGTGAGGACGGTTTTGTATATATTGTGGATTTGTGGATTTTATACAGTTTCCTTTCTTTGTCTCTGATTTCTTCGCTACGGCGTCGTATATCTGTTGTGGTGTTGTTTTCCGCCGTTGGGCGTGGATTTTGCTCCCGTTTGGGATGCTTTACATTATATCTATGTTGTACCCTTTTTAGGGGCTGGTTTTTATAAAGGAGGTGCTGCCAAAATTTTACAGAAAATGTGGACTATTTTAAAGAATTTCGGTTGTGATTTCAAACGTTTACAAAACTTATTATTATCTTTTCCGTATTTTTATGGTTTAGATTTCTGGGTTTTGGCTTGCTTTTACTGCGTTACGTCTGGAGGCGTTGCGTAGTATTAGGGCCATCACGTACCTTTTTGGGTCGTGACATCGTGATAGATCAAAAAGGATGTTGGGACTTTCGCAGTCCAGGTACATAGACACCATAGTGAAGAGATTCAGTATGGATGATTCTAAGCGCGGTAACCTACCGGCTTGTCACAAAATCACCCTCTCCAAAGAGATGTCTCCCAAGACTGATTTGGAAAGGGATCGCATGTCGATTATACCCTATGCTTCTGCGGTAGGCTCTATAATGTATGCGATGTTATGTACCAGACCAGATGTAGCATACGCATTAAGCGTGTTAAGCCGGTATCAGGCAAACCCAGGGGAGAAGCACTGGATAGCAGTAAAGAACATTCTCAAGTACCTGAGGAGGACTAAGGAGATGTTCTTGGCGTATGGCGGAAAAGACCTCCAGATGGAGGCCTTTGCCGACTCTGGCTTCCAGAGTGACAAGGATGACTCCAAGTCCATGTCGGGTTATGTCTTTACCCTCAATGGAGGGGCGGTCTATTGGAAGAGTTCCAAGCAGGAGACTGTTGCTGACTCAACAATGGAAGCGGAGTACATAGCTGCTTGCGATGCCGCAAAAGAAGCTGTCTGGATGAAGAAGTTCCTCACAGAACTTCAGGTGGTTCCTACCAGTGTTGATCCAATACCTTTGTATTGTGACAACAACGGCGCTATAGCTTTAGCGAAGGAACCCAGGTCCCATCAGAAGTCCAGACACATCTTAAGGCGGTATCATCTGATCAGGGAGATTGCAGATCGCCGGGAGATCGAGATAAAGAGAGTAGAGACGGAGAATAACATTGTTGATCCATTCACAAAGGCCATTCCTCAGACGCAGTTCGAGAGGCTATTCGAGATGATAGGTCTATGATATGCCAGCTCATGGCCCTAGTGCAAGTGAGAGATTGTTAGTGTATATGCCCTAGGGGCCATTATTGTATCATACTTGTATGTATATTACTTAATGGAAGCTTGGGATATTCACAGTTGTATATACAGTCTTGCTAAAAATGGTAGTATGCTACTTGGTTTATGTCTACTTTAATATGTGCATATGTTTCTTGTAACGTATCACTTATACATATTAGTAGAGCCCATAGGATCTTTGCTTGATTACCAGCGTCGTGATGGCAATCACACTAGTGGGGGATGGGTAGTCTGTAAGCAACATCCTATACAGGTCCCTGGTCATTGGATTATCGAGATAGGGCATCGATATTCCGGAGTAGACTAAGTGTGTACGCTTCTCATCCCAGTTGGGGAGATGGTCTGTCCCACAGCCATCAGTACGTCGTACTGGAGATAGTATACAGGTGCTCGTTAGGTTACGGGTACACCGGACAGTACTCGCAGGGGAACTGTTGGTTGGTATTATACCAATCGTCAGTTAACAGTTCCCAGGTGACATGTGTATAGCATAGTCCACAGACTTGACACTGCTACTTCGCCTCGAGTGTGTCCCACTGTTCTTCGATTGCTACCCTACTACGGCTCAAAGGAGTCGTACAAACAGGTATCAGTTGGGTGCAGTCCCGAGCACTTAGAGGCAGTGACGGTTAGAAAGGATTCGTCTCTCCCGGTATTGGGAGTTGATATCGCGCTGTGTCAGAGAGCCATTACGCAAAGTCCCTGGCCAGGGCAAGTGAAATTTACTGGTAAGTTTCAGTAGTTTCTCAGGGTGTAATGGGCTACTCTCCGACACGACTTATACCGCTATTAGGGGACTGACGCTTGCCGCCCCCTAGGCTAAATATGCGATAGTCTTAGACGAACAAACCGGACTGTACGGAGATTGTCACATCAGGCTCAGTAGGAGTTCGGATGGGTTTCCTCATCGGCCTTCTTATCGACATCTACCTGGGGACCGTTACGTACAGCTAGTGCCGCTTGCGGTCTGTGGTTAAACCCGCTGCCAGCATAGTGTCGAGTCTTTAGAGTCCCACACAGAGGGTTTCCCTGCTCCAGGCGAAACGATATAGAGGTCGTATGGTTTTACGACAAGGGTTCGGACGCATACGTGTGTTTACACACGTACGACGTTCGGACAGTTTTTACTAGCCGGCTTTGGTTTAAGCCAGATTCTAGTATCAGGTTATTGGATTTATACAGTCTAAAGTTTTTCCGTGTTTTCACGGATTGGAGGGGCGTTCTTGTAATTTTCCCGGAAGCTTCTAGATGCATGGTGACTTGGGGGTTAAGGTGGCATAAGCATTTATTGCTTAATGACTCATTTGTGTGATTCATCCATGGAGTTAATGCTTCATTTATTGAATTCATGAGATGAATCACACAAGGTGAATGCATCAACCATGATGATTAATCATGTATATTATTTATTTGATAAATTGTTATGGTTGATATATTCAAATGAGTTCATTTTTCAATATCATTCTTATCATCACCTTCTCTCTCCTCAAGCTCTCTCATTCTTGAAACCCCAACCCTAACCTATCATGTGTTGAGATCAAGGGTTAGCTAGACTAATACATCCATAACCTCACTCTATATCCCCTAGGTAGCTTAGATTAGCACTTTGAGCAACCTAGTCATCTCAAGTAAGAGATCAAGCTAGGCGTAGGAGCTCTCGGGTGGATCATCTTTGACTCGAGGAGGCCGTTGAGGTACCGATGTTCCAAAGAGCCTACGAGGAGTGGAGGACAGCGATGAAGACCCGAAGAACAAGTAACGTGAGGTATAACTTCGAATCCGAGTAGTTAAACCTTTCGTAATTTGCTAGTATGGTTTAGATACGATTCATGCGCTCAAGTCCGTGTTACGAAGTTTTGATAATCGTTTTTCATATATTCCGCCTCCCCTCAAGTTCGTGGGGTGCGTGACATGGACTTACAGTACGTTTCGTGTATCGTTTTGGTTTTCGTTCGCGATTTCAGTTTACGACACTATGTGTGATATGTAGGTACCCCCCATGTGGATTCGAGACGACGAGTAGAGCGTAGCGTCATCGACTCCAGCAAGCAAGGATCAAGGTGAGTAGATATATATCTACGGGGGAAGTCGGGTGGATGGCGTATAGCACCCCCGTAGTTTCGTAGTATAAAATGCCTATGCGTTATGATATATATATATATATATATATATATATATATATATATATATATACTTTGTATTATGAGATGTGCATATGTAGCTAGACACGTTTTAGATGACTTTGGGTTAGTTTAGTGTATTTGGATGATAGTGTCGTTAGTTACTTTCTTAGTCGCGAACCCTAGAATAAGGTTTGCATACACACACACACACACACGCACACACACACTTGCATACATTTTATTACTTGTGCGTATATGGGGATATGTATGTATATATAAATACACATAGGTATGGGACTATGTATATATATACGTATACATATACATGGATGATGAGGATAGTACATGGTATTTGGAGATGAGTCGATGAGATTGGGCAAGATGCCATGAGATCGGTGATGTAACATGGCTCGTATTTGAGATACGACATGATATTGTAGAGGTCCTTGGGCGATGTGTTTTCATACACACACATACATATATGTAGATGGTATCAGTATGTACTAGACTTTAGATCAGTGCCCAGATCATGATATGATGATAAGGATACAAGATGAATAATGAGATAAATATGATAATTGACCGTACCCAGATTGGGATGCCGTACGATGGATTTACCGTACGAGCTATATATTCATGATAGATCTGCACTCTTGACTCGAGGATGTCATATTATATATTGTATCATATGTGATACTATTGAGGCAGGATCGCCGACTATTATATGTTATATATATCGACTCAGATTTAGGTGGTTTCCTTACCTTTTTGATTAGCCTGTTAGTTAAGTCCTGTGGTTTACTTGTAGATGTTAGACTAAACTCGAATCATACCTATTTCAAAACTAACGAATCGTGGGTATTTTAAAGACAGGACAAGGGATTCTACGGATATTTCAAAGGACGTACCTTTTTCTTAAAAACACCGTAGCCCTATTTTCTAAACACCACGATTCGTATTATTTCAAATGTCAAACTGTATGACTCATATATAAATGTATATTCTTATATGTTGCGTTATTATTCATGGTCTGCATATTATTACTGTTTGCATCGCATTGCATGCTTATATCGTATTTTCATTAGTTATTATTAAAATCATGTTGTTAGGACACCGGCACCATTACCGATGATGCGTATGCTCCACGTACACCTGCTTGCCTGCTCACACACACCATCATCGGTAATTGCCATGTCACATACACATTAGAAAATGCTACTTCATTAGTATAAAATGTTAGCTGATAGTTTCGACATGGTACTAGTGAGCTTGCTTTTATATAATAGCTTAGACATTGCATTTATTACTGTGATTTTCATGCATATTTATATATTCATCTGCCATGACATTATGGGTCAGTCCGGATTGCCAGAGCCCAATATTATGAAATTCATTGTTTATTTACCCTTGAGATTATGATTTCGGATTTCCATGAGATTTCTGGATTTACAGAAACTGCAAAGATTTTATAAACTGATTATCATTTTAAATAAAAGTTGCGGTTTTCTCATATTATGATTTGAGATATATCCACCATGAGTTTTCTCGGCTCTTGAGCAATATTATACACCCGATTCGAGGAGGAGGAACCGTCTGTGGGTGCATGGTGGACCCGGTGCGGTACCCCGGGGAGAGAAGGTCGCAGATGATGGCGTTGAGCCTGAGACAGGAGAGCACTACTGACCGGTGATTTTTTTGTGACACGCCGGATATACGGAGGATACCGACGTAGTCTTGAGATTATGATACAGGCCAGTCCGGATAGCCGGAGCCTGATATATTGAGATTTATGATACAGGCCAGTTCGGATAGCCGGAGCCTGAGGCTTTTAGATTTGATAATACAGGCCAGTCCGGATAGCCGGAGCCTGAGCTTTTGAGATATATATTTTGTGTCGATACTTGACATTGATTTGCTCATGATTTCATTGATGATACGTAAACTTATATAAACAGAAATCTCACCAATTAAAGAAAACAGTTTCCACATTTAAATGCATTCTGTTTTCATGCATTCATACCTCATATTTATGATATGTTGCTACCTGAGGCACTGATATGAGCACTTGGTATTACACTTATGCCTAGATGTATACCTTTGCCACCTTATCATGCTTCAGACCTTATCATTTTGAGGATATTTATTTTATGATCGTATTGACCAAGCTCCTAGCTCCACTTTGTCCAAGCTCCTAGCTCCACTTGTTCAAAGAAGAAGATGAAGCTAAACACTCTAAACTAATTGACTAGATTAGAGTAGAATGATGAGGTGGTTTGTTTTCTCTAATCAAAACCCTTTCTTTTTCATACCCTCACTCTATGGAAAACTCAAGAGAGCTTGGAGAATGAGGAGGAAGATGAAGGAAACTCAAGAGCTCAAGATAATATCAAAGATAAGGAATAATGAGAATAGAAAATAACATATATATTTTCTTGTTCTCATCTCAAACCATGGTAACAGATATCTAGATATTATTGTAAATGAGTTAAAAGCCAAAAGGAAAACTAATCCAAGGTTAAAAGTTTGGTGAAGTATGGTTTACTTTGGAAGAGTGTAGAAAGATAACCATGGATTAATTTTTCCTTTTCTTTTCTTTTAACTTAAATACAAAAGTGTGTGTGTGTGTATGTGTGTGTGTTTGTGTGTGTGTGTGTGTGTAAGTTCCATGTGAGTCTTGTATTGCCATTAAGGGTGTATCATCAACCATGATACTATGTATGCATGTATGTGTCCATGCACATCAACATATGCATACATAAAAAGAAATAGGATTAATAAAGAAATTAAACTAAAATTCAAATGTTAAATCAACACTTGATTTAACAAACTGGTCATATCACATACGACCCGACCAATAGAAAAATGCCCGACTAAAATACGGTATCACATGCACGTATTTAATCGGGTCCCCGTGCATATCTCATATGCACACCACATCATTTCGCTTGGTCTAGGGAACTCCTGTGTGGTACTCTAAGACTCGTCAATACGCCGGCAGTAGGTGATGATCATATCAAACACCCACAAGCTGCAAGTGGTCAGCTCAACGTAACGGCCACCCGGGTATTGAGCTATCAGAAGAAAAACCAGCAAAGCTGTCAAAACTCCCGTCGAGCCATCTGGAAACACTTACCGTACAGTCCGGTCTCTTTGTCAGATATGTTGCATATCGAGTCTAGGGATGGTATCGTCGACCCAATAACTCAATAAATCATGCTGGTGTATGGCTCATAACAGATCGAGAAACTACTGATAACACTTATCAGTAAATCTCAGCAGCCCTGGCCAGGGACTTCCTGTTATAGCCAATCGAGCATAGCACAACACTAACTCCCAATACCGGGAGAGACGAAAACCCCTCCTATCGCTCATTGCCTCAATGTGCCTCGGGACTGTACCCAAAGACCACCTGTTTACATGACTCCGTAGAGCCGTGGTAGGGTGGAGAACAAAGTACAGTGGGAGGACACCCAAGACTCTATGACGATCTCGGGTCTACAGACTAACCTGTACCAATGTCACCTGAGAACTGCTATCCGACGATAGATATAATACCATATAGGAGTTCTCGGCGAGTCCGTTCAGTGTACCCAGTCACCACTGGGCACCCGCATACAATCTTTGGTGTCAGCACACCAGATGGATAAGGGATCATCCATCGCCCATCATATGGGACAAGAATGGCATACACTAGTCTACTCTGGAATATCGATGCCCTGTCTCGATACACCCACGACTAGGAACAGTTCAAGGATATGCTTATAAACTACAAGTGTCCCACTAGTATGATCCGTAACATAGTCGCAGTAGTCAAGCAAATATCCTCAGGGCTTTCTCAACATGTGCATATGAATAAAAGCATGATCAAGTCAACATGTCAGATAAAGTAAACCAGATAGCATACTATCATGTCGAGCAAGAAAGTAATCTATATATACATGTCCAAGCATCCACTATACATATAATGGCCTCTAGGGCATACATATATCCAACAATCTTCCACTTGCACTAAGGCCAATTATTGGCGTATCGCATACCCAACATCTCAAAAAGTCGCTCATGCTGCGGCTGTGGAAGGGCCTTGGTGAGTGGATCCGCGGTGTTATTCTTTGTATCTACTCTCTGAATCTCGATCTCGTAGTGATCTACTATCTCCCGGATCAAATGATATCGCCTTAGGATATGTCTGGACTTCTGATGGGACCTTGGTTCTTTGGCTAACGCCATAGCCCCATTATTATCACAATACAATGGTATTGGATCAATAATGGTTGGAACAACTCCTAGTTCCGCGACGAACTTCCTCATCCAGACGGCTTTCTTGGCAGCATCATTTGCAGCAATATACCCAGCTTCCATCGTGGAGTCTACAACGGTATCTTGTTTGGAACTCTTCCAACTAACCGCCCCTCCATTGAGGGAAAATATAAACCCTGAGATAGATTTGTTGTCAACCTTATCACTTTGGAAGCTGGAATCGGTAAAGGCCTCCATTTGGAGATCCCCATTACCATACATCAAGAACAATTCTTTAGTCCTTCGCAAGTACTTAAAATGTTCTTCACTGCTATCCAATGTTTCTCCCCTGGGTTGGATTGATACCTGCTTACAACAGCCAGTGCATAAGCTACATCAGGGCGTGTACATAACATCGCATACATTATAGATCCTACGGCTGAAGCGTAGGGTATAATGCTCATGCGAGCTCTCTCTTCATCAGTCTTCAGACAGAAGTCCTTGGAGAGAGTGATTCCATGACAAGCGGCCAAGACACCACGCTTGGAATCTTCTATACTAAACCTTTTTAGGATGGTGTCAATGTACTTTGATTGGAACAATCCCAATAACCTCTTGGATCTATCTTTATAGATCCTAATGCCCAAAATGCACGAGGCATCACCCAGGTCCTTCATGGAGAACCTTTGTGATAAGAATAGTTTGCCCGATTGTAGCATAGGAATATCATTTCCTATCAAGAGAATGTCATCCACGTACAATACGAGCAATGTGACAGTATTCCCTACAATCTTCTTATAAATGCATGGTTCATCTATATTTTTGATAAAATCAAACCCTTTGATTGTATCATCAAAACAGATTTTTCAGCTCCGTGAGGCCTGCTTTAATCCATAAATGGATTTAAGCAATCTACATGCTTTCCCGCTGCTCCCACTGTCAATGAAGCCCTCTGGCTGATCCATATAGACGCATTCTTCTAAATCACCATTTAGAAATGCAGTTTTAACGTCCATCTGCCAGATTTCATAATCATAGTGAGCAGCAATAGCAAGTAGGATCCGAATGTATTTAAGCATTGCTACTGGAGAGAAGGTTTCATCATAGTCCAATCCTGGTCTTTGATGAAAACCTTTCGCTACAAGCCTTGCTTTAAAGGTCTCTACCTGTCCATCTACACCAATCTTTCTCTTAAAGATCCATTTGCACCCAACGGGTTTTATCCTATGAGGTGCAACATGCAAAGTCCATACTTTGTTGGTGTACATGGACTCCATTTCGGATCTCATGGCTTCCAGCCACTTCACTGAGTCACCACTCGTGATAGCTTGCTGAAAACTAGTAGGGTCGTCATCATCCATGATGCAATCTTCTCTATCACCATCAATGAGAAACCCATAGTATCTCTCTGGTGGGCGAGAAGTTCTACTAGATCTCCGGAGCGGCTGAGGTTCTTGAAGTTCTACTGCAACATCAGTTTCAACCAATTCGTCCTGAGTAATTTGTGTCTCTAGAACCTCTTCTAGTTCTACCGCATTGCCATCAGTACTATTTGTAAAGATTTCATTTTCCAAAAATGTGGCATGTTGAGAAACAAATACCTTTTGTTCCTCCATGTGGTAGAATAGATATCCATACGAATATTTTGGATATCCCATAAATTTACACATGACCGATCGTGTCTCGAGCTTGTCTAGATTCTGCTTTTTGACAAAAGCCGGACAACCCCATAACCTAACTCTTTTAAGAGATGGTCTCTTTCCATTCCATATCTCATATGGAGTGGTAGACACGGTCTTGGTTGGAACCCTATTTAACAGATACATTGTTGTCTTCAATGAATGCCCCCAAAAGGAAAGCGGTAATTCAGCATCACACATCATGGACCGTACCATATCTAATAGGGTACGATTCCTCCGTTCTGACACACCATTGTGCTGTGGTGTGTAAGGAGGAGTGAGCTGAGAGAGAATCCCATTCTCTTTGAAGAAGTCTGAAAACTCTGTACTTAAATACTCTCCACCTCGATCCGATCAAAGTTTCTTGATGCTCAAGCCTGTTTATTTTCTAATTCAAGTTTATACTCCTTGAATTTCTCAAAGCTTCGGATTTGTGTTTTAACAAAAACACGTGTCCGAATCTTGAGAAATCATCAGTAAAAGTTATGAAGTATGAAAAACCGCCTCTAGCATGTATAGACATTGGTCCGCATACATCACTATATATGAGGCTTAAGAGTTCCACAGCTCTTTCTCCGTGTCCAGTAAACGGAGTTTTGGTCATTTTACCTTTGATACAGGACTGACAAGTCACATAAAATTTATATTCAAAGGGATTTAAATATCCATCTTTATGTAGCTTGCTTAGTCTTGTTTCATTAATATGACCAAGTCTACAATGCCAAAGAAAAGCTTCATTTATATCTGAAAACTTTCTTTTATTGGTATGTTGTATATTGAAAACCGTGTGTTGGTTCAGGACGTAAATACCGTTATTCAGTGTACCATACCCAATCAACTCTTGATTTAAATTAATGTTCATAACATTATTCTGCAACACAAAATGATATCCTTCATTGTCCAACAAAGAAATGGATATTATATTATATAGCATATTTGGTACAAAATAACAAGGGTTCAAAACCATAATATAACCCGAAGGCAACCCCAGATGATACTCTCCTACGGATACTGATTGAAAACGATTTCGGATTGTGTCGGTTTAGAAAATTGTATATAGAAATCACAACCAAAAATATTTTGACCGCAATCAACTACGGTGTCAGATGTAGATCGTTAGTGAGTGTGGATCGTCCACAGGGAAAGTGTAATAGTTCGTCTTTTGAATTAGATGAATTGAAACTTTAAGGAAAAGACAACAAAACAATTCACGATTTATATTTGAAGTTCAAGAATTAGAAAATATAGATTTAATAACAAGAAAAAGATAGAATCGAGAATTAAGAGTTTGATGATTTTTCCAACCAAATATCAAGAATCGAAATGAGGCTCGTAGGAATCGATCGGATCTATAGATGTGATGTAATCTTTAGATGTCGTATTCTTATCCTTCGATGAGTTGATACTAGATCGATGATGATCGACGAGAGTTAGGGATTTCTAGTGAAACTAAGGTTTCATCATTTTTCCCTTGTTCTATCGTTGATATCATTCACATTCTAGCCTCTAGTAAATTCAAGAAACGATCGTAGATCCCTAATTTCGAGCGATAACAATCAAGAAAGCATCGCAACGAAACTAGGTCATCGATTCTTGAACTTGCTAGGGTTTACAAAACCCGTAGGACTTAAGAATTGTTTTAAGATTTGTTACATCATCATTCTATTGATCGTCTCGACTCCTCGACGAGCGGAGTTTTACTCAAACATCACAACGAGAACTACAATTACAAATTGGGATCGAATCATGATGCAAGAATTTAAAGAAAACAAGATTAAAGAATTTCACCTTTTATTTATATCAACAATTTCATTACATTCGCTCAAGAACTACAAGAGGAAGAACTCGATCGTCGATTTGGCTTCGCTCGGCTCCGTGAGTCGCGGATCGGCTTGGATCACTTGCTCGATTGGAGATCGGCTCCGCTCCTAAAAGGTTGAAAGGCTTCTCGCTTGATTGGTACTCGGGATCTTGAATTTGGATTGGAATTAGGGTTAGGGTTTCGCACAAGCCTTGTCACTAGACTTGTGGAAGAAGATGAGAGAGTAAAGAATGAACTAATGAACTATTCAAGAACAGCCCCTTTAACCCTAGATCTAGGCTCCTATTTATAGACCATCAAAACCCTAGATCTAGGCTTTCAAATTTGAATTTCCCTCCAAAAGTTTGTTGAGGAGATTTGAATTTCCCTCCAAAAGTTTGTTGAGGAGAAGCTTCTAGATGAAGTTTGTCAAGCCGAGCCTTCTAGATCTGCCACGTGGAGTTTCTACAATATTCTGGAAGCTTGGGCCGTTAGTTTAGAGCATGTGAGGAATTTTGAGCCGATGAAGCCATCAAAGCGCCGCGGAACCACGGCGCAAGCGCGCTCCCGCCGCGGAACCGCGGCGGTTTGGAAGCTTCAGGGCTTGGGTCTTCTGGTAAATGTTGGGCCTGATACTTGGGCCTTGTTTTGATATGTTGAATTTTATTTGTCCCTCTATATTGCTACCAGATATCATATCTTGGAGTTGGTGTATTTTTTTTTGATCAGCCACTTTTCCCAATTTTGGCTTTGTTCCTGCAATGTCCTGCACAAATCTCGAAACAAGTGTTGCGCAATACAGGGATGATGCGATGCCATAAAATACAGTCAATTTCCCTTAAAGTGCCGGTTTAAAAGTCTAACACATGCAATCCGATATTTTACAGCTGTTTTGCTATTATGTGTAATATGAATGCCGAACACTTCTAGATGAGTGCAAATACTAGGGAAATTGCCGTGTTAAAAATGCAGTATTTTCGACTGATCAAATTCCCCCAAACTTAATTTCGATCGTCTCGAGCGAACTGTTTTATTAAAAAGAGAAGGAGAAAATAAAGAAAAAGAAAAACTAACTAGCACACTTTTGTAGGCAACACGATTGCACTGAGCACGTGCAACAAGCCTTTAAACCTCTAGGTGTCCCTAGTAGGAGGAGTGTTGTCTCCTGAGGGTTTTCAGCGGATTGCACCCACAAAATCCAATAATAAAAGAAAGATCATGAATATTACATTTAAAGAAAAGAATTGTAAAAGAAAAGCTTCGAAAATTAGGGTTTTCAACTAAGCTAGCTTTTCGGTTGTCATGAGCCCTATCTTAATGGTCATGAAAAGATGTTAGAAATCACGTCCTCCCTCAATAAAACATCGTCTTATTTTTCATTCCTATCTTTCTTCCAAACATCGATCATATAACTCTGCGTGTGTGTAATGACATCCCTACACCCGGAGAATTCAATTCAAGCTATCATACTCTTGCCCATCAGCCTCAGTACTTTTTAATTAATGAATATTTAGACGAATTTGCTCAAACACTTTCATGCGACCGGTAATACTTCTTGAGGTACTAACCGACCGATTACTCATGTGTTTGCTTATTTGGTGTATTTTCCTCGTCTTGCACCACCTCAGGCTTAGCAGTGACTCCCAGACCAGTTGGCCTTAGGGCACTAGGTGAAGAAGCACCCTCGCTATAAATTTTTTTATTGCCCTAGGTGATAACAAAACCAGTGTCCATTTTTCTCACCACTTTATATTTTCTTCATTTCATTATTTTTATTTCCTTCATACTTTTGGCTTTTAGACAAGAGCATTTCAAGGTATCCTCTACTATCCCGAGTTTCAAGACGTGTGTAAGTGCGAATAGTAGGGTATCAACGTTCAAAATGTTCGGCTTCCAGAATAGAAACTATTTTTCAGACTTATTTTTATCCTCAGATTAGTGACTTCTTTCATCTTACTAACCCTTGGGACAATGGCTCATAACTACTTATTACTAGTTCGTATAAGAAAACTTCTAATTTTCTTGGTTTTCTTAAATTTTTCTAATCTCATGGATGTAATTTTTCACTATCTAAACTTTTATTATCTTATTTATGTACAAAAAATATTTTTATCTTTTGAAAAATTTTAAATTTTTATAGGTTTTCAAAAATGTTTTGTGCTTATGCAAAGTGATATGCAAATAATGCGAAAATAAGCACAAATCTCCCCCAAACCTGTTTTCAACATTGTCCTCACTGTTGCCATCTGCTAAATCTTGAAAAACCTATAAGCTTGGGAGGAATTTATTAGTGGGGGCAAAATATTTAAGTGAAGATCCTCCCCCAAACTTATTTTTGGCTCATCATTTTGTAAAAAAATTTCTTTTCAAGAGCCAGAAAAAATGCCCCCCCCAAACTTGAGTTATGCAATGTTAATCTTTTGAAAATCATATGAGGGGGTCAAAAATCATTGGTCGATGCCAAGCTTTGCAAAGACCAAAAGTTAACACCAACCATTCAAAAATTTTATCAATGCAGTGCTCTGGTTGGTGGAAGAAGAAGTGGGGAAAGGGTAAGGGGTGGAATAGAATGTGTGTGCGTCTCATTTTGGAGAGACGATGCAGTGTATGTGATGGATTACTCGCATTCTTTTTACAGCTCAAAAGAAGGGGTGGAGGTTCAATTTCATTGATTGGGAGATGATTCATCTCAACGCCCGTGTCATTCAAAAATGCGAGTTCATCAGCGAAGATCTCCTCAAAAGTTCCATCTATACCCCGGTGAATAATGTCATCACAAAGTGCGGGGTGATCTTCAGACTCTAAAAGCAGTTCATAATCGGTGTTAGTTGTTGATCCGGATATCTCGGTGGAAGAGTCCGTATGTGTATGATACATAGTTGGGTCAAACAATAACGTATGAAAAGAGTCAATATCGGTATCATGAGGATCGTCAAATTCGCTGCTGTCGACATCCATTAAGTCGACAGAACAGACCTGAGCAGTAGGTTCGGAGGGTACACTTCCCAACTTGTAAATGTTCAGCTCTATTGACCTATTCCCGAAGGATAGGGTCATAGAACCATTACGACAGTTGATAATAGCATTGGAAGTGGCCAAAAAGGGGCGACCTAAAATCACCGGAATTTGATTCCGTGGGTTCGCGACAGGCTGTGTATCAATTACAATAAAGTCCACAGGGAATATAAATTCCCCGATTTTTATTAACACATCCTCCAGTTCACCCCTAGGTTTGGTGATAGATCGGTCAGCCATTTGGAGAGTGCAATGGGTTGGCTTCAACTCTCCGATACCTAGTTGCTCATAGACTGAGTATGGAAGCAAGTTAACACTAGCGCCAAGGTCTAGTAGAGCACGGTTAATGTGTTTTTCCCCAATCGAAATGGAAATAGTAGGATATTCAGGATCCTTACGTTTCCTCGGTAATTGTTGGGGGAAAGCCATGTCTACTGTCTTTGCCATGAATATCTTCTTGGGCACTTGAGTCTTCCTCTTCCTAGTGCACAAGTTCTTAAGAGTTTTCGCATAGGACGGAACTTGTTGGATAGCATCTAGGAGAGGGATGTTGATGTTAACTTGCTTAAAAATGTCCATGATCTTCTCCATATGTGGACTCGATGTGTTAACCCTTAACCGATTAGGATAAGGTGCTTTAGCAATAAGCGCTGGGTCCATCATAGGAGAAGGAAGTGTGTGTGGACCCGATCCCAAAATAAAAGTGGGGATCGTCTGTGGAGGAGTAAAAGAGGTGGTGTCACGACCCGAAAGAGCACGTGACTGGCCCTTGAACCATATGAAGTCTATAGGACTCCATCTGATCCAAGTAAGCCAAAAGCCCAGAAATCTAAAACCATTTTAGGAATAAGTAAAGAAAACTGGTTTAAAGAAGTGAAGAATACAGGTTTGAAATCAAGGTTTTTAAATAACTAAGCCGAAAGTACGTTTTGAAAACAATAAAGTCTTTTCTAAAAATTTCGGCAGAGTTTCTCTTGTAAAACTGGCCCCGAATGGGGTACAATATGAATAACAATATATAAAATGATAAAGGCATCCCCAAGCGGGAGCTAGCTCTTCGTCAATCGACGGTCACAACCACGCAATGATATGATAATATACAACGCCAAGTGGCGAGGATCAAAACCAAAAGAAAGCTCAAAAGTAGCAAGAAAACCGCAATACTACTAAGCGCGACTCTAAGGTCGAATAATACAACACTGTCTCTGAGTCTGAAAGAATATACAAGTTTTGGTTGATGGACAATTTCTAGATACAATGAAATAAATAAATACAATGGTGATTCTTGATACGAAAGAATCCACCTACCAAAGCAAATCACCCGCAAGAAGGTAGTGTGCCAGAAATGCCGCAAAGAAACCTGTACGGCAGAACCTGCAAGAACTGTGGCACAACGGGGGTGAGTTGCCAACTCGTGAATAGAAACATCTACAAGAAGAAACCGAATGCACGACATAAACCTAAGTCAACGATCAGTAATATAATCCACAAGAGTACATCTGAGTGTAACAAGGTGGCAAGGTAACATCTAATCATGTATGTAGTGCCAGGTACTCAGGTAATAACATGTCATCAATATAAGGTATGTCTGCATGAAGTAAATATGGTGAATATCAAAGATATCAATACACATATATTAGCGTCCCATACCACTAATATTGGTGTAAGATAAGTGTAAATCCAGTCTGTATATCTGTGGAACCCGTCCACCTGTCACCCACTGACAGCAAGCATCATGTATGCAATGTGAGGATATAACCAAAATCATGGAAAACTCATCATGAAACCCGTGCCAAGCATCGACACGTAAATCCTCATCCATATGGGGCTCCGTCTGCGGTATCGGCCCTCGGCCCCCGGCAGTACGAGTCAACCCATGTCCATCTCTGGGCTCCGTCTGCGGTATCGGCCCGTCGGCCCCCGGCAGTACGCCCATCTCTCAGCTCCAGGCGGTATCCCCCGGATATCCGCCGAGCTCAAATACAATCACCGGTAGGTACTCGCCCGCCTCCAGGCTCAATCGGCATAACCCATCGATCATCTCGCCGAGGGGAACCATACCGGGCCCACCACGAACCCGCAAACGGTACATCACCTCCTCGAATCGGGTTTCAAGCACACGTCTCAGCACCGAGAAAACGCGTGGTGGACGCACCGAAATATCATATCACGAGGTACCGGGTTTTCATAAAAGTGCCTCTTTTATTAAATAATCCCACGGTCCTCAAAACCAGAAATCACATGAAAATCCACATCGAGAAGTAAATCCAATGCAACGTGCTATATAATCAATCCATGATGTATGCGACAAGTAAAGAGAGGTAATCATATCGGAAATCATGTAACATGGAATATCTTGCAGTCCTCAATCTCAATCAAGTATGAATCATCTATGTTTGTGTACAGGTACATGTGTACAATATGCCAAGCAGTAATCATATTATGAATGCAACAGTACTACAGTGTAGTGGCATGGCAATTATCGATGATGAAGTGTGTGAGCCGGCAAATAGTGTACGTGAAACATACGCATCATCGATAATGGTGCTGGTGTCCTAACAGCATGATAATAGCATAATAATGAACATATGCCAGCAACACGAATAGCAGGAAAATGCAGATATCTAGTAGTCAATACCACAGTGAAGTATCTACTATGCAAACTACATCTAAGTATCAGGTCAATCAGGAGGGGTAGGTGTGGAAACCTCCTAAATCTGAGTCAGCATATATAAAGATATATAGTCGGTGATCTCGCCTCAATGTCATATCATAAGATATCCTCGAGTTATGAGTGCGGATCTATCATCAATATCGGCTCGTACGGTAAATCGTCGTACGGCATCCCCAATAGCTAGGTAGGGGTCAACATCTCACTGTCTCATCACATAACAGATATCACCATCATCAGATCATATAGTCTGGAGTACTACTCTATGTCTAGTACAAACGGTAACATCAGTAAGTATGCATGCGGGGGTAAACACATATCCCAAGCCCGCAAGAATCACAAGTCATATCCCACATATGAATCGTATCAAATCACCGATCCCAGGGCACCAAGCCCACATCATCGACTCATCTCCAAAGTCATCACATATCGTCAATCACAGTGCAGGTACAAGTGATAAGCAAGGGTGTGTGTATAGGTGTAATTCTATCCTAGGGTTCGCGACTATGAACTACACTAGTCACTTCTAACCCTATACTATCCACAATACACCTATATCACAACAACTACATAATAATCTATCTACGGACTGCGGGGGTGCTATACGCCATCCACCCGACTTCCCCCTGTAGATATAATCTACTCACCTTGCATCACCAATTGCGGACGTCACCACATATGCTTGTCGTCCCGAAGTCTTCATGGGTACCTACACATCAAAATATCGTATATGCGCATTAAAACCAAATCCAATCTAAAACGGCGCATGAAATCCAAAACGATGCGATAAGGGGCCTATAGGTGAAAACCTATGGCACGCCTTCAAAACCATCAATAACTCCTCTATACCGTCGTATAAACGACAAATAGTCGAGGCAAAACACGTTCCACCATTTCAGAATCAAAAATACGGAATACGGAAATACGAATCCAAAACAGCAACTTAGGATATAAGTCCCAGATTTCCCCCTAGATAGAATCTGTCAAAACTAGAAGTACCCAGGGCCAAGAATTGATGAAATGGGGCCAGGCACGCAAAACGAGGAAAATCCCCTCTGCTCTGGCCGCAAATTGCGGCCAGAATGGGAGAATTGGCGGCCGTACGGAGGAGTTAGGGGCTAGGGTTTGGGGTGTTGCCTCTATGCTGCCTGCACATCTCAATTCCCACTCAATATTATTTTAGGGTTCTCGGGGTGTTAGCAGATTCCAAATAACAGTGACAGAATACACAATTTCCCCGATATTGGTTTCTAAAATCCGTATTCTGGTGTTTGCTTCAGGTTTTGGGTTTCAATTCAAACACTAGGGTGTTGGTGTATCCTCAATTGAACTCAATTTCACAATACAACCCAAGTTCCTCACAAACCCTAACTAGGTTTTCATCAAATCCATAATATCACACAATATCGATTAAATCTTAACATGGGGTTATAGGAAAAGCTATGATTGAGCAAATGGTTCAGAAATTACCTTCATTAGCAACTCAAGAATTTTCTTGAGTTGCCCTCTAGTGGCCAAATCCATGCTTCTTTAGCTCCATGTGTAGATCTAGGGATTTTGCACATTTTTAATGAAATGGACATGTGGTTTTGGGGTTGATTTTGAGATGATTCATGGCTTGAAGAGGGGAGGATGATGGGGGGAAAGGCAGCAGCAGCAAGAGGAGAAAGAAGAGGGGAAAAATGATGGGAGAAGAAAATGGTTAAGGGTTAAAGGTCAACCTCTCTCTCTCACCTACCCTCATCATTTCACTTTCTTTTCTTTTTTCCCTTTTTTTTTTCCTTTTCTTTTAAAACCAAACCTTCTCACAAGAATAGTAAACCCAAAAGAAATCCATGGGAAGAAAAGTGCACAAGTGTAGAAAATGTGATATGTGCAAGTTTTGCACAAAATTACCAAAAAACCCGATTAGCGATTTTAATCGCGATTAGCACTAAATTAGTGTCAAAATGATCACCACAACTTAAAAATGTCATAATTTCAATAATTAACCCATTTTAGAATTTTCCATAATTTTCCATAATTTTTCTAACATTTTTCCTATTTATTTGCATTAAATATTAAAATAATCAATAAAATAATATTAAATTATAAAAATTCCCAAAATTAATATTTTATATTTTTGAAAATGTTACAGGTGGGCTGAAGTGGCGAGCCTTTTGGGAAACGAAGAATAGGCTCGGAAGAAGGTGGTGGGGTAGAAGAACTGGGGTCAGAATTAGAAGTGTGTGTGTGTGAGGAAAGGTCTCAGCCGGGGGGTTATTGATTGATTTATCAGTATCATCAAACTTTTCCCCAACGTGAGTGTCAAGCACTCTTCCAGATCTCAACGTGATTGCATCCACATGATGTGAATAGCCAGGATTGGGTAAAGGTTGAGCTGGAAGTTTCCCTTTCTCTCTTGCACGCATTTCGGCTTTTAGTTGTGCAATTTGTTCTTCCATCGATTTGATGTTCTCATTTTGAGAGATAATGATCTTCATCACATTCTCGACGGAAGATTGCAAACTTGCCGTCCCTTGGATGGATTGTTTCATGAAAGTATCCAAGGTTTGTGCTAGTGCAGAGGTATTATCTGTACCGGTTAATTGCAAAGAGTTTTCATGTGGTGCAAAAGTGTTGGCCGGATTTTGGAAGTTTTGTGATTGGAAGGGGTGCTGACTCAATTGAAGTTGTGGGTGCTGTTGTGGTGGAGGGACCCTTTGGAAATTGTTTTGGGTTGGAACCGTGTTTTGAGATTGTGATTGGTTCCAAGCAAAATTTGGGTGATTCCTCCAACCCTGATTATATGTGGAAGAAAATGGATCGTTTCTAGGTCTTTGAAATGCGGCATTGGTATGCTCGTGACCTTGAAACGGAGAATTTAGTGGACACTCTTCCGTCAAATGAGAAGGATCAGAACAGCATCCACATACAGTTTTGGAGAGTGATATTTGACTTAGGGCGGCTAAAAATTTGTTTTCCATAGTCTCGAGTTTCTTTTGCATAGCTGAAATGTCAGCTCTAACTCCTATGGAAATATTATTTCCATCCCTAGATGATTGACTCACACCCTCCCACTGTAAAGATTTTTCAGCGAAATTTTCTAGAAAATTCCAGGCTTCCCCATCATCTTTAGTCATGAAGTTGCCTTGACACATGGATTCAAGGGTCTGTCTTGTGTTAGGATTAATGCCCTCATAAATGATTCGGCACAGTTCCCATCTAGGGATGCCGTGATGTGGATATTGGATAACAGATCCTTGAAGCGTTCAAGACATTTTGAAAATGTTTCATTTGGAAGCTGGGTGAATTGATAGATTTCGCTACGGACTCGAGCTGTCTTTTGATGTGGGTAGAATTTCTTAAGGAATGCTTTGACGAATTCATCCCAATTTGAAATGGAATGTGCGGTAGTGTTATACAGCCACTTCTTGGCTAAATCGCACAAGGTAAATGGGAGAAGACGTAGACGTAAAGCATACACAGAAAGCTGTGAAGTACCCATCATTGCGCATACATTTTCAAATTTGGTGATAAATGCATATGCGTCTTCAGACTCGAGACCGTGAAATTTTGGTAGAAGGTTGATGTATTGGGGTTTTATTTGAAAATTTTCCCCGTTGGCTGGTGGAATGGAAAGACAAGTGGAAAGTGGACCTCGTGTAGGATAGCACCTCTCTTGGAGAGAGATGCGAGGTGGATTCTGCGCACCAACGGACGGCGGCAGATTAGTGGAAAAGAAGTTCGATGGAGGTGGATCCATCGAAGTGGGTGTGGTGGTGGGTAAAAGAAAGGTAAATGTAGAAATACCGACTTTTGGGTCGATAAAAGGAAACGCGGACTAACGGGCACTAGAATCCTGTGTCCAGCCTATCTTGCACTAAAAAGGGTTAGTACAAGTGGCAGCGTGAATTTATAATTAGGGGAAATGATGAATGTGATGTTTGTTTTGAAAATTGATACGGATTTTTAAAAAAAATGATGCAACACAACAAATGCAACAAGCAATACCCTAATTCTAATGGTCACCTAGGTCAAACTCTAGACCGCTCCAAACTGCCAAAAGACAAGTCGCAGGATAAAATCCTCCACTGCCTCTTTGTCCCCCTGTGGCCAGGTAAGTGGGAAGGTACTCCACTACGTAAGTAGTGGGCCTAATTAATAACCACTAGCCTTCGACACACTTGCCTTAGAGACAACAAGAAAATGCGGATAAGCAATGAATTACCCACGGCCTTCTCTTGTCCTAAGTGAGCGCGACAGTCCTTAGAGTCATCTCTAGATATTTTTTAGTTAATTAGGGTAAATGCGGATGCAATTTTTGCGATTTTCGGGGCTTAGGAAGGGTAATGAACTCCCCACCAAATCTGGATTAGGTCTTTGCCCCTTAATGTCCGTATTAATTATGCAAACAACCACAAAGATCAAAACAAGCACAATTTAATTTGCTTTTTGCGGCGCTGCGATTATTTGCAAAGAAACCTGCAGCAATTTGTTATTTGGAGCAGATGAAGAAGAAGATAAGAAAGTATAGAGAGTTACCAAAAAATTTTGAACAGTGAGAATGCAAGAACGCGGCGGAACCGCGGTTTAAGATGCCTAATGCCGCGGAATCGCGGTCACAGGGAGGGATCACTACACAGAAAATTAACAGTGAGCTTCTGTTAACTCCTCAAGCTCTCTGGAATTCTCAGAAAAAATTTTCTCCAGCTCTAATGATTCCAGATTTCCTCGCAATCAAATCACAACACACGTATTAGGGTTTGTACGAGTTTAGATCTAAAAATTATAATGGAATAAATTTTTCAACTCAAATTTCAAAATACGAACAATTAGCGCACTATCCCCGGCAACGGCGCCATTTGATTGTTGATAGAATTCTTGTTTGTGTAAATCAAATCAAATAGTCCCCGGCAATGGCGCCATGTGATTGAAAACGATTTCGGATTTTGTCGGTTTAGAAAATTGTATATAGAAATCACAACCAAAAATATTTTGACCGCAATCAACTACGGTGTCGGATGTAGATCGTTAGTGAGTGCGGATCGTCCACAGGGAAAGTGTAATAGTTCGTCTTTTGAATTAGATGAATTGAAACTTTAAGGAAAAGACAACAAAACAATTCATGATTTATATTTGAAGTTCAAGAATTAGAAAATATAGATCTAATAACAAGAAAAAGATAGAATCGAGAATTGAGAGTTTGATGATTTTTCCAACCAAATATCAAGAATCGAAATGAGGCTCGTAGGAATCGATCGGATCTATAGATGTGATGTAATCTTTAGATGTCGTATTCTTATCCTTCGATGAGTTGATACTAGATCGATGATGATCGACGAGAGTTAGGGATTTCTAGTGAAACTAAGGTTTCATCATTTTTCCCTTGTTCTATCGTTGATATCATTCACATTCTAGCCTCTAGTAAATTCAAGAAACGATCGTAGATCCCTAATTTCGAGCGTTAACAATCAAGAAAGCATCGCAACGAAACTAGATCATCGATTCTTGAACTTGCTAGGGTTTACAAAACCCGTAGGACTTAAGAATTGTTTTAAGATTTGTTACATCATCATTCTATTGATCGTCTCGACTCCTCGACGAGCGGAGTTTTACTCAAACATCACAACGATAACTACAATTACAAATTGAGATCGAATCATGATGCAAGAATTTAAAGAAAACAAGATTAAAGAATTTCACCTTTTATTTATATCAACAATTTCATTACATTCGCTCAAGAACTACAAGTGGAAGAACTCGATCGTCGATTTGGCTTCGCTCGGCTCCGTGAGTCGCAGATCGGCTTGGATCACTTGCTCGATTGGAGATCGGCTCCGCTCCTAAAAGGTTGAAGGGCTTCTCGCTTGATTGGTACTCGGGATCTTGAATTTGGATTGGAATTAGGGTTAGGGTTTCGCACAAGCCTTGTCACTAGACTTGTGGAAGAAGATGAGAGAGTAAAGAATGAACTAATGAACTATTCAAGAACAACCCCTTGTTGGAGATAGTGCCCTCAGAGTCAATTATTGGATCACAGGCACGTGATTGCAATGATTGAGGGAGGACCTGTCCCAGTAGGACAGTCTTACTCAAGATGATAGTATGCTATCTGGTTTATCTTTATCATCGTGTACTGCTTTAGGTGACCTTACGAGTCGCTATTACACGTTGATAGAGCCCCTAGGATTCTTGCTTGACTACCAGCAGTATGAGGGCAATCATATACGTGGGAGCTGGGGTCTATAAGCACATCCTTAAAAGGTCCCTAGTCGTGGGAGTTTCGAAACAGGGCATCGATACTCCATTAGTAGACTAGTGTATACAGTCGAGACCCCGACGAGGGGCGGTGGCCGGTCTCACAATCCACTGGTGTCAGTTGGTTCACCTAAGATGTATACAGGTGCTCATTGGGTTATGAGTACACCGGACAGGACTCGCCGGGAACCTGCTGGTTGGGATTATACCAGACGACAGATGGAAGTTCCCTGGTGACATGTGTACAGGTTAGTTCATCGACCTGAGATCGTCATTTATCTTGTGTGAGTTCCCACTGTGCTTTGATTACTACCCTACCATGGCTCAAAGGAGTCGTGCAAACAGGTTTTAGTTGTGTACAGTCCCGAGCCACATGGAGGCAGTGAGCGGATCTGCAGGGGTTCGTCTCTCCCGGTATTGGGGGTGAGGTCGCGCTGTGTCTAGGAGAGCCATTACACAAAGCCCTCGGCCGAGGCAGGAGATTTACTGGTAGGTATTCCAGTAGTATCTCAGGGTGTTCTGAGCTACACTCCGACACGACTTGTACCGCTTTTGGGGGTCTGACTTTTACCAACCCCCTAGGCCCGCCATGCGATACTCATAGACGAATGGACCGAACTGTACGGATATTGTCACTGACAGGCTCAGTAGGGTGTCAGGATGAGTTCACTCATCGACGTCCCTTTTGGTCAATAGCTAGTGGCCCATCACGTATGGCTAATACCTCTGACGTGCTAGTGGTTAAATCCACAGCCATAGTATTGACGAGTCTTTAGAGTCCACCACACACAGTTACTCAGGTTTCGGGCGAAACGCTGTAGAGGCCTTATGGAGATATGGTAGGGTTCGATCAGATACGTGCGGTATTGCACGGATCGTGATCGGACGGATTTTACTAGACGGCTTTAGCTTAAGCCGGATCCTAGTATAAGATAGTGTATATTTTGTCTCTTTGTATTTGTGTTCAGTGGGAATACAAATGCGGGCATGTGTATGCAGTAGTGGGGTTTTCCTTTAATTTATTACGGGATCAGTTTTCTGGAGTTGCCAGTTTGCATTCCGTTCCGGCCGGTTTTCTTTTATTCCTTCACGGCCGGACTTTCCGATGGAGGGTGTTATTTGCAAGTTTGCAAATAACACATTGTGGAGGGGTTTCTTGCATATGTGAGGCATCATGAGTGTTCTTTCATCATGAGATTCTTTTATGGTCGTTTCCTTTGCTTTTATTGGATGAGGATTGATATGAAATGGGTGTGACCATTTTCATATTAGATTATTCTTTTTCTTCTCTTGGATTGGGATTTTCTTTTTTCCTCCACCATGATAAAAGGGGCCGGCCATTTTTTTGGGGAGGGGGATGAGAGGATCTTTTTTCTAGTGGTGGAAATATATCATCTCATTCTTATGCTTGCTTGCAAAAATTACATACATCACTCCATAGCTTATTTTTCCTCCTCCACTACATTAAGGCGACTCCATAAACCCCAAGAGACAAAGGTTTTCTAAACTTGCCTACAGCAAATCTTGGACGCGTCGGCTAGCCAACTTCGCGCCCGAGTTGCCTCGGTCCAGAGGTGGGAGCCCGTAAAAGTATTCGGCTACGTGCTGCCCTTTCCGACGAGGACGTGATGGACGGAGATTCCGCGGGAGATCGGAGTGGAGACGAAGACCGAATGGCACGGATCGCTTGGTATAACTTCTCTACTCTTTTCTAGTTTGCTAGTAGCTAGGTTAATGGCCCGATCCGGGTGAAAAGTGCGCGGTGGTGCCGGTTTGCTAGTTTGCAAAGTTTTTGTTTCCGCGTTTCCGGCGTCGGATCGACGGCCGGGGCGCCGCCGCGGACTTACATTGGTATCAGAGCCATGCCATTAACCTTGTCTAGCTTGCTCTAACGTGTTTACAAGTTCGATCGAACGGATTTTCCGAAAACCCATTTTCATTTGCACAGTTTTCTGTCGAAATTTTTTTGGCTCCAAAAATTTTTCAGTACATTGCAGTGACATGTGCAGGGAATTCTAAGCATTCTGTGAAAATTTGGTCGCGTGATCTCACTATTCCACCGCGGAACCGCGGCCAAACCCACTTTTTTTCCGCCGTTCCGCGGCCATTTTTACTATTCATTGGACCAAAATTTTGCAGTGAGCTCCTGCGTTGAAAATAGGGTTTTTGGAATATTCTTTTTGGGCCTAGACTCTCTTTAAGTGCTACAGTATTGCTTGGGGCCCACTTCGATAAATTTAATCGATCGAAAAGTTTAAACACATTAGTTCACAGTATTTACATTATATCTGCGACCGTGAATGTCACTTGATCGGTAAATCCTGTCTAACTGCTATAGCCCGGTTAGACGGATTTGCGAACGTGACATTCACGTTGATGTTCTGTGATTGTGCTGTGTTGTTGCGGATCGGTCGTGGGGATAGCCTGGTTGCAGTGGTAGTACTGTTTTGTTGTATTATGTACATTTGATATTGCGGGGCGAGCGTCCGACATGTGGACTGCCGTCACTGCCTGTTTGTATTATTCTTTTGGGGCACGACCTGGTTGCGGTCGATGTACCCGTTGTATGTATATTTTACTTTCTGTACTAGGATTACCCCAAGGTGGGGTGCACGGATAGCCGGGTTCTAGAGGGCAACGAGCCCGCATCTCATGGCATTGAGACGGAGGGGGCTTCACTCTAGAATTGGCGGGCTATTCGCCGCACTCGTAGGGGTATAGGTTGACCCAGAAGGGGTGCCCAAGTTACCGGATTCCGTGAAGTGCCGGGTGGTCCATTCACGTTGCTGAAGGGGGCTGCCTCGCTTCAGGTTTTAGCGGGTAACTTGCCGCGCCCGTAGGGGTCTAGGATTTCATTGCACAGGCTATCCACACGACCAGGGGAACGTCGGGTTTCAGTAGCGGCTCTATGAAACCCGGGGATCCCAGATATCTGTATTGTTCTGTGATGCTGTACATTTCTGTGATGTTGCATTTTATCACGCCTTGAGCGAAAATTATATATTATATATATACTAGTAGATGTTGTATATGTTTTGCACCCGCGCTAGTCCAGTCCCCGCTCTGTTGTTAGTTAAGTAACCTAACGGGTGATGACGGGACCCAGTGGCGAATGTGGATAGCATATACGTACATCATTATTTTCGTTCTTTTGCGGTGTGATCAATTGATGGGACTGCGTTGATTCGGATCAATGCAAGATTAACAAACCTATTTGATGTTGTTGGAACATTTTTCAAAAGCTGTTATTGCAAGGGCGTTCTCTTTTGTTTTGCACAGTGGTATTCGGTTATGAATATCCAGCTCCTCAGTCGATGAGGCAAGGGCCGAGATCCCTTCACCGGGAGTGACCCCTTGGACAAAAGTTTGCGTCAGGGCAATAACTTCACTATAGCCGATTACTTTTGCTTTGCATCGTGGTATTCAGTTGGAATATCCTGCACCTCATTCTACGGAGAAAGAGCCGAGATCCCTTCACCGGGAGTGACCTCTTTAGCGAAGGTTTTTCGTTACTATATATTCTAAAAAGCTATCCGTTCCTTCAACGATATCAAGTTCATTACGTTAAAGGTTTTCGCCAGAAACCATTCGTAGCCCTCCATCATTTCAGTTAAATATTCGGTAGTATTCAAGCTATGTATTTTGACCTCACGCCAAGGCATAGTGTTTGGTAGCTACCGGGTATTTATCTGTTGCATAGATAGATGCGTTGGTTTGGGACAGTCGTACTACTATTTTGGCCTTCGTCAAGGGTATGTACGGGTGGGTTCAAATTAACCTGGATAATGATGGGTAGAACTTGACATGTGACTTATGATATTTTGACCTCACGCCAAGGTCATAAGAGCATGGGGCAAAAATCACATCGGGAGTTCCTAAAGAAACTGGAACTTGCCAGATATGCGCGTACCTTCTGGAGTGTGATGACGTGAGAGGATTCCGTCACGTCATCATGCGATGATAGTTAGATCCCGATTCCCACTGATGAGTTGGTTTACTCCTCGGGTGATCCCGGCTAATTCTTCTTTCAGGTTTGGGGAAGAATTTGACGTTACAGTGGGAGGTTTCCAGATTAGATAAAGTGATAACCATTCTGATCTAGGTTAGAGTGCACGCTGAGTGTTTCTTTTCTCTCTCTCTTTGGCAGCGACCATTGACCCGACCCTAGACTATGACTCAGTGACCAAGATTAACCGAACCTTCTTAACACTGGCTTATGGATTGTCTGAGTTGCAAACCTCATTGCTACTCCTACTTTTGCCCTTTTCTCCAGAACACCCCGTATTACTACGAACGTCCACTTCCATTGGACAAAACAATCGTATGTGTAAGTCGATGTACTACACCCCAATACTTGTGGGGAGGCGGAATTTTCAAAAACGAACTTGTTTAGTGAACGAACATCGACTAACCGCTTGAATCGAAGCTAAACCATAAATAACCAAACACAAAGTGTTTCTAAACTACTGTGTTTAGGGATTATACCTAATGAACTAACTCCTTCATCTTTACGAACTCCTTGTTCTCCTCGGCCTTCTCGAAGTAGTAGACGATCCACCCGAGAGCAAACCTCCAAGCTTAGCCTCTAAACTTGAGGCAACTAACCTTCTTGGATTGCTAATCAAAGAAGATAGATTGAGATAGAGTGATGGTTATGGATTGTTTAGTCTTACTAACCCTTGACCTCAACTCATGAGAGGGGAGGATTAGTCTTTTGAAGAGAGAGAGCTTGAGGAGAGAGAATGTGTAGATAATAAATGAGATGAGATTATTGAGTATCATAATAAATATGAAGCATTCTCTTTTATGAAGAAAAGAATAATACATGATGAATAAGCATGCTTCACAAATATCTAATGGTGATTCATTATCAAGAGTCATTAAGCATTTATGATGCTTTAATGACATGAATGAATCACCCTCATGACTCACTAATCTCATTCATTGCATATGACACCTAAACCTCCTTAGTCACCACTTTTAGAAGCTTCTCGCATAATTACGAGAACGCCCCACCAATCCGCAAAAATACGGAAAAAATTTTGACTGTAAAAATCCAATAACCGGATACCAGTAACTGGCTTAAACCAAAGCCGACTGGTAAAAACTGTCCGAAAGTCGTACGCGCGTAAACGCACGTATGCGTCCGAACCCTTGTCGTAAAACCATACGACCTCTATATCGTTTCGCCTGGAATAGGAAACTCTCTGTGTGGGACTCTAGAGACTCGACTACTACGCTGGCAGTGGGTTTAACCACAGACCGCAAGCGGCACTAGCTGTACGTAACGGTCCCCAGGTAGTTGTCGATAAGAAGGCCGATGAGGGAACCCATCCGAACTCCTATTGAGTCTGATGTGACAATCTCCATACAGTCCGGTCCGTTCGTCCAAGACTATCGCATATCCGGCCTAGGGGGCGGCATGCGTCAGTCCCCTAATAGCGGTATAAGTCGTGTCGGAGGGAAGCCCATTACACCCTGAGAAACTACTGGAACCTACCAGCAAATCTCGCTTGCCCTGGCCAGGGACTTTGCGTAATGGCTCTCTGACACAGCGCGATATCAACTCCCAATACCGGGAGAGACGAATCCTGTCTAACCTCCACTGCCTCCAAGTGCTCGGGACTGCACCCAACTGCTACCTGTTTGCACGACTCCTTTGAGCCGTGGTAGGGTAGCAATCTAAGAACAGTGGGACACACTCGAGGCGAAGTAGCAGTGTCAAGTCTGCGGACTATGTTGTACTCATGTCACCTGGGAACTGTTCACTGACGACTGGTATAAAACCAAACAACAGTTCCCTATGAGTCCTGTCCGGTGTACCCGTAACCTAACGAGCACCTGTATACTATCTCCAGTACGACGTACTGACGGCTGTGGGATAGACCATCTCCCCAACTGGGATGAGAAGCGTACACACTAGTCTACTCCGGAGTATCGATGCTCTGTCTCGATAATCCAACGACCAGGGACCTGAATAAGGATGTGCTTGTAGACTACCCAGCCCCCACTAGTGTGACTGCCATCACAACGCTGGTAGTCAAGCAAGATCCTAAGAGCTCTATCAATACGTACACTCACATATTAAGATAGAAAAACCAAGTAGCATACTACCATGTTTAGCAAGACTGTTATATACATGTGAATATCCCAAGCTTCCATTAAGTAATATACAAACTAGTATGATACAGTAATGTCCTTCTAGGGCATAAACACTAACAGTATGGTTATATACGAACTCGAAGGAATTCGAGGATGGTTTCCGGTTCTGGAGAAAACGAATAGGACTATTCAGTTGTCTTTTCCTTTTACCTTCTCTCTCAGATTGCGAGTACTCCTTGGCTTAGGAGATAGTACACCTATTACGCAAATTGGATAGTCTTCTTCCAAACCTTAGGCTGGTGCCGAACGGTGGGGAATGAAGAAAACCAATTAGCCTAAACGGTGTACAGAAGGTATTAAGTTCAGACAAAGCAAGGGATTAGTAAGAGGGCAAAGTAAATTGCGACTGCTATTCACGACCAAACCAAGTATTTCTTCGCCAATCCTAAATCACCTTTGTATTTCTCCAGGACACTCCGTATCACTATGAAGATCCCAGTTTATTGGATAATCCATCGTATGGTTATATACGAACTCGAAAGGAACTTGTTCCAGTTCGGGGATGGTTCCTGGTTCAGGAGAAATAGGAATAAAGTTCATTCAGGTGTCTTTTATCTTCACCTTCTCTCGCATTGCGAGTGCTCCTAGGATTAGGACAGTACACCCATTATGCTTATTGGATAGTCTTCTTCCAAACCATAGGCTGCTGCCGAACGGTAGGGAAGGAAGAAAACCATTTAGCCTAAATGGGTGTACAGAAGGTAATGACTAAAAACATAAAAAGGGATTTGGAGAAGTGGCAAAGTATTATACGGTTACAGTTATGAATCTGGATAATGGAAGAGGCATTACTAGGAATACCAGGAAACCCCAACGAAACATTTCGATGTTTCAGTTTCACTGTGTACTGTTAAAGGAAAACTGATTTCCTAATTAGACACTTGCTCCAAGGTATGTATTTACCAGGTACGAATCTCACATCTGCATGGTTTTACAGATGATGAGTGAGAGTAAGTTATTGGGAATTAGGTGATCATCCTCATTATATCGGGATTCGTTGTAATTGGTGATATTTGAGGAAGTCACCTGGGTTGTTTGCCGGACGACAAATATTTGGTTTTGAATATCCGTTGTTATGCACCAATTTCAAATTGATATATCTGTACATCTATTTTTATAGAGTGAGATATACCTTTTTGAAATTATGTCTATGACATTTACCTATATCAGTGGATGGTTAGGTAAGGAGCATTGAACAGCGGTGTAATTCTTCTTAACCGAAAGTACAGTTTTCAACCTACGACACACAGTGAATGAGTCATTTGACTCAAGGGACTTATACAGAGTATTGTATATTATCCAGTGTCCATTAGGACAGAGGGGTTGGTCCTCGTACTATATTCTGTTTACTTATGACTTCTCTAGTTCTTATACATGTGTTTCGTAGAAACACAGGGTCTAAGTTTTGAGGAGTTATAGGTATAAGAATAAAGTAGAGAACCAGATATTGCAAGTATCGGAATTCTTCAAGGTGATCGAAGATGTAGATACTTGTATATGGTATTCAGTTGATAGTAATTATTAAGAGAACTTGCTTCTCTTTCAGGTTACTCATAATTGGAAGTACTCCTAAGTTGAGTAACGCTGATCGGCCTCCTTCCATTTAGTTGACATGCACTGGAGACAGCTGCATGTTTTGAATCTGATTCAATTAAATCAGTGCCTCTGTTTCTATATTGGATATAGAACAGTTCATATCTTGACATTGTTAAGGTACGGGGAGTTGTCCGGCTTATGCTTAAAACCAGACACTGGACAACTCAAGGCACGTTTCAGTAATGGCTGTTTGTGGGTTGACTCGGGCTATGACGAGGGTTGATATTCTACCATTTGGAAGATCAATAGTGATATTGTTCTTAACTCGCCACAGTTTTAATTAAAAATGGATTTTTTCAGAAAACAGTAGTGGGAGTATGGTAGAACTGGAAGTGATTCCAGAACCGCAAACGATTACTGAAGATTTGATAAGAACCTAAAGATTCAATCTGGTTTGACATTCCATTGGCCACTCCGCAGATATGGTGGGTAACCTCAGGCACCCGAGAGGTACTTCGGTGTGCTCAAGGACGGTGGCAGGGAGGTTCTTGTTTACCCAGACTTTCCATTGCTGTTGTTCCAGACTGTGAGACCCGGCAGGAGGATGAGTATAGCGTCGTTCTGAACTGGCTTCAGAAGTGTACGTGTATATAACTCTGCCAGAGGGTTGTCGTAGTCAGTGGGAGCAGCGGAAGCATGGTGGACAAGTGGATTATGTCTATTTATAGACTAAAGCAGATATAGCGGAGATAGATCATCTATTTCTGATGTGACAGTCATAGGTTTGACTTCATCAGAATAGGGGATGGATCTGTTAAGAAGGTAGTAGGGTGTGATGTCCTGGTATTTGATGACATACACAGAGTAGGAAGTGAAATTCCTATACTACGATCGGTTATTCTTTGGTCGTCACACAGTGATTTCTCCACAAAGGACTTGGATATTATATCAGACATTCTGGTTACTAGATCTATGGTTTTAGATCTAGATTTGGGTGGTTTCCCAATCTGGGTACTTAGACAGCATTCTATGAGTATTTAGAATGGACGACTCCTGGCACGGTAGTATACCTGCAGGTGATGGAGTCACCCTCTCTAAAGGTGTCTTACAGACTAAAGGGGAGAGGGATGTGCATGATTGACAGATCACTTGCTTAGGAAATTGAGTAAGTCATGAGATGTCAAGTACCACACCAGATGTTCTTGCAGTAGATGCAATAAGTAGATATTATTCCAATCCTGGAGAAACAATCGGAAGCAGTTTTAGAACATAAGTGGATGTTCTAGGGATATGATAACAGCATTCTCCTTCGGGAAACAGTTATCATTCCAGGCTTCCAAGGTGACCTGGATGACAGAGAGGTTGTCAGAGTTGTAATTTTTCTCTCTGACGAGGGGCAGTATTTTGGACAGATGGTCCAGGTGGATACTGAGGGAAGGCATGGCGCAGGATACTGATTAAGTTCAGTTAACGATACAGTCTAAGAAGTTTGGATTTGGAGTTCATTTATGAGCTAGGTCCCATCAGATATCCAGACACATTCTGAGACAGGTATTGCTCATTTCGGGAGATGGTTTTCTCCGCGAACTTGAGATATAGAGAGACAAAGAAAGAAACATCAGAGCGGATCCACTCACTGAGGCTATTCCTCGAACGCAATAGTTTCGCAAACGAGCTTTGTGAGACTGACTAGTAGAGGAGTTGGGTGTTCGGTATCACACGGGCTGTGAGTATGCGACATCGCAATAATTAGCCTTGAGTGCAAATGGGAGATTGTTGGAGATAGTGCCCTCAGAGTCAATTATTGGATCACAGGCACGTGATTGCAATGATTGAGGGAGGACCTGTCCCAGTAGGACAGTCTTACTCAAGATGATAGTATGCTATCTGGTTTATCTTTATCATCGTGTACTGCTTTAGGTGACCTTACGAGTCGCTATTACACGTTGATAGAGCCCCTAGGATTCTTGCTTGACTACCAGCAGAATGAGGGCGATCATATACGTGGGAGCTAGGGTCTATAAGCACATCCTTAAAAGGTCCCTAGTCGTGGGAGTTTCGAGACAGGGAATCGATACTCTATTAGTAGACTAGTGTACAGTCGAGACCCCGACGAGGGGCGGTGGCCGGTCTCACAAGCCACTGGTGTCAGTTGGTTCACCTAAGATATATACATGTGCTCATTGGGTTATGAGTACACCGGACAGGACTCGCCGGGAACCTGCTAGTTGGGATTATACCAGACGTCAAATGGCAGTTCCCTGGTGACATGTGTACAGGTTAGTTCATCGACCTAAGATCGTCATTTGTCTCGTGTGAGTTCCCACTGTGCTTTGATTACTACCCTACCATGGCTCAAAGGAGTCGTGCAAACAGGTTTTAGTTGGGTACAGTCTCGAGCCACATGGAGGCAGTGAGCGGATCTGCAAGGGTTCGTCTCTCCCGGTATTGGGGGTGAGGTCGCGCTGTGTCTAGGAGAGCCATTACACAAAGCCCTCGGCCAAGGCAGGAGATTTACTGGTAGGTATTCCAGTAGTACCTCAGGGTGTTCTGAGCTACACTCCGACACGACTTGTACCGCTTTTGGGGGTCTGACTTTTACCAACCCCCTAGGCCCGCCATGCGATACTCATAGACGAATGGAACGAACTGTACGGATATTGTCACTGACAGGCTCAGTAGGGTGTCAGGATGAGTTCGCTCATCGACGTCCCTTTTGGTCAATAGCTGGTGGCCCGTCACGTATGGCTAATACCTCTGACGTGCTAGTGGTTAAATCCACAGCCATAGTATTGAAGAGTCTTTAGAGTCCACCACACACACAGTTACTCAGGTTTCGGGCGAAACGCTGTAGAGGCCGTATGGAGATATGGTAGGGTTCGATCAGATACGTGCGGTATTGCACGGATCGTGATCGGACGGATTTTACTATACGGCTTTGGCTTAAGCCGGATCCTAGTATAAGATAGTGTAGATTTAGTCTCTTTGCATTTGTGTTCAGTGGGAATACAAATGCGGGCATGTGTATGCAGTAGTGGGGTTTTCCTGTAATTTATTACGGGATCAGTTTTCTGGAGTTTCCAGTTTGCATTCCGTTCCGGCCGGTTTTCTTTTATTCCTTCACGGCCGGACTTTCCGATGGAGGGTGTTATTTGCATGTTTGCAAATAACACATTGTGAAGGGGTTTCTTGCATATATGAGGCATCATGAGTGTTCTTTCATCATGAGATTCTTTTATAGTCTTTTCCTTTTCTTTTATTGGATGAGGATTGATATGAAATGGGTGTGACCATTTTCATATTAGATTATTCTTTTTCTTCTCTTGGATTGGGATTTTCTTTTTTCCTCCACCATGATAAAAGGGGCCGGCCATTTTTTTGGGGAGGGGGATGAGAGGATCTTTTTTCTAGTGGTGGAAATATATCATCTCATTCTTATGCTTGCTTGCAAAAATTACATACATCACTCCATAGCTTATTTTTCCTCCTCCACAACATTAAGGCAACTCCATAAACCCCAAGAAACAAAGGTTTTCTAAACTTGCCTACAGCAAATCTTGGACGCGTCGGCTAGCCAACTTCGCGCCCGAGTTGCCTCGGTCCAGAGGTGGGAGCCCGTAAAAGTATTCGGCTACGTGGTGCCCTTTCCGACGAGGACGTGATGGACGTAGATTCCGCGGGAGATTTGAGTAGAGACGAAGACCGAAGGACATGGATCGCTTGGTATAACTTCTCTACTCTTTTCTAGTTTGCTAGTAGCTAGGTTAATGGCCCGATCCGGGTGAAAAGTGCGCGGTGGTGCCAGTTTGCTAGTTTGCAAAGTTTTTGTTTCCGCGTTTCCGGCGTCGGATCGACGGCCGGGGCGCCGCCGGAGACTTACACCCCTTTAACCCTAGATCTAGGCTCCTATTTATAGACCATCAAAACCCTAGATCTAGGCTTTCAAATTTGAATTTCCCTCCAAAAGTTTGTTGAGGAGAAGCTTCTAGATGAAGTTTGTTAAGCCGAGCCTTCTAGATCTGCTACGTGGAGTTTCTACAATGTTCTGGAAGCTTGGGCCGTTAGTTTAGAGCATGTGAGGAATTTTGAGCCGATGAAGCCATCAAAGCGCCGCGGAACCGCGGCGCAAGTGCGCTCCCACCGCGGAACCGCGGCGGTTTGGAAGCTTCAGGGCTTGGGTCTTCTGGTAAATGTTGGGCCTGATACTTGGGCCTTGTTTTGATATGTTGAATTTTATTTGTCCCTCTATATTGCTACCAGATATCATATCTTGGAGTTGGTGTATTTTTTTTTATCAGCCTCTTTTTCCAATTTTGGCTTTGTTCCTGCAATGTCCTGCACAAATCTCGAAACAAGTGTTGCGCAATACAGGGATGATGCGATGCCATAAAATACAGTCAATTTCCCTTAAAGTGCCGGTTTAAAAGTCTAACACATGCAATCCGATATTTTACAGCTGTTTTGCTAATATGTGTAATATGAATGCCGAACACTTCTAGATGAGTGCAAATACTAGGGAAATTGCCGTGTTAAAAATGCAGTATTTTCGACTGATCAGATACAGCATGTAGATTGGAACCATTTCCAACCCGCAGAGTATGGTCTCCAGTCTTCAAAACTCTATTGTTTCTCAATCCCTGCATACAATTGCAGATGTGAGAACCAGAACCGGTATCTAATACCCAAGTTGCAGAGTTAATTGAAAAATAGTTCTAAGTTACAAACACACCTGAAGCTGAAGCATCAGCATGCTTCTTTTTCTTGAGATCAGCAAGATACAAAGCACAGTTTTGTTTCCAATGTCCTGACTTGTGGCAGTAAACATTCTCCTTTTCCACTTCCCGCGGCCCCGGATTTGTCTTTCCCCTTCGCCTTTTTAACTCCACCTTTCGGTTTGGTAGGTTTCTTTTTCTTCTTTCCCTTGGCCTTGGCTTTTGGGACGGAAGAGGAAGATGGCCCATATAACAGAGTGGGAGTTTTCGCTGTCTTAAGCGTGCTCTCTGCACTTCTCAACATATTGAGAAGTTCGGGCAATGATTTCTCCAAATCGTTCATATTGAAATTCACTATGAACGGAGCAAAGACAGGGGAGAGAGACTGCAGAACAATATATGTATATTGCTCATTATCCATAACCCATCCCAGTTCCTCAAGTTCTTCTATAAGACCAATCATCTTCAGGACATGGTCTCCTACTGATGCGCCGGGGGCCATCCGCATCTGAAACAACTTTCGAGATGCCTTGTATCGCAAAGTACGAGATTGCTCTTCATATAACTCCTTTGTATGAAGAAAGATGGATTGCACATCCATCTTCTCGTGTTGTTTCTGATGGATGTTGTCCATAGAAGCAAGTGTGAGGCACTTGGCCGTATTGCAATCAATATCCCATGTTTTTTGGATCTCCCTATCCGAAACAGATGATTCAGGTCCTAGGACGGGTGGGGCTTTGGTA
This sequence comes from Agapanthus africanus, assembly GCA_030015575.1. Classification (NCBI taxonomy): domain Eukaryota; kingdom Viridiplantae; phylum Streptophyta; class Magnoliopsida; order Asparagales; family Amaryllidaceae; genus Agapanthus; species Agapanthus africanus. The sequence continues at coordinate 193,231,435 of CM057351.1, forward strand.
GTGAGGACATATGATACTTTATCATATATGAGTGCAATGTTCAAGTTCCTCAACCATTCTTTATAATTCGGTCCTGTCAGTTTATTTTTCTCTAAAAGAAGCTTAAGTCCCGTCATCGGTATCTGCCATTAGGAGAGAGAAAAGAATACACTCAGCGAAATGCTCTTGCAAAGAATTAGATTGGTTATTATCTTAACTAATCGATGTCTCCCACTGCTTTTATCAAATTTTCTTTCAAAACCTGAAAAGAAAACTAGCCAGGATTAATTACATTCTACAGTTTCGCTAACCGGTCAGCCAGGACAGTGTCGGTATTTTGAGGGAGGTTCCCCGTGCTTTCGCACGGACCTAATTAAAATAAACCTCGTTTTCCCAGAGGTCAAACCCCGTTGACACCTTTCTAGACATCTACTGGATTAGCTAATTGTAAAGTGCAAAACTCTCCTGGGAGTAACTCTTACTCACAGTGGGATCGGAATCCAACTATCATATAGATGGTATGCAATCTCATTGCAAATTTCAACTCTTGAAACTCCCGATATGGTTTTTACCCCTAGATGCTTATGACCTTGGCTATGGTCAACATATCATAAGCACTAGTCAAGTTCTACCCGTCGTTTCGAGATTAACTAGACCTACCCATATGACCCTTGACTATGATCAACATAATCACATGAATGTCCTAACTGATCGCATCATATGCTTTGTAGGAAGTCATCATTTAGCTACCGTACACTACGCCTTGACTATAATCAACATACATAGCATGAATACTAAGTACTCTGCTTCCTAAAATGACGGAGGGTTGCGGATGGTTTTTATGAAAACCTTTAACGCTTTGAACTTGATCCCGTTGTAGAATCAAAACGGTTAGAAAAGGAGTGGCTTAAGCTCCGCATCTTTTGAAACTTGCATTTTTCATTAAAAAAAAAGGCCGAGTGTGTTTCAAATACGATTCTACAACATCTTTAGGTTTCTTTTTCTTTCCATTAATCTTATTAATGTAGTCCCATCATTTAAGTTCCTAAGCCATCACAGAAAAGAAACGAAAATAGAACGTATACTTATACCATCCGCATTCGCCATAGTGTCCCGTTATGCACCGTTAGGTTACTTAACTAACGTCATAGCGTGGCGGGACTAGCGCGGGTGTAAAATATAAACAAATTTTATTATATATCATATATATAATAATAATCCATTCGTCTCAGATACTAAGTAATCACATTACAGAATATCAACAGCAGAAGCACATATGAAAATAAAAAGGATATCTAGGAGGTCCGTATTTTGTATTCAGCCAACAATAGAAAATACGGATTCCACGGTCGCGATGAATAGCCAAGCCCACACCCCTAGACCCCTATGAGAGCGGCAAGTGATCCTGCCAATTCTAGAGTTTAGGAGACCCAGTCTCGACTCCTCGAGATGGCCTCCCACTGAACCCAAGAACCCGGTCACTTGTGCTCCCCACCTTGGGTCTATCCTAATGCGGAAAAGTAAATAATATACAATAATGGTGACATCATCCTCAACCCGGATGTTCCCCAAATAAAAAAATATTACATACAATTGATATTTACATGAATGAAAATAAAGACTCTCATCTCACATAAAACCCCCGGCTATTCGATCGCGACAATCCTGCACATCATATCTCAGCAACACATAATATCCCATATCATCAACGTAAGCAAGTATGTGTATCCCGATTGTCGTTTATTTATAGCAAATAAAACGGCAATACACCACATACTACACTTACAGTCGCAGAAAAGAAAGTGAAAAACAACAATTGCAATTATCACAATCTCATATATCAAGACGATGTTTAACATTTCGATCGAATCAACATACACCCACAATTTACCCCAAGAGCTCAACACTTGAGCAAAGTTACAAATACTCAAAAACGCGCCATAGTGTCTATGGTCCAGCCGTAGAAGGGTTTAACCAAGGCCTCACCTATGACACCACGGAACTACGGCAAACCCTAAGGTTTGATCGCAGTTCCATGGACATAGAATCGAGTTAAGGTTATTATGTTCTTCTAGAGGGCCCATAGGAACACTTGCACGACTATTGAATATAAAGTTAACTTAGGAAAATCACAACAGTTGGAAATTTCAGCGGGGTCAAGTTGTGGGGTTTTGAAGTTCGTTTGAACTGCTAAACATTATCAAGGTTACCAATACTATGTTAGAATTTACGGCTACGAAATACTACGAATTATCCCCTAATCAAAATAATCATCACATGAAAATTTAGGCTAAATAAACAATACCTGAAACCCTAAATTGAAGACAACAGAGCACTGGAGCAATACGGGAGGGGGGGAGGGGGGGAATGGAGCACTGGGGGCCGGCCTGCTCGGTTTTAGGGGCCAAGTGCTCGGCCAAAATCCGAGCACTCCCCTCCGTATTTACCCTGTGTTCTTATAATGTCCCAAATAGTGTTCTGCAGTTGTTTAAAAAATTTTAAAACGACTTTTTAAAAAATTTACAAAGAGCAAAAACTAGGGTTTCACATATCGTGTTTTCGGAGTCGACTTCGTTTTCGTAATAGTTCTAATACCGTGTCTAGAATTCTAGCTTGGCTCTGATACCATTGCTGGGTTTCCGTTGCACCAACTGTAGAGTATGGAAACATCACACATGACACTTTAAAAATTATAGAGGTGCTAAGCAAACAAAGCAAGGATCTTTAACTAGAAGTCTAAGGTAACAACTAAAGTATCACATACTATAAACATATTATCACTAAGTGAAAGAAATACAACCTTTGTAGTCCTCTTGTAATGACTCCTAGGATCGTTGAGAGTTTGAAAAAGCTTGCAAGTAAGCTCCTTTGTCCACGATAATCCACCCGAAGTCCACTTTGTCCAAGCACCTAGCTCCACTTGATCAAAGAAGAAGATGAAGCTAAACACTCTAAACTAATTGGCTAGATTAGAGTAGAATGATGAGGTGGTTTATTTTTTCTAATCAAAACCCTTTCTTTTTTATACCCTCACTCTATGGAAAACTCAAGAGAGCTTGGAGAATGAGGAGGAAGATGAAGGCAACTCAAGAGCTCAAGATAATATCAAAGATAATGAATAATGAGAATAGAAAATAACATATATATTTTCTTGCTCTCATCTCAAACCATGGTAACAAATATCTAGATATTATTGTAAATGAGTTAAAAGCCAAAAGGAAAACTAATCCAAGGTTAAAAGTTTGGTGAAGTATGGTGTAACAACCGAGTTCAGTTATACCGATTTTGTTCCGTATTTATTATCTGTGGTATTTTATTGATTTATCCTGTTTGGGTGTGAATGGTAGTTTACTTTTACATTGCATTCGACCCGACCCGCTTTCTTGAACTGGTTGATTTATATTTATAGACTACCCTGGCTGGTTAAATAGACACGTGCATCTCATGGTACTGCATATTAGCATTTCACCTAGCATCGCATATTTTTTACATATAACATTTTAGATCACATAAAATAAATTAAAATTGCATTTCATATCCTGCATGATACTCCTAACCCCGTGGTAGCGTCCGCGCATCGTGTTCTCGTCTCGTTCAGTGAAACGGACGTGTTTGGATAGCTACACGCACGTACGTGCGTCCGTTCTTGGGGGTATGCATTTTAGTTAGCTAATTATTCATTTTAAAATTTGGAAGCTGCATATAATTTTCGTATTTCAAATCTAAATTTTTAGACCCGACCCGGGCGCATTTTGAAATATTTTATATTCCGCTAAAAATCCAATTATTTAAATTTTAAATCAATTATAATATCTCTTTTAAACCGCTCAGAATATTTTTCCAACCAATATAAATCTTTTTCAATTTATTTTTATAAAATCTTTTAAAAAAATTTTTAAATCAATTCCCTTTCCGCACGAGCCAATAAAATCCCTCTTTCCTGCGTTGGGCCCCACCACCGAGCACTCTCTCTCTCTCTCTTCTCTCTTCCTCTCTCCTCAAATAAATCCAAGATTATCTCTTCTCCCCCCCTCTCTCCTCTCGATCTCTCTCTTCTCTCTATCTCTTTCCCTCTCTCTCTCATCTCGCGACTCTCTCTCTCCTCTCTCTCTCTCTCCCTCTCTCAGAATCTCTCTCTCTCTCATCTCGCTAATTCTTTCTCTCTTTCCCTCTCTGTATATATTTCTTTCTTCCTCCTTTCTTTTTTTTCAAACGAACCCATAACCTAAAACCCTAGCCGCCTCTTTCTCGCCGTCGCCCACAACCCGACGACGCCTCCCCGACCTCGTCTCCTTCTCACCATCATCACCTCCATCTCCACACTCCTTCACCGAGCCCCTGTACGCGCACCGAGCACACCCGAGAGCACCGCCGAACACCCTGCACGCTCGCACCGCAGGAGTTGATCGCCGCCGTCGATCTCGTTCTCGTCTCCCGACTCCAGTGCACCCAGTGAGTAGTTCCTTTCTTCCTCAATCTCTTTCTCCTCTTTCCTTTCCTTTCCTTCTTCTTTCTATTCTCTGTGTTCTTTTCTTTATGTGCTCTGTCCTTGTAGTTCTCCGGAATACGGTCGTGTCGTCGACGATCCCGACGACCCAGCGAGCGTACCTGACCCGTGTGATCACTTTGTGTGTTGTTTGGATCCATTCCGTGTACCGTACGCGCGTCGCGGCTTTTTCCGCCGACGTGAGACATTCCGTTCACCCGTTTCTTGATCTGTCGAGGCAAGTAAAACTTGCTATATGCTACTTATATTATTTTATACGTATCTAATGGCATGTTAAACCTGTAAATTAAATCTAGGGCCATATGTTCCATTTAACACTTCGATGTCCATTTATATCATTTTAGATTTAGAACTTGAAACAGACCATGTTGCATTTTAGTTTACCATACGTGGTGCCCACGTCCATATTTAAATCACATAATAATTATTTACATAGCCCATAGTACCCTTTTAATAGTTTATACCCTATCGGACACCCGTTTGCACACATCTAGCCTAATACATATTCAATTGCATCCCTAGATCATTTAATACATATTAGTGTGATTTTTACATTCCATATTTGATAAACTGTATTTAATTATTGTTAGAACTATCCCCTTAACCCAAATCGATAACTGTGCATCCTTATGCTTTAATCTGTACCTTTTGCATACCCATGCTTATTTCAGTTTGATTATGAACACCCACGTGACATGTTGTGCACCCCTGACATGACTTGATACACCTACTACTTGACACGACATGATACTGTGCACTTCTTGACATGACATGATACCTAGATATTGCCTGACTTGACTGGAGGTACCATAGCTTTCTCTGTTACCTGATCTTGTTACTAATGCCAACAACCTGACCTGTTGTCCCTACGGACATTTCCTGTTGTCTATCCAGACAAACATGTAACTGCCTGATCCTGTGTTGGCATTAGCTCCAGATTATTAATACCTGACATGCACATATATAACTTGGGGGTATGAGGAAATCAATGATGAAACCTGACTTGGAACTCGACAGTTCGACATCTTTTCTGATCAGTCTTACGGGCTAGGTCAGCCCCAGGATGATGCTGCTGACATCACTCGTCATTACCTACTACCTTTTACTGCCTTGCGGCACGTCTCGGATTCAGCCCGAGAGTCATAGACCGTGATCCCGGGCATGCACGGGATACTATTGAGTTACATCGATGAATTCATCAAATTGATTTCAAGGACTTGAGAGTAGTTAACACAGTAGACCAGTTTAGATTATTCACTACACATTACCCTCACTATCCTCATTTGTATTGCTGTTATACCTGTTTTACCATTTATGATCATACCTGCATGTTTTGCTACCCCTGTGTATATTATTGCTTGATGTTATGACGCACTGACGTCTGGGTTTTGCATGACCCAGATTCTTTACCTTCGCTACAGGCCGAGCAGGAGTATTTCAGTCAGCAGGCTGAGCAGTGAGGACTCGTTAGTAGTTAGTTCATTTTAAATTCGGTAATTTTTCATTCCTGATGTGAGCCCGCATTATGGGACACACATTCCAGTTATTTTGGTATTGGATATTTTGCTTCCGCATTATTTTATTCTTGACTCATTTTATTCTGGCTTGTGGACATGTGTTAGATACTTTATTATTGTTCTTGATATCTCTACAACCGTAATGTGACTGTGGAAAGAAATTTCCTACCCACACGTAGCATGGTGTAACGCCTTGAAATTCGCTTAGGATGTTTTCTCGTTAATTAGCTAGTGTGTGTGTTTTTCATAAAAACGGATATCTTATTTTCCTTCTTGGCTAGTGGAATTTGTGTTGTGAAGTGTTTATATAGATATATTTATATATAATTATAGGGTTTACTAATTATATTTAGTCGTGTTACCCTAGTTGGGAAATTTCCATTTGTAGTGTACACTTGCACACTAAGCACAATTTTCCTTGACCTAGGCTAAAAGAGTTAGCATGTTAACCATTTCTTGTCATTCTTGCATGGTTCATTGTTATCCCTACCCTTTTTCTAAGTCCAAAACCCTTTTTAAAATTCAAAATTTCAATTAAAGTATAGAAGCATGGTGGTTAGGTGAGAACTTGACTTTTTGACCCCTTTTCTTTTCCTCTTCTCTCTCTTTCCCTCACTCAGAAAACCAGCAGAAAACCCCCCATTTTTCTCCATGTTCTCTTCTCTTTTCACTTCTCTTTAGTTCCTCATTCAAACCCTACACAAATCTAACCTTTTTCCTTCACAAAACCTTGGTTTAATGGCTCATTTGAGGTGTTTAGTGGCAAGACTGCATACTTGAGGCTAGATCTGGAGCTTTTGGTGTTTTATAAGGTCTTTAGAAGGTATAAACTCATGTCTTAACCTCTCTTTCCATAACTTGTTGTATTTTGGCTAAATATCACGTTTTTATGCAAGTTTTGTGCTATATAAGGGGATTTAGTGAAGTTATGTTAAAATAGATATCCTTATGGCTGGTTAGCTTGGTGATGAGTTATAAAGGTGATTTTAGACTTAGGTTTGTTTCAGATTTCAGAAAAATACCATAAAGTTTCATTTTTGTGCAAAAGTGTGACTTTTAACTTGAATTTGAGCTCTGAGGAATCTGCTGCCACCCGAGTTTCTGTAAATTAAAATTGGATTTAATGTAGCATATACAGGGGGTATGGAGTGCACACACCAAACCCGGGAGCCCACCCCCCTACCCAGGCCGCCAAAATAATCATTCTGGCCGCAATTTGCGGCCAGATGGGAGGGTATTGGGTTGGGGTTTCGGTGGTTGGTGTCTGCTGATATTTGGAGTTTTATGATATATTTATTTTTGTAATTTCAGTTCTGTATAAAAATCTGGAGGTGAATACCTATTTTCTCGTATTTTAACTTTCGCGACACGCGTGATACGTGTATGTGGGTTTGGGGTTTCTGCGTATCGCGACGCGTCGGAGTGGCTTCAGGCGCGTAATCACACGTTTTAGCGTATCGCGCGCACGCGCGCTTGGTTCACGACACGAGTTACTAGTTCGGCTTTAATGTCGTGTTTTTGTGACTTCAAGCTTATGTGTGATATATTGTGTAATTCTAGGTTCGCAGGCGAGTACGACGGACGCCGCGCAGAAGGGGAAGCAAGTTGTCGGCTATACCTAAAGAGGGACCACGATGAGTAGATTTAACATCTACGGGGATATCGCCCGCATGGCGTTCTACGTCAGGGCTGATAGGACCTTATAGGTACATTTCCATACATTGACTGCTCATGGCTATTATCTAGTGCATACCGCATTCCCTGCTATAAGTATATAAAGTAGAATTGATAGAACACCGCACCATTACTAACGGTTCAAGTTGCACGAGCACTATCCTGCATGTTACACACACCGTTAGTAATTGCCATGACACCCACACTGTAGAAATTTCATGATCATTATATTGTAGCTCACCTTCTATGTGACTTGCCATATATTCGTACTTGGGCACATATACATCGCATATTTATACTTGTGCCACATTGATTGTTAGAGATTCTGCGTGTTCAAGTTTAGTTAATTACCGCAATCAAGACGGTTTCGCTTGTAGCTAGCCGGTTGAGTACGGGTCGTCCGCAGGGAGATGGGAATCTTTTTCTATGTGCTTTAACGAGTTAAGTCCAGTTTTCCAGATTTTGTTGTGATTAATTAAGTGTTAAAATGATATGTAAAGAGAGCTTGTTAGGGTTAGGATTAGGTTAGTTTGAGTTAGGAGTCGCTCACCTCTTTCGTTGCCACTCTTAATATCGGTGTTACGGTAATCGGCAACAACGGGGATTAGCACGACTAAGAAGGAACTTGCGAGTATAAGCTAGGCTTTCCAACGCATAAGTTCTTCCTTTTGGTGCTTGTCCGTCCGTTCTTGGCTCTTATCCATAACCTCCGGTTAATTCAACCACAACCGGTCTCACTACGGAATCACCGCTATCATGTAGGATAGGGTGCCGTAAGGAGCGGATTGTGGTTCAATTAACGGGAGTCGATTTTAAGATGTTGGGCAAGGAAAGAGTGAGAGAGATTTCCTTCTCTCAAACTTCCCTTATCCTACCCTAACAAGTATGAAACTACTCACACATCATAATGAAAAGAAAACAAAACAAAAGAGGAAGATAGAAAGAAGGAGATTAGAAGATAACAACTAGCTATTTGCGACCTCACCTTGGCAAGGATCAAGCGTAAGCATCATGGTTGTTTTAATGATAAAGGAAAAGAGAAAAGAAAGAAACAACAAGAAATAACAACAACTAAGTTAACAAATTAAAATTACAAGCAATTATAAAAGAACAAGACAAGCATGATAAGTAAAAGGATCTTCTTTATTCATCATTCTTCACTCACAAAAGCTCACTACAAGATTTTTATTGGAGAAGAGATGAGAAGAGGAAGAAGAAACAAGTATTCTAAACCTAGAAAAATACAAGATTATGCACCCTTGGCTTCACAAGGTTCTGGGCTATTTATAGGCAGGGAGATGAAAATCTAGGGCAACATTCTGCTTCCACATGAAATGTCCAAAGTACCCCTGAAGTTTGACAGCCTGAGGAGGCCGTACGGCCGCGGAACCGCCGCCTATACCCCCCTTTTGCCGCGGTTCCGCCGCCCTATGGGTGAGTTGGCCTGTCGGCTTTTGTGTGCTGCCCTGGTCTGCTGTCCCCTTTTGTCTGGTACATGTATTTTCTGATAATCATTCCACATTTCTTCCAGAATTCTAGTGGATCAAAAGGTGATTTGGACATGGATTTTCTTGAGCTCCGCGTAGATTTCTTGGTCTTGGTGTTGCCATTGTGCTTTGTGCATGAAGGTGACAATTGATTTATCATTTTGTCTCCTAAACTGGTGTGTGGCAACAGACGGATAAAGAGCGGAGACCCGTGTTTTATCTGTGGTTGGCAGGAACTCGGATTTTGTCGTATTTTTCCATGGATTTCACCGTTTAGAGCCGAGAACCTGTATCCTGCAATTGACTAGCAAACACGGCTCAAGAGTACCTACCGATATGCATTGTGATAAAAATTGGACGGTATAAAAATGCAAAAATCTGATATGAACAAATACCCCCAAACTTATCATTTGCTCGTCCCGAGCAAAGCCAATTTATTCACAAAAAATTTCCTAACCTCACTTTCGCAGGGAACGCGATTGCACTGAGCATATGCAACAAGCCATTAAACCTCTAGGTGTCCCTAGTAGGAGGAGTGTTGTCTCCTGAGGGTTTTCAGCGGATACTACCCACAAAATCCGGTCAAGCTAGTTTTGTAAAATAACTAAGATTCAAACCCCTAAAGTTTTGTTTCAGAAAATAACAATTCTATGATCCTAAGTCTAGAGTATCGAACCTTTATTTTTCATACCTCGCTTCTTATTTAACTACAGATTTTATATGTCTTTACGTGCAGTGTGTATAGTGTCGTTAAGTTTCCAGAAGGATCGATTTAAGTCATCATGTCACACAATAAAGCCCAGATAACAATTTTAAAAGGATCACATAAGTTTTATAAAGAGTTAAGCATTTTTCAAGTTTCGTTTTCCAGTAAAGTTTCAACTTCAGAATTTCTATCTTCCGTAACAGGAAACTAGGTCTTATTTTTCACTCCACCTTTTTCTTGTTTTCATTTCATACACACCTCTGTGAACGTGCAATAGTCTTTATCATAGAATAAAACCTTCATATCTCCGTTAAATTTTTTTATAAAAGCCTGTCTTTTATCAAGATTATTCTCACACAAAGAACCGTTAGGAATTTTAACTCGGAGGGAACACTTGCTTGATTTTGTTTTAATCTGGACTTTCTAGGCTTCTTAGCGAGCTTTGGGCCAATGCTCCCAAACCAGTTAGTTTTAGGGCATTAGGTGTAGAAACACCCCAGCGGACTTAATTACTCAAGTTACCTAGGTCCAAAAACAAAAGACAGTTTGGCGTGAAAATCAGATGATTTAATACGAACGGAGATATAACCGGCAGTTCAGTTATTTTTTTTTGGATAAAAGACGTGTTTAGTGGGTTTGGTGTGTAATCATTCCAATCAAGTTCCAGATGGGTTATTTTTCAGACTTAGTTCCAATTAAGGCATCAATAACATTCCTTCATATTCACTCACTTCATAAACTATTCTTGATATTATTTATTTCAGAACAAACCTATTTGATCCTCAGAAAATCATTTATATGTTTAAAAGTTTTTAAACATAAAAGACTTGTCATCTAATTTCCAAAAACTCACGACAGGTGGAGTGTGATGTAAAGACGTATATCAGCTATAGTTAACTTCAAAGGAGAGTTATCTTTCAGGTTTTCAAAATCTAAACATAAGATTTAGTTATTCTTATTTTATCAAACAAAACCGTCGAAATGTTTAATCAGAGTCCTCCCACTAGCTAACTTGACAGAAAAGTTTTTCTGTTTTTAGAAAATTTTCAGATTTTTATGGATTTTATGGATTTTAATATGCAGATGCAAAATATACATATGAATGCGAAGGTAAGAAATGCGTACCGAGCGTACCCCCAAACTTAAACTGGACAGTGTCCTCACTGTCATCGCATGAAGAGATCATTTGAAGGGTCAAAATTGTCGGTTAGCGATACAAATTTTTTTTTTGTTTTTTGTTTTTAAAGAAAAGAAAAAGAAAAAGAATATACACAAATATATAAAAAAAATGGTTTATACATACCCCCAAACTTATTTGGAACAGTGTCCACTGTTCTTGGCTGGATAACCGAAGTTTGGAGGTAGGCAGAGGAAGATTATGCAGGGTAAACCGGCTCCTGTAAGAATAGGAGCTCCTCTGTTGGTTCGGCGCTAAGGTACGGTTTGAGTCGATTTCCATTCACTTTAAAAAATGAACCGTCCTTCGGATTTTCCAAATCCACAGCGCCCTGCGGATATACATTCCGCACAAAATACGGCCCTTTCCAGCGAGATCTGAGCTTTCCTGGATGGAAGTGAAGTCTGGTGTCGTAAAGCAGTACCTGCTGACCAGGTACGAAGGTTTTGCGCAAAAGGTGTTTATCGTGAAACACCTTCGTTCGGTTCTTAACGACAACCGCGTTATCGTAAGCCTCATCCCTAAGCTCGCTCAATTCATTCAACTGCAGCTTCCGATGGCTGCCCGCATCTTCGAGAGACAGATTCAGCTCCTTTATCGCCCAAAATGCGCGATGCTCTATTTCGACAGGTAGGTGGCAGGCTTTTCCGTACACAAGCCGATAGGGAGACATGCCAAGGTCGGTCTTATAAGCGGTTCGAAATGCCCAAAGGGCATCAGTGAGTTTCAGCGACCAATCCTTACGGTTCTTGGAAACCGTCTTCTCCAGTATCTGCTTGATTTGCCGATTTGAAACTTCGGCCTGCCCGCAGGTTTGGGGGTGGTAGGGTGTAGAGAGCTTATGATTAATGGAATACTTCCGCATCAAGGCCTCGAAAGTTTTGTTGCAGAAATGACTTCCATTGTCGCTAATGATCGCTCGGGGGTGCCCAAACCTGGAGAAAATGTTTTCTTTAAGGAACCTAACGACAACCTTGTTGTCGTTAGTCCGGCTGGGCACAGCCTCGACCCATTTAGAGACGTAATCAACAGCGAGAAGGATGTACAAGTTCCCAAAAGAGCTGGGAAACGGCCCCATGAAATCTATCCCCCAAACATCGAAAATCTCCACAACCAAGATCGGTTGGAGCGGCATCTCGTTCCTCCGGGATATCCGGCCCAAGTGTTGGCACCGGGAGCAAGTATTGCAATAGTCATGAGCGTCTTTGAAGAGTTATGGCCAGTAGAAACCACATTGCAAGATCTTCTCAGCTGTCTTTCTGGGGCCAAAATGCCCGCCACATGCTTGATCGTGGCAAAATGACAGCACACTCTTGAATTCCTCGTCAGGGACACACCGACGAATAATCTGGTCGGGACAGTACTTGAACAAATAGGGTTCGTCCCAGTAAAAGTGCTTTACTTGGGATAAGAAGCGAAGTCTGTCCTGACTCGACCATTCAGTCGGTAGTAATCCCGTGGCCAAATAGTTCACAATATCTGTGAACCAGGGTTCGCAAGATACTGTCAAGAGCTGTTCATCCGGGAAAACGTCGTTGATCGGAATTGGAAGCGAAGGCGAAGAAGGAAGTCGTGAGAGATGGTCGGCAACTACGTTTTCACATCCTCGTTTGTCCTTAATGACAAGGTCAAACTCTTGAAGCAAGAGGATCCAACGTATTAACCGAGATTTTGCATCTTTCTTCGCAAAAAGATGGCGCAGAGCAGAATGGTCTGTGTAGACAATGACTGGAGAGCCGATGAGGTAGGGCCTAAACTTTTCTAAAGCAAATACAACAGCTAAGAATTCCTTCTCAGTTGTTGTATAATTGAGTTGTGCGTCGTTCAGGGTTCGGCTCGCATAATAGATTACGTGCGGCATCTTGTTGATGTGTTGTCCAAGGACAACACCAATGGCAAAGTCGGATGCATCGCACATAATCTCAAATGGGTGCGTCCAGTCAGGTGAAGAAAGAACGGGAGCAGAAGTGAGTGAGCGTTTCAATGACTCGAATGCAGTCACACAGCTCGAGTTGAAGTCGAATGGCGTATCCTTGGCCAGCAAAAGAGTCAAGGGCCCAGCAATCTTGCTAAAGTCCTTGATAAACCGTCTATAGAAACCGTCATGGCCAAGGAAGGCTCGGATATCTCTGACGCATCGGGGAGGAGGGAGATTGGAAATGACCTCAATCTTTGCTTTGTCAACCTCTATGCCATTTTGCGAAATGATATGTCCTAAGACAATACCTTCGCGCACCATGAAGTGGCATTTCTCCCAATTCAAAGTGAGATTCTTGTCCTTACATCGGGTAAGGACAGCGTCAAGATGCAGCAAACACTCGTTGAAGGAATCACCGAAGATGGAGAAATCATCCATGAAAATCTCCAGAAATTTTTCCACCATGTCTGAGAAGATTCCCATCATACACCGCTGGAAGGTAGCGGGCGCATTGCATAACCCAAAGGGCATGCGACGATATGCAAACATGCCGAAAGGACAAGTGAATGTGGTCTTGTCCTGGTCATTTTCGGCGATGGGAATCTGATTATAGCCGGAGTAGCCATCAAGAAAGCAGTAGTACTCGTGTCCGGCCAATCGTTCAAGCATCTGGTCAATGAAAGGTAGCGGAAAGTGGTCTTTCCGCGTTGCGGCATTGAGTTTTCTGTAAACAATGCATACTCGCCACCCAGTTTGGGTGCGAGTAGGGATTAACTCGTTCGCCTCGTTGGTTATGACCGTGATACCTGATTTCTTGGGGACAACGTGGATGGGGCTAACCCACTGGCTATCAGAGATAGGGTAAATGATACCACTATCTAGACATTTTACGATCTCCTTCTTCACAGTCTCTTTCATGACTGGATTGAGACGTCTTTGTGGATCCCGGGCTGGTTTGGCATCATCCATCAGATGAATGTGATGCTCAACGATAAGGGGACTAATCCCCTTGATGTCCGCCATGGACCAGCCAAAAGCTTGCCTGTTGCTGTGCAAGACCGCAAGAAGGGCTTTCTCTTGCTCTGGAGCTAGAGAAGCCGAAATGATGACAGGGAGGGTCTCGTTCTCACCTAAGTAAGCATACTTAAGGTGAGACGGCAAAGGCTTGAGTTCGAGCGTTGGAGGTGAAACGATGGAAGGAAAGATTGGTGCAGAGGTCTCGAACTCAAAGGACTCCAGCAAAGGTTCAAAACGAGTGTAAGCGACTGAGTCGGATGGTTCAGGCAACTCATCCGGAAATTCGAAAGATTCAAACTCGGGTTGTGCGCGGCTAAGATCGTTCGAGAACGTAAAACACTCGTAGTCGTTGTCGGGCGCAAAAACAGCAGCAGGTTCGAGGAGGAACGCACTAGTGGCGTTAAGATTATCGTGATCAAACAGAAACTCCTCGAATTCACATTCTTCTGGGGTGATCTCCTGGATCGAGCAGACGTCCAGTATATGAGCATTAGGTTCGGCGGGCTGATTCCCCAACCTAAAAATGTTGAGTTCAATCGTCATGTTTCCAAAAGAGAGGTTCATCGAACCATTGCGACAATTGATCACAGCATTTGAGGTTGCAAGAAATGGGCGACCGAGTATCACCGGAATTTGATTCCGGGGGTTAGCTACAGGCTGTGTGTCTAATACAATGAAGTCAACGGGGAATATGAAGTCCCCGACTTTTATTAACACATCCTCTAGCTCACCCCTAGGATGGGTGATCGATCGGTCGGCCATTTGGAGAGTGCAGTGTGTGGGTTTCAGCTCTCCGACGCCTAATTGCTCGTATACTGAGTACGGAAGCAGGTTAACACTGGCACCAAGATCTAATAGTGCGCGGTTGATGTTCTTATCCCCAATAGTAATAGAAATCGTAGGACAGCCAGGGTCCTTCCGTTTTTGTGGTAAAGATTGGGTAAGGGCATCACTCACAGCACTAGCCAAGAAAACTTTCTTGGGTACCTGAGACTTCCTCTTTTTCGTGCACAAGTCCTTTAAGATTTTCGCGTAGGACGGGACTTGTTGGACAGCATCTAAAAGAGGAATGTTAATGTTAACCTGCTTAAATAACTCCAGAATCTTCTCCATTTGAGGATTTTGTTTATTAGACCTCAACCGGTTTGGAAATGGGACGTTTTTAAAATTGGTTGAGTCTAATGCTTGTGGAGGAGATTGTGGAGTTGGAACGGATCCCAGAACAGGTGTTTTCGTGGAGTGAGAAGTGGGTCCGTTCAGAGCAGAAGAAGAAGCAGAAGGAGAGCCTTTTGAAGAATGGAGAATAGGCTCAGAAGACGAAGAAGCAGGAGAAGAAGAAGAAGAAGCGGCCGGGGTGTCATCGTTGATCCGTGTGCCAATGTTGTTTTGCAGCATCCTTCCCGATCTCAATGTGGTCACGGCACTCACATTATGATTCTGTTGTTCAAGAGCAACATGTACATTATGTGGGTGACCAGGATTTAGGAGTGGCTGGGACGGGAGCTTCCCCTTCTCTCGCTCGCTTAAGGCCGCATTCAGCTGTGCAATCTGGGCCTCGATGGTCTTGATGCTTTGCCCGTGAGCGGCAGTGTGTTGCACTAAGGACTGAATGGAAGACTGGATGTTGGCAGTGGACTGAGTCGATTGTTTAACGAACGCCTCCAGACTTCGTTCGAGCGAGGAAACCTTATCGTTGTTTGACGGAACAAAGTTGTTTGGTTGAAAAGAATTGTTGGGTGCAAAGTTGTTCGTCTGATTTTGGAAAGGTTGGGGTTGGAAGGGCTGCTGAAACTGCTGTTGAGTTTGTTGTTGCGCTTGTTGTTGCGGTGGAGGGGCCCTCTGGAAATTGTTGCCTTGGAATTGATTCTGATTCTGATTCCAGGCGAAATTGGGGTGGTTCCTCCAACCGGGATTGTAGGTGGAAGAGTATGGATCATTCCTCGGTCTTTGCTGAAATGCAGCATTAACCTGATCCTGTCCTTGCGATGGCGGATTGTAAGGACACTCTTCGGTCAAGTGAGAAGGATCGGAACAACAAGCGCAAATGGTACGAAGGGGGAGAACAGGGGCAGGAGCAGGAGAAGAAAATTTGCTCTCTATCGCTTCAAGCTTTCTTGTTATTGCAGCCATTTCAGCTTTCATCGCAATAGAGACATCAAGTTGGTGAATTCCTACCCTTGACTGACCGGTAGAAGTGGAGGTAGAAGAAGAAGTCGGCCTGGTGCTCTCCCATTGTAGCGTTTGCTCCGCAAGGTCGTCAAAGAATTGCCACGCTTCCTCGTCAGATTTCGATAGGAAGTGTCCCTGACAGATGGTTTCCAACAACTGCTTGGTTGCTGGGTTCAGGCCCTCGTATAAGGTTTGGCAAAGTTGCCATTTCTCTATACCATGGTGAGGACACTGAACAAGAAGGTCTTTGTACCGGTCAAAGCACTTCCAGAAGGGTTCAGAAGGAAGCTGAGAGAATTGGTTGATTTCATTGCGAATCCTTGCGGTTTTATGATTCGGATAGAACTTTTTGAGAAACGCTTTAACAAACTCGTCCCAACTGGTTATGGAATGGGAAGCGGTGCTATACAGCCATTTTTCAGCAAGATCGCATAAAGTGAACGGAATGACCCGTAGACGTATAGCATCGTCCGACAGCTGGGTGGTTTTCATCATGGCACAGACGTTTTGAAATTTATTGATGAAGATATAGGCATCTTCAGATTCAAGCCCATGAAATCGTGGAAGCATGTTGATGAGTGGGGCTTAATTTCAAAGTTGTCCCCATTGGCCGGTGGAAGAGAAAGGCAGGTGGGAAGTGCAGAACGGGTGGGATAGAAACGATCCTGGAGCGCGATTCGCTGCGGCGCTACAACAGGCGGTGGTGGTGGGTTATTGGTCTCCGTAGGAGGTGGAGCCAATCCAGGGGTAGTCAAAGAGATGTTCGGATTAAATCCTGACATCGCGGAAGAAGAGGTTGGTGAAGGTGAAGGTGAAGATGTATGAACAGAATTCTGGTCAACGTCGGAGTTGGCCGGCAAAGGAAGGGGTGAAAGAGGAATGGACGGAGTTTCGACGTCTGAGTCGATCGCGTAGTCGGTAGCGACTAACGTAACGCGGACTAGACGGGCGCTAGTGTCCCGAGTCCAAGCGGACATACACTAAACGAGTTTAGTATAGTCAAAGCGGAGAAGGTGAGGGTAAGAAAACGTCAATGGAGAAAACGATGGGTGGTGGGTGAAAAATGGATTTGGCGACAAAGGGCAAGTTTTTATAAAAGTTTTTGATTTTTTCCTTTTTTTATTTTTTTTTAGAAAGATCTTTACAGAAATATGTACGTACTTACGGCTTTAAGCAATCACAAATAAGATATGCACAATCTCACCTAGATCTAGGGTCACCTAGGTCTACTAGACCTGCTCCTAACTGTTCCAGAGGGCTAGAAAAAGGACCTCAAACCGCCTCTTCTCCGTCTAATGCGGCCAGATAAGTGCCAGGTAAGTGGGAGGTTATCCAACGCTTTCGCGAAGTTCCTTAATTAAATAACCACTTGCCTTCGTCACACTTGCCTAGGGACCGCAAAAGTCAGATAGGATAAACGGCCGATGCCTGTAACTAGTCCTCTGTCCTATTGAGCGCGAAGTCCTTAGGGCTGAGTCTAGTATTTTTTAATTTTAACAATGATCAATGCATATGCTTTTTGTGATTTTTGGGGTCCTGGGAAGGGTGATGAAATCCCCACCCAATCTGAATTGGTTTCAAGCCCCTTAAGTCCGTATTAATGAATGCAAAGCGATAACAAATCAACTGCAAACAATTTTTATTTTTAGCGCGGCGCAAAGAATCCTGCACAAGAACAGTTTATTGGAAGGGGGAAGAGAGTTTGCGCAAAGAATTCTGCAGAAAACACAATTTATTGGAGTCCAGAGGAGTGGGAGAGAAAAAAAGGAGGACTTACAGAGATTTTTGCTCACTGACTCCACTAAGTGGCCGCGGTTCCGCGGCCTAAGCCAGCCTATGCCGCGGTTCCGCGGCAAGGTAGTGGAGTTGGGGCTTCAATTTTCGTGTAGGTGCTCTGTTGGGTGTCCTCTGCTTGCCTGGATGTGCTGAATTTTGACTTTCTTACTGTATCTGCTCCAGATTTTTACAGTAGACCGTTTGCTTCGTTTTGATCCGTCGCGGTGTAGCCGCGAAATGTGGGTCTATCTTCCCACGTCTTTGGCACTGAACTCGAACTCCGTATTATCCTGCACACTTGCACAAAAACTAATCAAAATTAACAAAATGATTTTTTACAAAGTATATTTTTTTGTTTTGTTTTTCGGTTATATTCACAAGTTAACCCGAAATTACACAAAGAAATAAACTACCGTCTCCCCGGCAACGGCGCCATTTGATTGTTAGAGATTCTGCGTGTTCAAGTTTAGTTAATTACCGCAATCAAGACGGTTTCGCTTGTAGCTAGCCGGTTGAGTACGGGTCGTCCGCAGGGAGATGGGAATCTTTTTCTATGTGCTTTAACGAGTTAAGTCCAGTTTTCCAGATTTTGTTGTGATTAATTAAGTGTTAAAATGATAAGTAAAGAGAGCTTGTTAGGGTTAGGCTTAGGTTAGTTTGAGTTAGGAGTCGCTCACCTCTTTCGTTGCCACTCTTAATATCGGTGTTACGGTAATCGGCAACAACGGGGATTAGCACGACTAGGAAGGAACTTGCGAGTATAAGCTAGGCTTTCCAACGCATAAGTTCTTCCTTTTGGTGCTTGTCCGTCCGTTCTTGGCTCTTATCCATAACCTCCGGTTAATTCAACCACAACCGGTCTCACTACGGAATCACCGCTATCATGTAGGATAGGGTGCCGTAAGGAGCGGATTGTGGTTCAATTAACGGGAGTCGATTTTAAGATGTTGGACAAGGAAAGAGTGAGAGAGATTTCCTTCTCTCAAACTTCCCTTATCCTACCCTAACAAGTATGAAACTACTCACACATCATAATGAAAAGAAGACAAAACAAAAGAGGAAGATAGAAAGAAGGAGATTAGAAGATAACAACTAGCTATTTGCGACCTCACCTTGGCAAGGATCAAGCGTAAGCATCATGGTTGTTTTAATGATAAAGGAAAAGAGAAAAGAAAGAAACAACAAGAAATAACAACAACTAAGTTAACAAATTAAAATTACAAGCAATTATAAAAGAACAAGAGAAGCATGATAAGTAAAAGGATCTTCTTTATTCATCATTCTTCACTCACAAAAGCTCACTACAAGATTTTTATTGGAGAAAAGATGAGAAGAGGAAGAAGAAACAAGTATTCTAAACCTAGAAAAATACAAGATTATGCACCCTTGGCTTCACAAGGTTCTGGGCTATTTATAGGCAGGGAGATGAAAATCTAGGGCAACATTCTGCTTCCACATGAAATGTCCAAAGTACCCCTGAAGTTTGACAGCCTGAGGAGGCCGTACGGCCGCGGAACCGCCGCCTATACCCCCCTTTTGCCGCGGTTCCGCCGCCCTATGGGTGAGTTGGCCTGTCGGCTTTTGTGTGCTGCCCTGGTCTGCTGTCCCCTTTTGTCTGGTACATGTATTTTCTGATAATCATTCCACATTTCTTCCAGAATTCTAGTGGATCAAAAGGTGATTTGGACATGGATTTTCTTGAGCTCCGCGTAGATTTCTTGGTCTTGGTGTTGCCATTGTGCTTTGTGCATGAAGGTGACAATTGATTTATCATTTTGTCTCCTAAACTGGTGTGTGGCAACAGACGGATAAAGAGCGGAGACCCGTGTTTTATCTGTGGTTGGCAGGAACTCGGATTTTGTAATATTTTTCCATGGATTTCACCGTTTACAGCCGAGAACCTGTATCCTGCAATTGACTAGCAAACACGGCTCAAGAGTACCTACCGATATGCAATGTGATAAAAATTGGGTGGTATAAAAATGCAAAAATGTGATATGAACACACATACATCACATATATTCGTACTTGGGCACATATACATCGCATATTCATACTTGTGCCGCATACATCACATATATTCGTACATGGGCACATATACATCGCATATTCATACTTGTGTCATTCGTATGTTACATACATGGATGATATTGACTTGATTAAAACTAAGGGACCGTAAGCGGTATTTTCAAAACAGGATCTTTTGAAGAGCGGTTTTCCCTTTCCTTTACCCTTAGTGTCATACAACACATTGCATGGATTTGCGCATTTGATTTGATTTATGTGATTTCTGGATTTGGGAACCGGAGTGTTATTTTAAGAAAAACACGCACTGTTTAAAAACCCGGTTTCCCTTGATATGATATTTTGGTGCGTCCACCATGAGTTTTCTCGGTTCCAGAGAGCTTGTGTAAGTATACCCGATTCGAGGAGAGGTAGGCACCGATTGCGGGTACATGGTGGACCCGGTACGGTACCCCGGAGCGAGAAGACTCGTATTGTTAGACGGTGAGCCCGGCGGAGGGACTACTACCTACCGGTGATTGGTTGGACCTGGCAGCTATCCGGAGGATACTGATCAGAGTCGATAGATGGTTGCGGGATGATCCGTACTGCCGGGGCCGAGAGCCGATACCGCAGACGGAGCCCGTGAGCTGACCCGGACTGACGGGGCCCGATGGATGAGGATTTGCGTGTCGATACTAGACACGAGTATTTATGATATTTGGGTGCCGATGTTGGGAACTCGTGATTCGCAGAGATTTACAGGATTAGAGGGCCGATGAGAGTGCCGGCGCCTGAGCTATTTGGGGGATCTGGGTGCATTGATGGACACCGATTATATATTCCACTTTGGAATTCCGTGTAGATGTTATATTGTCCATGCTCAGCATTTATTATTGTATCTCATCCTGTAGTTATATTACCTGATAGAGTACTTGCATGATTATTGTACATACTGCTCATCACGCATTGATATCATCTGTTAGCTTATGATAGAGTAGCGCAGTACGTGCATGCTCGCGATTACCTTTATATGTTATCTCTATTCACGAGTTGGCAACTCACCCCCGTTGTGCCACAGTATTTGCAGGTTGCCCTTCGGAGTAGTCGCGGCAGGCTGCGTTTTGCATCTTTTGACACAGATACCCCTATAGTTGGTGTACTAGCTCTTTTGCTGATAGGTGGGTTTTGTGCGGTATCTGTTTATCTTTTATTTATGTACATTGTTGTATCTAGTATTCTCCATCTACCATGTATGTATTTGACTTAGAGACAGTGTGAGGACGATGATGTATATTATTTGTATTCTGGTGTCGGGCTCTTTGTGAGCCGACTGTACTTGCAGTTTATTCTATCTGTGATGTTCCCACTTGTGGATCTTGATCTTCGCTACGGCGTCATATATTGCTACCTTGGTGATTGTTTACTTAGATTTCTTAACATGTTAGTAAGTGCTTTCTTTTAAACTTAAAACACTCTATACTTTTACTGGTTTGATTTCTGGGTTTTCGGCTTACCTAGTCGCGTTACGCCTGTAGACGTTACGTGGTTAAGGGCCGGTCACGGTCCAAACTTTGGGTCGTGACACATGGTTGGCTGTGTCACGTGCCCATCTTAGCATACTCTGGGAAGCGGGGCATGACATGGTTCTTTTGGTATCAGAGCCATAGGTCATAGGTTAATCGGGTTTGATTCTTTTGTAGTTGGGTATTGGACCCAATACACGAATCAGAATACTCGTGATTAGGAAACATGTCCGGCCACCTTATTGTCTTACCATTTTTTTGAATCTTAACTTCCGCCTGATTCTAATTTTACGACATGCAAACCTCCTTTGGATATCGACTCGAAACCTGGTTTCCTTTTGGTTATCTCTAGAACTTAGGCTACTTGGGTGGAGTTATGTAATTGTAGCTATGATACCGCGGCATGGTTACAATGTGGTACTCTATTTAAGTAACTTGGAGTTCTAGCCTTGATTCATATCCTTGATCTATATTTTGAATCTGTTATCATGCTAATCCTTTTGGTGCTTTGATTTCAGGAACATAGCGTGTTAGTTATATGTATGCCCTAGAGGCCATTACTATACATGGGATGTATATTGTAGTGGATGCTGGGACATATATAGGTAGGACTTTCTTGCTCGACATGATAGTACGCTATCTAGTTGCTCTTTATCTTAACATGTATACTTGCAGTCTCTCTATTACATGTTGATAAAGCCCTTAGGATGTGTGCTCGACTTCCAGGACTATGATGTAGATCATACTAGTGGGGCCTGGGTAGTCCATGAGTACATCCTTCAATGTTCCTAGTCGTGGGAATATCGAGACGGGGTATCGATATTCCAGAGTAGACTAGCCTATATCTTCTCGACCCATATGATGGGCGATGGATGATCCCATATCCATTGGTGTTTGACATCAGAGATGGTATGCGGGTGCTCAGTGGTGACTGGGTACACTGAACGGACTCGCCGAGAACTCCCAGATGGTATTATACCTCACGTCGGATGGCAGTTCTCTGGTGACACTGGTACAGCTTAGTCTGTTGACCTGAGATCGTCATAGAGTCTTGTGTGTCTCCCACTATGCTTTGATTTCCACCCTACCACGGCTCTACTGAGTCGTGCAAACAGGTGGTTTTTGGGTACAGTCCCGATTCACATGGAGGCAATGAGCGATAGGAGGGGATTCGTCTCTCCCGGTATTGGGGGTTGATGTTGTGCTATGTTCGACTGGCCATAACTGGAAATCCCTGGCCAGGGTTGCACTGATTTACTGGTTAGTGTTATCAGTAGTTTCTTGCTTGTTATGGACCTTACATCGGCATGACTTATCAAGCTACTGGGGTCTGACGTTTACCACCCCTAGGCGAGATATGCGACATATCAGACGAACAGACCGGACTGTGCGGTAAGTGTTACTGGTTGGATTCACAGGAGTGTGAGCAGGCTTGCTCGTTGATCTTCTGATCGCTCAATACCCGAGTGGCCGTTACGTTTAGCAGACCGCTTGCGGCTTGTGGGTGTTTGATATGATCATCACCTATTGCCGGCGTATTGACGAGTGTTTAGAGTCCTACACAGGGGTTTCCTGGCTCAAGCGAAATGAAATAGGAGCGCATATGAGATATGTACGGGACCGAGATTGATACGATATGAGATACCGTATTCTATTCTCGCTATTTGTGACATTGATCGGTTGTATACGATATAGCCGGGTTATCGGATCAAGTGTTGATTCGATAAGTTGTTACTTTTGATATTAGTCGGTTATAGCCGGATTATTAAATCAAGTGTTGATTTAATGATTTAATGTATAATTATATATTTGATATATTACTTTACATTAACTAGTATTGGTTCACTTAAGATTGATTTTCTCACTAGATTGTGCACATTGTTTATATGTGATATATGCAAGTGTACATGTTTGTATCATGCTTGATGATACATACAAGTTGTGTGTATGAGACTTGTATCAAGATTAGGTTTAAGATTAGGGTTATTGTTTTATCTTAAGATTTAACAAAAGAATTAAACTTGGTCAAAGTTATCAAGCTTGAAGAAGCTTGGAGAAACTTTGACAAAGTCCACTCTTTTGTCATTTCTCTTGATATTCTTTAACCTAACCCTTAACCTAATACCTTGGTCAATTCTCTACATGAGTTAAGCATGAGGGCTTAACTCAACCATGGTTCCATAATTAAAAGGATAAGTTTCATTTGGATTTATTTTTTCTATTATTCTTTCTTCTTCTTCTTCTTCATCAAGCTCCATCAAAAGCTTGCTAGCTCCAATGGTGACATGAGAAAAAGTGTGAGAAAAACAATTCTAAAGTGAGCCCACTTCCTATTTCTTCATCCTCTACTACTTGCCATGTAGTATAGGGTGTTCTCTTCACAAATTTTTTGACCAAGTGAAGGAATAGCTTGAGTTTGAGTCTCCCCGACGTAGATCATCTTCGGCCTCGAAGTCAACGACCTAGCCCGCTCATTTCTCCGATGAAACCATCGCTAGGGTCCGGGATCCCGATGATCGCAGCGAAGGGACGTCAACACGGAGCTTTAGAAGTGAAGGACCGGATCTACAAAGGTTGTAATTCCTTTCACTTAGTAGTAAAGTAGTTTACTAGCTTTTAGTTTCGCCTTACCTCTAGAAAACGATCTTGCATAGAGTTGTTAGGCACATAAAAATTTGATTTTGGCATGGTTGATGCCTTGTAGAACCTCATGAGTGTGCCTTGTAACCCTACAGTGGTATCAGAGCCTAGCTAGAGTTTTAGGCGAAGTGTAGACGAAGTTAGAAACCCGATCGAACCCCGAAACCCTAATCGATACCCTTCTCTGTACATTTTCTGAAACTGTTGATTTTTGTGAATTAAAAACATCCAAAAAATTCAGCAGGGTTTTCTAGGAGTTACTGTGCAGTACGTGCCCCCAAATCGACTAATGCGCCGCGGAATCGCGGCCCCAACCTGGCTTGCGCGGCGGTTCCGCGGCCATAATGGTGAATCATGGCACGTGGTTTGCACAGTAATTTCTTTCTGTAATTCCTGTGTTTTCTGGGAATTTTTAATTTATACTCAAGAGTTAATTTTTCTAGGTTGTATTGAGGACTCGATGATTCGATCGGATTATTTAACTTTGTTTATTTTGTTTTTCCGGGTTATTTAGAACGTGTTAAAAAGTTCGACCGGATATAAATAACCCATTTTTTCCCCTGACGGGAAATTTCCAAGTGTTGGATTTTTCCGTAGTTTAAGAATGTTCGAAGTAGTGCAGGTAACGTGATGGACCCTCTAGAAGACAACAAACCTTAACTCGATTATGTGACCGTCTTGAACTGCCTTTTGAACCTTAGGGTTTGGGGCAGTACGGCGTGCCACATGTGAGGCGTCGGCTTGACCCTTCTACGGCTGGACCGTTGGTACTGTGGCATGAAATGGATGTTTTTAAACTCCCCTCAAGTATTGAGCTATTTGGGAAAACTTGGGTATTTGATTATTCGATCGGAAAGTTTAACATTGTCTATTTATCTGGAATTTGATACAATATTTGGAATCCACAAGTAGTTATGAGATAACTAATTTGAATGTTATAAATCTAGCAGTTTAGTCTCAAATGATCGGTTGCCACGGGATTTTGATGAGATCAAAAGTCCGTCGCAATCACGTAGCGTACGCGGATACTCGCCGGTAAACTTAATAGACAGCCACGCCCCATAGCCCCGACCAAGTGACTATAGGAGAACCCCGTCGCCAAAAGCATCCGTTCGGGTGCTCGCGGCAGCGGTGTTCCGCCTTAGTGCACTTCGTCGACGGTATGGGGGTGCGGCCGTCTACTAAAGTTTGCGACGAGCATTCGTACCGGATGTCGGGAATCTTATTGAATTGCCCGAATTGATATTGAAAAGAGTTTTCGATAATGAGACTAAAATGCGGGGTTTGCAATTGTTAGGAATGCGATGTCTTAAGAGGTTGCGGATTCCAACTGTTGTAGTTTTACACTTTCTTTTCTGCGACCGTAAGTGTAATATGTGATATCGCCGGTTTCGTTGCTATATGTCAACGACAATTGGGATGGGCATATTTACTTACGTTGATGACATGTGATGTTATGTGTTGCTAGATATGTTATATTGGATCGTCGTGTTTGAATAGCCGGGGGTTTTTATGTGAGATGAGTGTTTTTCATTTTCATTCATGTAAAATTCATTGTATGTAATATTCTTTTATTGGGGCACTTCCAGGTTGAGGAAGATGTCACCATTGTATATTATTTACTTTTCCGAATTAGGATAGACCCAAGGCGGGGTGCACAAGTGTAACATTTCAAAAAAATAAAATATTATTTTTGGGAATTTTAATAATTTAATATTAATTTTTAATATTTTAATAGTCGGTATAATTAAATACCGATAAAAGGGGAAAATTTTGGGAAAAACTTATGGAAATTCTAAAATAGGTTATTTTGTGGAAATATGCCATTTTACCGTTTTGATGATGAATTATATGCTATGTTGGTGTTAGTCGCGATTAAAAATCGCTAATTGGTATTTTTGGCTTTTTGTGCAAATTGTGCACCATAACATTTCTACACTTGTTACACTTGTTTCTTGTTTTGGTCATGGTGGCCTAGGGTTGGACCATGTTTAGATGACCATGGTGGGTTGAACCATTTGATTAAGTTAATTGGGTTAACTAAGGGTTTTAGCTTGTTAAGGGTGATTAGGATGGGAGTTGACCTTGTGTAGGGGAGAGAGAGAGAGAGATGGTTAGGGTGTGCCATGATCCATTTCACTCCTTAATCCCTTGTGCTCTTTTACTCCCTCTCACACATCATCCTATATGAACCCTTCAGCCACCATCAGCACATCAGCCCCTGAATTCAGCTGAAACAATCCATCAGCCCCCAATCTTGCATCAGCACACTCCAGCAGCAGCTGCATCAGGTCCCTTCACCCACACATCAGCCCCCTAGCTGCTGCTACAAGCTGTAACATCAGCCCCAATTCAATCAACATGAGCAGCTACATCAGCCCCCCCTATCAACACATTTTCAGCCACCTGCAGGCACCCTGAAAACACACTTTAACCACAACTTCATAACCCCACACCAACACAACACCAACATCAGCAGCAACTCCATTTAAAAAAACTCCACACCCTCATCAACCCTCAACTCAGCAGGCTTAGAAACACAAAACCACACCACCACACCACCACAACCATTACCACAACACTACACAAAAATAAACCAACAGAAGCAGTTTTAGCCCAGGAAACAGCATCAGCATCAGTATCAGCTACTGCAGCATCACCTGGAACACAAGGAGCAGCTCCACGGCAGCAGCAACCCACTCCTCCTTCTTCCCTTCTCCTTAATTCTAGTATTTTCGTGAGGTATAATCTTGCAACCCAACTCCTATCTTGGTAAGTTATGGATAATTAGCTGAAATTTACTGTTATATCTGTAATCTAGTGCTAGTTTAGGGATTCTGAGTGAGACTTGACCAAGTGTTGGTTTTGATGGTTGGTATAACCTTATTAAGTGTATTTGAGACCAGTTTACCCAAGATTGCCCTAGATTTCCAGTTAGTTATCAGATTTGTTATACTTGGCGTAATTTAGCGATTTTTGTCGACTTTTGACCTTTCTGGAAACTGCTATCAACCCGGACCTCCTAAAATAAAATTGACTTGGCAGTAGGCTGTGCAGGCACCCTGGAACCATCACCCAAAACCCTAGCCCCCACCTCATTTTTCAGGCCGCAAATTTAATCCCCCTGGCCGCAATTTGCGGCCAGACCTGGGTAAAACCGCCTCGTTTTGCGTGCACAGCCCTATTTCATGTAAACTTGACCCTGGGTATGTCTAGTTTTGACTGATTCCAGCTAGGGTAGAATCTGGGTTGATTTTCTTGAGTTGGCGCATGATTTACGACTTGTTTTAGCATGGGTTTTAGTGTTCGATGATTCGTAACTGTCGGGTGGCGTTTGAACGCCAACGGCAGCAGGTTGTTGGCCGTGTTTGCACGCAAGGCTACAGGTTTTTACCTATGAGCGTAGCGAGCACCATTTTGGTTTCCGACATGGTTTTCATGTGTTTTAGCGTGTGATATCCTTGTAGGTACCCTACGTGGCGTCGAAGCGTTGGAGATGCGAATGGCAACATCGGTACCGGCACGCATAAAGAAAGGTGAGTAGATTTATATCTACGGGGAGAAGTCGGGTGGATGGCATATAGCACCCCCGCAATTCGTCGTGATGTATACGGATGCGTATACACATTTACAAATATTATATGTCACTTGGGATCAATAATAATGTTAAAATGGATATTGGTGTGTTGGATTGATAAAGGTTACGAAACTTTAGGTAGTGGGTGCACTACACATACATATTCACACATACATACTTGCATACATCCTTATTACACATGTGGTTATGGAATTATATATTGATATGTGTTCACGTGGGTATGGACTATATGTTCACATACGATTTCGAGGATGATACATGGGATTGAGATGAGTCGGTGATATTTGATCGGAGATTATGATATCGGTGATATGGTAAACTTCATAGTTGAGATACGTCTTGATGCTATAGCAGGATGCTTGGATGATAATGCCATAGGAATAGTGATATATATAAAGTGAGCAATATGTGATTATGATACGAGATAGGGTATGATATGATATGAGATGACAAGATATTTATGATAGGCCGCCTTGGGCGTTGTTTACTCCTTGAGATGATATGTGCTGATAATGTCGCTTTGCTAGAGGTTGTCAATCGGAAGCCGGATTATGATTTCATTGACGATATATGATGATGATATCGATTCATACGAGACTGTCGATCAGTAGTCAGGTCATGACTATAGTGATGATATTAGCATTATACTAGACGTAGATCAGTACCCCAGATGATGATCCAGATAAGAGGATACCAGATGAGTAATATAATGAATATGATTTGACCCGTACCCAGATTTGGGGATGCCGTACGACGGATTTACGTACGAGCTGTAATTTGATGTTTTGATCCGCACTCTTGACTTGGGAGTAACCGATTATAGTGATATAGTATCGGATATGATATTATCGAGGCGGGATCACCGACTATGTATATAGTTATGTGTATCGACTCAGAAGTTAGGCGGTTTCCCTTACCTACTGTTAGCTTTAGCTCTGCCTTATAGTGGTATAGCTATATGACTCTTAGGACATTAGATGCAGTTTAGCCATCATTGTGTTTGGTATTCAGCTCCCGCACATTACTATTATTGCTCTGCATCGCATACTTATTGTGATTCATATTCTATTGTTGATATCATGTTGTTAGGACACCAGCACCATTACAAATGATGCGTATGTACCACGTACACTTACTTGCCAGTTCACACACATCTTCATCGGTAATTGCCATGTCACTACACAGTAGTATTATTGCTGCAGGATATGACCCTTGTATGTGCATACTATTATTCCATGTTCCATGATATACTGTTATACTTGCATTCATTGATATGTCACATACATCATGTTTTCTGATTATGCGCATTGAGATATGTTGTTCTATGATATTTCTGGATTTGGGAACCGTGGGTATTTCAAAGAGATTATGTAATTGTTGTAAAAACCCGGTTACCCCTGATATGATATTTCAGTGCGTCCACCATGTGTTTTCTCGGTGCTGAGAGCGACATATGAAACCCGATTCGAGGAGGCGGATGAGGCCGATTGCGGGTACATGGTGGGCCCGGTGCGGTACCCCGGGGCAAGAAGATCGCAGGAGATGGCATTGAGCCTGGCAGGGGAGCACTACCGACCGGTGATTTTACCCGACGCGTCGGATATCCGGAGGATACTGTCGTGGTCTTGAGATTGATGGTAGGGGCCGGTCTGGATTGACGGCGCCCTAGATAGTGAGACTTATCAGAGATATTGAGATATTGAGATTGAGGCTATGTTTCGTGCCGATGCTGGGCACAGGTTTCATGATGTGTTTTCATGATTTTGACTATATCCTCATATTTACATGCATGATGCTTATTGTCATTGGGTGATACGTGGACGGGATCCACCTATATACAGACATTGATCACATACAGACCTTGATTACATTGATCATACTTTTCATGCATTCATACATCATTCACATGATACATTGCTACCTGAGGCACTGACATTGACACGGGTACATGGGATTACATTTGGGTTAGATAGCTACCCTAGTCATGGTTATAGAATGCTGGTTATATACTTGAGGATTGTATATTATGATCGTATGACCTAGGATTGCGTCATACATGCGATTTTCTGTTCGTAGATGTTTTCTATTCACGAGTTGGCAACTCACCCCCGTTGTGCCCCAGTTTCTTGCAGGTGTTGTCGTACGGGTTTCATTACGGCTTTGCGGGCACAGCTTCTTTCAGGTGACTTGCTAGTAGGTGGGTTATTTGTATCATACCCATCATTATACCTTGTATATTATATATCAGTTGTATCTAGAAGTTCCATCAACCAAACATGTACTTATTTGAGATAGAGACCAGTATTGATTATTCTTTCGACCTTAGAGTCGCACGTTATATTTCTCTGGGTATCATGCCGTTGAGTTCCCTTTTCTGTTGTGATCCTCGCCTTTAGGCGTTGTATATTATGTTTCAAACTGGTTGATTTACATATGGTTTTTCCGTCACTCCACTACTTTTCTTGGTTTGGATTTCTGGGCTCGGCTTACTCAGAGCACGTACGCCTTGAGACGTTCATAGCCTAAGTGCCGGTCATGTTCCGTACTTTCGGGTCGTGACAAAGTTGGTATCAGATCGTTAGGTTTTACCTTCGGAGCATAGGATGACCCTTGGTTGATGGAACAGGTGACTAAAGTAGAGTGACGTACCGTGGGTATGTCCGCGGCATATTTACGATACGCCACTCCACTTAAGAAGCCTTAGGATGTACATTTCCTTGTTCAGTATTATATCCCTTCCTGATCTAGCCTCATCGGTACCAGTTATGGTTTTGCTGCCACGATTACGAGCAGGGAGAGATACGGCTAGAGTTGCGGTCAGCATGAGCTCGTTACGAACGAGGACTGACCGAGGCGTGATTTCGGGTGACACACGATTGTAGAGATGTGTCTTTTTACTGTGTTTCGCGCCACGAGCGTGGATGGATCGCTGTATGAGATTACTCGAACGTGCGGATTGGCACCAGAGGATTGAGCCACTGATAGAGGCCAGCCAGATTTTGATGACCGTTGATGTATGGCTTATTCATGACAATTGAGGAACGGTTCAGTGTGCAGACGAGTGAGCCCGTTATTGCTGCGAACGACGAGATATCGCCCCAGATGTTGGAACTATTGCGGTACGAGTGTACTAAGAGATGATAGAAGGTCGCTAGTCCTCGATGATGAATGACTAGGACGTGTGGTTTGTTCGCTACCCCGATGCGAGGTCATCAGATAGATTGATTCCAGCTGAGACGACTTCACGCGGAGACGTTGAAAGTCGACAGAGACGATCGAATGTCAGAAACCTATTAGTCCAAGTTTAAAGTATTCGGAAAGACAGGCAGGAAATTCTATGATCCCTCTAGAAGAATGAAACCCTAACTCGACTTAATGACCGTGTGAAAGCCCTTGAACCTTAGGGTTTGCGGCAGTTCTGTGACGCCATTAGTGAGGCTTGGGTTTGCCTTTCTACGGCTCGACCACCGATGCTGTGGTATGTACTCAATACTATTATACTGTACCCAAGATGATGAGCTCTTAGGGGATTTGAGGTCTTGACAAATCGATCGGATGGCTCGACTAATTCGGATGCTAGATGGTGAGATGCACTTCTTGGGAGACTCCAGATACGAGGATAGCCGTTGGAGCTCAGTCCACGCAGTCACGACGAGGCGAGTCCGAAGCAGTCGACATTAGAGAAAAGTGGAGTAAGAGGTCCGTACAAGATCTGGATATGATGACGTTCCACTCCGCCGACACCAGAGATACGATACGAATGCGAGACATTGTACTTGGATATACCTTCCAGCAGGAGTCACGGTGAGTATGGAGCCATTCCGGAGCAGTAGTAGATATAGTAAAGGATGGGGATTTCCGGACAGTTAGGCAGAGACAAGATTTGGAACCGACCTTGAGCAGGATTCCTTCCAGGACACTGCTGCAATGATACTTGCACCCAGGATCAGATGTGTCACGTACATTCAGAGAGCCAGAGGCCGACGCCAGTGACATGTTGCTTCATGAGTGGTCGCGATGATTGACCGAGAGATGACCAGAGTTGTGCCAAAACGGAATCATCCCCGTTAGCACACCTGACAAGGCCAATGAGCCGATGGATCGTGAGATTGGTAAAACGCAGAGAGAAGGCTTGGACCCAGGAGTGGTCATGTTACGCACACCAGCAGGCCAGAGTTCAGGATCGACGACGAGACATGCTATGAATGATCACAACAGTTGGCCAGAGATTCTTAGAGGATGTGCTTGAGCAGAACTATTCCGCCATACTTGATTTCGGTATTTTGGACGATTTATTAGCATGAGTTGATTTTGATGATTGAGGGTTTACGATTTTCGCACAGTTGTTGCACTTGATATCGTTTTCGTGCCTTGGTTTCACATGTTGTGATTTATGGGTTTATACATTGAGTTGATTTTGTGCGTATGCACGCACACGATTTGGTTTTTTTTTTGCACTCGGTATAGTTACATATGCTTGCAGTGCAGTGACGTATATTTGTGCACTTGGATGCACTGGACTTCGATTTCGAGGGTGATGCTCGATATTTGTTTTTGTGCATTCTATGCACCTGATGGGATTTGCGCGTGTTCGGCGCTTGATATTGGATTTCATGATTTCGGGCATGATGGATGCACCGGAATTGGACTTTTAGCGCATGTTGGGCGCATGTTATAAGATGCGATTTGGTGCACACCAGATGCACTAAATCGAAATTCTTCGTGCATATCAGATGCACCTGTTTGTGCTGTCAGGCACACGTGGCCCATGACAGATGCTTCGTGCACACCCGATGCATATAGATGTTGTTTTTGTGCGCATGTATGGCATATTTATGGATTTTGATTTCCGTGCGCACCGGACGCACATAGCATTCTTATGCACATTTTGGGATTGATTTCTTATTGAGCAGTACGTTTTATGATATTGCGATTTGTTTTTCGCACTGAGCAGCACTAGTCAGAGGATAGTGCCTGGATATATTTTGCATGCATTGATAGATTCAAGGGATTTCCAAAAGCGAGCTATAGTCTCATTACTTACATACGTGTCCGGTACGACACGAAACGTTTGAAAAAAAAGGGAACCTTTCTAAATTGTTTTTAAAACGGCGGGTCGTGAATGATTAAACAAAAGGTATATACGTATATGGCTATTTTCTTATAAAGACGTCCGCCACTGTGCTGTGTTGTGTGCATTACACATTGACTTTAAAAAAAATTGGCATGCGTTCCCTTCAAGATATTTACATGTACGGATTGGTATTTACATGTATAGTTCCGATTTCTAGCATATCGGTTTTGCCGTAGATTTGGCATTCTTGTTTTCACCTTAACTCCGATGATTGCGAGATGCTTGACGGAGTTTTGTTTACGAGTTATCTGCTCGTTATGCATGCGCGTGTATTGCGCTACGATGCGTTCTATGGATTGATGATTTCGGAGCCCCGTTGACTTGGACATTTTATTGAAATATTTTAGAATTTGGGGGTTTAAATTTAAATTCGGGGACCGAATTTCGTTAAGGGGGGAAGACTGTAACATTTCAAAAAAATAAAATATTATTTTTGGGAATTTTCATAATTTAATATTAATTTTTAATATTTTAATAGTCGGTATAATTAAATACAGATAAATGGGGAAAATTTTGGGAAAAACTTATGGAAATTCTAAAATAGGTTATTTTGTGGAAATATGCCATTTTACCGTTTTGATGATGAATTATAAGCTATGTTGGTGTTAGTCGCGATTAAAAATCGCTAATTGGTCTTTTTGGCTTTTTGTGCAAATTGTGCACCATAACATTTCTACACTTGTTACACTTGTTTCTTGTTTTGGTCATGGTAGCCTAGGGTTGGACCGTGTTTAGATGACCATGGTGGGTTGAACCATTTGATTAAGTTAATTGGGTTAACTAAGGGTTTTAGCTTGTTAAGGGTGATTAGGATGGGAGTTGGCCTTGTGTAGGGGAGAGAGAGAGAGAGAGAGAGAGATGGTTAGGGTGTGCCATGATCCATTTCACTCCTTAACCCTTTGTGCTCTTTTACTCCCTCTCACACATCATCCTATATCAACCCTTCAGCCACCATCAGCACATCAGCCCCTGAATTCAGTTGAAACAATCCATCAGCCCCTAATCTTGCATCAGCACACTCCAGCAGCAGCTGCATCAGGTCCCTTCACCCACACATCAGCCCCCTAGCTGCTGCTACAAGCTGTAACATCAGCCCCAATTCAATCAACATGAGCAGCTACATCAGCCCCCCCCCCCTTCAACACATTTTCAGCCACCTGCAAGCACCCTGAAAACACACTTTAACCACAACTTCATAACCCCACACCAACACAACACCAACATCAGCAGCAACTCCATTTAAAACAACTCCACACCCTCATCAACCCTCAACTCAGCAGGCTTAGCAACACAAAACCACACCACCACACCACCACAACCATTACCACAACACTGCACAAAAATAAACCAACAGAAGCAGTTTTAGCCCAGGAAACAGCATCAGTATCAGCTACTGCAGCATCACCTGGAACACAAGGAGCAGCTCCACAGCAGCAACAACCCACTCCTCCTTCTTCCCTTCTCCTTCATTCTAGGATTTTCGTGAGGTATAATCTTGCAACCCAACTCCTATCTTGTTAAGTTATGGATAATTAGCTGAAATTTACTGTTATATCTGTAATCTAGTGCTAGTTTAAGGATTTTGAGTGAGACTTGACCAAGTGTTGGTTTTGATGGTTGGTATAACCTTATTAGGTGTATTTGAGACCAGTTTACCCAAGATTGCCCCAGATTTACAGTTAGTTATCAGATTTGTTATACTTGGCTTAATTTAGCGATTTTTGTCGACTTTTGACCTTTCTGGAAACTGCTATCAACCCGGACCTCCTAAAATAAAATTGACTTGGCAGTAGGCTGTGCAGGCACCCTAGAACCATCACCCAACACCCTAGCCCCCACCTCATTTTTCAGGCCGCAAATTTAATCCCCCTGGCCGCAATTTGCAGCCAGACCTGGGTAAAACTGTAAGTGCACGGCGGCGCCCCGGCCGTCAATCCGACGCCGGAATGCGGAAGCGATGATTTTTCTTTAACTTTTTGAACCGGCACCACCGCGCACTACAAACCCGGATCGGGCCATTAATTCTAGTCCTAGCTAATAAGAAAGGGGTGTTGGAGATAGTGCCCTCAGAGTCAATTATTGGATCACAGGCACGTGATTGCAATGATTGAGGGAGGACCTATCCCGGTAGGACAGTCTTACTCGAGATGATAGTATGCTATCTGGTTTACCTTTATCATCGTGTACTGCTTTAGATGACCTGACAGGTCACTATTGCACGTTGATAGAGCCCCTAGGATTCTTGCTTGACTGCCAGCAGTATGAGGGCGATCATATAAGTGAGAGCTGGAGTCTATAAGCACATCCTTAAATGGTCCCTAGTCATGGGAGTTTCGAGACAGGGCATCGATTCTCCAGAGTAAACTAGTGTATACAGTCGAGACCCCGACGAGGGGCGATGGCCGGTCTCACAGGCCACTGGTGTCAGTTGGTTCACCTAAGATGTATACAGGTGCTCATTGGGTTATGAGTACACCGGACAGGACTCGCCGGGAACATGCTAGTTGGTCTTATACCTGACGTCAGATAGCAGTTCCCAGGTGACATGTGTACAGGTTAGTTCATCGACCTGGGGATCGTCATTTGTCTCGTGTGAGTTCCCACTGTGCTTTGATTACTACCCTACCACGGCTCAAAGGAGTCGTGCAAACAGGTTTTAGTTGGGTACAGTCCCGAGCCACATGGAGGCAGTGAGCGGATCTTCGGGGGTTCGTCTCTCCCGGTATTGGGGGTGAGGTCGCGCTGTGTCTAGGAGAGCCATTACACGAAGACCTTGGCCAAGGCAGGAGATTTACTGGTAGGTATTCCAGTAGTATCTCAGGGTGTTCTGGGCTACACTCCGACACGACTTGTACCGCTTTCGGGGGTCTGACTTTTACCAACCCCCTAGGCCCGACATGCGATGCTCATAGACGAACGGACCGGACTGTACGGATATTGTCACTGACAGGCTCAGTAGGGTGTCAGGATGAGTTCGCTCATCGACGTCCCTTTTGGTCAATAGCTGGTGGCCCGTCACGTATTGGCTTATACCTCTGACGTGCTAGTGGTTAAAACCACAGCCATAGTATTGAAGAGTCTTTAGAGTCCACCACACTTACAGTTACTCAAGCTTTCGGGCGAAACGCTGTAGAGGCCGTATGGAGATATGGCAGGGTTCGATCAGATACGTGCGGTATTGCACGGATCGTGATCGGACGGTTTTTACTAGCCGGCTTTGGCTTAAGCCGGATCCTAGTATATTACAGTGTAGATTTTGTCTCTTTACATTTGTATCCGGACGGAATACAGATGCGGGGGTGTATGCACAGTATCGGGGTTTTCCTGTAATTTATTACGGGACCAGTTTTCTGGAGTTGCCAGTTTGCATTCCGTTCCGGCCGGTTTTTCCTTTGTTCTTTCCAGGCCGGACTTTTCCGGTGGAAGGGGTTATTTGCAATTGTGCAAATAACACTTTGTCGAGGGGTTTATTGCATAAGTTTTGATATGATAGCATCTTTGCTCCATGATGCATTAATTAAGACATGAAAGGGTATGGGTTTGATGTTCATATGTTATCATGATGTCTTTGTATGTGGTCACCCCTTCACTTTACACTACCATCACCTCCCTCTTGTTCTTTTGGTTCACCTCCACCATTTTGGAACAAAATGGGGCCGGCCACGAATTTGAGAGGAGAGGAAAAATGAGAGGGCTCATTTTTGGATGAAGGATTAATTCACATCTCATTTTCATGCTTGCCAAAATTCTCAAAAACCCTCTCCAAAGTTCATGATTCTCTTCATCCTTCTTGGCAACCAATACCCCAATGAGACATAGACTCTACACATCCTACAGCAAGTCTTGGGCATGTCGACTTGCCAGCTTCATGCCCGAGTTGCCTCGGTATTGAGGCGGGAGCCCGTAAAAGATGCAGACGACGTGGTGCCCTTCCGGCGAGGAGGCGACGACCGGAGATCCCGCGAGGAGATCGGAGTGGAGATGAAGACCGGAGGACTCGGATCAGTCGTATATCTCTAACCCATCTTCTAGTTAGCTTAGATTTGTTAATGGTTACGATCCGGGTGTTTAGTGCGCGGTGGTGCCGGTTTGCTAAGTCCGCAAAAATTAAAGTTTATCACCGTTTCCGCATTTGGCCGTCGGATTGACGGCCGGGGCGCCGCCGTGCACTTACAGTGGTATCAGAGCCTCGCCATTAACTTCGTCTAGCTTCGTTTGATGTGTTTTGCATTTCCGATCGACCAAAATTCCAAAATCTATATTTTTGTTCACGACAGTTTTCTGTTGAAATTTTTTGGTCTCCAAAAATTTTTCAGGTTGTATAAAATTGGTGTACGTGAAATTCTAAGACTACTGGGAAAATTCGACACATTCAGTCGACAAAAGAAACACGGAACCGCGGCCAAACCCCCCTTGGGCCGCGGTTCCGCCGCACTTTAGTGTCTTCACTGCGTTGTATTTTTCCAGTGGGCTTCTGGGCTTGTTTTAGGGGTTTTGGAATATTAAAATTGGGCCCAGGTTTTCTGTGAGTGCTACAGTATTGATTGGGGGCCCACTTGTTAATTTTTGATCGATCGGATATTTTAAACACATTTTTCACAGTATTTACATTATATCTGCGATCGTGAATGTCACTTGATCGGTAAATCCGGTCTAACTGCTATAGCCCGGTTAGACGGATTTGCGAACGTGACTTTCACGTTGATGTTTTGTGATTTTGCTGTGATGTTGCGGATCGGTCGTGGGGGATAGCCTGGATGCAATGCTAGTACAGTTTTGTTGTATTATGTACATTTGATATTGCGGGGCGAGCGTCCGACATGTGGACTGCCGTCACTGCCAGTTTGTATTATTCTTTTGGGGCACGACCTGGTTGCGGTCGATGTACCCGGTGTATGTATATTTTACTTTCTGTACTAGGATTACCCCGCGGTGGGGTGCACGGATAGCCGGGTTCTGGAAGGCAACAAGCCCGCATCTCATGGCATTGAGACGGAGGGGGATTTACTCTGGGATTGGCGGGCTATTCGCCGCACTCGTAGGGGGTACAGGTTGACCCAGGAGGGGTGCCCAAGTTGCCGGATTCCGTGGAGTGCCGGGTGGTCCATTCACGTCGCTGAAGGGGGCTGCCTCGCTTCAGGTTTTGTCGGGTGACTTGCCGCGCCCGTAGGGGTCTAGAATTTCATTGCACAGGCTATCCACACGACCAGGGGAACGTCGGGTTTCAGTAGTGGCTCTGTGAAACCCGGGGATCCCAGATATCTGTATTGTTCTGTGATGCTGTACATTTCTGTGATGTTGCATTTCTTATCACGCCTTGAGCGAATATAATATATTGGTATATATATTAGTAGATGTTGTATATGTTTTTCATCCGCGCTAGTCCAGTCCCCGCTCTGCCGTTAGTAAGCTAACCTAACGGGTGATGACGGGACCCAGTGGCGAATGCGGATGGCATATACGTACGTCAGTATATTTTCGTTCTTTGTGGTGTGATTAATTGATGGGACTGCATTGATTCGGATCAATGCAAGTTAAACAAACCTATTCTGATGTTGTTGGAACACTTTTCAAAAAGCTGTTATTGCAAGGACGTTCACTTTTGTTTTGCATCGTGGTATTCATTTGGAATATCCTGCTCCTCAGTCGACGAGGCAAGGGCCGAGATCCCTTCACCGGGAGTGACCCCTTGGACAGAAGTTTGCGTCAGGGCATTAACTTCACTATAGCCGATTACTTTTGCTTTGCATCGTGGTATTCAGTTGGAATATCCTGCACCTCATTCTACAGGGAAAGAGCCGAGATCCCTTCACCGGGAGTGACCTCTTTAGTAAAGGTTTTCGTCACTATATTTTCTAAAAAGCTATCCGTTCCTTCAACGATATCAAGTTCATTACGTTAAAGGTTTTCTCCAGAAACCATTCGTATCCCTCCGTCGTTTCATATGGGTAGTCAATAGTATTCAAGCTGTGTTTGTTGGCCAAAGTCAAGGCACAGTGTTTGGTAGCTGTTGGTTATTCATATGCAGCATAGATAGATGCGTTGGTTTGGGGCAGTCGTATAGCCTTGTTGGCCAAAGTCAAGGGCTTGTACGGGTGGGCTCAAATTAACCTGGAGAATGACGGGCAGAACTTGACATGTGACTTATGATTTGTTGGCCAAAGTCAAGGTCATAAGAGCATGGGGTAAAAATCACATCGGGAGTTTCAAAAGTACTGAAACTTGCCAGATATGCGCATACCTTCTGGAGTGTGATACCGTGAGCGGATTCCGTCACGTTATCATGCAATGATAGTTGGATCCCGATTCCCACTGATGAGTTGGTTTACTCCTCGGGTGACCCCGACTAATTCTTCTTTCAGGTTTGGAGGAGAATTTGAGGTACAGTGGGAGGTTTCCAAATTAGATTAAGTGATAACCATTCTGATCTAGGTTAGAGTGCACGCTGAGTGTTTCTTTTTTCTCTCTCTCTGGCAGCGACCATTGACCCGACCCTAGACTATGACTCAGTGACCAAGTTGACCGAACCTTCTTAACACTGGCTTTTGGATTGTCAGAGTTGCAGACCTCTTTGCCACTCCTACTTTTACCCTTTTCTCCAGGACACCCCGTGTTACTACGAACGTCCACTTCCATTGGACAAAACCATCGTATGGTTAGATACGAACTCGAAGGAATTCGAGGATGGTTTCTGGTTCTGGAGAAAACGGATAGGATTATTCAGTTGTCTTTTCTTTTCACCCTCTCTCAGGTTGCGAGTACTCCTTGGTTTAGGAGTAGTACACCTATTGTGCAAATTGGATAGTCTTCTTCCAAACCATAGGCTGGTGCCGACCGGTAGGGAATGAAGAAAACCAGTTAGCCTAAACGGTGTACAGAAGGTATTAAGATTAAGACAAAGCAAGGGATTAGTAAGAGGGCAAAGTAAATTGCGACTGATATTCACGACCAAACCAAGTATTTCTTCGCCAATCCTAAATCACCTTTGTATTTCTCCAGGACACTCCGTATCACTACGAAGATCCACAGTTTATTTGGATACTCCATCGTATGGTTATATACGAACTCGAAAGGAACTTATTCCAGTTCGGGGATGGATTCTGGTCCAGGAGAAATAGGAATAAGGTTTATTCGGTTGTCTTTTATCTTCACCTTCTCTCGCATTGCGAGTGTTCCTAGGATTAGGGCAGTACACCCATTATGCTTATTGGATAGTCTTCTTCCAAACCATAGGCTGGTGTCGAACGGTAGGGAAGGAAGAAAACCATTTGGCCTAAGGGGTGTGCAGAAGGTAATGACTAAAGACATATAAAGGGATTTGGAGAGGTGGCAAAGAATTATACGGTTATAGTTGTGAATCTGGATAATGGAAGAGGCATTGCTAGGAATACCAGGATACCCCATCGAAACATTTCAATGTTTTAATTCAACTGTGTACTGTTAAAAGAAAACTGATTTCCCAATTAGACACTTGCTCCAGGGTATGTATTTACCAGGTTTGATTCTCACATCTGTATGGTTTTACAGATGATGAGTGGGAGTAAGTTATTGGGAATAAGGTGATCATCCTCATTATATCGGGATTCGTTGTAATCGGTGATATTTGAGGAGATCACCTGGGCTGTTTGCCGGTCGGCAAATATTTGGTTTTGAATATCCGCTGTTGTGCACCAATTTCAAATTGATATATCTGTACGTCTATTTTCATAGAGTGAGATATACCTTTTGATATTATGTCGATGACATTTACCTATATCAGTGGATGGTTAGGTAAGGAGCATTAAACAGCGGTGTAATTCTTCTTAACCATAAGTACAGTTTTCAACCTACGACACACAGTGAAAGAGTTGTTAGACTCAGCGGACTTATACAGAGTATTGTATGTTGTCCAGTGTCCATTAGGACAGAGGGGTTGGTCCTCATACTATATTCTGTTTACTTTTAACTTCTCTAGTTCTTAGACATGTGTTTTGTAGAAACACAGGGTCTAAGTTTTGAGGAGTTATAGGTATTTGAATAGAGTAGAGAACCAATTGTAGCAAGTATCGGGATTCTTCAAAGTGATCGAAGATGTTGATACTTGTGTATGGTATTCAGTTGATAGTAATGATAAAGAGAAATTGCTTCTCTTTCAGGTTACTCATAATTAGAAGCATTCCTAAGTTGAGTAACGCTGATCGGCCTCCTTCCATTTAGTTGACATGCACTGGAGATAGTTGCATGATTTGAATCTGGTTCAATTAAATCAGTGCCTCTGGTTCTATATTGGATATAGTACAGTTCATATCTTAACATTGTTAAGGTACGGGGAGTTGTCCTGCTTATGATTAAAACCAGACACTGTACAACTCAAGGCACGTTTCTGTAATGGCAGTTTGTGGGTTAACCCAGGCTATGACGAGGGTTGATTTTCTACCATCTGGCAGATCAATAGAAATATTGTTCTAGACTCGCCACAGTTTTATTAAAAATGGATTTTTTCAAAAACAGTAGTGGGAGTATGGTAGAACTGGAAGTGATTCCAGAACCGCAAACGATTACTGAAGATTTGATAAGGAACCTAAAGATTCAATCTGATTTGACATTCCATTGGCCACTCCGCAGATAAGGTGGGTAACTTCAGGCACCCGAGAGGTACTCCGGTAGCCTCAAGGACGGTGACAGGAAAGTTCTTGTTTACCCACACTTGCCATTGTTGTTGTTCCAGGCTGCGAGACCCGGCAGGAGGATGAGTATAGCGTCGTTTTAAACTAGCTTTAGAAGTGCACGTCTATATGACTCTGCCAGAGGGTTGTCGTAGTCAGTGGGAGCAGCGGAAGCATTGGTGGACATCAGGCTTATGTCTATTTATAGACT
The DNA here is from genome assembly GCA_030015575.1 of Agapanthus africanus. Lineage (NCBI taxonomy): Eukaryota > Viridiplantae > Streptophyta > Magnoliopsida > Asparagales > Amaryllidaceae > Agapanthus > Agapanthus africanus. The sequence goes on from CM057351.1 coordinate 193,273,120, forward strand.
AAAGCAGATGTAGCGGAGATAGATCATCTATTTCTGATGTGACAGTCATAGGTTTGACGTCATCAGAATAGGGGATGGATCTGTTGAGAAGGTAGTAGGAAGTGACATTCCTATACTACGATCGGTTATACTTTAGTCGTCACACAGTGGTTTCTCCATATAGGACTTGGACATTATATCAGACATACTGGTTACTAGATCTATGGTTTTAGATCTAGATTTGGGTGGTTTCCCAATCAGGGTACTTTGACAGCATTCTAAGAATATTTAGAATGGACGACTCCTGGCACGGTAGTGTACCTGCAGGTGATGGAGTCACCCTCTCTAAAGGTGTCTTATAGACTAAAGTAGAGAGGGATGCGCATGATTGGCAGATCACTTGCTTAGGCAATTGAGTCAATCATGAGAGGTCAAGTACCACACCAGATGTTGTTCTTGCACTAGATGCAATAAGTTGACATTGATCCAATTCTGGAGAAACAGTCGGAAGCAGTTTTAGAACATAAGTGGATGTTCTAGGGATATGATAACGACAGCCTCATTTGGGAGACAATTATCATTCCAGGCTTCCAAGGTGACATGGACGACAAGGAGGTTGTCAGAGTTACATTTTTCCTTCTGACGAGGGGCAGTATTTTGGACAGGTGGTCCAAGGCAATACTGAGGGTGGCATGGCGCAGGAAACTGATTAAGTTCAGTTGACGATACAGTCTAAGAAGTTTGGATTTGGAGTTCATTTATGAGCTAGGTCCCATCAGACATCCAGACATTCTAAGACAGGTTTTGCTCATTTCGGGAGATAGCTTTCTCCGCGAACTTGAGATAAAGAGAGACATAGAAAGAAACATCCGAGCGGATCCACTCACTGAGGCTATTCCTCGAACGCAATAGTTTCGCGAACGAGTTTTGTGAGACTGACAAGTAGAGGAGTTGGGTGTTCGGTATCACACAGGCTGTGAGTATGCGACATCGCAATAATTAGCCTTGAGTGCAAGTGGGAGATTGTTGGAGATAGTGCCCTCAGAGTCAATTATTGGATCACAGGCACGTGATTGCAATGATTGAGGGAGGACCTATCCCGGTAGGACAGTCTTACTCGAGATGATAGTATGCTATCTGGTTTACCTTTATCATCGTGTACTGCTTTAGGTGACCTGACAGGTCACTATTGCACGTTGATAGAGCCCCTAGGATTCTTGCTTGACTGCCAGCAGTATGAGGGCGATCATATAAGTGAGAGCTGGAGTCTATAAGCACATCCTTAAATGGTCCCTAGTCATGGGAGTTTCGAGACAGGGCATCGATTCTCCAGAGTAAACTAGTGTATACAGTCGAGACCCCGACGAGGGGCGATGGCCGGTCTCACAGGCCACTGGTGTCAGTTGGTTCACCTAAGATGTATACAGGTGCTCATTAGGTTATGAGTACACCGGACAGGACTCGCCGGGAACATGCTAGTTGGTCTTATACCTGACGTCAGATAGCAGTTCCCAGGTGACATGTGTACAGGTTAGTTCATCGACCTGGGGATCGTCATTTGTCTCGTGTGAGTTCCCACTGTGCTTTGATTACTACCCTACCACGGCTCAAAGGAGTCGTGCAAACAGGTTTTAGTTGGGTACAGTACCGAGCCACATGGAGGCAGTGAGCGGATCTTCGGGGGTTCGTCTCTCCCGGTATTGGGGGTGAGGTCGCGCTGTGTCTAGGAGAGCCATTACACGAAGACCTTGGCCAAGGCAGGAGATTTACTGGTAGGTATTCCAGTAGTATCTCAGGGTGTTCTGGGCTACACTCCGACACGACTTGTACCGCTTTCGGGGGTCTGACTTTTACCAACCCCCTAGGCCCGACATGCGATGCTCATAGACGAACGGACCGGACTGTACGGATATTGTCACTGACAGGCTCAGTAGGGTGTCAGGATGAGTTCGCTCATCGACGTCCCTTTTGGTCAATAGCTGGTGGCCCGTCACGTATTGGCTTATACCTCTGACGTGCTAGTGGTTAAAACCACAGCCATAGTATTGACGAGTCTTTAGAGTCCACCACACTTACAGTTACTCAAGCTTTCGGGCGAAACGCTGTAGAGGCCGTATGGAGATATGGCAGGGTTCGATCAGATACGTGCGGTATTGCACGGATCGTGATCGGACGGTTTTTACTAGCCGGCTTTGGCTTAAGCCGGATCCTAGTATATTACAGTGTAGATTTTGTCTCTTTACATTTGTATCCGGACGGAATACAGATGCGGGTGTGTATGCACAGTATCGGGGTTTTCCTGTAATTATTACGGGACCAGTTTTCTGGAGTTGCCAGTTTGCATTCCGTTCCGGCCGGTTTTTCCTTTGTTCTTTCCCGGCCGGACTTTTCCGGTGGAAGGGGTTATTTGCAATTGTGCAAATAACACTTTGTCGAGGGGTTTATTGCATAAGTTTTGATATGATAGCATCTTTGCTCTATGATGCATTAATTAAGACATGAAAGGGTATGGGTTTGATGTTCATATGTTATCATGATGTCTTTGTATGTGGTCACCCCTTCACTTTACACTACCATCACCTCCCTCTTGTTCTTTTGGTTCACCTCCACCATTTTGGAACAAAATGGGGCCGGCCACGAATTTGAGAGGAGAGGAAAAATGAGAGGGCTCATTTTTGGATGAAGGATTAATTCACATCTCATTTTCATGCTTGCCAAAATTCTCAAAAACCCTCTCCAAAGTTCATGATTCTCTTCATCCTTCTTGGCAACCAATACCCCAATGAGACATAGACTCTACACATCCTACAGCAAGTCTTGGGCATGTCGACTTGCCAGCTTCATGCCCGAGTTGCCTCGGTATTGAGGCGGGAGCCCGTAAAAGATGCAGACGACGTGGTGCCCTTCCGGCGAGGAGGCGACGACCGGAGATCCCGCGAGGAGATCGGAGTGGAGATGAAGACCGGAGGACTCGGATCAGTCGGTATATCTCTAACCCATCTTCTAGTTAGCTTAGACTTGTTAATGGTTACGATCCGGGTGTTTAGTGCGCGGTGGTGCCGGTTTGCTAAGTCCGCAAAAATTAAAGTTTATCACCGTTTCCGCATTTGGCCGTCGGATTTACGGCCGGGGCGCCGCCGTGCACTTACAAGGGGTAGAGAGATATACCGAGCGATCTGTGTCCTTCGGTCTTCTCGTCGTCGTCCCGATCTTCCCGCGGAATCTCCGGTCTTCAACTCCTCGTCGGAAGGGCACCACGTCGCCGGCTTCTTTTACGGGCTCCCGTCTCTGGACCGAGGCAACTCGGGCACGAAGTTGGCGAGCCGACGTGCCCAAGGTTTGCTGTAGAATACGTGTAGTGCTCTATGTCTCATTTGGGGTTACTTGAAGTTGCCTTTGGTGGAGGATTGAGATGTAAGCTTTTGTGAATGAACTTGGGAATTTTGTAGCATGAAAAGAGCAAAAATTCCCACACCAAAATAATGGGCAGCCCCTCCCTCTATGATGGCCGGCCTTGGCAAGAGAGAATGAGAGGAGAGAGTATATGAGAGAGAGAGTGAGTATCAAAAGAATGAGAGTCTCTCATAATCCAAAAGAGAGAAAAGGTGATGATGTAAAGAAATGATCACAAGACAAAACCAACACTCCATCAACCTCATCATCTCATCACAAAGTCAAGGTATCATGAACCATCATGAACAAAGGAAAGTCAAGGGTGGTAGAATCATCATGAAACAACAAGATGCAAATAACACCCTCCACAAATGCTTATTTGCACAAATGCAAATAAGCCCTCCTCCACCAATCTTCAGCCAATGAAAGAAACGAAGAAATATGGCTGAAACGGAAAAACAAACTGGCAACTCCAAAAAACTGATCCCGTAATAAATTACAGGAAAACCCCGCAACTGTATATACATACCCGCATTTGTATTCCGACCGAATACAAATGCAATGAGACAAAATCTACACTGTACGATACTACGATCCGGCTTAAACCAAAGCCCGCTAGTATTAACCGTCTGATCCAGATCCATTCAACACTGCACGTATCTGATCGAACCCTGCCATATCTCCATATGGCCTCTACAGCGTTTCGCCCGAAACTTGAGTAACTGAATGTGGGGGACTCTAAAGACTCGTCAATACTATGGCTGTGGATTTAACCACTAGCACGTCAGAGGTATTAGCCATACGTGACGGGCTACCAGCTATTGACCAAAAGGGACGTCGATGAGCGAACTCATCCTGACACCCTACTGAGACTGTCAGTGACAATATCCGTACAGTCCGGTACGTTCGTCTATGAGCATCGCATGGCGGGCCTAGGGGGTTGGTAAAAGTCAGACCCCCAAAAGCGGTACAAGTCGTGTCGGAGTGTAGCCCAGAACACCCTGAGATACTACTGGAATACCTACCAGTAAATCTCCTGCCTTGGCCAAGGACTTCGTGTAATGGCTCTCCTAGACACAGCGTGACCTCACCCCCAATACCGGGAGAGACGAACCCCTGAAGATCCGCTCACTGCCTCCAAATGGCTCGGGACTGTACCCAACTAAAACCTGTTTGCACGTCTCCTTTGAGCGTGGTAGGGTAGTAATCAAAGTACAGTGGGAATTCACATGAGACAAATGACGATCCTCAGGTCGATGAACTAACCTGTACACATGTCACCAGGGAACTGCTATCTGACGTCAGGTATAAGACCAACTAGCATGTTCCCGGCGAGTCCTTTCCGGTGTACTCATAACCCAATGAGCACCTGTATACATCTTAGGTGATCCAACTGACACCAGTGGCTTGTGAGACCGGCCACCGCCCCTCGTCGGGGTCTCGACTATATACACTAGTCTACTCTGGAGTATCGATGCCCTGTCTCGAAACTCCCACGACTAGGGACCTTTGAAGGATGTGCTTATAGACTACCAGCTCCCACGTATATGATCGCCCTCATACTGCTGGCAGTCAAGCAAGAATCCTAGGGGCTCTATCAACGTGCAATAGTGACCTCTAAGGTCACCTAAAGCAGTACACGATAATAAAGGTAAACCAGATAGCATACTATCATCTTGAGTAAGACTGTTCTACTGGGACAGGTCCTCCCTCAATCATTGCAATCACGTGCCTGTGATCCAATAATTGACTCTCAGGGCACTATCTCCAACAATCTCCCACTTGCACTCAAGGCTAATTATTGCGATGTCGCATACTCACAGCCCGTGTGATACCGAACACCCAACTCCTCTACTAGTCAGTCTCACAAAACCCGTTTGCGAAACTATTGCATTCGAGGAATAGCCTCAGCGAGTGGATCCGCTTTGATGTTTCTTTCTATGTCTCTCTATATCTCAAGTTCGCGGAGAAAGCCATCTCCCGAAAAGAGCAATACCTGTCTCAGAATGTGTCTGGATGTCTGATGGGACCTAGCTCATAAATGAACTCCAAATCCAAACTTCTTAGACTGTATCGTCAACTGAACTTAATCAGTATCCTGCGCCATGCCTCCCTCAGTATTGCCTTGGACCACCTGTCCAAAATACTGTCCCTCGTCAGAAGGAAAAACTATAACTCTGACAACCTCCTTGTCGTCCAGGTCACCTTAGAAGCCTGGAATGATAACTGTCTCCCGAATGAGGCTGTCGTTATCATATCCCTAGAACATCCACTTATGTTCTAAAACTGCTTCCGACCGTTTCTTCAGGATTGGATCAATATCAACTTATTGCATCTGCTGTAAAAACAACATCTGGTGTGGTACTTGACATCTCATGATTGACTCAATTGCCAAAGCAAGTGATCTGCCAATCATGCGCATCCCTCTCCCTTTTAGTCTGTAAGACACCTTTAGAGAGGGTGACTCCATCACCTGCAGGTACACTACCGTGCCAGGAGTCGTCCATTCTACATACTCTTAGAATGTTGTCTAAGTACCCTTAATTGGGAAACCACCCAAATCTAGATCTAAAACCATAGATCTAGTAACCAGTATGTCTGATATAATGTCCAAGTCCCATGTGGAGAAACCACTGTGTGACGACCAAAGTATAACCGATCGTAGTATAGGAATATCACTTCCTACTCTGTGTATGTCATCCAAATACCAGGACATCATACCCTACTACCTTCTTAACAGATCCATCCCCTATTCTGACGAAGTCAAACCTATGACTGTCACATCAGAAATTGATGATCTATCTCCGCTATATCTGCTTTAGTCTATAAATAGACATAAGCCACTTTTCCACCATGCTTCCGCTGCTCCCACTGACTGCAACAACCCTCTGGCAGAGTCATATACACGTACACTTCTAAAGCTAGTTTAGAACGACGCTATACTCATCCTCCCGCTGGGTCTTACAGCCTGGAACAACAGCAATGGCAAGTCTGGGTAAACAAAAACCTCCCTGTCACCGTCCTTGAAGCTACCGGAGTACCTCTCGGGTGCCTGAGGTTACCCACCTTATCTGCGGAGTGGCCAATGGAATGTCAAACCAGATTGAATCTTTAGGTTCCTTATCAAATCTTCAGTAATCGTTTGCGGTTCTGGAATCACTTCCAGTTCTACCATACTCCCACTACTGTTTTCTGAAAAAATCCATTTTTATTAAATCTGTGGTGAGTCTAGAACAATATTACTATTGATCTTCCAGATGGTAGAAAGTCAACCCTCGTCATTGCCTGGGTCAACCCACAAACAGCCATTACAGAAAACGTGCCTTGAGTTATCCAGAGTCTGGTTTTAAGCATAAGCCGGACAACTCCCCGTACATTAACATCGTTAAGATATGAACTGTTCTATATCCAATACAGAAACAGAGGCACTGATTTAATTGAACCAGATTCAAATCATGCAGCTGTCTCCAGTGCATGTCAACTAAATGGAAAGAGGCCGATCAGCATTACTCAACTTAGGAGCACTTCCAATTATGAGTAACCTGTAAGAGAAGCAAGTTCTCTTAACCATTACTATCAACTGAATACCATACACAAGTATCTACATCTTCGATCACTTTGAAGAATCCCGATACTTGCAATACCTGGTTCTCTACTTTATTCATATACCTATAACTTCTCAAAATTCGGACCCTGTGTTTCTACGAAACACCTGTCTAAAAACTAGAGAAGTCATAAGTAAACCGAATATAGTACGAGGACCATCCCCTCTGTCCTAATAGACACTGGACAACATACAATACTCTGTATAAGTCCCTTGAGTCTAATAACTCACTCCCTGTGTGTTGTAGGTTGAAAACTGTACTTATGGTTAAGAAGAATTACACCGGTGTTCAATGCTCCTTACCTAATCATCCACTGATATAGGTAAATGTCATGGACATAATTTCAAAAAGGTAAATCTCACTCTATAAAAATAGACGTACAGATATATCAATTTGAAATTGGTGCATAACAGCGGATATTCAAAACCAAATATTTGCCGACCGGCAAACAACCCAGGCGATTTCCTCAAATATCACCGATTACAACAAATCCCGATATAATGTGGATGATCACCCAATTCCCAATAACTTACTCCCACTCATTATCTGAAAAACCATACAGATGTGAGAATCATACCTGGTAAATACATACCCTGGAGTAAGTATCTAATCGGGAAATCAGTTTTTCTTTAACAGTACACAGCGAAACTGAAACATTGAAATGTTTCGATGGGGTATCCCGGTATTCCTAGTAATGCCTCTTCCATTATCCGGATTCACAACTCTAACCGTGTAATTCTTTGCCATCTTTCCAAATCCCTTTATATGTCTTTAGTCATTACCTTCTGTACACGCCTTTAGGCCAAATGGTTTTCTTCCTTCCCTACCGTTCGGCACCAGCCTATGGTTTGGAAGAAGACTATCCAATAAGCATAATGGGTGTACTGTCCTAATCCTAGTAGCACTCGCAATGCGAGAGAAGGTGAAGATAAAAGACAACCGAATAAACCTTATTCCTATTTCTCCTGAACCAGAATCCATCCCCGAACTGGAACAAGTTCCTTTCGAGTTCGTATATAACCATACGATGGAGTATCCAATAAACTGTGGATCTTCGTAGTAATATGGAGTGTTCTGGAGAAATACAAAGGTGATTTAGGATTGGCGAATAATAACTTGGTTTGGTCGTGAATAGAAGTCGCAATTTACTTTGCCCTCTTACTAATCCCTTGGTATGTCTTTACTTAATACCTTCTGTACACCATCGTTATGCTAATTGGTTTTCTTCATTCCCCACCGTTCGGCACCAGCCTAAGGTTTGGAAGAAAACTATCCAATTTGCGTAATAGGTGTACTATCTCCTAAACCAAGGAGTACTCGCAACCTGAGAGAAGGTAAAAGGAAAAGACAAATGAATAGTCCTATCCGTTTTCTCCAGAACCGGAAACCATCCTCGAATAAATCCCTTTGATTTCATATATAACCATACGATGGTTTTGTCCAATGGAAGTGGACGTTCGTAGTAATACGGGATGTCCTGGAGAAAAGGGTAAAAGTAGGAGTGGCAATGAGGTTAGCAACTCTGACAATCCAAAAGCCAGTTTTAAGAAGGTTCGGTCAATTTTGGTCATTGAGTCATAGTCATAGGGTTGGGTCAATGGTCGTTGCCAAAGAGAGAGAGAAAAGAAACACTCAGCGTGCACTCTAACCTAGATCAGAATGGTTACCAATTTATCTAATCTGGAAACCTCCCACTGTACCGTCAAATTCTCCTCCAAACCTAAAAGAAGAATTAGTCGGGATCACCCGAGGAGTAAAACAACTCATCAGTGGGAATCGGGATCCAACTATCATCGCATGATAACGTGACGGAATCCGCTTACGTCATCACACTCCAGAAGGTATGCGCATATCTGGCAAGTTTCAGTTTCTTTAGAAACTCCCGATGTGATTTTTGCCCCATGCTCTTATGACCTTGGCGTGAGGTCAAAATATCATAAGTCACATGTCAAGTTCTGCCCATCATTATCCAGGTTAATTTGAACCCACCCGTACATACCCTTGACGTAGGCCAAAATAGTAGTACGACTGTCCCAAACTAACGCATCTATCTATGCAACAGATAAATATCCGGCAGCTACCAATCACTATGCCTTGGCGTGAGGTCAAAATACATAGCTTGAATACTACCGAATATTTAACCGAAATGATGGAGGGGTACGAATGGTTTCTGGCGAAAACCTTTACGTAATGAACTTGATATCGTTGAAGGAACTGGATAGCTTTTAAAAATATAGTGACGAAAACCTTCGCTAAAGAGGTCACTCCCGGTGAAGGGATCTCGGCTCTTTCCCCGTAGAATGAGGTGCAGGATATTCCAACTGAATACCACGATGCAAAGCAAAAGGCAATCGGCTATAGTGAAGTTATTACCCTGACGCAAATTTCTGTCCAAGGGGTCACTCCCGGTGAAGGGATCTTGGCCCTTGCCTCGTCGACTGAGGAGCAGGATATTCCAACTGAATATCACTGTGCAAAACAAAAGTGAACGTCCTTGCAATAACAGCTTTTTGAAAAGTGTTCCAACAACATCAGAATAGGTTTGTTTTTAACTTGCATTGATCCGAATCAACGCAGTCCCATCAATTGATCACACCAATAAAGAACGAAAATAATGATGTACGTATATGCCATCCGCATTCGCCACTGGGTCCCGTCATTACCCGTTAGGTTACTTAACTAACGACAGAGCAGGGACTGGACTAGCGCGGATGCAAAACATATACAACATCTACTAGTATATATATCAATATATAATATTTCGCTCAAGGCGTGATAAAATGCAACATCACATAAATGTACAGCATCACAGAACAATACAGATATTTGGGATCCCCGGGTTTCACAGAGCCGCTACTGAAACCCGACGTTCCCCTGGTCGTGTGGATAGCCTGTGCAATGAAATCCTAGACCCCTACGGGCGCGGCAAGTTACCCGCCAAAACCTGAAGCGGGGCAGCCCCCTTCAGCAACGTGAATGGACCACCCAGCACTTCACGGAATCCGGTAACTTGGGCACCCCTCCTGGGTCAACCTGTACCCCCTACGAGTGCAGCAAATAGCCTGCCAATTCTAGAGTGAAGCTCCCTCCATCTCAATGCCATGAGATGCGGGCCCGTTGCCCTCTAGAACCCGGCTATCCGAGCACCCCACCTTGGGGTAATCCTAGTACAGAAAGTAAAATATACATACAACAGGTACATCGACCTCGACCCGGTCGTGCCCCAAAAGAATAATACAAACAGGCAGTGACGGCAGTCCACATGTCGGACGCTCGCCCCGCAATATCAAATGTACATAATACAACCAAATCTATACTAGCATTGCATCCAGGCTATCCCCCACGACCAACCCGCAACATCACAGCACAATCACAGAACATCAACGTGAATGTCACGTTCGCAAATCTGTCTAACCGGGCTATAGCAGTTAGACAGGATTTACCGATCAAGTGACATTCACGGTCGCAGATATAATGTAAATACTGTGAACTAATGCGTTTAAAATATTCGATCGATCAAATTTACCCAAGTGGGCCCCAAGCACTACTGTAGCACTCACAGAAAATCTGGGCCCAAAAAGAATGTTCCAAAACCCCTATTTTCAACACAGAGACTCTGTAGAATTTTGATGCACTGAACAGTAAATCTTGCGGCGGAACCACGGCCCAAGTATGGGTTTGGCCGCGGTTCCGCGGTCGTATAGTGTGTTCACGTCATCAAAATTTCACAGTAGTCTTAGAATTCCCTGCACATCATTCTGCAACTACCTGAAAAAATTTTGGAGCCAAAAAAAAATTCGACAGAAACTGATGCACATGAAAACGCGGTTTTTGGAATTTTGTTCGATCGAAAATGTAAACACATTAGACAAAGCTAGACTAGGTTAATGGCGAGGCTCTGATATCACTGTAAGTGCACGGCGGCGCCCCGGCCGTCAATCCGACGCCGGAATGCGGAAGCGATGATTTTCTTTAACTTTTTGAACCGGCACCACCGCGCACTATAAACCCGGATCGGGCCATTAATTCTAGTCCTAGCTAACAAGAAGGGGGTAGAGAGATATACCGAGCGATCCGTGTCCTTCGGTCTTCTCATCGTCGTCCCGATCTCCCCGCGGAATCTCCGGTCTTCAACTCCTCGTCGGAAGGGCACCACGTCGCCGGCTTCTTTTACGGGCTCCCGTCTCTGGACCGAGGCAACTCGGGCACGAAGTTGGCGAGCCGAAGTGCCCAAGGTTTGCTGTAGAATACGTGTAGTGCTCTATGTCTCATTTGGGGTTACTTGAAGTTGCCTATGGTGGAGGATTGAGATGTAAGCTTTTGTGGATGAACTTGGGAATTTTGTAGCATGAAAAGAGCAAAAATTCCCACACCAAAATAATGGGCAGCCCCTCCCTCTATGAAGGCCGGCCTTGGCAAGAGAGAATGAGAGGAGAGAGTATATGAGAGAGAGTGAGTGAGTATCAAAAGATTGAGAGTCTCTCATAATCCAAGAGAGAGAAAAGGTGATGATGTAAAGAAATGATCATAAGACAAAACCAACACTCCATCAACCTCATCATCTCATCACAAAGTCAAGGTATCATGAACCATCATGAACAAAGGAAAGTCAAGGGTGGTAGAATCATCATGAAACAACAAGATGCAAATAACACCCTCCACAAATGCTTATTTGCACAAATGCAAATAAGCCCTCCTCCACCAATCTTCAGCCAATGAAAGAAACGAAGAAATATGGCTGAAACGGAAAAAAAAACTGGCAACTCCAAAAAACTGATCCCGTAATAAATTACAGGAAAACCCCGCTACTGTATATACATACCCGCATTTGTATTCCGACCGAATACAAATGCAATGAGACAAAATCTACACTGTACTATACTAGGATCCGGCTTAAACCAAAGCCCGCTAGTATTAACCGTCTGATCCAGATCCGTGCAATCCCGCACGTATCTGATCGAACCCTGCCATATCTCCATACGGCCTCTACAGCGTTTCGCCCGAAACTTGAGAAACTGAATGTGGAGGACTCTAAAGACTCGTCAATACTATAGCTGTGGATTTAACCACTAGCACGTCAGAGGTATTAGCCATACGTGACGGGCTACCAGCTATTGACCAAAAGGGACGTCGATGAGCGAACTCATCCTGACACCCTACTGAGCCTGTCAGTGACAATATCCGTACAGTCCGGTCCGTTCGTCTATGAGCATCACATGGCGGGCCTAGGGGGTTGGTAAAAGTCAGACCCCAAAAAGCGGTACAAGTCGTGTCGGAGTGTAGCCCAGAACACCCTGAGATACTACTGGAATACTTACCAGTAAATCTCCTGCCTTGGCCAAGGACTTTGTGTAATGGCTCTCCTAGACACAGCGTGACCTCACCCCCAATACCGGGAGAGACGAACCCCTGAAGATCCGCTCACTGCCTCCATGTGGCTTGGTACTGTACCCAACTAAAACCTGTTTGCACGTCACCTTTGAGCGTGGTAGGGTAGTAATCAAAGTACAGTGGGAACTCACACGAGACAAATGACGATCCTCAGGTCGATGAACTAACCTGTACACATGTCACCAGGGAACTACTATCTGACGTCAGGTATAAGACCAACTAGCATGTTCCCGGCGAGTCCTGTCCGGTGTACTCATAACCCAATGAGCACCTGTATACATCTTAGGTGATCCAACTGACACCAGTGGCTTGTGAGACCGGCCACCGCCCCTCGTCGGGGTCTCGACTGTATACACTAGTCTACTCTGGAGTATCGATGCCCTGTCTCGAAACTCCCACGACTTGGGACCTTTTAAGGATGTGCTTATAGACTACCAGCTCCCACGTATATGATCGCCCTCATACTGCTGCCAGTCAAGCAAAAATCCTAGGGGCTCTATCAACGTGCAATAGTGACCTGTAAGGTCACCTAAAGCAGTACACGATGATAAAGGTAAACCAGATAGCATACTATCATCTTGAGTAAGACTGTTCTACTGGGATAGGTCCTCCCTCAATCATTGCAATCACGTGCCTGTGATCCAATAATTGACTCTCAGGGCACTATCTCCAACAAAAACCGCCTCGTTTTGCGTACACAGCCCTATTTCATGTAAACTTGACCCTGGGTATGTCTAGTTTTGACTGATTCCAGTTAGGGTAGAATCTGGGTTGATTTTCTTGAGTTAGCGCATGATTTACGACTTGTTTTAGCATGGGTTTTAGTGTTCGATGATTCGTAACTGTCGGGTGGCGTTTGAACGCCAACGGCAGCAGGTTGTTGGCCGTGTTTGCACGCAAGGCTACAGGTTTTTACCTATGAGCATAGCGCGCACCATTTTGGTTTCCGACATGGTTTTCATGTGTTTTAGCGTGTGATATCCTTGTAGGTACCCCACGTGGCGTCGAAGCGTTGGAGAAGCGAATGGCAACATCGGTACCGGCACGCATAAAGAAAGGTGAGTAGATTTATATCTACGGGAAGAAGTCGGGTGGATGGCGTATAGCACCCCCGCAATTCGTCGTGATGTATACGGATGAGTATACACATTTACAAATATTATATGTCACTTGGGATCAATAATAATGTTAAAATGGATATTGGTGTGTTGGATTGATAAAGGTTACGAAACTTTAGGTAGTGGGTGCACTACACATACATATTCACACATACATACATGCATACATCCTTATTACACATGTGGTTATGGAATTATATATTGATATGTGTTCACGTGGGTATGGACTATATGTTCACATACGATTTCGAGGATGATACATGGGATTGAGATGAGTCGGTGATATTTGATCCGAGATTATGATATCGGTGATATGGTAAACTTCATAGTTGAGATACGTCCTGATGCTTTAGCAGGATGCTTGGATGATAATGCCATAGGAATAGTGATATATATAAAGTGAGCAATATGTGATTATGATACGAGATAGGGTATGATATGATATGAGATGACAAGATATTTATGATAGGCCGCCTTGGGCGTTGTTTACTCCTTGAGATGATATGTGCTGATAATGTCGCTTTGATAGAGGCTGTCAATCGGAAGCCGGATTATGATTTCATTGACGATATATGATGATGATATCGATTCATACGAGACTGTCGATCAGTAGTCAGGTCATGACTATAGTGATGATATTAGCATTATACTAGACGTAGATCAGTACCCCAGATGATGATCCAGATAAGAGGATACCAGATGAGTAATATAATGAATATGATTTGACCCGTACCCAGATTTGGGGATGCCGTACGACGGATTTACGTACGAGCTGTAATTTGATGTTTTGATCCGCACTCTTGACTTGGGAGTAACCGATTATAGAGATATAATATCGGATATGATATTATCGAGACGGGATCACCGACTATGTATATAGTTATGTGTATCGACTCAGAGGTTAGGCGGTTTCCCTTACCTACTGTTAGCTTTAGCTCTGCCTTATAGTGGTATAGCTATATGACTCTTATGACATTAGATGCAGTTTAGCCATCATTGTGTTTGGTATTCAGCTCCCGCACATTATTATTATTGCTCTGCATCGCATACTTATTGTGATTCATATTCTATTGTTGATATCATGTTGTTAGGACACCAGCACCATTACCGATGATGCGTATGTACCACGTACACTTACTTGCCAGTTCACACACATCTTCATCGGTAATTGCCATGTCACTACACAGTAGTATTATTGCTGCAGGATATGACCCTTGTATGTGCATACTATTATTCCATGTTGCATGATATACTGTTATACTTGCATTCATTGATATGTCGCATACATCATGTTTTCTGATTATGCGCATTGAGATATGTTGTTCTATGATATTTCTGGATTTGGGAACCGTGGGTATTTCAAAGAGATTATGTAATTGTTGTAAAAACCCGGTTACCCCTGATATGATATTTCAGTGCGTCCACCATGTGTTTTCTCGGTGCTGAGAGCGACATGTGAAACCCGATTCGAGGAGGTGGATGAGGCCGATTGCGGGTATATGGTAGGCCCGGTGCGGTACCCCGGGGCAAGAAGATCACAGGAGATGGCGTTGAGCCTGGCAGGGGAGCACTACCGACCGGTGATTTTACCCGACGCGTCGGATATCCGGAGGATACCGTTGTGATCTTGAGATTGATGGTAGGGGCCGGTCTGGATTGACGGCGCCCTAGATAGTGAGACTTATCAGAGATATTGAGATATTGAGATTGAGGCTATGTTTCGTGCCGATGCTGGGCACAGGTTTCATGATGTGTTTTCATGATTTTGACTATATCCTCATATTTACATGCATGATGCTTATTGTCATTGGGTGATACGTGGACGGGATCCACCTATATACAGACATTGATCACATACAGACCTTGATTACATTGATCGTACTTTTCATGCATTCATACATCATTCACATGATACATTGCTACCTGAGGCACTGACATTGACACGGGTACATGGGATTACATTTGGGTTAGATAGCTACCCTAGTCATGGTTATAGAATGCTGGTTATATACTTGAGGATTGTATATTATGATCGTATGACCTAGGATTGCGTCATACATGCGATTTTCTGTTCATAGATGTTTTCTATTCACGAGTTGGCAACTCACCCCCGTTGTGCCTGAGTTTCTTGCAGGTGTTGTCGTACGGGTTTCATTACGGCTTTGCGGGCACAGCTTCTTTCAGGTGACTTGCTAGTAGGTGGGTTATTTGTATCATACCCATCATTATACCTTGTATATTATATATCAGTTGTATCT
The DNA here is from genome assembly GCA_030015575.1 of Agapanthus africanus. Lineage (NCBI taxonomy): Eukaryota > Viridiplantae > Streptophyta > Magnoliopsida > Asparagales > Amaryllidaceae > Agapanthus > Agapanthus africanus. The sequence goes on from CM057351.1 coordinate 193,288,864, forward strand.
AGATGTTCCATCAACCAAACATGTACTTATTTGAGATAGAGACCGGTATTGATTATTCTTTCGACCTTAGAGTCGCACGTTATATTTCTCTGGGTTTCATGCCGTTGAGTTCCCTTTTCTGTTTTGATCCTCGCCTTCAGGCATTGTATATTATGTTGCAAACTGGTTGATTTACATATGGTTTTTTCGTCACTCCACTACTTTTCTTGGTTTGGATTTCTGGGCTCGGCTTACTTAGAGCACGTACGCCTTGAGACGTTCGTAGCCTAAGTGTCGGTCATATTCCATACTTTCGGGTCGTGACAACAAGTAACCGGGTTCTAGGGTCCAGTGGGAGACCATCTCGAGGAGTCGAGTTTGGGTCTCCTAACTCTAGAAATGGTAGGGTTGCTTGCTGCTCTCGTAGGGGTCTAAGGGTGTGGGATTGGCTATTCATCACGACCGTGGAATCCGTGTTTTATAAAGGCTCAAAATAAAACACGGACGTCCTAGTATATCCAATATTTCATATGATATTTTTTGCTGCGTTATCTGTGATGTGATCATGTGATATGTTCAGATTGATACTGTATATAGTATATATGATATATTATATAGACGTTGCTTATGTTTTACACCCGCCCTAGCCCTGCCCCGCTCTGCCGTTAGTTACCTAACCTAACGGTGCAAACGGGACATCGAGGCGAATGCGGATGGCATAAGCGTACGTTGTATTTATCTGTGATGTTTAGGTGGACTTTTATGATGGGACATTCATTAATGAGATTAATGAAAGAAAATAAACCTAAAAGATGTTGTGGAATCGAATTTCAAAAAAAATCAGGTAGCTCTAGTTGTTGCTTTGCATAGCGTTGTTCCTTGTAGAACATCCAGCACCTTATTCGATAAGGAAAGAGCCGACGATCCCTTCACCGGGAGTGACCTCTTTAGCAATAACTGGCAGATGCTACAACCTTTGGTTTGTCTTTTGATTGCTTTTCTAGTTCTTTCTTTGCATAGTGGTATTGTGTATATCCCGCACCTCATTCGACGAGGAAAGAGCCGAGATCCCTTCACCGGGAGTGACCTCTTTAGCGAAACTAGCGAAAGCCTCAAAAACACTCCATTTTAAACCGTTTGATTCCGCAACGAGATCAAGTTCAAAGCGTTAAAGGTTTTCTTAAAAACCATTCGCAACCCTCCATCATTTTAGGAAGTAGAGTACTTAGTATTCGTGCTGTGTTTGTTGACCATAGTCAAGGCACAGTGTACGGTAGCTAAGTGATGTCTTCTTACACCGCATATGATGCGATTAGTTAGGACAGTCGCGTGACTTTGTTGACCTTAGTTAAGGGTCATGTGGGTGGGTCTAATGAATCACGAAATGACGGGTAGAACTTGACTAGTGCTTATGATTTGTTGACCATAGTTAAGATCATAAGTGCTAGGGGTAAAAACCTTTATCGGGAGTTTCAAGTGTTGAAATTTGCTATGAGATTGCATACCTTCTATATGATAGTTGGATCCTGATACCCACTACGAGTAATTATTACTCCTGGGAGAGTTTTGCACTTTACAATTAGCCGATCAAGTAGGTGTCTGGAAAGGTGTCAACGGGGTTAAGCCCCTGGGAAAACGAGGTTTACTTTAATTAGGTCCGTGCGAAAGCATGGGGAACCTCCCTCAAAGTGTAAGTCTACGGTAGCGCCCCGGCCGTCTAACAGACGCCAAATGCGGAACAAAAACTTTTTAACTGGCGCTATCGTATACTATAACCCGGATCTGCCATTATTGCTAAACTAACAAACTGTAAAGAGGGTAGAAAGGTTATACCGAACGATCCGAGTCCTTCGTTCTTTAACCATCATCCCACGCTCCGTTACGGCTGCTCCGATCTCTTCGATCTCCGATCTGCTCGTTCAGGTGGCACCACGTCAACGGATCTTTAAACGGGCTCCCGCCTCTGACTCGAGGCAACTCGGTCGTCAAGTTTGCTAAAAGAGACGACCAAGATTGATATAGAGAATGAGTAGAATACTTTGTCTCACTTCGTCCAAAGCCGTGGACGAACGGTTGATGAAGTTGCCAATTAATTCGGGTGATGGAATGAAATAAGCTATGAAATTTCCATACACCCCAAAACTATCATAATCTTTTAACCAAATGAATCAATCAAGTGTGTGGGAGAGAGGAGGGGCCGGCCACACATATAAGGAGGTGGGGGTGAGTGTAGGAGAGGGGGAGGTGACAATAAGAGAAATATCTAGTGTGAACACAAAGTATGAACACAATAAATGCACCATTAAAGCACCATTAATGAACAAGTGAGTCACAAGTCTAATCACCTGTAAGTCCGCAGTGGCGCCCCGGCCGCCGTTCCGACGCCGGAAACGCGGAAACAAAAACTTTGCAAACTAGCAAACCGGCACCACCGCGCACTTTTCACCCGGATCGGGCCATTAACCTAGCTACTAGCAAAAATGAAAAGAGTAGAGAAGCTATACCAAGCGATCCGTGTCCTTTGGTCTTCGTCTCCACTCCGATCTCCCGCAGGATCTCCGTCCATCACCTCCTCGTCGGAAAGGGCACCACGTAGCCGGAATCTTTTACGGGCTCCCACCTCTGGACCGAGGCAACTCGGGCACGAAGTTGGCTAGCCGACGCGTCCAAGATTTGCTATAGACTAGAGTAGTAGGTTGTCTCTTTTGGGGCTTGAAGTTGACATAGAGGATGGAGGAAGAGGTTAAGAAAATTGGTGCTTTCAATTTTCTAGCAAGGAAAAATGAGATGAAGAATGATGTCACCTCTCCAAATGAAACTCTCTCTTTTTCTCTAATGAAGTGGCCGGCCCCTCTCAAGAATAGAGGGGGGAAAAATGCAAGAGAAAAACATGTGAAGAAATGGTGTGTATAAAAAAGAAATATATGTCACAACCATTTTCAAATCTCATCATATCAAAGCACCATCACACAAAAGCAAAAGAAAAGACCATAATGGAATCTCATGATGAGAAGAGCACTCATGATGCCTCACTTAAGCAAGAAAACCCCTCCACAAATGTTATTTGCAAATGTGCAAATAACCCCCTCCATCGAAAGTCCGGTCGTGAAGGAATAAAAGAAAACCGGCCGGAACGGAATGCAAACTGGCAACTTCAGAAAACTGATCCCGTAATAAATTACAGGAAAACCCCGCTACTGCAAATACATGCCCGCATTTGTATTCCCACTGAACACAAATGCAAAGAGACAAAACTACACTATCTAATACTAGGATCCGGCTTAAGCCAAAGCCGGCCAGTAAAATCCGTCCGATCACGATCCGTGCAATACCGTACGTATCCGATCGAACCCTGCCATATCTCCATACGGCCTCTACAGCGTTTCGCCCGAAACCTGAGTAACTGTGTGTGGTGGACTCTAAAGACTCGTCAATACTATGGCTGTGGATTTAACCACTAGCACGTCAGAGGTATTAGCCATACGTGACGGGTTACCAGCTATTGACCAAAAGGGACGTCGATGAGCGAACTCATCCTGACACCCTACTGAGCCTGTCAGTGACAATATCCGTACAGTCCGGTCCGTTCGTCTATGAGCATCGCATGGCGGGCCTACGGGGTTGGTAAAAGTCAGACCCCCAAAAGCGGTACAAGTCGTGTCGGAGTGTAGCCCAGAACACCCTGAGATACTACTGGAATACCTACCAGCAAATCTCCTGCCTTGGCCAAGGACTTTTCATGTTCTGGCTCTCTTAGACACAGCGCGACCTCACCCCCAATACCGGGAGAGACGAACCCCTGCAGATCCGCTCACTGCCTCCATGTGGCTCGGGACTGTACCCAACTAAAACCTGTTTGCACGACTCCTTTGAGCCGTGGTAGGGTAGTAATCAAAGCACAGTGGGAACTCACACGAGACAAATGACGATCTCAGGTCGATGAACTAACATGTACACATGTCACCAGGGAACTGCTATCTGACGTCTGGTATAATCCCAACTAGTAGGTTCCCGGCGAGTCCTGTCCGGTGTACTCATAACCCAATGAGCACCTGTATACATCTTAGGTGAACCAACTGACACCAGTGGCTTGTGAGACCGGCCACCGCCCCTCGTCGGGGTCTCGACTGTATACACTAGTCTACTCTGGAGAATCGATGCCCTGTCTCGAAACTCCCACGACTAGGGACCTTTTAAGGATGTGCTTATAGACTCCAGCTCTCACTTATATGATCGCCTTCATACTGCTGGTAGTCAAGCAAGAATCCTAGGGGCTCTATCAACGTGTAATAGCGACTCGTAAAGTCACCTAAAGCAGTACACGATGATAAAGATAAACCAGATAGCATACTATCATCTTGAGTAAAACTGTCCTACCGGGATAGGTCCTCCCTCAATCATTGCAATCACGTGCCTGTGATCCAATAATTGACTCTGAGGGCACTATCTCCAACAATCTCCCACTTGTACTCAAGGCTAATTATTGCGATGTCGCGTACTCACAGCCCGTGTGATACCGAACACCCAACTCCTCTACTAGTCAGTCTCACAAAGCTCGTTTGCGAAACTATTGCATTCAAGGAATAGCCTCAGTGAGTGGATCCGCTCTGGTGTTTCTTTCTATGTCTCTCTCTATCTCAAGTTCGCGGAGAAAGCCATCTCCCGAAATGAGCAATACCTGTCTTAGAATATGTCTGGATGTCTGATGGGACCTAGCTCATAAGTGAACTCCAAATCCAAACTTCTTAGACTGTATCGTCAACTGAACTTAATCAGTATCCTGCACCATGCCTTCCCTCAGTATCCACCTGGACTACCTGTCCAAAATACTGCCCCTCGTCAGAGGGAAAACTATAACTCTGACATCCACTCTGCCATCCAGGTCACCTAGGAAGCCTGGAATGATAACTGTCTCCTAAAGGAGGCTGCCGTTATCATATCCCTAGAACATTCACTTATGTTCTAAAACTGCTTCCGATTGTTTCTTCAGGATTGGATAAATATCAACTTATTGCACCTACTGCAAGAACAACATCTGGTGTGGTACTTGACATTTCATGATTGACTCAGTTGCCTAAGCAAGTGATCTGCCAATCATGCACATCCCTTTCCCTTTTAGTCTGTAAGACACCTTTAGAGAGGGTGACTCCATCACCTGAAGGTACACTACCGTGCCAGGAGTCGTCCATTCTAAATACTCATAGAATGCTGTGTAAGTACCCAGATTGGGAAACCACCCAAATCTAGATCTAAAACCATAGATCTAGTAACCAGAATGTACGATATAATATCCAAGTCCAGTGTGGAGAAACCACTGTGTGACGACCAAAATATAACCGATCGTAGTATAAGAAAATTACTTCCTACTCTGTGTATGTCATCAAATACCAGGACATCACACCCTACTACCTTCTTAACAGATCCATACCCTATTCTGATGAAGTCAAACCTATGACTGTCACATCAGAAATAGATGATCTATCTCCGCTATATCTGCTTTAGTCTATAAATAGACATAAGCCAGCTGTCCACCAATGCTTCCGCTGCTCCCACTGACTACGACAACCCTCTGGCAGAGTCATATAGGCGTACACTTCTAAAGCTAGTTTAGAACGACGCTATACTCATCCTCCTGCCGGATCTCACAGTCTGGAACAACAGCAATGGAAAGTCTGGGTAAACAAGAACCTCCCTGCCACCGTCCTTGAGCATACCGAAGTACCTCTCGAGTGCCTGAGGTTACCCACCATATCTGCGGAGTGGCCAATGGAATGTCAAACCAGATTGAATCTTCAGGTTCTTATCAAATCTTCAATAATCGTTTGCGGTTCTGGAATCACTTCCAGTTCTACCATACTCCCACTACTGTTTCCTGAAAAAATCCATTTTTATTAAAACTGTGGCGAGTCAAGAACAATATCACTATTGATCTTCCAGATGGTAGAAAGTCAACCCTCGTCATAGCCCGGGTCAACCCACAAACAGCCATTACAGAAACGTGCCTTGAGTCGTCCAGTGTCAGGTTTTAAGCATAAGCCAGACAACTCCCCGTATCTTAACAATGTCAAGATATGAACTGTTCTATATCCAATATAGAAACAGAGGCACTGATTTAATTTGAACCAGATTCAAATCATGCAGCTGTCTCCAGTGCACGTCAACTAAATGGAAAGAGGCCGATCAGCGTTACTCAACTTAGGAATGCTTCCAATTAAGAGTAACCTGAAAGAGAAGCTAGTTCTCTTAACCATTACTATCAACTGAATACCATTCACAAGTATCTACATCTTCGATCACCTTGAAGAATCCCGATACTTGCAATACCTGGTTCTCTACTTTATTCATATACCCATAACTTCTCAAAACTTGGACCTTGTGTTTCTACGAAACACTTGTCTAAGAACCAGAGAAGTCATAAGTAAACCGAATATAGTACGAAGACCAACCCCTCTGTCCTAAAGGATACTGGACAATATACAATACTCTGTACAAGTCCCTTGAGTCTAGTGACTCATTCACTGTGTGTCCTAGGTTGAAAACTGTACTATGGTTATGAAGAATTACACCGCTGTTTAACACTACTTACCTAACCATCCACTGATATAGGTAAATGTCATAGACATAATTTCAAAAAGGTATATCTCACTCTATAAAAATAGACGTACAGATATATCAATTTGAAATTGGTGCATAACAACGGATATTCAAAACCAAATATTTGCCGACCGGCAAACAGCCCAGGTGACTTCCTCAAATATCACCAATTACAATGAATCCCGATATGATGAGGATGACCACCTAATTCCCAATAACTTGCTCCCACTCATCATCTGTAAAACCATACAGATGTGAGAATCAAACTTGGTAAATACATACCCTGGAGCAAGTGTCTAATCAGGAAATCAGTTTTCTTTTAACAGTACACAGTGAAACTGAAACATCAAAATGTTTCGATGGGGTATCCTGGTATTCCTAGTAATGCCTCTTCCATTATCCAGATTCACAACTATAACCTTATAATTCTTTGCCATCTCTCCAAATCCCTTTATATGTCTTTAGTCGTTACCTTCTGTACACCCCTTTAGGCCAAATAGTTTTCTTCCTTCCCTACCGTTCGGCACCAGCCTATGGTTTGGAAGAAGACTATCCAATAAGCATAATGGGTGTATTGTCCTAATCCTAGGAGCACTCGCAACGCGAGAGAAGGTGAAGATAAAAGACATCTGAATGAACTTTATTCCTATTTCTCCTGAACCAGGATCCATCCCCGAACTGGAACAAGTTCCTTTCGAGTTCGTATAACCATACGATGGATTATCCATTAAACTTGGGATCTTCGTAGTGATACGGAGTGTCCTGGAGAAATACAAAGGTGATTTAGGATTGGCGAAGAAATACTTGGTTTGGTCGTGAATAGCAGTCGCAATTTACTTTGCCCTCTTACTAATCCCTTTCTTTGTCTTTACATAATACCTTCTGTACACCACCGTTAGGCTAATTGGTTTTCTTCATTCCCTACCGGTCGGCACCTGCCTATGGTTTGGAAGAAGACTATCCAATTTGCGTAGTAGGTGTACTATCTCCTAAACCAAGGAGTACTCGTAATCTGAGAGAAGGTAAAAGGAAAAGACAACTGAATAGTACTATTCGTTTTCTCCAGAACCGGAAACCATCCTCGAATTCCTTCGAGTTCGTATATAACCATACGATGGTTTTGTCCAATGGAAGTGGACGTTCGTAGTAATACGGGGTATCCTGGAGAAAAGGGTAAAAGTAGGAGTTGCAATGAGGTCTGCAACTCTGACAATCCAAAAGCCAGTGTTAAGAAGGTTCGGTCAACTTGGTCACAGAGTCATAGTCTAAGGTCGGGTCAATGGTCGCTGCCAAAGAGAGAGAGAAAAGAAACACTCAGCGTGCACTCTAACCTAGATCAGAATGGTTATCACTTTATCTAATCTGGAAACCTCCCACTGTAACGTCAAATTCTTCCCCAAACCTGAAAGAAGAATTAGCCGGGATCACCCGAGGAGTAAACCAACTCATCAGTGGGAATCGGGATCCAACCATCATCGCATGATAACGTGACGAAATCCGCTCACGCTATCACACTCCAGAAGGTATGCGCATATCTGGCAAGTTTCAGTTCTTTTGAAACTCCCGATGTGGATTTTTTCCCCATGCTCTTATGACCTTGACGAAGGCCAACAAATCATAAGTCACAAGTCAAGTTCTACCCGTCATTGTCCAGGTTGATTTGAACCCACCCGTACAAGCCCTTGACGAAGGCCAACAAGGCTATACGACTGTCCCAAACCAACGCATCTATCTATGCAGCAGAAAGGCAACAAGCAGCTACCATAAACTATGCCTTGACGAAGGCCAACAAACATAGCATGAATACTACGTGCTACCCGTCTGAAACGATAGAGGGCTACGAATGGTTTCTGGCGAAAACCTTTAACGTAATGAACTTGATATAGCTGAAGGAACTGATAGCTTTGTAAAACTATAGTGACGAAAACCTTTGCTAAAGAGGTCACTCCCGGTGAAGGGATCTCGGCTCTTTCCCCGTAGAATGAGGTGCAGGATATTCTAACTGAATACCACGATGCAAAGCAAAGGTAATCAGCTATAGTGAAGTTATTGCCCTGATGCAAACTTTTGTCCAAGGGGTCACTCCCGGTGAAGGGATCTCGGCCCTTGCCTCGTCAACTGAGGAGAAGGATATTCCAACTGAATACCACTGTGCAAAACAAAAGAGAACGCCCTTGCAATAACAGCTTTTTGAAAAAGTGTTCCAACAACATCAGAATAGGTTTGTTTATCTTGCATTGATCCGAATCAACGTAGTCCCATCAATTGATCACACCATAAAAGAACGAAAATAATGATGTACGTATATGCCATCCGCATTCGCCACTGGGTCCCATTATCACCCGTTAGGTTACTTAACTAACGACAGAGCGGGGACTGGACTAGCGCGGATGCAAAACATATACAACATCTACTAGTATATATATAATATATAATTTTCGCTCAAGGCGTGATAAAAATGCAACAACACAGAAATGTACAGCATCACAGAACAATACAGATATCTGGGATCCCCGGGTTTCATAGAGCCGCTACTGAAACCCGACGTTCCCCTGGTCGTGTGGATAGCCTGTGCAATGAAATCCTAGACCCCTACAGGCGCGGCAAGTTAGCCGCCAAAACCTAAAGCGAGGCAGCCCCCTTCAGCAACGCGAATGGACCACCCAGCACTTCACGGAATCCGGTAACTTGGGCACCCCTCCTGGGTCAACCTATACCCCCTACGAGTGCGGCGAATAGCCCGCCAATTCTAGAGTAAAGCCCCCTCCGTCTCAAAGCCATGAGATGCGGGCTCGTTGCCCTCTAGAACCCGGCTATCCGTGCACCCCTCCGCGGGGTAATCCTAGTACAGAAAGTAAAATATACATACAACGGGTACATCGACCGCAACCTGGTCGTGCCCCAAAATAAATAATACAAACAGGCAGTGACGGCAGTCCACATATCGGATGCTCGCCCCGCAAAATCAAATGTACATAATACAACAAAACTGTACTAACATTGCATCCAGGCTATCCCCCACGACCGATCCGCAACATCACAGCACAACACAGAACATCAACGTGAATGTCATGTTCGCAAATCCGTCTAAAAGGGCTATAGCAGATAGACTGGATTTACCGATCGAGTGACATTCACGGTCGCAGATATAATGTAAATACTGTGAACTGGCATGTTTAAAATATCCGATCGAACAAATTTAACAAAGTGGGCCCCATGCAGTACTGTAGCACTCACAGAAAATCTGGGCCCAAAAAGAATATCCCAAAACCCCTATTTTTAACTCATAAGCTATCTGCAAAATTTTGATCAAGTGATCAATCAAAAGCGCGGCGGAACCGCGGCCCAAGCATGGGTTTGGCCGCGGTTCCGCGGCGGTTTGGAGAGATCGCGCCACCAAATTTTCACAGATTGCTTCTATATCCATGCACAGTATTCTGAGACAACCTGAAAAATTTTTGGAGCAGAAAAAATTTCGACAGAAAACACATGTGCATACAAAATACGGTTTTTAGGGAATTTTGTTCGATCGAGTACTAAACATACTAGAGCAAGCTAGGCATGGTTAATGGCGTGGCTCTGATACCAATGTAAGTCCGCAGTGGCGCCCCGGTCGTCGTTCCGACGCCGGAAACGCGGAAACAAAAACTTTGCAAACTAGCAAACCGGCACCACCGCGCACTTTTCACCCGGATCGGGCCATTAACCTAGCTACTAGCAAAAATGAAAAGAGTAGAGAAGCTATACCAAGCGATCCGTGTCCTTCGGTCTTCGTCTCCACTCCGATCTCCCGCGGAATCTCCGTCCATCACCTCCTCATCGGAAAGGGCACCACGTAGCCGGAATCATTTACGGGCTCCCACCTCTGAACCGAGGCAACTCGGGCACGAAGTTGGCTAGCCGACGCGTCCAAGATTTTCTATAGACTAGAGTAGTAGGTTGTCTCTTTTGGGGCTTGAAGTTGCCATGGAGGATGGAGGAACAGGTTAAGAAAATTGGTGCTTTCAATTTTCTAGCAAGGAAAAATGAGATGAAGAATGATGTCACCTCTCCAAATGAAACTCTCTCTTTTTCTCTAATGAAGTGGCCGGCCCCTCTCAAGAATGGAGGGGAAAAAATGCAAGAGAAAAACATGTGAAGAAATGGTGTGTATAAAAAAGAAATGTATGTCACAACCATTTTCAAATCTCATCATATCAAAGCACCATCACACAAAAGCAAAAGAAAAGACCATAATGGAATCTCATGATGATAAGAGCACTCATGATGCCTCACTTAAGCAAGAAAACCCCACCACAAATGTTATTTGCAAATGTGCAAATAACCTCCTCCATCGAAAGTCCGGTCGTGAAGGAATAAAAGAAAACCGGCCGGAACGGAATGCAAACTGGAAACTTCAGAAAACTGATCCCGTAATAAATTACAAGAAAACCCCGCTACTGTAAATACATGCCCGCATTTGTATTCCCACTGAACACAAATGCAAAGAGACAAAACTACACTATCTAATACTAGGATCCGGCTTAAGCCAAAGCCGGCCAGTAAAATCCGTCCGATCATGATCCGTGCAATACCGCACGTATCCGATCGAACCCTGCCATATCTCCATACGGCCTCTACAGCGTTTCGCCCGAAACCTGAGTAACTGTGTGTGGTGGACTCTAAAGACTCGTCAATACTATGGCTGTGGATTTAACCACTAGCACGTCAGAGGTATTAGCCATACGTGACGGGCTACCAGCTATTGACCAAAAGGGACGTCGATGAGCGAACTCATCCTGACACCCTACTGAGCCTGTCAGTGACAATATCCGTACAGTCCGGTCCGTTCGTCTATGAGCATCGCATGGCGGGCCTAGGGGGTTGGTAAAAGTCAGACCCCCAAAAGCGGTACAAGTCGTGTCGGAGTGTAGCCCAGAACACCCTGAGATACTACTGGAATACCTACCAGCAAATCTCCTGCCTTGGCCAAGGACTTTTCATGTTCTGGCTCTCTTAGACACAGCGCGACCTCACCCCCAATACCGAGAGAGACGAACCCCTGCAGATCCGCTCACTGCCTCCATGTGGCTCGGGACTGTACCCAACTAAAACCTGTTTGCACGACTCCTTTGAGTCGTGGTAGGGTAGTAATCAAAGCACAGTGGGAACTCACACGAGAAAAATGACGATCTCAGGTCGATGAACTAACCTGTACACATGTCACCAGGGAACTGCTATCTGACGTCTGGTATAATCCCAACTAGCAGGTTCCCGGCGAGTCCTGTCCGGTGTACTCATAACCCAATGAGCACCTGTATACATCTTAGGTGAACCAACTGACACCAGTGGCTTGTGAGACCGGCCACCACCCCTCGTCGGGGTCTCGACTGTATACACTAGTCTACTCTGTAGAATCAATGCCCTGTCTCGAAACTCCCACGACTAGGGACCTTTTAAGGATGTGCTTATAGACTCCAGCTCTCACTTATATGATCGCCCTCATACTGCTGGTAGTCAAGCAAGAATCCTAGGGGCTCTATCAACATGTAATAGCGACTCGTAAAGTCACCTAAAGCAGTACACGATGATAAAGATAAACCAGATAACATACTATCGTCTTGAGTAAGACTGTCCTACCGGGATAGGTCCTCCCTCAATCATTGCAATCACGTGCCTGTGATCTAATAATTGACTCTGAGGGCACTATCTCCAACATCACCTCTTCTAGAACCTTCTAGAAGCATCCACACTTATCCAAAGAAAAGATAAATCCGTCTTTAACCGAATGTTAAAGGACGGTTGATAGAAAACTGGAAACTGGCAACTTCCAAAAGTGATCCTGAAACGAATTTCAGGATAACCCCGAAACTGTATAAATATACCCGCATTTGTATTACGACCGAATACAAATGCAACTGAAACAAAGATATTATATCTACTCAATATAATACTCGGATCCGGCTTAAACCAAAGCCCACCAGTATTATCTGCCCGAAAAATGACACGTGCGTAAACGCACGTGCATTTTCCGAACCCTGCCATAAAACCATACGGCCACTACAACGTTTCGCCCGAACTTCGAAAACTGTCTGTGGGGGACTCTAATGACTCGTCAGTACCCTGGCAGTGGGTTTAACCACAAACCGTCAGCGGCACTAGCTGTGCGTAACGGCTGCCCATGGACTGACCTCAAGGGAGGCCGATGAGCGAACTCATCCGGAAACCCTACTGAGCCTAACAGTGACAATGTATATACAGTCCGGTCCATTCGTCTATGAGTATCGCATATCTGCCTAGGGGGCTAGTAACGTCAGACCCCCCAATAGCAGTATAAGTCGTGTCGGAGTGTAGCCCAATAACACCCTGAGATACTAATGGAGTACCTACCAGTAAATCTCCTGCCACGGCCGTGGGCTTTGTGTAATGGCTCTCCTAGACACAGCACGATCTCACCCCCAATACCGGGAGAGACGAATCCCCTGCTGATCCGCTCACGTGCCTCCATGTGGCTCGGGACTGTACCCAAAAACAACCTGTTTGCACGACTCCTTTGAGCCGTGGTAGGGTAGAAATCAAAGCACAGTAGGAACTCATGTAGGGTTCCTAGGCACACTAATGAGGTCTCACAAGACATCAACCATGCCAAATTCAAATTTTCCGGTGCCGAGAAACCCTAATGAAGATCGTTAACTAGAGAATAGGCGAAAGAACATACAAGAAAACAACTTTGCTAAGTGAAAAGTGTAGGGTTGGTAGGCACGCGCACAAGGGTCTACGAGGCATCAACCATGCCTGATTTAAATTTTAGCCGTGCCGAACAACCCGAATACGGATCTTTAAACTAGAGATTAGGCGAAAACATGCGTGTTAAACACTTTAACACTAAGTGAGAGGGATTACAACCTTTGTAGATCCGTTCTTTCACTTCTTAAGCTCCGTGTTGAGGTCCCCTCGCTGCGATCATCGTGTTGTGGACTCTCGAGAGGGTTCACGAAGAGAATGATGCAACCTTTGCTTCCGATCTTCGATACCAAGATGATCTACCTTGAAGTTTCGATAACACAAGCTAACACTCATAATATGAAGTGAACACCCTCATCTAAATGGCAAGGATAGATGAGGATGATGAAGTAGGATTTTGCTCTCATTTATCATCTTTTTCTCACTCACTTTCATCACAAAAGAAAGCTTTTTCATCAAAGAACTCAAGCATGAAGAAGAAGAATGAAGAAGATAATCTCATTCCTTTTGTGATGAACAATGAATTATTGTAGTGGTTACAAATCTAACCAAGGGTTAAGCATGAGAAGAGTTAACCCTTGTAGAGAGTTAACTAAGGTTAATGGTTTGGATTGGGTTAACATAATATCTCACAAAAATATCAAGCAACCACAAAGTCAAAGCTTCATGAAGCTTCATGGAAGCTTCATGCAAAAGCTAACCCTAATCCAAACCCTAACCAAGTTTAAACCCTAAACCATAGTTAAATTTGTAATCCTAACATGTTACAATATTATATATCACATATACAATATATTTTGTAACAATAGAAAATAATATATCAATGTATTATCCCGTGAGAAAATGAATCTTTTAGTGAGCTAATATTAGTTAATGTAATTTAATATATCATATATATTATTATACATTAAATTATCGAATCAACACTTGATCCGACAATCCGGCTATATCGCATATAACCGACTAATACTATGACCCGGCTATATCACATATACCCGGCCGATATCTCATATCGCGAGAATCCAATACGGTATCATATAACGCATTATCCTCGGTCCCGCACATATCACATATGTGCTCCTACTCCGTTTTTCCTGAGCCAAGAAACCTCTGTGTAGGACTCTAAAGAATCGTCAATACGCCGGCAGTAGGTGATGATCATATCAAACACCCACAAGCTGCAAGCGGTCAGCTAACGTAACAGCTACCCAGGTATTGAGCGCTCAGAAGATCAACAAGCAAGCCTGTACATTCTCCTGTGAATCCAAACAGTAACACTCCCGTACAGTCCGGTCTCGTCGTCTGATATGTTGCATATATCGCCTAGGGGTGGTAAACGTCAGACCCCAGTAGCTCGATAAGTCGTGTCGATATGAGGTCTATAACAGTTCGAGAAACTACTGATAACACTTACCAGTAAATCTCAGCAACCCTGGCCAGGGATTTCCGGTTATAGCCAATCGAACACAGCACAACATCAACTCCCTATACCGAGAGAGACGAATCCCTTCCTATCGCTCATTGCCTCCATGTGATTCGGGACTGTACCCAAAAGCCACCTTTTTGCACGCCCTCTTGGACGTGGTATGATGGAAATCAAAGCACAATGGGAATCACACAAGACTCTATGACGATCTCTGGTCAACAGACTACTCTGTACCAGTGTCACCGGAGAACTGCCATCTGACGTGAGGTATAATACCATCTGGGAGTTCTCGGCGAGCCCGTCCAGTGTACCCAGTCTCTACTGAGTACCCGTACACCATCCTTGATGTCAAACACCGATGGATATGGGATCATCCATCGCCCATCATATGGGTCAAGATGCGTATACGCTAGTCTACTCTGGTGTATCGATGCCCTGTCTCGATACACCCTCGACTAGGAACAGTTATAGGATGTACTCGTCGACTACCGTGGCCCTACTAGTATGATCTCATCATAGTCCCAGTAGTCGAGTACATATCCTAAGGGCTTTATCAACATGTAACATAGAGACAATCTGAGTACATGTTAAGATAAAGTACAACCAGATAGCATACTATCATGTCGAGCAAGAAAGTCCTCCTTATATATGTCCCAGCATCCACTACAATATACATCGTATGTACAGTAATGGCCTCTAGGGCATACATATAACTAACAATCTCCCACTTGCACTAGGGCCATCTGTTGTCGTATCGCATACCCAACAATTAGCTGCGGTTGAAGTATCTCATACTCAACCATCCCATAAAAGTCTCTACTGGGAAAAAAACCTTTGTGAATGGATCCGCGCTGTTGTCCTCTGTGTCTACTCTCCTAACCTCGACCTCCCTGGAGATCAACCATCTCCATGATCAGGTGATACTGTCTAAGAATTATATCTGGATTTCTGATGGGACGGTAGTTCCTCGGCTAAAGCCACAACTCCATTGTCACACAATGGTAGGAACGAAGTTCATCTTATGAACTTATATATATATCCAGACTGCCTCTTTGGTAGTATCTTTGGTAACGATGTATCTTGCCTTTAATCATCTAGTATGTCACGGTATTTAGCTTGGAACTCTTCCAACATACCGTCCCTCCACTGAGGGTAAAGGCAATGCCTGCGACTGACATTCAGTCGTCCTTATCACCCTGGAACCTTTCCAGTGATTCTCCTCAGGATCGATTGATACCATCTTTCTACAACTAGTGAGTGTCCTAACATCCAATTAGATCTATCTCATAGATCCAAAACCCAGGATTTAGGAGGTATCATTTTGATCCTATATGGAGAATCCTTGTGATAAGCGGAGATTAACCGAGCGTAGCATAGGAAACTCCTTCCCTATCAAGAGTATGTCATCCACGTACTCTACGAGGATCACCACCATACTCTCTACTACCTCTTTGTATATACAAGGTTCATCTACCATTTTGATGAAGTCAAACTCTTTGACTACCACATCAAAACAGATGTTCCAACTCCGCGATGCCTGCTTTATCATATAAAACATCTTGCTCACGTTTCCGCTGCTCCCACTGTCTACGAAGCCCTCTGGCTGTGTACTTATAGACGCTATTTTCTAAAACATCATTTAGAAAAGCAGTCATGACACTCAACCGCCGGATATCGTAGTCATGGTATATAGCCGTGGCAAGTAGGATCTGGATGGACTTAAGCATAGCTTTGAAAGTCTTAACTTTTCCATGTACACCAAGTAATCTTCTCAAGATATACTCGCTCCTGATGGGGATTTAACCCTTCAGATAAAGCAACCAAAGTCCATACTTTGTTGGTGTATAAGGATTCCATCTCAGATCGATAAGCATCCAGCCATTCTTACAGAGTCCCACTCCTGATGGCCAGGTCGAAACTAGCTGGGTCATCATCTCATGATGCAATCCTCGCTCCCACTGTCATAGAGAAACCGAAGTATCTCTCAGGTGGGTGAGGAACCGTACTAGATCGGCGGAGAGGCTGAGGTTCGTTGGTTACTATTGAATCCTTTGGTTCTACCAAATCATCAGCTGCAGTTTGTATAGCTGGAACCATTCCAGTTCTACATAACAGACCTTGCCTCGAGCTTGTCCGGATTTTGCTTTTAGACATAGGCCGGACAACCCCAAATCTTAACAAACTTAAGATATGGGCTATTCCCTTTCCATATCATATATGAAGTGGCAGGCAACTGATTTGATTTGAACCCTATTCAATAGGTATGCAACTTCACAAGTGCATAACTCCCTAAAGGAAATAGGAAACTCAGTAGTACTCATCATAGAGCACACCATCATATAGGGTGCTATTGCTCCACCCCGATACACCGACGTGTTGTGGTGTATACGGAGGAGTAATGCTGAGAGAGAATCTCATTCTCCTTTAAAATAGTCCAGGAATTACGTGCTTAAGTATTCTCCTCCTTGATCACATCATAGGACATAATACTTTTACCCGTATTTTGGTTCTCTACTTCTAATTTATATTCTGTGAATATCTCAAAAGGTTCGGACCTGTGTTTTAACAGAAACATATGTCTGAATCTTGAGAGATTATCAGAGAATGTAATGAAGTAGAAAGAACCGATCTTGGCATGTGTAGACAGGGGACCTTACATACATCAACATGTATCAATCCCAAGAGTTCACTAACTCTTTCTCTGTTTCCAATAAACAGAGCTGTGGTCATCTTATCTTTGTGACATGACCGGCAAGTTTCACAAGATGTAAATTCAAACTAATTTAAATATGCATCTAAATATAACTTCAGCCAGTCGGGTCGCATTGATATGACCTAGTCTACAATGCCTCAAGAAGGATTCGTTCATTTCCGAACTCTTCTTCTTGTGTGTGTTCCGTATACTAAGAACTGTAGTTTGATTTAGAACGTCAATGCTTTTAGATAACGTGCCTGAACCGATCAACTCTTGATATAGGAAATGTTCAAAACATTATCCGACAATACAAAATTTTATCATTTCTTTACTAATAAAGAGACTGATATGATTTTGTATATCAGGTTCGGTATCTAATAACATTCGTTCAGAATCAATGTATTCTGGTAATACAGGGTGACAGTGACCAACAGACTTGGCTGCAACACTTGCACCATTTTCTATCTCATGAAACTTATCACATGTTCTCAGTTCTCTACCTATCTGTAGCCCATGTAACAGATTACATATACGGGATCCTGATCCGGTATCACATACCCAGGACGTAAAGGATACTGAGAAACAGTTCTCTGTAATGAACACACCCGAAAAAGATGCATCAGCATGCACTTTCTTCGTTTGGGCGGCACGGGAAATCTGGTATTCCCTAATTTCCTGCTCTGTCTTATAACAATTATAAGTTGGAGCGGGACCAACGTTCCCCAGCTCAGTATAACAAGCGGGTTCGGTCAATATTCCGTATTATTATCTTGATTAAGGCGTGATATGGTCGCTACCTGGAGAGAGAGAGAGAAGAAAACACTCAGCGTGCGCTCTTGCAAGAATAGATTGGTTATTATTTTATCTAATCAGGATGGCTCCCACTGTTTTTATCAAATCTTCCTTCAAACCCTAAAAGGAAAGACTAGCCGGGATTAATTACACGCTACAAGTTCGCCAATCTTTCAGCCAGGCCAGTGTCGGTACTTTGAGGGAGGTACCCCGTGCTTTCGCACGGACCTAATTAATGTAAACCTCGTTTTCCCAGAGGCGTAACCTCGTTAACACCTTTCTAGACACCTACTTGATCGGCTAATTGTAATGTGTAAAAATCTCCCAGGAGTAACTCTTACTCGCAGCGGGTATCGGGATCCAACTATCTCATAGAAGGTATGCAATCTCATTGCAAATTTCAACACTTGAAATTCCCGATAATCTTTTGCCCCAAGCGATCTATGACCTTGACTGAGTCAACAAACCATAGACCGCAAGTAAAGTTCAACCCGTCATTTCCCGATTGAATTAAACCCACCCGCACGACCCTTGACTGAGTCAACAAGGCCGCACGACTACCCTGATCCAATCGCATCATATGCTTTGCAGATAAGCAGTAATCAGCTACCGCACACTACGCCTTGACTGAGTCAACAAACGCAGCACGAATACTAATTATTACTTATCTGAAATGACGGAGGGCTACGACAGGTTTTTAAGAAAACCCTTTGCGTAATGAACTTTATATCGTTGTAGAATCGAGTGATTTTAAATGGAGTGTTTTTTAGGCTTTTCTAGTTTTGCTAAAGGGGTCACTCCCGGTGAAGGGATCGTCGGCCCTTTCCTCATCGAATAAGGTGCAAGATATTTCACAAATACCACTATGCAAAGCAAGAACTATAGAAGCAATCAAAAGACAAACCGAGTTTGTAGCATCTGCCAGTTATTGCTAAAGGAGTCACTCCCGGTGAAGGGATCTCGGTCCTTTCCTTATCGAATAAGGTGCAGGATATATCATATATACCGCTGTGCAAAGCAAGAACTGTAGCTACCTGTTTTATTTTAGACATTCGATTCCACAACATCTTAGGTTTCTTTTCTTTCATTAATCACATTAATGAAGTCCCATCATTTAAAATACCTAAACATCACAGATAAATACGACGTACACTTATGCCATCCGCATTCGCCTCGATGTCCCCTCATGCACCGTTAGGTTAGGTGACTAACGGCAGAGCGGGGCAGGGCTAGCGCGGGTGTAAAACATAAGTAACGCCTATATAATATATCATATATACTATATACAGTATTTATCACAGAACATCAAATGATCACATCACAGATATCGCAGCAGAAGAACATATATGAAATATTGGATATACTAGGACGTCAGTGTTTTCAATACGAGCCTGTATAAAACACGGATTCCACGGTCGCGATGAATAGCCAAACCCACATCCCTAGACCCCTACGAGAGCGCAAGTAACACTGCCAATTCTAGGGTTAGGAGACCCGGTCTTGACTCCTCGAGATGGTCTCCCACTGGACCCTAGAACCCGGTTACTTGTGCTCCCCGCCTTGGGTCTACCTAATGCGGAAAAGTAAATAATATACAACGGTGACATATTCCGCTACCTGGAAGTGCCCCAATAAAAGAATATTACATACAAATGAATTTTACATGAATGAAAAAGAAAAAACTCTCATCTCACATAAAAACCCCAGCTATTCAGAACGCGACGATCCAATATAACATATCACAGCAACACATAATATCACATATCATCAACGTAAGCAAGTATGCGTATCCCGATTGTCGTTGATGTATAGCAACGAAGCCGGCGATACACCACATACTACGCTTACGGTCACAGAAAAGAAAGTGTAAAACTACAGCAGTTTGAATCCGCAACCTCCTTAGACATCGCATGCCTAACCAAATGAATTTCTTAGACATCACATGCCTAACAATTATAAACCCCGCATTTTAGTCTCTTTGTCGAAAACTCTTTTCAATGTCAAGCCGGGAATTCAACAAGATTCCCGACGTCCTGATCGAATGCTCGTCGCAAACTTTAGTAGACGGTCGCACCCCCAGATGCCGTCGACGAAGTGCACTAAGGCGGAACACCGCTGCCACGAGCACCCGAACGGATGCTTTCGGCGACGGGGTTCTCCTACAGTCACTTGGTCGGGGCTAAGAGGTGTAGCTGTCTATTAAGTTTACCCGGCGAGTATCCGCGTACACTATGTGATTGCGACGGAATTTTGATCACATCAAAATTCCGTGGCAACCGATCAAGTGAGACTAAAGTGCTGTGTTTATAACATTCATATTAGTTATCTCATAACTACCTGTGGATTCCAAATATTGTATCACATTCCAGGTAAATAGACAAAGTTAAACTTTCCGATCGAATCATCAAACACCCAAGATTTCCCCAATATATCTCAACTCTTGAAATCTGTTTAAAAACATCCATCACATGCCACAGTACCAATGGTCCAGCCGTAGAAGGGTCAAGCCAACACCTCACATGTGGCACGCCGTACTGCCCCAAACCCTAAGGTTCAAAAGGCAGTTCAAGACGGTCACATAATCGAGTTAAGGTTTGTTGTCTTCTAGAGGGTCCACCGCGTTACTTGCACGACTTAGAACGTTCTTAAACACGAGGAAAAATCCAACTTTTGAAAAAATTTCTGACAGGGGAAAAAGTGAGTTATTGATATCCGTTCGAACTTTTTAACAGTTTCTAAAAGTTATCCGGACAAAACACAAAGACGCAGTTAAAGTTCCCGATCGAATCATCGAATCCCCAATACAACCCAGAAAATTCAACAATTGAATAAATATTAAAAATTCCCAGAAAATACAGCACTAAAAGATAAGAATTACTGTGCAAATTTTAAATAGTGCAGTGACTAACTTGCCGCGGAACCGCCGCACAAGCCATGCTTGTGCCGCGGTTCCGCCGCGCTTTAGTGGAATCAGGCGCACGTGCTTCACAGTAACTCTTATATTTGCCTGCTGATTTTTTTGAGCATTTTTAATTTGGAAAAAACCACAGTTTTGAAAATTTTCCAGAAACTAGGGTTTTCCGGGTTCGATCGGACATTAAACTTCGCCTAGACTACGCCTAAAGCTCTAGCTTGGCTCTGATACCACTGTAGGGTTGCTAGGCACGCGCACAAGGGTCTACGAGGCATCAACCATGCCCGATTTAAATTTTAGCCGTGCCGAACAACCCGAATACGGATCTTTAAACTAAAGATTAGGCGAAAACATGCGTGTTAAACACTTTAACACTAAGTGAGAGGGATTACAACCTTTGTAGATCCGTTCCTTCACTTCTTAAGCTCCGTGTTGAGGTCCCTTCGCTGCGATCAACGTGTTGTGGACTCTCGAGAGGGTTCACGAAGAGAATGATGCAACCTTTGCTTCCGATCTTCGATACCAAGATGATCTACCTTGAAGTTTCGATAACACAAGCTAACACTCATAATATGAAGTGAACACCCTCATCTAAATGGCAAGGATAGATGAGGATGATGAAGTAGGATTTTTGCTCTCATTTATCATCTTTTTCTCACTCACTTTCATCACAAAAGAAAGCTTTTTCATCAAAGAACTCAAGCATGAAGAAGAAGAATGAAGAAGATAATCGCATTCCTTTTGTGATGAACAATGAATTATTGTAGTGGTTACAAATCTAACCAAGGGTTAAGCATGAGAAGAGTTAACCCTTGTAGAGAGTTAACTAAGGTTAATGGTTTGGATTGGGTTAACATAATATCTCACAAAAATATCAAGCAACCACAAAGTCAAAGCTTCATGAAGCTTCATGGAAGCTTCATGCAAAAGCTAACCCTAATCCAAACCCTAACCAAGTTTAAACCCTAAACTATAGTTAAATTTGTAACCCTAACATGTTACAATATTATATATCACATATACAATATATTTTGTAACAATAGAAAATAATACAATTAACATATATCGCATATATATCAATATATTATCCCGTGAGAAAATGAATCTTTTAGTGAGCTAATATTAGTTAATGTAATCTAATATATCATATATATTATTATACATTAAATTATCGAATCAACACTTGATCCGACAATCCGGCTATATCGCATATAACCGACTAATACTATGACCCGGCTATATCACATATACCCGGCCGATATCTCATATCGCGAGAATCCAATACGGTATCATATACCGCATTATCCTCGGTCCCGCACATATCACATATGTGCTCCTACTCCGTTTTTCCTGAGCCAAGAAACCTCTGTGTAGGACTCTAAAGAATCGTCAATACGCCGGCAGTAGGTGATGATCATATCAAACACCCACAAGCTGCAAGCGGTCAGCTAAACGTAACAGCTACCCAGGTATTGAGCGCTCAGAAGATCAACAAGCAAGCCTGTACATTCTCCTGTGAATCCAAACAATAACACTCCCGTACAGTCCGGTCTCGTCGTCTGATATGTTGCATATCTCGCCTAGGGGTGGTAAACGTCAGACCCCAGTAGCTCGATAAGTCGTGTCGATATGAGGTCTATAACAGTTCGAGAAACTACTGATAACACTTACCAGTAAATCTCAGCAACCCTGGCCAGGGATTTCCGGTTATAGCCAATCGAACACAGCACAACATCAACTCCCTATACCGGGAGAGACGAATCCCCTCCTATCGCTCATTGCCTCCATGTGATTCGGGACTGTACCCAAAAGCCACCTTTTTGCACGCCCTCTTGGACGTGGTATGATGGAAATCAAAGCACGGTGGGAATCACACATGACTCTATGACGATCTCGGGTCAACAGACTACTCTGTACCAGTGTCACCGGAGAACTGCCATCTGACGTGAGGTATAATACCATCTGGGAGTTCTCGGCGAGTCCGTCCAGTGTACCCAGTCTCTACAGAGCACCCGTACACCATCCTTGATGTCAAACACCGATGGATATGGGATCATCCATCGCCCATCATATGGGTCAAGATGCGTATACGCTAGTCTACTCTGGTGTATCGATGCCCTGTCTCGATACACCCTCGACTAGGAACAGTTATAGGATGTACTCGTCGACTACCGTGGCCCCACTAGTATGATCTCATCATAGTCCCAGTAGTCGAGTACATATCCTAACGGCTTTATCAACATGTAACATAGAGACAATCTGAGTACATGTTAAGATAAATTACAACCAGATAGCATACTATCATGTCGAGCAAGAAAGTCCTCCCTATATATGTCCCAGCATCCACTACAATATACATCGTATGTACAGTAATGGCCTCTAGGGCATAAAGGGACTACAACCTTTGTAGATCCGGTCCTCCACTTCCTTAGCTCTATGATGATGTCCCTCCACTGCAATCATCGGATCTCGGACTCTAGCGATGGTTTCGTCGAAGAAATAATCGGGCTAGGTCGTCGACTTCGATGCCGAAGATGATCTACGTCGAGGCAACTCAAGATCAAGCTCCAACTTCACCAAGTCATGAAACTTGTGAAGAAAACACCCTATACTACATGGCAAGTGGTAGAGGATGAAGAAATAGGAAGTGGGTTCACTTTGGATTTGGATTTCTCACTTGGATTCATCACTTGATAATTTCTAGCAAGGGTTTTCTTTCTTCTTCAAGAAGAAGAAGAAGAAAGAAAATGGAAAAATGAATTAACTAAAATAGAAAATCAAGTGACCCTTATCATATTGCAACCATGGTTAAGTGTAGAGAATAAACTAGGGTTTAGTTAAATGGTTAGGGTTAAGGCAAAAGACAAAATGGCTAGACTTTTCAAAGCTTCAAGAATCTTCAAGTATCAAACAAAGAAAGCCACCATGTTATATTTTGCCAAAATGAATAAGTAAAATAAATAAAACAAATCAAACCCTTAACCATTAACCTAATCATAGTTTAAAGTAAACACACACCCAAGTTTGCATGTATCATCAAACATGATACAAACAAGTGCACAAAAATATATCATATATACAATGTGCACAAACTAGTGAGAAAATAATCTTAATTGAACCAATACTAGTTAATGTAAATTATTATATCAAATATATAATTATACATTAAATCATTAAATCAATACTTGATTTAACGATCTGGTCATATCGCATATAACCGACTAATATGAATAGTAACAACTTATCGAATCAACACTTGATCCGATAACCCGGCTATATCGCATATAACCGATCAATGTCACAAATCGCGAGAATCGAATACAGTATCACATACTGGTATTATTCTCGGTCCCGCACATATCTCACATGCGCTCCTATTTCGTTTCGCTTGAGCCAGGAAACCCCTGTGTAGGACTCTAAAGACTCGTCAATACGCCGGCAGCAGGTGATGATCATATCAAACACCCACAAGCCGCAAGCGGTCTGCTAAACGTAACGGCCACCCGGGTATTGAGCGATCAGAAGATCAACGAGCAAGCCCGCTCACACTCCAGTGAATCCAACCAGTAACACTACCGTACAGTCCGGTCTGTTCGTCTGATATGTCGCATATCTCGTCTAGGGGTGGTAAACGTCAGACCCCAATAACTCGATAAGTCGTGTCGATATGAGGCTCATAACGGGTCGAGAAACTACTGGTAACACTTACCAGTAAATCCCTAAAGCAGCCTTGGCCAAGGACTTCCTGTTATAGCCAATCGAACACTGCGCAACATCAACTCCCTATACCGGGAGAGACGAAACCCCTCCTATCGCTCATTGCCTCCATGTGATTCGGGACTGTACCCAAAAGCCACCTTTTTGCACGCCCTCTTGGACGTGGTATGATGGAAATCAAAGCACAGTGGGAATCACACAAGACTCTATGACGATCTCGGGTCTACAAACTAACCTGTACCAGTGTCACCAGAGAACTGCCATCTGACGTAAGGTATAATACCATCTGGGAGTTCTCGGCGAGTCCGTCCAGTGTACCCAGTCTCTACTGAGCACCCGTATATCATCTCTGATGTCAAACACCAATGGATATGGGATCATCCATCGCCCATCTGTATGGGTCAAGAAGCTACACGCTAGTCTACTCTGGTATATCGATGCCCCGTCTCGATATACCCACGACTAGGGACTTTGAAGGATGTACTTATGGACTACCATGTCCCCACTAGTATGATCCGCATCATAGTCCAGGTAGTCAAGTACACATCCTAAGGGCTTTACCAACATGTAACAGAGAGACAATCAGTGTACACGTTAAGGTAAAGAGTAACCAGATAGCATACTATCATATCGAGCAAGAAAGTCATCCCTATATATGTCCAAGCATCCACTACAATATACATCCTATCTATAGTAATGGCCTGTAGGGCATACATATAACTAACAATCTCCCACTTGCACTAGGGCCATCTGATAGCAGTGGTTGTAGTATCTCATACTCAACCATCCCATAAAAGTCTCTCTCTGGGAAAAGGCCTTTCGTGAGTGGATCCATCATGTCGTCCTCTGAATCTACTCTCCTAACCTCGATCCCCTGGAGATCAACCATCTCCACGATCAGGTGATACTGCCTAAGAATATGTCTGGATCACTGATGGAACGGGCGTTCCTAGACATAAGCCACAACTCCATTGTCATACAATGGGAGGAACGAAATTCATCTCATGAACAAATATACACCCAGTCTGCCTCTTTGGTAGCATCTTTGGTAATGATGTATCTTGCCTTTAATCGTCTAGTATGTCACGGTATCTAGCTTGGAACTCTTCCAACATACCGTCCCTCTACTGAGGGTAAAGACAATGCCTGCGACTGACATTCAGTCGTCCTTATCACTCTGGAACTTTTCCAGTGATTCTCCCTAGGATCGATTGATACCATCTCACTACAACTAGTGAGTATCCTAACATCTAATTAGATCTATCTCATAGATCCAAAAACCCAGGATTTAGTAGGTATCACTTTTATCCTATATGGAGAATCCTTGTGATAAGCGGAGATTGACCGAGCGTAGCATAAGAAACTTCTTCCCTATCAAGAGTATGTGATCCACGTACTCTACGGGGATCACCACCATACTCCCTACTACCCTTTTGTATATACAAGGTTCATCTACCATTTTGATGAAGTCAAACTCTTTGACTACCACATCAAAACAGATGTTCCAACTCCGCGATGCCTGCTTTATCACATAAAACATCTTGCATATGTTTCCGCCACTCCCACTGTCTACGAAGTCCTTTGGCTGTGTACTTATAGAAGCTTTCTTCCAAATCATCATTTAGAAAAGCAGTCAGCAGGGTTCCTAGGCACTCTAGTGAAGTCTCACAAGTGATCAAACACGCTAATTTCTAAAAATTACGGTGCCGAGAAAACCTAGAACGGATCGTTTACTAGATATTTGGGCAAAGAACGCAAGTAAACGGAAATATAGAAATAGGGAAGGGGCTACAACCTTTGTAGATCCGGTCCACCACTTCCTAAGCTCCACGATGATCTGCCTCCGCTGTCCAAATCGAACTCACGACTCTAGCATTAGCATCATCGAAGAATGGGCGGGCTTGATCGTCGGTTCGATGCCGAAGATGATCTACGTCGAAGCATCACAAGAACAAGCTCCAACTTCACCAAGCTTTGAAAACTTGTGAAGTAAACACCCTATACAACTTGGCAAGAGGTAGAGGATGAAGAAATAGGAAGTGGGTAGACTTTATATTTGGATTTCTCACTCAATTTCACTAGTTGCCATTGATAGCCACTAGCTTTCTTCATGTTGAAGAAGATGAAGAAGAAGAAGAAGATATGATAAGTTTAATAATAAAAATGAATAAGAATTAAATCTTATCATACTTTTAACCTTAGTTAAGTGTAGAGAAAAGACCATGGTTAATAGAATGGTTAGGGTTAAGGATAAGAACAAAAAGGAGACTAAGTCAAAACTTCAAGAATCTTCAACTAAAAAACAAAATAAGCAACCATTCATTTATCCATTTCATTTTCCAAAATGGATATAAATAAATAAGATAAATGAATAAGTAATTAAGTAAACAAAACCCTAATCATTAACTTAAACCATGGTTTGATTCTTTACACTTAACCAAGTAAGCATGTATCATCAAACATGATACAAACATGTGCATAAAAGTATATCACATATACAACTTGCACAATTCAAGTGAGAAAATCCATTTAAAGTGAACCAATACTAGTTAACGCAAAGTAATATATCAAATATATAAATATCCACTAAATCATTAAATCAACACTTGATTTAACGATCCGGTCATATCGGATATAACCGACTAGTATCATATGTATCGGCTTATCGAATCATTCCTTGATTCGATAACTAGGTTATATCGCATATAACCAATCGATACATAGATCGCGAGAATGAAATACGGTATCGCATACTCGAATTATTCTCGGTCCCGCACATATCTCATATGCGCTCCTATTTCGTTTCGCTTGACCCAGGAAACCTCTGTGTAGGACTCTAAAGACTCGTCAATACGCCGGCAGCAGATGATGATCATATCAAGCACCCGCAAGCCGCAAGCGGTCTGCTAAACGTAACGGCCACCCGGGTATTGAGCGATCAGAAGATCGACGAGCAAGCCCGCTCACACTCCTGTGAATCCAACCAGTAACACTTACCGTACAGTCCGGTCTGTTCGTCTGATATGACGCATATCTCGCCTAGGGGTGGTAAACGTCAGACCCCAGTAGCTCGATAAGTCATGCCGACTTGAGGTCCATAACATTCGTGAAACTACTGATAACTCTTACCAGTATATCACTGCAACCCTGGCCAGGGATTTCCTGTTATGGCCAGTCGAGCATAGCACAACATCAACCCCCAATACCGGGAGAGACGAATCCCCTCCTATCGCTCATTGCCTCCATGTGAATCGGGACTGTACCCAAAAACCACCTGTTTGCACAACTCAGTAGAGCCGTGGTAGGGTGGAAATCAAAGCACAGTGGGAGACACACAAGACTCTATGACGATCTCGGGTCAACAGACTAAGCTGTACCAGTGTCACCAGAGAACTGCCATCTGACGTGAGGTATAATACCATCTGGGAGTTCTCGGCGAGTCCGTTCAGTGTACCCAGTCTCCACTGAGCACCCGTATACCATTTCTGATGTCAAACACCAATGGATATGGGATCATCCATCGCCCATCGCATGGGTCGAGAAGATATACGCTAGTCTACTCTGGAATATCGATGCCCCGTCTCGATATTCCCACGACTAGGAACAATGAAGGATGTACTCACTGACTACCCAGGCCCCACTAGTATGATCTGCATCATAGTCCTGGAAGTCGAGTACACATCCTAAGGGCTTTATCAACATGTAATCAGAGAGACAGAAAGTATACATGTTAAGATAAGGAGCAACCAGATAGCGTACTATCATGTCGAGCAAGAAAGTCATTCCTATATATGTCCCAGCATCCACTACAATATACATCCAATGTACAGTAATGGCCTCTAGGGCATACATATAACTAACAATCTCCCACTTGCACTAGGGCCATCTGTAGCAGTGGTTGCAATATCACATACTCAACCATCCGCTAAAAGTCTCTCTTTGGAAAAAAGGCCTTCGTGAGTGGATCCGCCGTGTTGTCCTCTGAGTCTACTCTCCTAACCTCGATCACCCTGGAGATCAACTATCTCCATGATCAGGTGATGCTGCCTCAGAATATGTCTGGGTCACTGATGGGACCAGGGTTCCAGGGCCGAAGCCACACTTCCATTGTCATACAATGGCAGGAACCTAGTTCATCTTATGAACCATTATACACCCAAACTGCCTCTTTGGTAGTATCTTTAATAGCGATGTTACCAGCCTTTATCGTCTAGTTTGCCACGGTATCTAGCTTGGAACTCTTCCAACATACCGTCCCTTTACTAAGGGTAAAGACAATGCCTGTGACTGACATTCAGTCGTCTTTATCACCCTGGAACACTTCCAGTGATTCTCCCCAGGATCGATTGATACAATCTCACTATACCTAGTGAGAACCCTAATATCCCTTTAGATCTATCTCATAGGTCCAAATCTCAGGATTTAGGAGGTATCATCTTTATCCTAGTGATAATAGGAGATTGACCGATCGTAGTATAGGAAATTCTTTTCCTATCAAGAGTATGTTGTCTACGTACAATACGAAGATGACCACCTTACTCTCTACTACCCTTTTGTAAATACAAGGTTCGTCTACCATTTTGATGAAGTCAAACACTTTGACTATCACATCAAAACAGACGTTCCAACTCCGTGATGCCTGCTTCATTATGTAAAGCAACCTGCACACGTTTCTGCTGCTCCCACTGTTTACGAAGCCCTCTGGCTGTGTTCTTATAGACGTTCTCTTCTAAATCAGTATTTAGAAAAACAGTCATGGCACCCAACCGCCAGATATCGTAGTCATGGTATGTAGCCGTGGTAAGTAGGATCTGGATAGACTTAAGCATAGCTACTGGAAAAAGGTTTCATCATTATCCACGCCTGGTCGATGATGAAAACCTTTAACAAGTCTAGCTTTGAAAGTCTCAACTTTTCCATCTACACCAAGTAATCTTCTCAAGATATACTTGCTCCTGATGGGGATTTAACCCTTCAGATATAGCAACCAAAGTCCATACTTTGTTGGTGTATAAGGATTCCATCTCAGATCACAAAGCATCCAGCCATTCTTACAGAGTCCCTACTCTCGATGGCCTGCTCGAAACTGGTTGGGTCGTCATCTCATGACGCAATCCTTGCTCCCACTGTCATCGAGAAACCGAGGTATCTCTCAGGCGAATGAGGAACCCTACTAGATCGGCGGAGAGGCTGAGGTTCGTCGGGAACTATAGAATCTTATGGTTCTGTCAAATCATCAACTGCAGTTTTGTATAGCTGGAACCTTTCCAGTTCTACAGAACTGATCCTGCCTCGATCTTGTCCGGATTTTGCTTTAAACATAGTCCGGACAAACCCAAATCTTAACTTACTTAAGAGATAGGATCTTCCCGCACCATATCCTATATGGAGTGGTAGGCACTGATTTGATTCGAACCTAATTCAATAGGTATGCAGCTTCTCAAGTGCATAACCCCAAAAGGAAATAGGTAACTCAGTAATACTCATCATAGAGCACACCATATCTAATATTGTGCAATTGCTCCGCCCTGATACACCGTTGTCCTGTAGTGTATTCAGAGGAGTAGTACGGAGAGAGAATCTCATTCTCCTTTAAAATGGTCCAGGAATGCCATGCACAAGTATTCTCCTCCCTGATCTCATCATAGGACATAATACTTATACCCGTATTTTGGTTCTCTACTTCTAACTTATATTCTGTGAATATCTCAAAAGGTTCGAACTTATGTTTCAACAGGAGCATATGACTGAATCTTGAGAGATTATCAGAGAATATAATGAAGTATAAAGAACCAGTCCTGGCATGTGTAGACAGGAGACTTAACATACATCATCATGTATCAGTCCCAAGAGTTTACTAACTCTTTCTCGGCTTCCAGTAAGCAGAGCTGGTGTCATTATATCTTTGTGACATGACTGGCAAGTTTCACAAGATGTAAATTCAAACTGATTTAAATATACATCTAAATGTAACTTCAGCTAGTCGGGTCGCATTGATATGACCTAGTCTACAATACCTCAAGAAGAATTCGTTCATTTCTGAACTCTTCCTCTTGTGTGTGTTTAGTATACAAGGAACTGTAGTTTGATTTAGAACGTCAATGCTTTTACATAACGTGCCTGAACCGATCAACTTTTGATATAGGAAATGTTCAAAACATTATCCAACAATACAAAATTATATCATTTCTTTACTAATAAAGAGACTGATATGATTTTGTATATCAGGTTCGGTATCTAATAGCATTTGTTCAGAATCAATGTATTGGTAATACAGGGTGACAGTGACCAACAGACTTGGCTGCAACACTTGCCCCAGTTTCTGTCTCATGAAACTTATCACTCGTTCTCAGTTTTTCTACCTTTTTGTAGCCCTATGTAACAGCTTACATATCTGGGATCCTGATCCGGTATCATATACCCAGGATTCAGAGGATACTGAGAAACAGTTCTTTGTAATGAACATACCCGAAGGAGATGCATCATATGCACTTTCTTCGTTTGGGCGGCATAGGAATTCTGGTATTCCCCTATTTCCTGCTCTGTCTTATAACAATTATAAGTTGGAGCGGGACCAACGTTCCCCAGCTCAGTATAACAAGCGGGTTCGGTCAATATATCCATATTATTATCTTGATTAAGGCGTGATATGGTCGCTACCTGGAGAGAGAGAGAGAAGAAAACACTCTGCGTGCGCTCTTGCAAGATCAGATTGGCTATTTATTTTATCTAATCAGGATGGCTCCCACTGTTTTTATTAAATCTTCCTTCAAACCTTAAAAGGAAAGACTAGCCGGGATTAATTACACTCTACAAGTTCGCCAATCTTTCAGCCAGGCCAGTGTCGGTACTTTGAGGGAGGTTCCCCGTGCTTTCGCACGGACCTAATTACTGTAAACCTCGCTTTCCCAGAGGCGTAACCCCGTTGACACCTTTCTAGACACCTACTTGATCGGCTAATTGTAAAGTGCAAAACTATCCCAGGAGTAACAATTACTCGCAGTGGGCATCGGGATCCAACTATCATATAGAAGGTATGCAATCTCATTGCAAATTTCAACACTTGAAACTCCCGATAAAGGTTTTTACCCCTAGCACTTATGACCTTAACTATGGTCAACAAATCATAAGTACTAGTCAAGTTATACCCGTCATTTCGTGATTAATTAGACCCACCCACATGACCCTTAACTAAGGTCAACAAAGTCACGCGACTGTCCTAACTAATCGCATCATATGCGGTGTAGGAAGACATCACTTAGCTACCGTACACTGTGCCTTGACTATGGTCAACAAACACAGCACGAATACTAAGTACTCTACTTCCTAAAATGACGGAGGGTTGCGTCTGGTTTTTGTGAAAACCTTTAACGCTTTGAACTTGATCTCGTTGCGGAATCAAATGGTTTTTAAATGGGATGTTTTCGAGGCTTTTCTAGTTTTGCTAAAGGGGTCACTCCCGGTGAAGGGATCGTCGGCCCTTTCCTCGTCGAATGAGGTGCGGGATATATCATATATATCACTGTGCAAAGCGGAAACTATAGAAGCGATCAAAGACAAACCGAGTGTGTAGCATCTGCCAGTTATTGCTAAAGGAGTCACTCCCGGTGAAGGGATCTCGGTCCTTTCCTTATCGAATAAGGTGCAGGATGTTCTACAAGGAACACCACGATGCAAAGCAAGAACTGTAGCTACCTGTTTTTATTTTGAAATTCGATTCCACAACATCAATTAGGTTTATTTTCTTTCATTAATCTCATTAATGAATATCCCATCATTTAAATTACCTAAACATCACAGATAGATATGACGTACACTTATGCCATCCGCATTCGCCTCGATGTCCCCTCGTGCACCGTTAGGTTAGGTAACTAACGGCAGAGCGGGGCAGGGCTAGCGCGGGTGTAAAACACAAGTAACGTCTATATAATATATCATATATACTATATACTACATCTATCTGAACAGAGCACAGAACATCGCATGATCACATCACAGATAAAGCACAGCAGAAGAAATATATGAAATATTGGATATACTAGGACGTCCGTGTTTTCAATATGAGCCAGTATAAAACACGGATTCCACGGTCATGATGAATAGCCAATCCCACACCCCAAGACCCCTACGAGAGCGGCAAGCAACCCTACCAATTCTAGGGTTAGGAGACCCGGACTCGACTCCTCGAGTTGGTCTCCCACTGGACCCCAGAACCCGGTTACTTGTACTCCCCTCCTTGGGTCTATCCTAGTGCAGAAAAGTAAATAATATACATCAACGGTGACAACTTCCGCAACCTGGAAGTGCCCCAATAAAAGAATATTACATACAAGTTTTTACATGAATGAAAATGAAAAACACTCATCTCACATAAAAACCCCCGGCTATTCAAACACGACGATCCAATATAACATATCCAGCAACACATAATCTCACATATCATCAACGTAAGTAAATATGCGCATCCCAATTGTCGTTGACATATAGCAACGAAACCGGCGATATCACATATTACACTTACCGTCACAGAAAAGAAAGTGCAAAACTACAACAGTTGGAATCCGCAACCTTCTCAGACATCGCATGCCTGACCAAATGAATTCTTTAGACATCGCATGCCCAACAATTATAAACCCCGCATTTTAGTCTCATTATTGAAAACTCTTTTCAATATCAAGTCGGGCAATTCAACAGGATTCCCGACATTCTGATCGAATGCTCGTCGCAAACTTCAGTAGACGGCCGCACCCCTGATGCCGTCGACAAAGTGCACCAAAGCGGAACACCGCTACCGCGAGCACCCGAACGAATGCTTTCGGCGACGGGGTTCTCCTACAGTCACTTGGTCGGGGCTATGGAGTGAGGCTGTCTATCAAGTTTACCCGGCGAGTATCCGCGTACACTACGTGATTGCGACGGACTTTTGATTACATCAAAATTCCGTGGCAACCGATCAAGTGAGACTAAACTGCTATGTTTATGATATTCATTCCGTTATCTCAAAACTATTTGTGAATTCCAATTATTGTATCAAATTCCGGATAAATATAAAATGCTAAACTTTTCGATCGAACAATCGAACACCCAAGTTTTCCCGATACAGCTCAACACATGAAATAAGTCTAACAACATTCAGTTCGTGCCTCAGTACCAACGGTCCAGCCGTAGAAGGGTCAAGCCAACGCCTCACATGTGGCACGCCGTACTGCCCCAAACCCGAAGGTTCAAAGGGCAGTTCAAGACGGTCACATAATCGAGTTAAGGTTTGTTGTCTTCTAGAGGGTCCATCGCGTTACTTGCACTACTTAGAACGTCGTTAAACTACGGAAAAATCCAACAATTGGAAATTTCCCGGCAGGGGAAAAAGTGGGTATTTATATCCGGTCGAACTTTTTAACATATTCTAAAAATACCCGGAAAAGCACACCGACAAAAATTAGACAGTCCGATCGAATACACCGAGTCCCCAATACAACTCAGAAAATGCAACTCTG
This sequence comes from Agapanthus africanus, assembly GCA_030015575.1. Taxonomy (NCBI): domain Eukaryota; kingdom Viridiplantae; phylum Streptophyta; class Magnoliopsida; order Asparagales; family Amaryllidaceae; genus Agapanthus; species Agapanthus africanus. The sequence goes on from CM057351.1 coordinate 193,323,198, forward strand.
GGAAAAATTATTAAAAAACCCCAGGAAAACCAGCACAGACAACTAAGAATTACTGTGCAAAATAGGATGCACATAACGACAAAATGGCCGCGGAACCGCCGCACGAGCCATGCTCGTGCCGCGGATCCGCGGCTCTTTGATGGAATTACTCCATCGAAATTCACAGTAATTCTTAAATTAGCCTGCTTATTTTTCTGGATATTTTTAATATGGAAAAATCCTCGAAATTAAAAAATGTACAGAGAGCATATTCAAAGTCGGGTTTTGGGTCGATCGGACTTCTGATTCCGTCGGGACTTCGCCTAAGGGTCTAGTTAGGCTCTGATACCACTGTAGGGTTCCTAGGCACTCTAGTGAAGTCTCACAAGTGATCAAACACGCTAATTTCTAAAAATTACGGTGCCGAGAAAACCTAGAACGGATCGTTTACTAGATATTTAGGCAAAGCACGCAAGTAAACGGAAATATAGAAATAGGGAAGGGGCTACAACCTTTGTAGATCCGGTCCACCACTTCCTAAGCTCTACGATGATCTCCCTCCGCTGTCCAAATCGAACTCACGACTCTAGCATTGGCATCATCGAAGAATGGGCGGGCTTGATCGTCGGTTCGATGCCGAAGATGATCTACGTCGAAGCATCACAAGAACAAGCTCCAACTTCACCAAGCTTTGAAAACTTGTGAAGTAAACACCCTATACAACTTGGCAAGAGGTAGAGGATGAAGAAATAGGAAGTGGGTAGACTTTATATTTGGATTTCTCACTCAATTTCACTAGTTGCCATTGATGGCCACTAGCTTTCTTCATGTTGAAGAAGATGAAGAAGAAGAAGAAGAAGATATGATAAGTTTAATAATAAAAATGAATAAGAATTAAATCTTATCATACTTTTAACCTTAGTTAAGTGTAGAGAAAAGACCATGGTTAATAGAATGGTTAGGGTTAAGGATAAGAACAAAAAGGAGACTAAGTCAAAACTTCAAGAATCTTCAACTAAAAAACAAAATAAGCAACCATTCATTTATCCTTTTCATTTTCCAAAATGGATATAAATAAATAAGATAAATGAATAAGTAATTAAGTAAACAAAACCCTAATCATTAACTTAAACCATGGTTTGATTCTTTACACTTAACCAAGTAAGCATGTATCATCCAACATGATACAAACATGTGCACAAAAGTATATCACATATACAACTTGCACAATTCAAGTGAGAAAATCCATTTAAAGTGAACCAATACTAGTTAACGCAAAGTAATATATCAAATATATAAATATGCACTAAATCATTAAATCAACACTTGATTTAACGATCCGGTCATATCGGATATAACCGACTAGTATCATATGTATCGGCTTATCGAATCATTCCTTGATTCGATAACTAGGTTATATCACATATAACCAATCGATACATAGATCGCGAGAATGTAATACGGTATCGCATACTCGAATTATTCTCGGTCCCGCACATACCTCATATGCGCTCCTATTTCGTTTCGCTTGAGCCAGGAAACCTCTGTGTAGGACTCTAAAGACTCGTCAATACGCCGGCAGCAGATGATGATCATATCAAGCACCCGCAAGCCGCAAGCGGTCTGCTAAACGTAATGGCCACCCAGGTATTGAGCGATCAGAAGATCGACGAGCAAGCCCGCTCACACTCCTGTGAATCCAACCAGTAACACTTACCGTACAGTCCGTTCTGTTCGTCTGATATGTCGCATATCTCGCCTACGGGTGGTAAACGTCAGACCCCAGTAGCTCGATAAGTCATGCCGACTTGAGGTCCATAACATTCATGAAACTACTGATTACTCTTACCAGTATATCACTGCAACCCTGGCCAGGGATTTCCTGTTATGGCCAGTCGAGCATAACGCAACATCAACCCCCAATACCGGGAGAGACGAATCCCCTCCTATCGCTCATTGCCTCCATGTGAATCGGGACTGTACCCAAAAACCACCTGTTTGCACAATTCAGTAGAGCCATAGTAGGGTGGAAATCAAAGCATAGTGGGAGACACACAAGACTCTATGACGATCTCGGGTCAACAGACTAAGCTGTACCAGTGTCACCAGAGAACTGCCATCTGACGTGAGGTATAATACCATCTGGGAGTTCTCGGCGAGTCCGTTCAGTGTACCCAGTCTCCACTGAGCACCCGTATACCATTTCTGATGTCAAACACCAATGGATATGGGATCATCCATCAGTCAAGACACCCAACCGCCAGATATCGTAGTCATGGTATGTAGCCGTGGCAAGTAGGATCTGGATGGACTTAAGCATAGCTACTTAGAAAAGGTTTCATCACAATCCATAGCTGGTCAATGATGCAAACCTTTAACAAGTCTAGCTTTGAAAGTCTCAACTTTTCCATGTACACCAAGTAATCTTCTCAAGATATACTTGCTCCTGATGGGGATTTAACCCTTCAGATAAAGCAACCAAAGTCCATACTTTGTTAGTGTATAAGAATTCCATCTCAGATCGCTAAGCATCCAGCCATTCTTATAGAGTCACACTCCTGATGGCCAGCTCGAAACTAGTTAGGTCATCATCCCATGATACAATCCTCGCTCCCACTGTCATAGAGAAACAGAATTATCTCTCAGGTGGGTGAGGAACCCTACTAGATCGGCGGAGAGGCTGAGGTTCATTGGTTGCTATTGAATTCTTTGGTTCTACCAAATCAGCAGCTGCAGTTTGTATAGCTGGAACTGTTTCCAGTTCTACCTCATGACCAATAATTTCTTCACAAGAAATTCCCTTTCACAAAGGTGGCATGCTGAGAAACAAAACATTTTTGTTCCTCGGTTAGATAGAAGATATTCCCTTGCGTATGCTTAGGATATCCAACAAACATCCACAGATCTAACTTTGCCTCGAGCTTGTCCGGATTTTGCTTTTAGACATAGGCCGGACAACCCCAAATCTTAACTAACTTAAGAGATAGGCTCTTCCCTTTCCATATCATATATGAAGTGGTAGGCAACTGATTTGATTTGAACCCTATTCAATAGGTATGCAACTTCATAAGTGCATAACTCCCTAAAAGGAAATAGGAAACTCAGTAGTACTCATCATAGAGCACACCATATTACATAGGGTGTTATTGCTCCGCCCCGATATTCCAACGTGCTTCGGTGTATATGGAGGAGTAATGCTGAGAGAGAATCTCATTCTCCTTTAGAATAATCCAGGAATTCCGTGCTCAAGTATTCTCCTCCTTGATCTCATCATAGGACATAATACTTTTACCCGTATTTTGGTTCTCTACTTCTAACTTATATTCTGTGAATATCTCAAAAATTTCGGACTTGTGTTTCAACAGGAACATATGTCTGAATCTTGAGAGATTATCAGAGAATGTAATGAAGTACAAAGAACCGGTCTAGGCATGTGTAGACAGGGGACCTACATACATCAACATGTATCATCCCAAGAGTTCACTAACTCTTTCTCTGTTTCCAATAAACAGAGCTATGGTCATCTTATATTTGTGACATGACTGGCAAGTTTCACAAGATGTAAATTCAAACTGATTTAAATATGCATCTTAATGTAACTTATCTAGTCGGGTCGCATTGATATGACCTAGTCTACAATACCACAAGAAGGATTCGTTCATTTCTGAACTATTCCTCTTGTGTGTGTTCTATATACTAAGAACTGTAGTTTGATTTAGAACGTTAATGCTTTTAGATAACGTGCCTGAACCGATCAACTATTAATATAGGAAATGTTCAAAACATTATCCAATCAATACAAAATTATATCCTTCTTTAATAAATAAAGAGATTGATATGATTTTGTATATCAGGTTCGGTATCTAATAACATTTGTTCAGAATCAATGTATTCTGGTAATACAGGGTGACAGTGACCAACAGACTAGGCTGCAACACTTGCACCGTTTGCTGCCTCATGAAACTTATCACCCGTTCTCAGTTCTGTACCTTTCTGTAGCCCATGTAATAGATTACATATGCGGAATCCTGATCTGGTATCACATGTTAGTTATATGTATGCCCTAGAGGCCATTACTGTACATTGGATGTATATTGTAGTGGATGCTGGGACATATATAGGTAGGACTTTCTTGCTCGACATGATAGTACGCTATCCGGTTGCTCTTTATCTTAACATGTATACTTTCTATCTCTCTGATTACATGTTGATAAAGCCCTTAGGATGTGTACTCGACTTCCAGGACTATGATGAAGATCATACTAGTGGGGCCTGGGTAGTCAATGAGTACATCCTTCATTGTTCCTAGTCGTGGGAATATCGAGACGGGGCATCGATATTCCAGAGTAGACTAGCATATATCTTCTCGACCCATGTGATGGGCGATGGATGATCCTATATCCATTGGTGTTTGACATCAGAGATGGTATGCGGGTGCTCAGTGGAGACTGGGTACACTGAACGGACTCGCCGAGAACTCCCAGATGGTATTATACCTCACGTCAGATGGCAGTTCTCTGGTGACACTGGTACAGCTTAGTCTGTTGACCCGAGATCCTCATAGAGTCTTGTGTGTCTCCCACTGTGCTTTGATTTCCACCCTACCACGGCTCTACAGAGTCGTGCAAACAGGTGGTTTTTGGGTACAGTCCCGATTCACATGGAGGCAATGAGCGATAGGAGGGGATTCGTCTCTCCCGGTATTGGGGGTTGATGTTGCGCAATGCACAACTGGCCATAACAGGAAATCCCTGGCCAGGGTTGCAGTGATATACTGGTAAGAGTTATCAGTAGTTTCACGAATGTTATGGACCTTACGTCGGCATGACTTATCAAGCTATTGGGGTCTGACGTTTACCATCCCTAGGTGAGATATGCGACATATCAGACGAACAGACCGGACTATACGGTAAGTGTTACTGGTTGGATTCACAGGAGTGTGAGCGGGCTTGCTCGTCGATCTTCTGATCGCTCAATACCCGGGTGGCCGTTACGTTTAGCAGACCGCTTGCGGCTTGTGGGTGTTTGATATGATCATCACCTGCTGCCGGCGTATTGATGAGTCTTTAGAGTCCTACACAGAGGTTTCCTGGCTCAAGCGAAACGAAATAGGAGCGCATATGAGATATGTGCGGGACCGAGAATAATGCGTGTATGTGTTACCGTATTCTATTATTGTGAAGAATGTATCGATTGGTTGTATGCGATATAACCTAGTTATCGAATCGAGGATTGATTCGATAAGTCGATACATTGGATATTAGTCGGTCACATGCGATATGACCGGATCGTTAAATCAAGTGTTGATTTAATGATTTAATGTATAATTATATATTTGATATATTACTTTACATTAACTAGTATTTGTTCACTTAAAATGGATTTTCTCACTTGATGTGCACATTGTATATGTGATATATTTTTGTGCACAAGATTGTATCATGTTTGATGATACATGAATGTTTGGGTGTATGTTTAGTTTAAACCATGGTTATGTTAATGGTTAGGGTTTTGATTTACTTACTTATTCATTTATTTATTTATCTTGTTTATTTTGGCAAAAGAAAATGATAAAGTGAAAATGGTGGCTTTCTTTGTTTGTTGTTGAAGCTTCATGAAGCTTTGACTAAGTGATCATTTTGTCTCATGCTTAACCCTAACCATTCCACCTAACCATAGTTTATTCTCTACACCTAACTATGGTTGCTATATGATAAGTATTCATATTATTTTCTTTTTTTTTTTGGATAATACTTATCATATTCTTTCTTCTTCTTCTTCATCTTCAACAAGAAGAAAACCTTGCCTTCATCAATGGCAACTTGTGAAAATGAGTGAGAAATCCAATTCCAAAGTGAACCCACCTCTTATTTCTTCATCCTCTACCTCTTGCCAAGTAGTATAGGGTGTTTTCTTCACAAGTTTCATGACTTGGTGAAGTTGGAGCTTGATCTTGAGTTGCCTCGACGTAGATCATCTTCGGCATCGAAGTCGACGACCAAGCCCGCCCATTTCTCCGATGAAGCCGATGCTAGAGTCCGGGATCCGATATGGACAGCGAGGGGACTTCATCACGGAGCCATGGAGGTGGAGGACCGGATCTACAAAGGTTGTAGCCCCTTCCCTTTAAGTGAAAGTTGTTTACTTGCATTGCATCGTCTATACATCTAGTTAACGATCCGTATTAGAGTTTGTAGGCACATGGAAAATTTTGAATTAGCCATGTTTGATCACTTGTGAGACCTCATTAGTGTGCCTAGGAACCCTACAGTGGTATCAGAGCCTAGCTAGAGCCTTAGGTGATGCGTAGACGGAGTTAGAAGTCCGATCGAACCGAAACCCTAATTCAAAGTTGCTCTCTGTACATTTTTTGAAAACGGGGATTTTTGAGAATTAAAAATATGCAGAAAAACCAGCAGGCGATTATAAGAATTACTGTGAAACACGAGCACCTGATTCCATTAAAGCGCGGCGGAACCGCGGCATTAGCATGGCTAATGCGGCGGTTCCGCGGCCACTTAGTCTCTTCAGTCGGTTCTTTTTGCACAGTAACTTCTATATTTCATTGCTGAGTTTCCTGGGAATTTTTAATCTGAACTCAAGAGTTGAGTTTTCTGGGTTGTATTGGGGACTCGGTGTTTCGTTCGGATTGTCTAATTTTGTCAGTATGTTTTTCCGGGTAATTTTAGAATATGTTAAAAAGTTCGACCGGATATAAATACCCACTTTTTCCCCTGCCGGGAAATTTCCAATTGTTGGATTTTTCCGTAGTTTAACGACGTTCTAAGTAGTGCAAGTAACGCGATGGTCCCTCTAGAAGACAACAAACCTTAACTCGATTATGTGACCGTCTTGAACTGCCCTTTGAACCTTAGGGTTTGGGGCAGTACGGCATGCCACATGTGAGGCGTTGGCTTGACCCTTCTACGGCTGGACCGTTGGTACTGAGGCACGAAGTGAATGTTTTTAAACTTATTTCATGTTTGAGCTGTTTCAGGAAAACTTGGGTGTTCGATTGTTCGAACGGAAAGTTTAACATTTTCTATTTATCCGGAATGTGATACAATAATTGGAATTCACAAGTAGTTATGAGATAACTGAATGAATGTTATAAATCTAGCGGTTTAGTCTCACTTGATCGGTTGCCACGGAATTTTGATGTGATCAAAAGTCCGTCGCAATCACGTAGCGTACGCGGATACTCGCCGGGTAAACTTAATAGACAGCCTCACTCCATAGCCCCGACCAAGTGACTGTAGGAGAACCCCGTCGCCGAAAGCATCCGTTCGGGTGCTCGCGGCAGCGGTGTTCCGCCTTAGTGCACTTCGTCGACGGTATCGGGGGTGCGGCCACCTACTAAAGTTTGCGACGAGCATTCGATCAGTTTTTCGGGAATCTTGTTAAATTGCCCGACTTGATATTGAAAAGTTTTTTCGATAATGAGACTAAAATGCGGGGTTTATAATTGTTAGGCATGCGATGTCTAAGGAATTCATTTGGCTAGGCATGCGATGTCTAAAGAGGTTGCGGATTCCAACTGTTGTAGTTTTACACTTTCTTTTCTGTGACCGTAAGTGTAATATGTGATATCGCCGGTTTCGTTGCTATATGTCAATGACAATTGGGATGCGCATATTTACTTACGTTGATGACATGTGATGTTATGTGTTGTTGGATATGTTATATTGGATCGTCGTGTTCGAATAGCCGGGGGGTTTTTATGTGAGATGAGTGTTTTTCATTTTCATTCATGTAAAAACTTGTATGTAATATTCTTTTATTGGGGCACTTCCAGGTTGCGGAAGATGTCACCTTTTGTATATTATTTACTTTTCCGCATTAGGATAGACCCAAGGAGGGGAGCACAAGTAACCGGGTTCTGGGGTCCAGTGGGAGACCAGCTCGAGGAGTCGAGTTCGGGTCTCCTAACCCTAGAATTGGTAGGGTTGCTTGCCGCTCTCGTAGGGGTCTAGGGGTGTGGGATTGGCTATTCATCGCGACCGTGGAATCCGTGTTTTATACTGGCTCGTATTAAAAACACGGACGTCCTAGTATATCCAATGTTTCATATGATATTTTCTGCTGCGTTATCTGTGATGTGATCATGTGATTTGTTCAGATAGATATTATATATAGTATATATGATATATTATATAGACGTTGCTTATGTTTTACACCCGCGCTAGCCCTGCCTCGCTCTGGCATTAGTTACCTAACCTAACGGTGCAGACGGGACATCGAGGCGAATGCGGATGGCATAAGCGTACGTTATATTTATCTGTGATGTTTAGGTGGACTTAAATGATGGGACATTCATTAATGAGATTAATGAAAGAAAATAAACCTAAAAGATGTTGTGGAATCGAATTTCAAAATGAAACAGGTAGCTACAGTTCTTGCTTTGCATCGCGGTGTTCCTTGTAGAACATCCTGCACCTTATTCGATAAGGAAAGGACCGAGATCCCTTCACCGGGAGTGACTCCTTTAGCAATAACTGGCAGATGCTACACACTCGGTTTGTCTTTTGATTGCTTCTATAGTTTCTTCTTTGCACAGTGATATATATGATATATCCCGCACCTCATTCTACGAGGAAAGGGCCGACGATCCCTTCACCGGGAGTGACCCCTTTAGCAAAACTAGAAAAGCCTCAAAAACATTCCATTTAAAAACCATTTAATTCCGCAACGAGATCAAGTTCAAAGCATTAAAGGTTTTCATAAAAACCAGCCGCAACCCTCCGTCATTTTAGGAAGTAGAGTACTTAGTATTCGTGCTGTGTTTGTTGACCATAGTCAAGGCACAGTGTACGGTAGCTAAGTGATGTCTTCCTACACCGCATATGATGCGATTAGTTAGGACAGTCATGTGGCTTTGTTGACCTTAGCCAAGGGTCATGTGGGTGGGTCTAATTAATCACGAAATGACGGGTAGAACTTGACTAGTACCTATGATTTGTTGACCTTAGCCAAGGTCATAGGTGCGAGGGGTAAAAACCTTTATCGGGAGTTTCAAGTGTTGAAATTTGCAATGAGATTGCATACCTTCTATATGATAGATGGATCCCGTTACCCACTGCGAGTAATTGTTACTCCTGGGAGAGTTTTGCACTTTGCAATTAGCCGATCAAGTAGGTGTCTAGAAAGGTGTTAACGGGGTTACGCCTCTGGGAAAATGAGGTTTGCTTTAATTAGGTCCGTGCGAAAGCACGGGGAACCTCCCTCAAAGTACCGACACTGGCCTGGCTGAAAGATTGGCGAACTTGTAGAGTGTAATTAATCCCGGCTAGTCTTTCCTTTTAGGGTTTGAAGGAAGATTTGATAAAAACAGAGGGAGCCATCCTGATTAGATAAAATAAATAACCAATCTGATCTTGCAAGAGCGCACGCTGAGTGTTTTCTTCTCTCTCTCTCTAGGTAGCGACCATACCATGCCTTAATCAAGATAATAATATGGATGTATTGACCGAACCCGCTTGTTATACTGAGCTGGGGAACGTTGGTCCCGCTCCAACTTATAATTGTTATAAGACAGAGCAGGAAATAGGGGAATACCAGATTTCCTATGCCGCCCAAACGAAGAAAGTGCATATGATGCATCTCCTTCGGGTGTGTTCATTATAAAGAACTGTTTCTCAGTATCCTCTGAATCCTGGGTATTTGTTACCGGATCAGGATCCCAGATATGTAATCTATTACATAGGGCTACAAAAAGGTAGAAAACTGAGAACGGGTAATAAGTTTCATGAGACAGAAAACGGGGCAAGTGTTGCAGCCAAGTCTGTTGGTCACCGTCACCCTGTATTACCAGTACATTGATTCTGAATAAATGCTATTAGATACCGAACCTGATATACAAAATCTTATCAGTCTCTTTATTAGTAAAGAAATGATAAAATTTTGTATTGATGGATAATGTTTTGAACATTTCCTATATCAAAAGTTGATCGGTTCAGGCACGTTATCTAAAAGCATTGACGTTCTAAATCAAACTACAGTTCTTAGTATACAGAACACACACAAGAGGAAGAGTTTAGAAATGAACGAATCCTTCTTGAGGCATTGTAGACTAGGTCACATCAATGCGACCCGACTGGCTGAAGTTACATTTTAGATGCATATTTAAATCAGTTTGAATTTACATCTTGTGAAACTTGCCAGTCATGTCACAAAGATTAGATGACCATAGCCCTGTTTATTGGAAACAGAGAAAGAGTTAATGAACTCTTGGGACTGATACATGATGATGTATGTAAGGTCTCCTGTCTACACATGCCAGGACTGGTTCTTTATACTTCATTATATTCTCTGATAATCACTCAAGATTCAGTCATATGTTCCTGTTGAAACATAAGTCCGAAGCTTTTGAGGTATTCACAGAATATAAGTTGGAAGTAGAGAACCAAAATACGGGTATAAGTATTATGTCCTATGATAAGATCAGGGAGGAGAATACTTGTGCATAGAATTCCTGGACTATTCTAAAGGAGAATGAGATTCTCTCTCAGTGTTACTCCTCTGGATACACCACAGCACAACGGTGTATCGGGGTGGAGCAATCGCACAATATTAGATATGGTGTGCTCTATGATGAGTATTACTGAGTTACCTATTTCCTTTTAGGGTTGTGCACTTGAGAAGCTGCAAACCTATTGAATTAGGTTCGAATCAAATCAGTGCCTACCACTCCATATAAGATATGGTGTGGGAAGATCCTATCTCTTAAGTAAGTTAAGATTTGGGATTGTCCGGCCTATGTCAAAAGCAAAATCCGGACAAGATCGAGGCAAGGTCAGTTCTGTAGAACTGGAAAGGTTCCAGATATACAAAACTGCAGCTGAAGATTTGACAGAACCAAAGGATTCAATAGTTCCCGATGAACCTCAGCCTCTCCGCCGATCTAGTAGGGTTCCTCATCCGCCTGAGAGATACCTCGGTTTCTCGATGACAGTGGGAGCGAGGATTGCATCATGAGATGATGACCCAACTAGATTCGAGCAGGCCATCGAGAGTAGGGACTCTGTAAGAATGGCTGGATACTTAGCGATCTGAGATGGAATCTATGTACACCAGCAAAGTATGGACTTTGGCTGCTATATCTGAAGGGTTAAATCCCCATCAGGAGCAAGTATATCTTGAGAAGATTACTTGGCGTAGATGGAAAAGTTGAAACTTTCAAAGCTAGACTTGTTAAAGGTTTTCGTCATCAACCAGGCGTGGATAATGATGAAACCTTTTCCAGGGACTATGCTTAAGTCCATCCAGATCATACTTGCCATTGCTACATACCATGACTACGATATCTGGTGGTTGGGTGCCATGACTGCTTTTCTAAATAATGATTTAGAAGAGAACGTCAATAAGAACACAGCCAGAGGGCTTCGTAAACAGTGGGAGCAGCGGAAATGTGTGCAAGTTGCTTTACATAATGAAGCAGGCATCACGGAGTTGGAACGTCTGTTTTGATGTAGTATTTGACTTCATCAAAATGGTAAATGAACCTTGTATATACAAAACGGTAGAAGAGAGTAAGGTAGTCATCCTCGTATTGTACGTGGACAACATACTCTTGATAGGAAAAGAGTTTCCTATACTACGATCGGTCAATCTCCACTTATCACAAAGGTTCTCCATGCAGGATCAAATTGATACCTCCTAAATCCTGGGATTTGGATCTATGAGATAGATCTAAATGGATGTTAGGATTCTCACTAGCTGTAGTAAGATTGTATCAATCGATCCTGGGGAGAATCACTGGAAAAGTTCCAGGGTGATAAGGACAACTGAATGTCAGTCGCAGGCATTGTCTTTACCCTCAGTAGAGGGACGGTATGTTGGAAGAGTTCCAAACGAGATATCGTGGCAGACTAGACGATAAAGGCTGGTAACATCGCTGTTAAAGATACTACCAAGGAGGAAGTTTGGGTGTATATTGGTTCATAAGATGAACTAGGTTCCTGCCATTGTATGACAATGGAAGTGTGGTTTTGGCCCTGGAACCCTGGTCCCATCAGTGACCCAGACATATTCTAAGGCAGCATCACCTGATCATAGAGATAGTTGATCTCCAGGATGATCGAGGTTAGGAGAGTAGATTTAGAGGACAACACGGCGGATCCACTCACAAAGGCCTTTTCCCAGCCAGAGACTTTTATGGGATGGTTGAGTATGTGATACTGCAACCACTGCTACAGATGGCCCTAGTACAAGTGGGAGATTGTTAGTTATATGTATGCCCTAGAGGCCATTACTGTACATTGGATGTATATTGTAGTGGATGCTGGGACATATATAGGTAGGACTTTCTTGCTCGACATGATAGTATGCTATCTGGTTGCTCTTTATCTTAACATGTATACTTTCTGTCTCTCTGATTACATGTTGATAAAGACCTTAGGATGTGTACTCGACTTCCAGGACTATGATGAAGATCATACTAGTGGGGCCTGGGTAGTCAATGAGTACATCCTTCATTGTTCCTAGTCGTGGGAATATCGAGACGGGGCATCGATATTCCAGAGTAGACTAGCGTATATCTTCTCGACCCATGTGATGGGCGATGGATGATCCCATATCCATTGGTGTTTGACATCAGAGATGGTATGCGGGTGCTCAGTGGAGACTGGGTACACTGAACAGACTCACCGAGAACTCCCAGATGGTATTATACCTCACGTCAGATGGCAGTTCTCTGGTGACACTGGTACAGCTTAGTCTGTTGACCCGAGATCGTCATAGAGTCTTGTGTGTCTCCCACTGTGCTTTGATTTCCACCCTACCACGGCTCTACAGAGTCGTGCAAACAGGTGGTTTTTGGGTACAGTCCCGATTCATATGGAGGCAATGAGCGATAGGAGGGGATTCGTCTCTCCCGGTATTGGGGGTTAATCTTGCGCAATGCACGACTGGCCATAACAGGAAATCCCTGGCCAGGGTTGCAGTGATATACTGGTAAGAGTTATCAGTAGTTTCACGAATGTTATGGACCTTACGTTGGCATGACATATCAAGCTATTGGGGTCTGACGTTTACCACCCCTAGGTGAGATATGCGACATATCAGACGAATAGACCGGACTATACGGTAAGTGTTACTGGTTGGATTCACAGGAGTGTGAGCGGGCTTGCTCGTCGATCTTCTGATTGCTCAATACCCGGGTGGCCGTTACGTTTAGCAGACCGCTTGCGGCTTGTGGGTGTTTGATATGATCATCACCTGCTGCCTGGCGTATTGACGAGTCTTTAGAGTCCTACACAGAGGTTTCCTGGCTCAAGCGAAACGAAATAGGAGCGCATATGAGATATGTGCGGGACCGAGAATAATGCGTGTATGTGATACTGTATTCTATTATCGCGAAGAATGTATCGATTGGTTGTATGCGATATAACCTAGTTATCGAATCGAGGATTGATTCGATAAGTCGATACATTGGATATTAGTCGGTCACATGCGATATGACCGGATCGTTAAATCAAGTGTTGATTTAATGATTTAATGTATAATTATATATTTGATATATTACTTTACATTAACTAGTATTTGTTCACTTAAAATGGATTTTCTCACTTGATGTGCACATTGTATATGTGATATATTTTTGTGCACAAGATTGTATCATGTTTGATGATACATGAATGTTTGGGTGTATGTTTAGTTTAAACCATGGTTATGTTAATGGTTAGGGTTTTGATTTACTTACTTATTCATTTATTTATTTATCTTGTTTATTTTGGCAAAAGAAAATGATAAAGAGAAAATGGTGGCTTTCTTTGTTTGTTGTTGAAGCTTCATGAAGCTTTGACTAAGTGACCATTTTGTCTCATGCTTAACCCTAACCATTCCACCTAACCATAGTTTATTCTCTACACCTAACTATGGTTGCTATATGATAAGTATTCATATTATTTTCTTTTTTTTTTGGATAATACTTATCATATTCTTTCTTCTTCTTCTTCATCTTCAACAAGAAGAAAACCTTGCCTTCATCAATGGCAACTTATGAAAATGAGTGAGAAATCCAATTCCAAAGTGAACCCACCTCCTATTTCTTCATCCTCTACCTCTTGCCAAGTAGTATAGGGTGTTTTCTTCACAAGTTTCATGACTTGGTGAAGTTGGAGCTTGATCTTGAGTTGCATCGACATAGATCATCTTCGGCATCGAAGTCGACGACCAAGCCCGCCCATTTCTCCGATGAAGCCGATGCTAGAGTCCGGGATCCGATATGGACAGCGAGGGGACTTCATCACGGAGCCATGGAGGTGGAGGACCGGATCTACAAAGGTTGTAGCCCCTTCCCTTTAAGTTAAAGTTGTTTACTTGCATTGCATCGTCTATACATCTAGTTAACGATCCGTATTAGAGTTTGTAGGCACATGGAAAATTTTGAATTAGCCATGTTTGATCACTTGTGAGACCTCATTAGTGTGCCTAGGAACCCTACATCACATACCCAGGACGTAAAGGATACTGAGAAATAGTTCTGTGTAACGAACACACCCGAAGATGATGCATCGGTATGCACTTTCTTCGTTTGGGCGGCACGGGAAATCTGGTATTCCCCAATTTCCTGCTCTGTCTTATAACAATTATAAGTTGGAGCGGGACCAATGTTCCCCAGCTCAGTATAACAAGCGGGTTCGGTCAATGTATCCGTTTTATTATCTTGATTAAGGCGTGATATGGTCGCTACCTGGAGAGAGAGAGAAGAAAACACTCTGTGTGCGCTCTTGCAAGATCAGATTGGTTATTATTTTATCTAATCAGGATGGCTCCCACTGTTTTTATCAAATCTTCCTTCAAACCCTAAAAGGAAAGACTAGCCGGGATTAATTACACGCTAAAAGTTCGCCAATCTTTCAGCCAGGCCAGTGTCGGTACTTTGAGGGAGGTTCCCCATCCTTTCGCACGGACCTAATTAAAGTAAACCTCGTTTTCCCAGAGGCGTAACCCCATTGACACATTTCTAGACACCTACTTGATCGGCTAACTGTAATGTGTAAAACTCTCCCAGGAGTAACAATTACTCGCAGCGGGTATCGGGATCCAACTATCTCATAGAAGGTATGCAATCTCATTGCAAATTTCAACACTTGAAATTCCCGATAATATTTTGCCCCTAGCAGCTATATGACCTTAACATAGTCAACAAATCATAAGTGATAGTCAAGTTCAACCCGTCATTTCCCGATTGAATTAAACCCACCCGCACGACCCTTAACATAGTCAACAAAGTCGCACGACTACCCTAATCCAATCGCATCATATGCTTATACAGATAAGCACTAATTAGCTACCGCACACTACCCCTTAACATAGTCAACAAACGCAGCACGAATACTAACTAGTACTTATCTGAAATGACGGAGGGCTACGACAGGTTTTTCTGAAAACCTATTACGTAATGAACTTGATATCGTTGTAGAATCAAATGATTTTAAAATGGAGTGTTTTTTAGGCTTTTCTAGTTTTGCTAAAGGGGTCACTCCCGGTGAAGGGATCGTCGGCCATTTCCTCGTCGAATGAGGTGCAGGATATATCATATACATCACTATGCAAAGCAAGAACTAGGAAAAACAATCAAAAACCAAACCGAGGGTTGTAGCATCTGCCAGTTATTGCTAAAGGAGTCACTCCCGGTGAAGGGATCTCTGTCCTTTCCTTATCGAATAAGGTGCAGGATGTTCTACAAGGAACACCGCGATGCAAAGCAAGAACTGTAGCTACCTGTTTTTGAAAATTCGATTCCACAATATCTTAGGTTTATTTTCTTTCATTAATCACATTAATGAAGTCCAATCATTTAAATCACCTAAATATCACAGATAAATACGACGTACACTTATGCCATCCGCATTCGCCTCGATGTCCCCTCGTGCACCGTTAGGTTAAGTAACTAACGGCAGAGCGGGGCAGGGCTAGCGCGAGTGCAAAACATAAGTAACGTCTATATAATATATCATATATACTATATACAGTATTTATCACAGAATATCAAATGATCACATCACAGATATCGCAGCAGAAAAATCATATGAAATATTGGATATACTAGGACGTCCGTGTTTCCAATACGAGCCAGTATAAAACACGGATTCCACGGTCGCGATGAATAGCCAAACCCACACCCCTAGACCCCTACGAGAGAGGCAAGCAACCCTACCAATTCTAGAGTTAGGAGACCTGGACTCGACTCCTCAAGTTGGTCTCCCACTGGACTCCAGAACCCGGTTACTTGTGCCCTCCTCCTTGGGTCTATCCTAATGCGGAAAAGTAAATAATATACAAACGGTGACATCTTCCGCAACCTGGAAGTGCCCCAATAAAAGAATATTACATACAAGTTTTTACATGAATGAAAATGAAAAACACTCATCTCACAAAAAAAAACCCGGCTATTCAAGCACGACGATCCAATATAACATATCCAGCAACACATAACATCACATGTCATCAACGTAAGTAAACATGCGTATCCCAATTGTCGTTGGCATATAGCAACGAAACCGGCGATATCACATATTACACTTACGGTCGCAGAAAAGAAAGTGTAAAACTACAACAGTTGGAATCCGCAACCTCATTAGACATCACATGCCTAATCAAATGAATTCCTTAGACATCACATGCCTAACTGTTATAAACCCCGCATTTTAGTCTCTATATCGAAAACACTTTTCAATATTTAGTCAGGCAATTCAACAAGATTCCCGATATACTGATCGAATGCTCGTCGCAAACTTTAGTAGACGGCCGCACCCCCGATACCGTCGACGAAGTGCACCAAGGCGGAACACCGCTACCGCGAGCACCCGAACAGATGCTTTCGGGGACGGGGTTCTCCTACAGTTACTTGGTCGGGGCTAAGGGATGTAGCTGTCTATTAAGTTTATCCGGCGAGTATCCGCGTACACTACGTGATTGCGACGGACTTTTGATCGCATCAAAATTCCGTGGCAACCGATCAGGTAAGACTAAAGTGCTATGTTTATAACATCCAAATCAGTTATCTTATAACTACTTGTGGATTCCAAATATTGTATCACATTCCAGATAAATAGAAAATGTTAAACTTTCAGATCGAACATTCAAACACCCAAGTTTTCCCGAAACAGCTCAACACTTGAAATAATGTTTAAAAACATTCACTTCATGCCACAGTACCAACGGTCCAGCCGTTGAAGGGTCAAGCCAATGCCTCACATGTGGCACGCCGTACTGCCCCAAACCCTAAGGTTCAAAGGGCAGTTCAAGACGGTCACATAATCGAGTTAAGGTTTGTTGTCTTCTAGAGGGTCCATCGCGTTACTTGCACTACTTAGAACGTCTTTAAACTACGGAAAAACCCAACACTTGGAAATTTTCCGGCAGGGGAAAAATTGGGTATTTATATCCGGTCGAACTTTTTTTAACATATTCAAAATTATCCGGAAAAACACAGACAAAGTTAAAGATTCCGATCGAATCGTCGAACTCCCAATACAACCCAGAAAAACTCAACTGTTGAGTATAATTTAAAAATTCCCATAAAACTCAGAAGCTCCAGAAATAAGTTACTGTGCAAACCACGTGGCCTAACTCACCAACATGGCCGCGGAACCGCCGCATAAGCCATGGTGGGGCCGCGGTTCCGCGGCGCTTTGGTCGAGTTGGGGTCACGTGCTTCACAGTAACTCATACAATTCCCTGCTGAATTTTTTGGATATTTTTAATTTGGAAAAAACCACATTTTCAGAAAATGTCCAGAGAGGGTTAAAAATTAGGGTTTCGGGGTTCGATCGGATTTCTAACATCGTCTACGCATCGCCTAAAGCTCTAGCATGGCTCTGATACCACTGTAGGGTTCCTAGGCTTACTAATGAGGTCTCACAAGGCATAAACCATGCCAAATTCAAATTTTCCGCTGCCGAGAAACCCTAATGAAGATCGTTAACTAGAGAATAGGCGAAAGAACATACAAGCAAACAACTTTGCTAAGTGAAAAGGGACTACAACCTTTGTAGATCCGGTCCTTCACTGCCTTAGCTCCATGATGATGTCCCTCCGCTGCGATCATCGGATCCCGGACTCTAGCGATGGTTTCGTCGAAGAAATGATCGGACTAGATCGTCGACTTCGATGCCGAAGATGATCTACGTCGAGGCAACTCAAGATCAAGCTCCAACTTCACCAAATCATGAAACATGTGAAGAAAACACCCTATACTACATGGCAAGTGGTAGAGGATGAAGAAATAGGAAGTGGGTTCACTTTGGATTTGGATTTCTCACTTGGATTCATCACTTGATAATTTCTAGCAAGGGTTTTCTTTCTTCTTCAAGAAGAAGAAGAAGAAAGAAAATGGAAAAATGAATTAACTAAAATAGAAAATCAAGTGACCCTTATCTTATTGCAACCATGGTTAAGTGTAGAGAATAAACTAGGGTTTAGTTAAATGGTTAGGGTTAAGGCAAAAGACAAAATGGCTAGACTTTTCAAAGCTTCAAGAAGCTTCAAGTATCAAACAAAGAAAGCCACCATGTTATATTTTGCCAAAATGAATAAGTAAAATAAATAAAACAAATCAAACCCTTAACCATTAACCTAATCATAGTTTAAAGTAAACACACACCCAAGTTTGCATGTATCATCAAACATGATACAAACAAGTGCACAAAAATATATCAATATACAATGTGCACAAACTAGTGAGAAAATAATCTTAAGTGAACCAATACTAGTTAATGTAAATTAGTATATCAAATATATAATTATACATTAAATCATTAAATCAATACTTGATTTAACGATCCGGTCATATCGCATATAACCGACTAATATGAATAGTAACAACTTATCGAATCAACACTTGATCCGATAACCCGGCTATATCGCATATAACCGATCAATGTCACAAATCGCGAGAATCGAATACAGTATCACATACTGGTATTATTCTCGGTCCCGCACATATCTCATATGCGCTCCTATTTCGTTTCGCTTGAGCCAGGAAACCCCTGTGTAGGACTCTAAAGACTCGTCAATACGCCGGCAGCAGGTGCTGATCATATCAAACACCCACAAGCCGCAAGCGGTCTGCTAAACGTAACGGCCACCCGGGTATTGAGCGATCAAAAGATCAACGAGCAAGCCCGCTCACACTCCAGTGAATCCAACCAGTAACACTACCGTACAGTCCGGTCTGTTCGTCTGATCTGTCGCATATCTCGTCTAGGGGTGGTAAACGTCAGACCCCAATAACTCGATAAGTCGTGTCGATATGAGGCTCATAACGGGTCGAGAAACTACTGGTAACACTTACCAGTAAATCCCTAAAGCAGCCTTGGCCAAGGACTTCCTGTTATAGCCAATCGAACACTGCGCAACATCAACTCCCTATACCGGGAGAGACGAAACCCCTCCTATCGCTCATTGCCTCCATGTGATTCGGGACTGTACCCAAAAGACACATTTTTGCACGCCCTCTTGGACGTGGTATGATGGAAATCAAAGCACAGTGGGAATCACACAAGACTCTATGACGATCTCGGGTCTACAGACTAACCTGTACCAGTGTCACCAGAGAACTGCCATCTGACGTAAGGTATAATACCATCTGGGAGTTCTCGGCGAGTCCGTCCAGTGTACCCAGTCTCTACTGAGCACCTGTATATCATCTCTGATGTCAAACACCAATGGATATGGGATCATCCATAGCCCATCTGTATGGGTCAAGAAGCTACACGCTAGTCTACTCTGGTATATCGATGCCCCATCTCGATATACCCACGACTAGGGACTTTGAAGGATGTACTTATGGACTACCATGTCCCCACTAGTATGATCCGCATCATAGTCCAGGTAGTCAAGTACACATCCTAAGGGCTTTACCAACATGTAACAGAGAGACAATCAGTGTACACGTTAAGGTAAAGAGTAACCAGATAGCATACTATCATATCGAGCAAGAAAGTCATCCCTATATATGTCCAAGCATCCACTACAATATACATCCTATGTATAGTAATGGCCTCTAGGGCATACATATAACTAACAACTCACACGAGACAAATGACGACCTCAGGTCGATGAACTAACCTGTACACATGTCACCAGGGAACTGCTATCTGACGATAGGTATAGTACCAACTAGCAGATTCCCGGCGAGTCCTGTCCGGTGTACTCATAACCCAATGAGCACCTGTATACATCTTAGGTGATCCAACTGACACCAGTGGCTTGTAAGACCGGCCACCGCCCCTCGTCGGGGTCTCGACTGTATACACTAGTCTACTCCGGAGTATCGATGCCCTGTCTCGAAACTCCCACGACCAGGGACCAAAATTAAGGATATGCGTATAAACCACCCAACTCTCACGTATATGATCACCATCATACTGTTGGTAGTAAAGCAAGATCCTAAGGGCTCTATCAAAGTGTAACAGTGATCAGTCACCTGAACATGTACACGACTGATAAAGGCAAACCAGATAGCATAATATCATCTCGAGTAAGACTGTCCTACCAGTATAGGTCCTCCGCAATCATTGCAATCACGTACCTGCGATCCAATAATTGACTCTGAGGGCACTATATCCAACACAAAGTACCGGCACTGACCTGGCTGAAAGATTGGCGAACTTGTAGAGTGTAATTAATCCCGGCTAGTCTTTCCTTTTAGGGTTTGAAGGAAGATTTGATAAAATCAATGGGAGCCATCCTGATTAGATAAAATATATAACCAATCTAATCTTGCAAGAGCGCACGCAGAGTGTTTTCTTCTCTCTCTCTCCAGGTAGCGACCATGTCACGCCTTAATCAAGATAATAATATGGATGTATTGACCGAACCCGCTTGTTATACTGAGCTGGGGAACGTTGGTCCCGCTCCAACTTATAATTGTTATAAGACCGAGCAGGAAATTGGGGATTACCAGAATTCCCGTACCACCCAAACGAAGAAAGTGCATTATGATGCATCTTCTTCGGGTGTGTTCATTACAAAGAACTGTTTCTCTGTATCCTCTACATCCTGGGTATTAGATACCGGATCAGGATCCCGCAAATGTAATCTGTTACATGGGCTACATAAAGGTAGAGAACTGAGAACGGGTGATAAGTTTCATGAGACAGAAAACGGTGCAAGTGTTGCAGCCAAGTCTGTTGGTCACTATCATCATGTATTACCAGAATACACTGATTCTGAACGAATGTTATTAGATACCGAACCTGATATACAACATCATATCAATCTCTTTATTTACTAAGGAAGGATATAATTTTGTATTGTTGGATAATGTTTTGCACATATCCTATATCAAGAGTTGATCGGTTCATGCACGTTATCTAAAAGCATATACATTCTAAATCAGACCACAGTTCTTAACGTACAAAACACACACAAGAGGAAGAGTTCAGAAATGAACGAACTCTTCTTGAGGCATTGTAGACTAGGTTATATCAATGCGACCCGACTAGCTAAGTTACATTTAGATGCATATTTAAATCAGTTTGAATTTACATCTTGTGAAACTTTTCCGTCATGTCACAAAGATAAGATGACCATAGCTCTGTTTACTCGAAACAGAGAAAGAATTAGTGAACTCTTGGGACTGATACATAGTGATGTATGAAGGTCCCCAGTCTACATATGCCAGGACTGGTCCTTTGTACTTCCTTACATTCACTGATGATCTCTCAAGATTCAGACACATGTTCCTGTTGAAACACATGTCTGAAGCTTTTGAGAAATTCAATGAATATAAGTCAGAAGTAGAGAACCAATATAGGTATAAGTATTATGTCTTATGATGAGATTGTTAGTGTTTATGCCCTAGAAGGCCATTACTGTATCATACTAGTTTGTATATTACTTAATGGAAGCTTGGGATATTCACATGTATATAACAGTCTTGCTAAACATGGTAGTATGCTACTTGGTTTTTCTATCTTAATATGTAAGTGTACGTATTGATAGAGCTCTTAGAATCTTGCTTGTCTACCAGCGTTGTGATGGCAGTCACACTAGTGGGGGCTGGGTAGTCTACAAGCACATCCTTATTCTGGTCCCTGGTCGTTGGATTATCGAGACAGAGCATCGATACTCCGGAGTAGACTGGTGTGTACGCTTCTCATCCCAGATGGGGAGATGGTCTGTCCCACAGCCGTCAGTACGTCGTACTGGAGATAGTATACAGGTGCTCGTTAGGTTACGGGTACACCGGACAGGACTCACAGGGAACTGTTGGTTGGTTTGATACCAGTCGTCAGTGAACAGTTCCCAGGTGACATGAGTACAGCGTAGTCCGCAGACTTGACACTGCTACTTCGCCTCGAGTGTGTCCCACTGTTCTTAGATTGCTACCCTACCACGGCTCAAAGGAGTCGTGCAAACAGGTAGCAGTTGGGTGCAGTCCCGAGCACTTGGAGGCAGTGGCGGTTAGACAGGATTCGTCCCTCCCGGTATTGGGAGTAGATATCGTGCTGTGTCAGAGAGCCATTACGCAAAGTCCCTGGCCAGGGCAAGCGAGATTTGCTGGTAGGTTCCAGTAGTTTCTCAGGGTGTAATGGGCTTCCCTCCGACACGACTTATACCGCTATTAGGGGACTGACGCTTGCCGCCCCCCTAGGCCCGATATGCGATAGTCTTGGACGAACGGACCGGATTGTATGGAGATTGTCACATCAGACTCAGTAGGAGTTCGGATGGGTTTCCTCATCGGCCTTCTTATCGACAACTACCTGGGGACCGTTACGTACAGCTAGTGCCGCTTGCGGTCTGTGGTTAAACCCACTGCCAGCGTAGTAGTCGAGTCTCTAGAGTCCCACACAGAGAGTTTCCTACTCCAGGCAAAACGATATAGAGGTCGTATGGTTTTACGACAAGGGTTCGGACACATACGTGCGTTTACGCACGTACGACTTTCGGACAGTTTTTACCAGTCAGCTTTGGTTTAAGCCAGTTACTGGTATCCGGTTATTGGATTTTTACATTCTAAAGTTTTTCTGTATTTTTACGGATTGGAGGGGCGTTCTCGTAATTGTGCGAGAAGCTTCTAGAAGATGTGACTAAGGAGGTTTAGATGGCATATACTTTGGATAAGATTTGTGAGTCATGAGAGTGATTCATCATTGTCATTATTGCACCATAAATGATTAATGACTCATGCTTAATGAATCACCACTTAACATTTATGAAGCATGCTTATTCATTACATTTATTCATTTATTCTTTAATGAGAATGCTTCATAATATGTTATGATACTCACAATCTCATCTCATAATCATTCTCACATTCTCTCTCCTCAAGCTCTCATCTTCAAACCCTAATCCTTACACCTCATGAGTTGAGATCAAAGGATTAGAAAGACTAATCAATCCATAACCATCACTCTATTTCATTCTATCTTCTTTGATTAGCAATCCAAGAAGATTAGTTACCTCAAGATAGAGGTTTAGTTTGGAGTTTTGCTCTCGGGTGGATCATCTACTACCTAGAGAAGGTCGAGGAGAACAAGGAGATCGTAAAGACGAAGGACTGGTTTCATTAGGTATAATCCCTAAACACAATAGTTAAGAAACACTTTGTGTTTGGTTATTTATAGTTTAGCTTCGATTCAAGCGGTTAGTCGATGTTCGTTCACTAAACAAGTTCGTTTTTGAAAATTCCGCCTCCCCATAAGTACTGGGGTGTACTACATCGACTTACAGTGGTATCAGAGCCTCGCTAAACAATAAATAACTTGATTGCAAATTTGTACGAATTTCGAACGGAAAAACGAAGCCGGAAAACCCTAAAACTGTCAAGTTTCTGTCGAATTTAAAATGAAGTCCAAAAATTTTTCAGGTGAGTTCAGAGAGCTTGAAAAGACACCAGAAGAACACCCAAGAAATTTAAGATCCTGAATCGACAACACGGCCGCGGAACCGCGGCGGATCGCACCGATCCGCCGCGCTTCCGCCGCCGAGTTGCCGAGTCAGGAACTCAAATTTCCTGTGCTGCTTCTCTGTGTAATTTGGGATTTTCTGGAATATTTTAATTTTGCTCAGGTCTCCAGTTAACAGAGCAGTTTTTGGAGCAATATTAAAGATGTTTAATCGATCGAAATTGTACAGTATTTGCATATTGGATTATATCTGTGATTGTTTTATGTGTTCGTAAACCTCCCCTAACCGCTAGTATGTCAGTTGGCAGGGGGTTGCACATTTCTGAAATGGTTATATCTGTTTGTGCATATAAACTGTATTGGACTGTTGTGGTGTATAGCCGGGGTTTTGAAATGGGTTATTATTTAATTCATTTGTTGTAAATGTAATTTGTTGTAATATTATTTTGCGGGGCACATCCAGGTTGCGGTTGTAGCCACCGTTGTATTATTTCATTTTACTGTTTTTGCTCCTAGGACTGACCCAAGGTGGGGTACACAAACTGCCGGGTGGGTAGTTTGCCATACCCGTAGGGGTCGAGGGTGGGGTAACGGCTATTCATCACAACTGTGTAATCTGTCTTTTCTTGCAGGCTCAAAAGAAATACAGATTGCTTGCAAATCCAATATTGTTTATCTGTGTTCTGGAATGAATATCATTGCGTCAGACGAATGTAAAATATCTATATATATGATAGCTATTTAGACGTCACTTATGTTTTACACCCGCGCTAGCCCAGCCCCCGCTCTGTCGTTAGTTAAGTAACCTAACGGGTGATGACGGGACCCCGTGGCGAATGCGGATGGCATAAGAGGACGTTGTATTTTTGTTGTTTTCTGCAATGATAGGTTAATGATGGGACGCATTATCTATAATGCAAAGAAAATAAACCAAAGTTTTAATCGTTGGAACAATTTAAAAGAAACCACTCGGTTAATTTTAAAAACAGATATTTTTAAATGCGGAGATTTAACCACTCCTTTTAAAAGCTATCAGGTTCCTTCGGTTATATCAAGTTCACTACGTTCACGGTTTCGCCAAAACCAGTCGTAGCCCTCCATCATTTCTTATGAATGGTCAGTAGTATTCAAGCTATGTTTGTTTGGCCCTTAGTCAAGACATAGTGATTGGTAGCTGCTGGGGTATTCATTTGTTGCATAGATAGATGAGTTGGTTTGGGACAGTCGTATTACTTTGTTTGGCCCTTAGTCAAGAGTATACGGATGGGTTCAAATCAACAGGATAATGATGGGCAGAACTTGACATGTGACTTATGATTTGTTGGCCCTTAGTCAAGATCATAAGAGCATGGGGCAAAAATCTATATCGGGAATTTCTAAAGAAACTGAAATTTGCAAAGAGATGCATACCATTTTGAGTTTGATGAATGTTGGTAGCATTCCTACAGCATTATCAGACGATGATATTTGGATCCCGATCCTACTGTGAGTATATGCTACTTATCAGGATATTCGTCACTTAACGATCAATGCTATAAACCTAGTAGGTGTCCAGAAAAGTGTCAGCGGGGTTACGCCCCCAGAGAAAAGAGGTTATTTAATTAAGGAACTTCGCGAAAGCGTTGGAAAACCTCCCTCGAAGTATCGACACCAGCCTGGCTGAACGCTTAAGCAAGTATTGTACGGTGAGAATAGTCCTGGCTAATTCTTCTTTTATGGTTTGAGGAAGGATTCGAGAAACAGTGGGAGCCATCCAGTTTAGATAAACTAAAAACCACTCTAAACTTGCAAGAGCATCATGCTAAAGAGTTTTCTTCTCTCTCTCCTAATTGCAGCGACCCTGAAAATGACTGGACTTAAGTTACTTTTAGAGAAAAATATACTGACAGGGCCAAACTATAAAGATTGGCTGCGGAATGTCAAAATGGCTTTGACCTATGACAAACTGGGGTACGTCCTCACCGCTACGGCACCTGCTGTCCCTGGTCCCAAATCCAGTAATGCGGATAAGGAAATCCGCAAAACCTGGGATTTAGATTGCGCGAGAGCCAAGTGCATCGTGCTTGCCTCGATGAACAATGAACATCAGAGGAGGCACGAGGATATGGACCTTGATGGCATATTTCTCCATACAAAGGAACTTTATAGAGAGCAATCTCGTATAGCAAGATACGAGACCTCTAAGAACTTGTTTCGAGCGAGGTTGGCTGTCGGGTCATCGGTAGGAGAACATGTCCTAAAGATGATCGGCTTTATTGAAGAGCTCGCAGACCTTGGGACGACTTTGGATAATGAGCTCTATACAGACCTTATTCTCCAGTCCCTTCCTCCCACCTACGCCCAGTTTATCCTCAACTTCAATCTTCAAGGAAAAGAAGTTGAACTTGCGGAACTCCTGAACATGTTAAGGAGTGCAGAGGGCACCTTGCAGAAAGCAAGGGAAACACCCGCTATGTTTGTTGGCGGTACATCTTCTTCCGGGTCCAAGGCTAGGGCCAAAGGAAGGAAGAAGAAGGCCGCACCCAGACCTAGAGGAGGTGTTAGTAAGGTGGGAGGGAAGGGAAAGAAAAAGATTGCAGTACCGATAGTTGGCCAGGATGAGTGCTTCCATTGTCACAGGAAAGGGCACTGGAAGAAGGATTGCAAGGCGTGGAACGCCAAGAACCAGGAACCGAAGCAAGCTGTGGCTTCGACTTCAGGTGTGTTTGTAATTGAGAATTGTCTGTCGATCAACTCTACTTCCTGGGTATTGGATACCGGATCAGGATCTCATATTTGCAATTCATTGCAGGCACTGAGAAACCGTAGAGTGCTGAAGGAAGGTGATATGACCCTAAAGGTTGCTAACGGAGCTAGCGTGGGAGCTGCGTCCGTCGGGGACTATCACCTAGGATTGACGAGTGGACACATTTTGGTTTTACATAACTGTTATTTTGTACCAAGCTTAACGTGTAATATCATATCAGTTTCCTTGTTATCAAATAAAGGTTATGATTTCACGTTTGTAAGAGATGTTGTTAACATCCACCTTAATCATGGTTTGATTGGGTCCGGTACATTAAATAACGGCATATATGTTTTAAACCAACTCCAAATTTTCAATGTCCAGAACACACTAAAAAGAAAGTCTCCAGATTTGAATAAAGCTTTCTTATGGCATTGTAGACTGGGTCACATCAATGAGAGAAGGTTGACTAAGTTGCATAGAGAAGGATATTTAGACTCGTTCGAATATCAATCTTATGACACTTGTCAATCTTGTCTCAAAGGAAAGATGACAAAGACTCCATTTACTAGACAAGGAGTAAGAGCGAGCGAGCTCTTAGGACTCATACACAGCGATGTATGCGGTCCAATGTCTACACATGCAAGAGGTGGTTTTTCCTATTTCATTACTTTCACGGATGATTACTCAAGATACGGATTCATTTATCTGATGAAACATAAATCCGAGGCTTTTGAGAAATTCCAAGAGTATAAGAATGAAGTAGAAAACCAAACAGGCAAAAGTATTAAGACACTGAGATCTGATCGAGGTGGAGAATACTTAAGTGCCGAGTTCCTAGGTTACCTAAAAGAGAAAGGAATTCTCTCTCAGCTTACTCCTCCATACACTCAACAGCACAACGGTGTATCGGAGAGACGGAATCGAACCCTATTGGATATGGTACGATCCATGATGAGTAATGCTGAGTTACCGCGATCTTTCTGGGGTTATGCGCTAGAATCAGCGGCATATCTTTTGAACCAGGTTCCAACCAAGACTGTGCCTACCACACCATATCAGATGTAGAGTGGGAAGAAACCCTGTCTAAAACATTTTAGGACATGGGGGTGTCCAGCTTTTGTAAAAAAGCAGCATGTGGACAAGCTCGAGGCACGTTCAGTACAGTGTAAGCTTGTGGGATATCCAAAGAACTCCAAGGGATATTATTTCTATTACGCAGAGGAACAAAAGGTTTTTGTTTCTCGTCATGCCCACTTCTTAGAAACTGAATTTTTAGAAAATCAGAAGAGTGGGAGCGCAGTAGAACTGGAAGAAATTCCAGAACCACAAGCTGCTACTGAAAGTTTGGTAGAACCAGAGGTTCAAGAAGAACAGAACATTCCCGCACCCCTCCGCAGGAGTAGTAGGCCGTCTCATCCGCCTGAGAGATACTACGGTTTTCTCATAGATGGGGATAGAGAGGATTGCATCATAGAAGATGATGAACCTACTGACTTCCGGCAGGCCATCCAGAGCGGCGACTCGGTACGATGGCTAGATGCAATGCGGACCGAAATGGAGTCCATGTACACCAACAAAGTATGGACTTTGGACTTTGCTCCAGATGGGGTAAAACCCATAGGATGCAAATGGATCTTCAAGAAAAAGATTGGTGTAGATGGACAGGTGGAAACCTATAAGGCTAGACTTGTTGCAAAGGGTTTTCGTCAAAGACCTGGTTTGGACTATGACGAAACTTTTTCTCCAGTGGCTATGCTCAAATCCATTCGGGTCCTTCTTGCTATTGCTGCCTTCCATGATTATGAAATCTGGCAGATGGACGTAAAGACGGCTTTTCTAAATGGAAATTTAGAAGAGAGCGTCTATATGGATCAGCCAGAGGGTTTCAATCAGAGTGGGAGCAGCGGGAAAGTATGCAAGCTGCTTAAGTCCATTTATGGACTAAAGCAGGCATCGCGGAGTTGGAACATCTGTTTTGATGAGACAGTCAAAGAATATGACTTTATCAAAAATCCAGATGAGCCGTGCATATATAGTAAAGTTGTAGCCAGAAGTGTCGTATTCCTCGTCTTGTACGTGGATGACATTCTATTGATAGGAAATGACATTCCTATGCTACAATCTGTCAAAGGATTCTTGTCACACAGGTTCTACATGAAAGACCTGGGTGATGCCTCTTGCATTCTGGGGATCCGAATCTATCGTGATAGATCCAAGAGGATGTTGGGACTTTCGCAGTCCAGGTATATCGACACTGTACTGAAAAGATTCAGTATGGAAGATTCTAAGCGCGGTAATCTACCGGCTTGTCACGGAATCACCCTCTCCAAAGAGATGTCTCTCAAGACTGATTTGGAAAGGGAACGCATGTCTATTATACCCTACGCTTCTGCGGTAGGCTCTATAATGTATGCGATGTTGTGTACCAGACCAGATGTAGCTTACGCACTGAGCGTGGTAAGCCGGTATCAGTCAGACCCAGGGGAGAAACACTGGATAGCAGTAAAGAACATTCTCAAGTACCTGAGGAGGACTAAGGAGATGTTCTTGGTTTACGGCGGAAAAGACCTCAGGTTGGAGGCCTTTGCTGATTCCGGCTTCCAGAGTGATAAGGACGATTCCAAGTCCATATCGGGTTATGTCTTTACCCTCAATGGAGGGGCGGTGTGCTGGAAGAGCTCCAAGCAGGACACCGTTGCTGACTCGACGATGGAAGCGGAGTATATAGCTGCTTGCGATGCCGCAAAAGAAGCAGTCTGGATGAAGAAGTTCCTAACAGAACTTCAGGTGGTTCCTACCATAGTTGATCCAATACCTCTGTATTGCGACAACAACGGAGCTATAGCTTTAGCGAAGGAACCAAGGTCCCATCAGAAGTCCAGACACATCTTAAGGCGGTATCACCTGATCAGGGAGATCATTGATCGTCAGGAGATCGAGGTTCGGAGAGTTGCTTCAGAAGAGAACATTGCTGATCCATTCACGAAGGCCCTTCCTCAGATTCAGTTCGAGAGGCTACTCGAGATCATTGGTCTACGATATGCCAGTACATGGCCCTAGTGCAAGTGGGAGATTGTTAGTGTTTATGCCCTAGAAGGCCATTACTGTATCATACTAGTTTGTATATTACTTAATGGAAGCTTGGGATATTCACATGTATATAACAGTCTTTCTAAACATGGTAGTATGCTACTTGGTTTTTCTATCTTAATATGTAAGTGTACGTATTGATAGAGCTCTTAGGATCTTGCTTGTCTACCAGCGTTGTGATGGCAGTCACACTAGTGGGGGCTAGGTAGTCTACAAGCACATCCTTATTCTGGTCCCTGGTCGTTGGATTATCGAGACAAAGCATCGATACTCCGGAGTAGACTGGTGTGTACGCTTCTCATCCCAGTTGGGGAGATGGTCTGTCCCACAGCCGTCAGTACGTCGTACTGGAGATAGTATACAGGTGCTCGTTAGGTTACGGGTACACCGGACAGGACTCACAGGGAACTGTTGGTTGGTTTGATACCAGTCGTCAGTGAACAGTTCCCAGGTGACATGAGTACAGCGTAGTCCGAAGACTTGACACTGTTACTTCGCCTCGAGTGTGTCCCACTGTTCTTAGATTGCTACCCTACCACGGCTCAAAGGAGTCTTGCAAACAGGTAGCAGTTGGGTGCAGTCCCGAGCACTTGGAGGCAGTGGCGGTTAGACAGGATTCGTCCCTCCCGGTATTGGGAGTAGATATCGTGCTGTGTCAGAGAGCCATTACGCAGAGTCCCTGGCCAGGGCAAGCGAGATTTGCTGGTAGGTTCCAGTAGTTTCTCAGGGTGTAATGGGCTTCCCTCCGACACGACTTATACCGCTATTAGGGGACTGACGCTTGCCGCCCCCCTAGGCCCGATATGCGATAGTCTTGGACGAACGGACCGGACTGTATGGAGATTGTCACATCAGACTCAGTAGGAGTTCGGATGGGTTTCCTCATCGGCCTTCTTATCGACAACTACCTGGGGACCGTTACGTACAGCTAGTGCCGCTTGCGGTCTGTGGTTAAACCCACTGCCAGCGTAGTAGTCGAGTCTCTAGAGTCCCACACAGAGAGTTTCCTACTCCAGGCAAAACGATATAGAGGTCGTATGGTTTTACGACAAGGGTTCGGACACATACGTGCGTTTACGCACGTACGACTTTCGGACAGTTTTTACCAGTCGGCTTTGGTTTAAGCCAGTTACTGGTATCCGGTTATTGGATTTTTACAGTCTAAAGTTTTTCCGTATTTTTACGGATTGGAGGGGCGTTCTCGTAATTGTGCGAGAAACTTCTAGAAGATGTGACTAAGGAGGTTTAGATGGCATATACTTTGGATAAGATTTGTGAGTCATGAGAGTGATTCATCATTGTCATTATTGCACCATAAATAATTAATGACTCATGCTTAATGAATCACCACTTAACATTTATGAAGCATGCTTATTCATTACATTTATTCATTTATTCTTTAATGAGAATGCTTCATAATATGTTATGATACTCACAATCTCATCTCATAATCATTCTCACATTCTCTCTCCTCAAGCTCTCATCTTCAAACCCTAATCCTTACACCTCATGAGTTGAGATCAAAGGATTAGAAAGACTAATCAATCCATAACCATCACTCTATTTCATTCTATCTTCTTTGATTAGCAATCCAAGAAGATTAGTTACCTCAAGATAGAGGTTTAGTTTGGAGTTTTGCTCTCGGGTGGATCATCTACTACCTAGAGAAGGTCGAGGAGAACAAGGAGATCGTAAAGACGAAGGACTGGTTTCATTAGGTATAATCCCTAAACACAATAGTTAAGAAACACTTTGTGTTTGGTTATTTATAGTTTAGCTTCGATTCAAGCGGTTAGTCGATGTTCGTTCACTAAACAAGTTCGTTTTTGAAAATTCCGCCTCCCCACAAGTACTGGGGTGTACTACATCGACTTACAGAGATCAGGGAGGAGAATACTTGTGCATGGAATTCTTGGACTATTCTAAAGGAGAATGAGATTCTCTCTCGGTGTTACTCCTCTGAATACACCACAGCACAACGGTGTATCAGGGCGGAGCAATCGCACCATATATGATATGGTGCGCTCTATGATGAGTACTGATGAGTCACCTGTTTCCTTTTGGGGGTTATGCACTTAAGAAGCTGTATACCTATTGAATTAGGTTCGAATCAGATCACTGCCTACCACTCCATATGAGATATGGTATGGGAAGAGCCTATCTCTTAAGTAAGTTAAGATTTGGGATTGTCCGGCCTATGTCAAAAGCAAAATCCGGACAAGATCGAGGCAAGGTCAGTTCTGTAGAACTGGAAAGAGTTCCAGCTATACAAACTACAGATGATGATTTGGTAGAACCAAAGGGTTCAATAGATTCTGACGAACCTCAGCCTCTCCGTCGATCTAGTAGGGTTCCTCATCCGCCTGAGAGATACTTCGGTTTCTCGATGACAGTGGGAGTGAGGAATGCATCATGAGATGATGACCCAACTAGTTTCGAGCAGGCCATCAAGAGTAATGACTCTGTAAGAATGGCTGGGTGCTTAGCGATCTGAGATGGAATCCATGTACACCAACAAAGTATGGACTTTGGATGCTATATCTGAAGGGTTAAATCCCCATCAGGAGCAAATATATCTTGAGAAGATTACTTGGTGTAGATGGAAAAGTTGAGACTTTCAAAGCTAGACTTGTTAAAGGTTTTAGTCATCGACCAGGCATGGATAATGATAAAACCTTTTTCCAGTGCCTGTGCTTATGTCCATCCGGATCCTACTTTCCATTGCTACATACCATGATTGCGATATCTGGTGGTTGGGTGTCATGACTGCTTTTCTAAATATTGATTTAGAAGAGAACGTCTATAAGAACACAGCCAGAGGGCTTCGTAAACAGTGGGAGCAGCGGAAACGTGTGCAAGTTGATTTACAGGATAAAGCAGGCATCGCGGAGTTGGAACGTCTGTTTTGATGTGGTATTCAAAGAGTTTGACTTCATGAAAATGGTAGATGAACCATGTATATACAAAAAGGTAGTAAAGAGTAAGGTGTTCATCCTCGTATTGTACGTGGACAACATACTCTTGATAGGAAAAGAGTTTCCTATGCTACGCTCGGTCAATCTCCTCTTATCACATGGATTCTCCATATAGGATCAAAATGATACCTCCTAAATCCTGGGTTTTGGATCTATGAGATAGATCTAAATGGATGTTAGGATTCTCACTAGTTGTAGTAAGATGGTATCAGTTGATCCTGGGGAGAATCACTGGAAAGGTTCCAGGGTGATAAGGATGATTGAATGTCAGTCGCAGGCATTGTCTTTACCCTCAGTGGAGGGACGGTATGTTGGAAGAGTTCCAAGCGAGATACCGTGGCAGACTAGACGATAAAGGCTAGTGACATCGCTACCAAAGATACTACCAAAGAGGCAGTTTGGGTGTATATTAGTTCATGAGATGAACTAGGTTCCTACCATTGTGTGACAATGGAAGTGTGGCTTTGGCCCAGGAACCCCGGTCCCATCAGTGACCCAGACATATTCTGAGGCAGCATCACCTGATCATGGAGATAGTTGATCTCCAGGGTGATCGAGGTTTGGAGAGTAGACTCAGAGGACAACACGGCGGATCCACTCACAAAGGCCTTTTCCCAGAGAGAGACTTATATGGCATGGTTGTGTATGTGATACTGCAACCACTGCTACAGATGGCCCTAGTGCAAGTGGGAGATTGTTAGTTATATGTATGCCCTAGAGGCCATTACTGTACATAGGATGTATATTGTAGTGGATGCTGGGACATATATAGGTAGAACTTTCTTGCTCGACATGATAGTACGCTATCTGGTTGCCTTTATCTTAACATGTATACTTGCAGTCTCTCTATTACATGTTGATAAAGCCCTTAGGATGTGTGCTCGACTTCCAGGACTATGATGTAGATCATACTAGTGGGGCCTGGGTAGTCCATGAGTACATCCTTCAATGTTCCTAGTCGTGGGAATATCGAGATGGGGCATCGATATTCCAGAGTAGACTAGCGTATATCTTCTCGACCCATGTGATGGGCGATGGATGATCCCATATCCATTGGTGTTTGACATCAGAGATGGTATGTGGGTGCTCAGAGGTGACTGGGTACACTGAACGGACTCGCCGAGAACTCCCAGATGGTATTATACCTCACGTCAGATGGCAGTTCTCTGATGACACTGGTACAGCTTAGTCTGTTGACCAGAGATCGTCATAGAGTCTTGTGTGTCTCCCACTGTGCTTTGATTTCCACCCTACCACGGCTCTACTGAGTCGTGCAAACAGGTGGTTTTTAGGTACAGTCCCGATTCACATGGAGGCAATAAGCGATAGGACGGGATTCGTCTCTCCCGGTATTGGGGGTTGATGTTGCGCTATGCTCGACTGGCCATAACTGGAAATCCCTGGCCAGGGTTGCACTGATTTACTGGTAAGTGTTATCAGTAGTTTCGTGCTTATTATGGACCTTACATCGGCATGACTTATCAAGCTACTGGGGTCTGACGTTTACCACC
Organism: Agapanthus africanus; assembly: GCA_030015575.1. Classification (NCBI taxonomy): domain Eukaryota; kingdom Viridiplantae; phylum Streptophyta; class Magnoliopsida; order Asparagales; family Amaryllidaceae; genus Agapanthus; species Agapanthus africanus. The sequence goes on from CM057351.1 coordinate 193,357,345, forward strand.
TCTAGGCGAGATATGCGACATATCAGACGAACAGACCGGACTGTGCAGTAAGTGTTACTGGTTGGATTCACAGGAGTGTGAGCAGGCTTGCTCGTTGATCTTCTGATCGCTCAATACCCGGGTGGCCGTTACGTTTAGCTGACAGCTTGCGGCTTGTGTGTGTTTGATATGATCATCACCTACTGCCGGCGTATTGACGAGTCTTTAGAGTCCTACACAGGGGTTTCCTGGCTCAAGCAAAACGAAATAGGAGCGCATATGAGATATGTGCGGGACCGAGATTGATACGTTATGAGATACCGTATTCTATTCTCGCAATTTGTGACATTGATCGGTTGTATACGATATAGCCGGGTTATCGGATCAAGTGTTGATTCGATAAGTTGTTACTTTTGATATTAGTCGGTTATAGCCAGATTATTAAATCAAGTGTTGATTTAATGATTTAATGTATAATTATATATTTGATATATTACTTTACATTAACTAGTATTGGTTCACTTAAGATTGATTTTCTCACTAGATTGTGCACATTGTTTATATGTGATATATGCAAGTGTACATGTTTGTATCATGCTTGATGATACATACAAGTTGTGTGTATGAGACTTGTATCAAGATTAGGTTTAAGATTAGGGTTATTGTTTTATCTAAAGATTTAACAAAAGAATTAAACTTGGTCAAAGTTATCAAGCTTGAAGAAGCTTGGAGAAACTTTGACAAAGTCCACTCTTTTATCATTTCTCTTGATATTGTTTAACCTAACCCTTAACCTAATACCTTGGTCAATTCTCTACATGAGTTAAGCATGAGGGCTTAACTCAACCATGGTGCCATAATTAAAAGGATAAGTTTCATTTGGATTTATTTTTTCTATTATTCTTTCTTCTTCTTCTTCATCAAGCTCCATCAAAAGCTTGCTAGCTCCAATGGTGCCATGAGAAAAAGTGTGAGAAAAACAATTCTAAAGTGAGCCCACTTCCTATTTCTTCATCCTCTACTACTTTCCATGTAGTATAGGGTGTTCTCTTCACAAAGTTTTTGACCAAGTGAAGGAATAGCTTGAGTTTGAGTTTCCCCGACGTAGATCATCTTCGGCCTCGAAGTCAACGACCTAGCCCGCTCATTTCTCCGATGAAACCATCGCTAGGGTCGGGGGTCCCGATGATCGCAGCGAAGGGACGTCAACACGGAGCTTTAGAAGTGAAGGACCGGATCTACAAAGGTTGTAATTCCTTTCACTTAGTAGTAAAGTAGTTTACTAGCTTTTAGTTTCGCCTTACCTCTAGTAAACGATCTTGCATAGAGTTGTTAGGCACATAAAAATTTGATTTTGGCATAGTTGATGCCTTGTAGAACCTCATGAGTGTGCCTAGTAACCCTACATGGCAGACAAAAATCTGAAAACGTACCAAAGGCGTGTTGACAAAGCCGCTATGCTTGGAGAAATCCGTGGGATGTTGGAGAACCAAAAGTGACAGACCGAGCTGATCCAGAAGCAAGCTGAATCTTTTCAGGAAGGTTTGCGGACCGTTCAGCAGTCCGTGAACAATGTTGTGGCCAGACCAGTGAATCGTGTGGGTACCGTGGCGGATTTGAGGAGACTGGGTCTGTCTGTCTTTACTGGGATGGAGGAGCCGTTGTCAGCGGAGCAGTGGCTGGTTGATACGGAGAATTTACTCGTTGCGGCACAGATCCCAGAGGATAAGAGGCTGGATGTGGTACGCATCTAGTTGGTAGACTACGCCCGTGAATGGTGGCTTGTGGAAGAGACCCGCTTGCCTAAGTCGATCAGTTGGGCAGATTTTTCGAAGAGTTTCTTGGAGAAGTTCTTCCCGCGGACTGCATGGGAGGAAGTGGAAGAAAAGTTCGTCAGTTTGAAGCAGAACGGCGCACCTGTAGATGTACATGCAGCTGAGTGGACGCGGCTTAGTAAATTCGCTGGACCTTTGGTTGCCAACGATGCTGATAGGTCAAGGAGGTTCATGCGCAGTTTGGATGTGGACATCCAAAGGCAGATTGTCTCCCTGGGTTTGACCACTTTCTCACAAGTACTTACAGCGGGCCGAGAGCAGCAGAGCCTATCTATGAAGACTGGGAGTACACAGCACCCAGCAGTTACAGTACGGAAGCCGGCATTTGCACCGAACCGTGCACATGGACACAGAGGTATTCCGGTGGACCGGCGTGGCGTAACACTGATGAAGAAGTCTGTTGTTGTCGATCAGAGGACGACCGTGATTTGTGAGTACTGCCATCTACCTGGGCACGTGCAAAGGGAATGTCGAAGGAAGCAGGGACTCTATTTGGTTTGTGGATCGGCGGATCATACTATCAGCACTTGTCCGTCGAAGCTTCGCACGAAGGATGATGTTCAGAAGCCACCGCAGAAACCATTTCAGGGACAGAAGTAGCTGACTCAGGGACCCAATCAAGCTCGAGCATTTACCCTGACGGCTGAGGAAGCCAAGGCTTCAGGAGAAGTTGTTTCAAGTATTCTACTTGTTCATGGTTTTCCCGCATTAGCGTTATTTGATTCTGGTGCATCCCATTGTTTTATGTTGTCCAAGTTTATTGCTACACACTCGATTACTTGCACGACCCTGTCTAGTTTCTGGGACATACACACTGGGAATGGGAAGATCATATATAGTAGAGAATGTAAGGATTGTGCAGTTGTTGTTTGCGGACGAAAGCTTTTTGGAGATTTCTTGGTGATTGATACAGGCAGCTATGAAGTCGTCTTGGGAATGAATTTTCTTGGCACTTTCCACGCTCACATTGATTGTAGGGCAAAGAAAGTAATTTTCCAGATTCCTGGACATCCAGAGTTCATCTTTACTGGAGGAAGCAGTTCTGTCGGGCCGGTCGAGTTTAAGACTAGGCCGACAGATAGTGTTCTTTCGTCGATGGAGGTTGCTAAAGATGAAGCGCCAGCTGTTGTTCGAGATTTCATGGACGTGTTCGAGGACATATCAGGTTTACCGCCGAAGCGAGACGTGGAGTTCGCGATTGATCTTGTTCCTAGTGCGGCGCCAGTTTCTAAAGCGTACTATCCAATGGCACCAGTGGAGTTGGAAGAAGTTAAGAAGAAAGTTACTGAATTACTTGAGAAGGGTTGGATTCGAAGCAGTAACTCGCCTTGGGGAGCTCCAGTTCTTCTAGTCAAGAAGAAAGATGGCACAAGGAGAATGTGCATCGATTATCGAGAATTAAACCGGGTGACTATTAAGAACAAATACCCGATCCCTCGCATTGGCGAATTATTTGAGCAGCTTAGTGTCGCGAGGGTATTCTCAAAGCTGGATTTGCGATCCGGATATCATCAGGTTCGAGTTAAAATAGAAGATATTTGCAAGACGGCATTCCGAACTCGGTATGGACATTACGAGTATTTAGTGATGCCCTTCGGAGTAACGAATGCACCGGCGGTATTTATGGACTTGATGAACCGAATCTTTTCACCATTCTTGGACCAGTTTATAGTGGTGTTCATTGATGATATTCTGGTCTACTCGAAGAGTATTGAAGAGCATGCAGAACATTTGAAGATCGCACTGCAGACGTTGAGGCAAGAAAAATTATATGCAAAGATGAGCAAGTGCGAGTTTTGGCTTGAAGAAGTGAAGTTTTTGGGGCATGTCGTGTCTGGAGATAGAATCGCAGTTGATCCCGAAAAGATTGCAGCAGTTCGAGATTGGCCGATTCCGAAGAACGTTGCAGAAATCAGAAGCTTTCTTGGACTTGCCGGGTATTACAGGAGGTTCGTGGAGAACTTTGCTCGTCTGGCGGAGCCTTTGACCAAGCTTACGTGCAAGGATGGACGGATAAGTGTGCGTCAGCTTTTGAGGCGTTGAAACAGAGGTTGATAACCGCTCCTATTCTGACCGTGCCAGACAATTCCAGGGGATTGGTGATTCACAGCGACGCATCTGGGAAAGGATTGGGATGTGTTTTGATGCAGCATGGGAAGGTTATAGCTTATGCATCGAGACAATTAAAGACCCATGAGAAGAATTACCCAACTCATGACTTGGAGATTGCAGCTGTGATCTTCGCTTTAAAGATTTGGAGACACTACCTATTGGGCGAAAGGGTCGAGGTTTTCACCGATCATAAAAGCTTGAAGTATGTGTTCACGCAGAAGGAGCTTAATATGAGGCAGCGTAGATGGTTGGAGCTGATGGCTGATTACGATCTTGATCTTAAGTACCATCCGGGAAAAGTTAATGTCGTGCCGGATGCGCTTAGTCGGTTACCAGCAATTCAGATGTTGACTGCACAGAAGGAACTTATTGAAGACTTTCGAAGATTCGATTTGGAGGTTGTGCTACCGTATTCTTCAGGACAATTGATGCAGTTGCAGGTACAGTCGTCGTTGATCGAGAATATTAAAGCAGCGCAGTCACAGGACCCTAGATTGCAAAAGTTTCAAGAACAGGTTGAAGCTGGACTTCGAACAGACTTACTGATCCATGAAGATGGTTCGTTGCGTCATGGTAGCCGTTTGTGTGTGCCAAAGGGAGATATTCGTGAAGAGCTTATGAAGGAGGCGCACCGTTCAGCATATTCCGTACATCCAGGAGGCACGAAGATGTACCGAGATATACGACAGCATTTCTGATGGGAAGGCATGAAACGGGAGATTGCCCGCTTTGTGGCAAAGTGCTTGGTGTGTCAGCAAGTCAAGGCTGAACATCAAGGAGTTGCTGGTTTGTTGCAACCACTTCCGATTCATCGGTGGAAGTGGGAACATATAACCATGGATTTCGTGACGGCTTTACCGCGGAGTCCAAAGGGCAACAATGCAGTTTGGGTGATTGTTGATCGATTGACCAAGGCAGCTCATTTCATACCTTTTCGAGTTGGTCAATCAACAGAAGCTTTGGCAGAGCGGTACATGCAGGAGATTGTAAGATTGCATGGAGTACCGGTGAGCATCGTGTCTGACCGTGACACTCGTTTCTTATCACACTTTTGGAGGAGCTTACAGGAAAGTTTGGGGACTCGTTTGAAGTTTAGCACAGCTTATCATCCTCAAACAGATGTCCAGTCGGAGAGAACGATCCAAACTCTTGAAGACATGTTGAAAGCTTGCATGTTGGACTTCAAGGGTTCATAGGAGGATCATCTATATTTGGTGGAGTTCTCTTACAATAACAGTTTCCAGGCGTCTATTCAGATGGCTCCATTCGAAGCTTTATATGGTCGCAAGTGTCGTTCAGCTGTTTGTTGGGACGATATTGGTGAACGAAGATTGTTGGGACCAGATTTGATCGTGCAAACCGTTGAGAAGGTTAACACCATACGGAATCATATGAAAGCAGCACAAGACCGATAAAAGAGTTGGGCAGATATATCGAGAAGACTTCTAGAGTTCTCCATTGGTGATTTGGTATTCTTGAAGATATCACCGAATAGAGGGGTGATTCGTTTCGGAAGTCGAGGAAAGCTTAGCCCTCGATTCGTTGGACCTTTTGAGATTTTGGAGCGTGTTGGAGAAGTAGCATACCGCTTAGCGTTACCGCAATCCTTGGCGAATGTTCATGACGTGTTTCATGTATCTCAACTCCGTAAATATGTTTGAGATGAAACACACGTGCCGGATCATTCGGAGCTGACTGTCCGAGAAGATTTGACTTTTGAGGAGCGACCGATGTCGATTGTGGACCGAAGAGAAAAGGTTCTTAAGAACAAAGTTATCCCTCTTGTACTTGTTTCTTGGGGTAATCGCTCATATGGAGAATCAACTTGGGAACGAGAAGATGAAATCCGGCAGAAGTTTCCATATCTATTCTTGTAGTTTGTTATTTGTTTATCATTTCTTGTTCTTGGAATTTCGAGGACGAAATTCTTTTTGAAGTTGGGTATAATGTAACAACCGAGTTCAGTCATACCAATTTTGTTCCGTATTTATTATCTGTGGTATTTTATTGATTTATCCTGTTTGGGTGCGAATGGTAGTTTACTTTTACATTGCATTCGACCCGACCCGCTTGCTTGAACTGGTTGATTTATATTTATAGACTACCCTGGCTGGTTAAATAGACACGTGCATATCATGGTACTGCATATTAGCATTTCACCTAGCATCGCGTATTTTTTACATATAACATTTTAAATCACGTAAATAAATTAAAATTGCATTTCATAGCCTGCATGATAACCCTAATCCCGTGGTAGCTTCCGCGCATCGTGTTCTCGTCCCGTTCAGTGAAACGGACGTGTTTGGATAGCTACGCGCACGTACGTGCGTCCGTTCTTAGGGGTATGCATTTTAGTTACCTAATTATTCATTTTAAAATTTGGAAGCTGCATATAATTTTCGTATTTCAAATCTAAATTTTTAGACCCGCCCCGGGCGCATTTTGAAATATTTTATATCCCGCAAAAAATCCAATTATTTAAATTTTAAATCAATTATAATATCTCTTTTAAACCGCTCAGAATATTTTTCCAACCAATATAAATCTTTTTCAATTTTTTTATATAAAATCTTTTTTAAAAAAATTAAATCAATTCCCTTTCCCCACGAGCCAATAAAATCCTTCTTTCCTGCGGTGGGCCCCACTACCGAGCTCTCTCTCTCTCTTCTCTCTTCCTCTCTTCTCTCTTCCTCTCTCCTCAAATAAATCCAAGATTATCTCTCCTCCCCCCCTCTCTCTCTCCTCTCGATCTCTCTCTTCTCTCCATCTCTCTCCCTAACTCTCTCTTCTCTCTCTCTCTCTCTCTAAGAATCTCTCTCTCTCTTATCTCGCTAATTCTTTCTCTCTCTCTCCCTCTCTGTATATATTTCTTTCTTCCTCCTTTCTTTTTTTCAAACGAACCCATAACCTAAAACCCTAGCCGCCTCTTTCTCGCCGTCGCCCATAGCCCGACGATGCCTCCCCGACCTAGTCGCCTTCTCACCATCATCACCTCCGTCTCCACTCTCCTTCCCCGAGCCCCTGCACGTGCACCGAGCACACCCGAGAGCACCGCCGAACACCCTGCACGCTCGCACCGCTGGAGTTGATCACCGCCGTCGATCTCGTTCTCGTCTCCTGACTCTAGTGCACCCAGTGAGTAGTTCCCTTCTTCCCCAATCTCTTTCTCCTCTTTCCTTTCCTTTCCTTCTTCTTTCTATTCTCTGTGTTCTTTTCTTTATGTGCTCTGTCCTTGTAGTTCGCCAGAATACGGCCGTGCCGTCGACGATCCCGACGACCCGGCGAGCGTACCTGACCCGTGTGATCACTTTGTGCGTTGTTTAGATCTATTCCGTGTACCGTGCACGCGTCGCGGCTTTTTCCGCCAACGTGAGACATTCCGTTCACCCGTTTCTTGATCTGTCAAGGCAAGTAAAACTTACTACATGCTACTTATATTATTTTATACGTATCTAATGGCATGTTAAACCTGTAAATTAAATCTAGGGCCATATGTTCCATTTAACACTTCGATGTCCATTTATATCATTTTAGATTCAGAACTTGAAACAGACCATGTTGCATTTTAGTTTACCATACGTGGTACCCACGTCCATATTTAAATCACATAATAATTATTTGCATAGCCCATAGTACCCTTTTAATAGTTTATACCCTATCGGACACCCGTTTGCACACATCTAGCCTAATATATATTCAATTGCATCCCTAGATCATTTAATACATATTAGTGTGATTTTTACATTCCATATTTGATAAACTGTATTTAATTAATGTTGGAACTATCCCCTTAACCCAAATCGATAACCGTGCATCCTTATGCTTTAATCTGTACCTTTTGCATACCCATGCTTATTTTAGTTTGATTATGAACACCCACGTGACATGTTGTGCACCCATGACATGACTTGATACACCTACTACTTGACACGACGTGATACCGTGCACTTCTTGACATGATACCTAGATATTGCCTGACTTGACTTGAGGTACCATAGCTTTCTCTGTTACCTGATCTTGTTACTAATGCCAACAACCTGACCTGTTGTCCCTACGGACATTTCCTGTTGTCTATCCAGACAAACCTATACCTGCCTGATCCTGTGTTGGCATTAGCTCCAGATTATTAATACCTGACTTGCACATATATAACTTGGGGGTATGGGGAAATCAATGATGAAACCTGACTTGTAACTCGACAGTTCGACATCTTTTCTAATCAGTCTTACGGGCTAGGTCAGCCCCGGGGTGATGCTGTTGACATCACTCGTCATTACCTACTACCTTTTACTGCCTTGCGGCACGTCTCGGATTTATCCCGAGAGTCATAGACCGTGATCCCGGGCATGCACGGGATACTATTGAGTTACATCGATGAATTCATCAAATTGATTTCAAGGACTTGAGAGTAGTTAACACAGTAGACCAGTTTAGATTATTCACTACACATTACCCTCACTATCCTCATTTGTATTGTTGGCTATGTCATACCATTTATGATCATACCTGCATGTTTTGCTACCCCTGTGTATATTATTGCTTGATGTTATGACGCACTGACGTCTGGGTTTTGCATGGCCCAGATTCTTTACCTTCGCTACCGGCCGAGCAGGAGTATTTCAGTCAGCAGGCTGAGCAGTGAGGACTCGTTAGTAGTTAGTTCATTTTACATTCGGTAATTTTTCATTCCTGATGTGAGCCCGCATTATGGGACACACATTCCAGTTATTTTTGTATTGGATCTTTTGCTTCCGCATTATTTTATTCTTGACTCGTTTTATTCTGGCTTTTGGACATGTGTTAGATAGTTTATTATTGTTCTTGATATCTCTACAACCGTAATGTGACTGTGGAAGGAAATTTTCTATCCACGCGTAGCATGGTTGGCTATGTCACATGCCCATCTTAGCATACTCTGGGAAGCGGGGCGTAACATATGGTTTACTTCGGAAGAGTGTAGAAAGATAACCATGGATTGATTTTTCCTTTTCTTTTCTTTTAACTTAAATACAAATGTATATATATATATATATAAGTTCCATGTGAGTCTTGTATTTCCATCAAGGGTGCATCATCAACCATGAAACTATGTATTCATGTATGTGTCCTTGCACATCAACATGTGCATACATGCATGCATACATCATATAAAAAGAAATGGGTTTAATAAAGAAATTAAACTAAAAGTCAAATGTTAAATCAACACTTGATTTAACAAACTGGTCATATCACATACGACCCAACCAATAGAAAAACGCCCGACTAAAATACGGTATCACATGCACGTATTTAATCGGGTCCCCGTGCATATCTCATATGCACACCACATCGTTTCGCCTAGGCTAGGGAACTCCTGTGTGGTACTCTAAGACTTGTCAATACGCCGGCAGTAGGTGATGATCATATCAAACACCCACAAGCCGCAAGCGGTCAGCTCAACGTAACGGCCGCCCGGGTATTGAGCGATCAGAATAAAAACTAGCAAAGTTGTCAAAACTCCCGTCGAGCCATCTGGCAACACTTACCGTACAGTCCGGTCTCTTTGTCAGATATGTTGCATATCGAGTCTAGGGATGGTAGCGTCGACCCAATAACTCAATAAGTCATGTTGGTGTATGGCTCATAATAGATCGAGAAACTACCGATAACACTTATCAGTAAATCTCAGTAGCCCTGGCCAGGGACTTCCTGTTATAGCCAATCGAGCATAGCACAATACTAACTCCCAATACTGGGAGAGACGAAACCCCTCCTATCGCTCATTGCCTCCATGTGCCTCGGGACTGTACCCAAAGACCACCTGTTTGCACGACTCCATAGAGCCGTGGTAGGGTGGAGATCAAAGTACAGTGGGAGGACACACAAGACTCTATGACGATCTCGGGTCTACAGACTAACCTGTACCAATGTCACCTAAGAACTGCTATCCGACGATAGATATAATACCATATAGGAGTTCTCGGCGAGTCCGTTCAGTGTACCCAGTCACCACTGGGCATCCGCATACAATCTTTGGTGTCAGCACACCAGATGGATAAGGGATCATCCATCGCCCATCATATGGGACAAGAATGGCATACGCTAGTCTACTCTGGAATATCGATGCCCCGTCTCTATACACCCACGACTAGGAACAGTTCAAGGATATGCTTATAAACTACGAGTGTCCCACTAGTATAATCCGTATCATAGTCGCAGTAGTCAAGCAAATATCCTCAGGGCTTTATCAACATGTGCATATGAATAAAAGCATGATCAAGTCAACATGTCAGATAAAGTAAACCAGATAGCATACTATCATGTCGAGCAAGAAAGTAATTTATATATACATGTCCAAGCTGTAGGGTTCCTAGGCACTCTAAAGAGGTCTCACGAGGCATCGACCATGCCAATTTCAAAAATACGGTGCCGAGAAACCCTAGACTACGGATCGTTGGCTAGATGTCTAGGCGAAAGCAAAACTAGTTAACACTTAACTACAAGAATACGGATATACAACCTTTGTAGATCCGGTGCTCCACCTCCACGGCTCCGCAATGAAGTCCTCTCCGCTGTCCATATGCAATCCCGGGCTCTAGCGTCGGCTTCATCGGAGAATGGACGGGCTAGGTCATCGACGACGTGCCGAAGATGATCTACGTCGAAGCATCACTAGATCAAGCTCCACCTTCACCAAGCCATGAAAACTTGTGAAGGAAACACACTCTACTACTTGGCAAGAGGTAGAGGATGAAGAAATAGGAAGTGGGTAGACTTTAGAATTGGATTTCTCACTCTAATTCATCACTTGCCATTGATGGAGGCAAGCTTTCTTCACTTGAAGAAATGAAGAAGAAGAAGAATAATGTTATGATAAGTTAATTCCAAAAAGAAAAATAAAAGAATACTTATCATAACCAAACCATGGTCAAGTGTAGAGGATAAATCATGGTTAGTGGGATGGTTAGGGTTAAGCATGAGACAAAATGGTCACTTGGTCAAAGTCTTCATGAAGCTTCATGAACAAAACAAAACAAGCCACCATTTTCTCATTTGCTTTTCTTTTCCCAAAAGAATAAATAGATAAATAAATGAATAAGTAAAAACAAAACCCCAACCATTACACAACCATGGTTTAATCTTTACACTTAGCCAATTTAGCATGCATCATCAAACATGATACAAACTAGTGCACAATATTATATCGTATATACAATGTGCACATCCGAGTGAGAAAATCCATCTTAAGTGAACCAATACTAGTTAATGCAAAGTAATATATCAAATATATAATTATGCATTAAATCATTAAATCAACACTTGACACAATGATCCGGTCATGTCGCACACAACCGACTAGTATACTATGTATCGATTTATCGAATCAATCCTTGATTCGATAACTAGGTTATATCGCATACAACCATTCGACACATTCATCGCGAGAATAGAATACGGTATCACATACACGCATTATTCTCGGTCCCGCACATATCTCATATGCGCTCCTATTTCGTTTCGCTTGAGCCAGGAAACCTCTGTGTAGGACTCTAAAGACTCGTCAATACGCCGGCAGCAGATGATGATCATATCAAGCACCCACAAGCCGCAAGCGGTCTGCTAAACGTAACGGCCACCCGGGTATTGAGCGATCTGAAGATCGACGAGCAAGCCCGCTCACACTCCAGTGAATCCAACCAGTAACACTACCGTACAGTCCGGTCTGATCGTCTGATATGTCGCATATCTCGCCTAGGGGTGGTAAACGTCAGACCCCAATAGCTCGATAAGTCGTGTCGATATGAGGTCTATAACAATTCGAGAAACTACTGGTAACACTTACCAGTAAATCTCAGCAACCCTGGCCAGGGATTTCCAGTTATAGCCAATCGAACACAGCGCAACATCAACTCCCTATACCGGGAGAGACGAATCCCCTCCTATCGCTCATTGCCTCCATGTGATTCGGGACTGTACCCAAAAACCACCGTTTTGCATGCCCTCTTGGACGTGGTAAGATGGAAATCAAAGCACAGTGGGAACCACACAAGACTCTATGACGATCTCGGGTCAACAGACTACTCTGTACCAGTGTCACCAGAGAACTGCCATCTGACGTGAGGTATAATACCATCTGGGAGTTCTCGGCGAGTCCGTCCAGTGTACCCAGTCTCTACTGAGCACCCGTATATCATCTCTGATGTCAAACACCAATGGATATGGGATCATCCATCGCCCATCTGTATGGGTCGAGAAGGTACACGCTAGTCTACTCTGGTATATCGATGCCCCGTCTCGATACACCCACGACTAGGGACTTTGAAGGATGTACTTATGGACTACCATGTCCCCACTAGTATGATCCACATCATAGTCCAGGTAGTCAAGTACACATCCTAAGGGCTTTACCAACATGTAATAGAGAGACAATCTGTGTACACGTTAAGGTAAAGAGCAACCAGATAGCACACTATCATGTCGAGCAAGAAAGTCCTCCCTATATATGTCCCAGCATCCACTGCAATATACATCCAATGTACAGTAATGGCCTCTAGGGCATACATATAACTAACAATCTCCCACTTGCACTAGGGCCATCTGTAGCAGTGGTTGCAGTATCTCATACTCAACCATCCCATAAAAGTCTATCTTTGGGAATAGGCCTTCGTGAGTGGATCCGCCGTGTTATCCTCTGAGTCTACTCTCCTAACCTTGATCACCCTGGAGATCAACCATCTCCATGATCAGGTGACACTGCCTTAGAATGTGTCTGGATCACTGATGAGACGAGGGTTCCTGGCATAAGCCACAACTCCATTGTCACACAATGGTAGGAACTAAGTTCATCTCATGAACTAATATACATCCAAACAGCCTCTTTGGTAGCATCTTAAGTAGCGATGTATCGTGCCTTTATCGTCTAGTATGCCACGGTATTTAGCTTGGAACTCTTCCAACATACCGTCCCTTTACTGAGGGTAAAGACAATGCCTGCGACTGACATTCAGTCGTCTTTATCACCCTGGAACCCTTCCAGTGATTCTCCCCAGGATCAACTGATACCATCTCACTAAAGCTAGTGAGATTCCTAACATCCAATTAGATCTATCTCATAGATCCAAAATCCAGGATTTAGTAGGTATCACTTTGATCCTTTTTCAAGAATCTTTGTGATAATCGGAGATTGATCGAGCGTAGCATAGGAAACTCCTTCCCTATCAAAAGTATGTCATCTACGTACTCTACGAGGATCGTCACTATACTCCCTACTACCTTTTTGTTTATACAAGGTTCATCTACCATTTTGATGATGTCAACTTCTTTGACTAATCCATCAAAACAGATGTTCCAACTCCGCGATGCCTGCTTTATCCCATAAAGCATCTTGCACACGTTTCTGCTGCTTCCACTGTTTACGAAGCCCTCTGGCTGTGTTCTTATAGACATTCTCATCTAAAACATCATTTAGAAAAGCAGTCATGACACCCAACCACCAGATATCGTAGTCATGGTATGTAGCCGTGGCAAGTAGGATCTGGATGGACTTAAGCATAGCTACTTGAAAAGGTTTCACCACTATCCACGCCTGGTTGATGATGAAAACCTTTAACAAGTCTAGCTTTGAAAGTCTCAACCTTTCCATGTACACCAAGTAATCTTCTCAAGATATACTTGCTCCTGATGGGGATTTAACCCTTCAGATATAGCAACCAAAGTCCATACTTTGTTGGTGTATAAGGATTCCATCTCAGATCGATAAACATCCAGCCATTCTTACAGAGTCTCACTCCTGATGGCCAGCTCGAAACTAGTTGGGTCATCATCTCATGATGTAATCCTCGCTCCCACTGTCATAGAGAAACCGAAGTAACTCTCAGGTGGGTGAGGAACCTTACTAGATCGGCGAAGAGGCTGAGGTTCGTTGGTAACTATTGAATCCTTTGGTTCTGTCAAATCATCAGCTGCAGTTTGTATAGATGGAACATTTCCAGTTCTACATTACAGACATTGCCTCGATGCTGTCCGGATTTAGCTTTTAGACATAGCCCGGACAACCCCAAATCTTAACTAACTTAAGAGATGGGCTCTTCCCTTTCCATATCACATATGAAGCGGTAGGCAACTGATTTGATTGGAACCCTATTCAATAGGTATGCATCTTCTCAAGTGCATAACTCCCAAAAGGAAATAGGTAACTCAGTAGTACTCATCATAGAGCACACCATATCATATAGGGTGTAATTGCTCCGCCCCGATATACCATCGTGCTATGGTGTATACGGAGGAGTAATTCTGAGAGAGAATCCCATTCTCCTTTAGAAAAGTCCAAGAATTCCGTGCTCAAGTATTCTCCTCCCTGATCTCATCATAGGACATAATACTTATACCCGTATTTTGGTTCTCTACTTCTAACTTATATTATATGAATATCTCAAAAGGTTCTGACTTGTGTTTCAACAGGAACATATATCTGAATCTTGAGAGATCATCAGAGAATGTAATGAAGTATAAAGAACCGGTCTTGGCATGTGTAGACAGGGGACCTTACATACATCAACATGTATCATCCCAAAAGTTCACTAACTCTTTCTCTGTTTCCTGTAAACGGAGCTATGGTCATCTTATCTCTGTGACATGACTGGCGAGTTCCACAAGATGTAAATTCAAACTAATTTAAATATGCATCTTTATGTAACTCTAGCTAGTCGGGCCGCATTGATATGACCTAGTCTACAATATCTCAAGAAGAATTGGTTCATGTCTGAACTCTTCCTCTTGTGTGTGTTCTGTATACTAAGAACTGTAGTTTGATTTAGAACATCAATGCTTTTAGATAACGTGCCTGAACCGATCAACTTTTGATATAGGAAATGTTCAAAACATTATCCAGCAATACAAAATTTTATCATTTCTTTACTAATAAAGAGACTGATATGATTTTGTATATCAGGTTCGGTATCTAATAACATTCGTTCAGAATCAATGTATTCTGGTAATACAGGGTGACAGTGACCAACAGACTTGGCTGCAACACTTGCCCCGTTTTCTGCCTCATGAAACTTATCACCCGTTCTCAGTTTTTCTACCTTTTTGTAGCCCTATGTAACAGATTACATATCTGGGATCCAGATCCGGTATCATATATCCAGGATTCGGATGATACTGAGAAACAGTTCTTTGTAACGAACGTACCCGAAGATGATGCATCAACATGCACTCTCTTCGTTTGGGCGGCACGGGAATTCTGGTAATCCCCAATTTCCTGCTCTGTCTTATAACAATTATAAGTTGGAGCGGGACCAACGTTCCCCAGCTCAGTATAACAAGCGGGTTCGGTCAATAATCCGTATTATTATCTTGATTAAGGCGTGATATGGTCGCTACCTGGAGAGAGAGAGAGAAGAAAACACTCAGCGTGCGCTCTTGCAAGAATAGATTGGTTATTATTTTATCTAATCAGGATGGCTCCCACTGCTTTTTATCAAATCTTCCTTCAAACCCTAAAAGGAAAGACTAGCCGGGATTAATTACACACTACAAGTTCGCCAATCTTTCAGCCAGGCCAGTGTCGGTACTTTGAGGGAGGTCCCCCGTGCTTTCGCACGAACCTAATTAATGTAAACCTCGTTTTCCCAGAGGCGTAACCTCGTTGACACCTTTCTAGACACCTACTTGATCGGCTAATTGTAATGTGTAAAACTCTCCCAGGAGTAACTCTTACTCGCAGCGGGTATCGGGATCCAACTATCTCATAGAAGGTATGCAATCTCATTGCAAATTTCAACACTTGAAATTCCCGATAATATTTTGCCCCTAGCGTCCTATGACCTTGACGCAGGCCAACAAACCATAGTCCGCTAGTCAAGTTCAACCCGTCATTTCCTGATTGAATTAAACCCACCCGCACGACCCTAGACGCAAGCCAACAAAGTCGCACGACTACCCTAATCCAATCTGCATCATATGCATAAGCAGATAAATACTAGTTAGCTACCGCACACTACGCCTTGACGCAGGCCAACAAACGTAGCACGAATACTAAATAGGACTTATCTGAAATGACGGAGGGCTACGACAGGTTTTTCTGAAAACCTATTGCATAATGAACTCGATATCGTTGTAGAATCAAATGATTTTAAAAATGGAGTGCTTTTGAGGCTTTTCTAGTTTTGCTAAAGGAGTCACTCCCGATGAAGGGATCGTCGGTCCTTTCCTCGTCGAATGAGGTGCGGGATATATCATATATATCACTGTGCAAAGCAAAAACACTTAAAAGCTATCAAGAGACAAACAGAGTGTGTAGCATCTGCCAGTTATTGCTAAAGGAGTCACTCCCGGTGAAGGGATCTCGGTCCTTTCCTTATCGAATAAGGTGCAGGATATATCATATATACCGCTGTGCAAAGCAAGAACTGTAGCTACCTGTTTTATTTTGAAATTCGATTCTACAACATCTTAGGTTTCTTTTATTTCATTAATCTCATTAATGAAGTCCCATCATTTAAGTACCTAAACATCACAGATAAATACGACGTACACTTATGCCATCCGCATTCGCCTCGATGTCCCCTCGTGCACCGTTAGGTTAGGTAACTAACGGCAGAGCGGGGCAGGGCTAGCACGGGTGTAAAACATAAGTAACGGCTATATAATATATCATATATACTATATACTGTATCTATCACAGAACATCACATGATCACATCACAGATATCGCAGCAGAAGAATCATATGAAATATTGGATATGCTAGGACGTCCGTGTTTTCAATACGAGCCAGTATAAAACACGGATTCCACGGTCGCGATGAATAGCCAAACCCACACCCCTAGACCCCTACGAGAGCGGCAAGCAACCCTACCAATTCTGGAGTTAGGAGACCCGGACTCGACTCCTCGAGTTGGTCTCCCACTAGACTCCAGAACCGGGTTACTTATGCTCCCCTCCTTGGGTCTATCCTAGTGCGGAAAAGTAAATAATATACAAACGGTGACTACTTCCGCAACCTGGAAGCGCCCCAATAAAAGAATATTACATACAAGTTTTTACATGAATGAAAATGAAAAACACTCATCTCACATAAAAAACCCCGGCTATTCAAACACGACGATCCAATATAACATATCCAGCAACACATAACATCACATGTCATCAACGTAAGTAAATATGCGCATCCCAATTGTCGTTGACATATAGCAACGAAACCGGCGATATCACATATTACACTTACGGTCACAGAAAAGAAAGTGTAAAACTACAACAGTTGGAATCCGCAACCACCTCAGACATCGCATGCCTGACCAAATGAATTACTTAGACATCGCATGCCTAACAATTATAAACCCCGCATTTTAGTCTCATTATCGAAAACACTTTTCAATATCAAGTCGGGCAATTCAACAAGATTCCCGACATTTTGATCGAATGCTCGTCGCAAACTTCAGTAGACGGTCGCACCCCCGATACCGTCGACGAAGTGCACCAAGGCGGAACACCGCTGCCACGAGCACCCGAACGGATGCTTTCGGCGACGGGGTTCTCCTACAGTCACTTGGTCGGGGCTATGGGGTGTAGCTGTCTATTAAGTTTACCCGGCGAGTATCCGCGTACGCTACGTGATTGCGACGGACTTTTGATCACATCAAAATTCCGTGGCAACCGATCAAGTGAGACTAAACTGCTATATTTATAACATTCATTCAGTTATCTCATAACTGTTTGTGAATTCCAATTATTGTATCACATTCCAGATAATTAGAAAATGTTAAACTTTCCGATCGAACAATCGAACACCCAAGTTTTCCCGATACAGATCAACACATGAAACAAGTCTAAAAACATTTAGTTCGTGCCTCAGTACCAACGGTCCAGCTGTAGAAGGGTCAAGCCAACGCCTCACATGTGGCACGCCGTACTGCCCCAAACCCGAAGGTTCAAAGGGCAGTTCAAGACGGTCACATAATCGAGTTAAGGTTTGTTGTCTTCTAGAGGGTCCATCGCGTTACTTGCACTACTTAGAACGTCGTTAAACTACGGAAAAATCCAACACTTGGAAATTTCCCGACAGGGGAAAAATTGGGTATTTATATCCGGTCGAACTTTTTAACATATTCAAAAAATTATCCGGAAAGCCAAATAGACAAAATCTGATAATCCGATCGAATCTTTGATTCCCAAAACAACCCAGAATATTCAACTCTTGAATAAATCTTAAAAATTCCCAGAAAATCCAGCACATGCAGAAACTAATTACTGTGCAAACCACGTGCATTGATTCAGTATTATGGCCGCGGAACCGCCGCTAAAGCAAGGGCGGGGCCGCGGTTCCGCGGCTCATCTGTCGAATCAAATGCACGTGCTTCACAGTAATTCATCATATTCCCTGCTGAATTTTTTAGCAATTTTTAATTCACAAAAATCCAAAAATTCAGAAAATTTCCAGAGAGCAATTTTTGGGTTAGGGTTTCAGTTCGTTCGGATTTCAAACTCCGTCTAGACTTCGCCTAAGGCTCTAGCTAGGCTCTGATACCACTCGGGGTTCCTAGGCACTCTAAAGAGGTCTCACGAGGTATCGACCAAGCCAATTTCAAAAATACGGTGTCGAGAAACCCTAGACTACGGATCGTTGGCTAGATGTCTAGGCGAAAGCAAAACTAGTTAACACTTAACTACAAGAATACGGATATACAACCTTTGTAGATCCGGTGCTCCACCTCCACGGCTCCGCAATGAAGTCCTCTCCGCTGTCCATATGCAATCCCGGGCTCTAGCGTCGGCTTCATCGGAGAATGGACGGGTTAGGTCATCGACGACGTGCCGAAGATGATCTACGTCAAAGCATCACTAGATCAAGCTCCACCTTCACCAAGCCATGAAAACTTGTGAAGGAAACACACTCTACTACTTGGCAAGAGGTAGAGGATGAAGAAATAGGAAGTGGGTAGACTTTAGAATTAGATTTCTCACTCTCATTCATCACTTGCCATTGATGGAGGCAAGCTTTCTTCACTTGAAGAAATGAAGAAGAAGAAGAATAATGTTATGATAAGTTAATTCCAAAAAGAAAAATAAAAGAATACTTATCATAACCAAACCATGGTCAAGTGTAGAGAATAAATCATGGTTAGTGGGATGGTTAGGGTTAAGCATGAGACAAAATGGTCACTTGGTCAAAGTCTTCATGAAGCTTCATGAACAAAACAAAACAAGCCACCATTTTCTCATTTGCTTTTCTTTTCCCAAAAGAATAAATAGATAAATAAATGAATAAGTAAAAACAAAACCCCAACCATTACACAACCATGGTTTAATCTTTACACTTAGCCAATTTAGCATACATCATCAAACATGATACAAACTAGTGCACAATATTATATCGTATATACAATGTGCACATCCGAGTGAGAAAATCCATCTTAAGTGAACCAATACTAGTTAATGCAAAGTAATATATCAAATATATAATTATGCATTAAATCATTAAATCAACACTTGACACAATGATCCGGTCATGTCGCACACAACCGACTAGTATACTATGTATCGATTTATCGAATCAATCCTTGATTCGATAACTAGGTTATATCGCATACAACCATTCGACACATTCATCGCGAGAATAGAATACGGTATCACATACACGCATTATTCTCGGTCCCGCACATATCTCATATGCGCTCCTATTTCGTTTCGCTTGAGCCAGGAAACCTCTGTGTAGGACTCTAAAGACTCGTCAATACGCCGGCAGCAGATGATGATCATATCAAGCACCCACAAGCCGCAAGCGGTCTGCTAAACATAACGGCCACCCGGGTATTGAGCGATCTGAAGATCGACGAGCAAGCCCGCTCACACTCCAGTGAATCCAACCAGTAACACTACCGTACAGTCCGGTCTGATCGTCTGATATGTCGCATATCTCGCCTAGGGGTGGTAAACGTCATACCCCAATAGCTCGATAAGTCATGTCGATATGAGGTCTATAACAATTCGAGAAACTACTGGTAACACTTACCAGTAAATCTCAGCAACCCTGGCCAGGGATTTCCTGTTATAGCCAATCGAACACAGCGCAACATCAACTCCCTATACCGGGAGAGACGAATCCCCTCCTATCGCTCATTGCCTCCATGTGATTCGGGACTGTACCCAAAAACCACCGTTTTGCACGCCCTCTTGGACGTGGTAAGATGGAAATCAAAGCACAGTGGGAACCACACAAGACTCTATGACGATCTCGGGTCAACAGACTACTCTGTACCAGTGTCACCAGAGAACTGCCATCTGACGTGAGGTATAATACCATCTGGGAGTTCTCGGCGAGTCCGTCCAGTGTACCCAGTCTCTACTGAGCACCCGTATATCATCTCTGATGTCAAACACCAATGGATATGGGATCATCCATCGCCCATCTGTATGGGTCGAGAAGGTACACGCTAGTCTACTCTGGTATATCGATGCCCCGTCTCGATACACCCACGACTAGGGACTTTGAAGGATGTACTTATGGACTACCATGTCCCCACTAGTATGATCCACATCATAGTCCAGGTAGTCAAGTACACATCCTAAGGGCTTTACCAACATGTAATAGAGAGACAATCTGTGTACACGTTAAGGTAAAGAGCAACCAGATAGCATACTATCATGTCGAGCAAGAAAGTCCTCCCTATATATGTCCCAGCATCCACTACAATATACATCCAATGTACAGTAATGGCCTCTAGGGCATACATATAACTAACACAAGCATCCACATACATATAATGGCCTCTAGGGCATACATATATCCAACAGTGACACCCCAGTAACTGATAAGTCGTGCCAATGTGAGGCTCATAACGGGTCGAGAAACTACTGATAACACTTACCAGTAGATCTCCGTATCGCCAGGGACTTCCCGTTATAGCCAATCGAGCACAGCGCAATATCAACCCCCAATACCGGGAGAGATGAAACCCCTCCTATCGCACATTGCCTCAATGTGATTCGGAACTATACCCAAAAGCCACCGTTTTGGACGTTCTCTTGAACGTGATAAGGTGAAAATCAAAGCACGGTGGGAATCACAAAGGACTCTATGACGATCTCGGGTCTACAGACTAACCTGTACCAGTGTCACATGAGAACTACTATCTGACGATAGGTATAATACCAACTAGGAGTTCGCGGCGAGTCCGTTCAGTGTACCCAGTCTCTACTGAGCACCCGTATACCATATTTGATGTCAAACACCAATGGATGTGGGATCATCCATCGCCCATCATATGGGTCAAGAAGCGTATACGCTAGTCTACTCTGGAATATCGATGCCCTGTCTCGATACACCCTCGACTAGGAACAATTAAAGGATGTACTTGTGGACTACCCTAGCCCCACTAGTATGATCTCCATCATAGTCCTGATAATCAAGTACACATCCTAAGGGCTTTATCAATATGTGAGATCAAGACAGTATCATAATACAAGTCTACATGTTAAGACAAAGAGCAACCAGATAGCATACTATCATGTAGAGAAAGAAAGTCCTCTCTATATATCCACGCATCCACTATAATATAAATCATATGTACAATAATGGCCTCTAGGGCATATACATAACTAACATGGCCAACCGGATACGGTGCGACATCGACTCCTAATACCGGGAGAGACGAATCCCTGACAATCACTCACTGCCTTCATGTGGCTCAGGACTGTACCCAACCAAAACCTGTTTGCATGACTAAGTAAAACCGTGGTAAGGTAGTGATCAAAGCACAGTGGGAACTCACATGAGACAAATGATGATCTCAGGTCTAAATACTAACATGTACTCATGTCATCTGAGAACCGCTATCTGACGTTATGTCACGACCTAAAATTTAGGCACGTGACCGGCACTTAAACCATTTAATGTCAACAGGCGTAACGCAATTTAAGTAAGCCGAAAACCCAGAAATCTAAACCATCAAAAGTAGTAAGTGATAAAAACATTGTTAAAAATATTTGGAAATCTCAAGTAAAAATCTTTAAGGTTTAAATTTATTTTCTTAAAAATTTCGGCAGCACCTCCTTTGTAAAAACTAGCCCCGAAACGGGTACAAACATAAAATATAGTAAAGCAACATATGATATAAATAAAGCATCCCTAAACGGGAGCAAATCACGCCCAAAGGCGGAAACAACCACCACAAGCATATATACGACGCCGTAGCGAAGAAATAGACAGTATAAGTGAAAAACAGCATAAAGAGATAAAATTGCATAATAAAAGCCGGCTCACACGAGCACGACACCCAGAGTCACAAAATATACAATATCATCCTCAATGAATCATCGTCGTGGAAAAACCGGTGTCCATCAACGACACCCTAAATCCCAATACCTCAGGCGCCGTCACCCTGATCGGCCCTCATATCCTGTAAATCTCATGGAACCTAAGTGCCCAACAAAGGTACTCGAAAACATCATGAAATACTCGTGTCCAACATCGACACGCAAATCCACATATATCGGGCTCCGTCAGTCCAGATCGGTCCATATCCATCTCTCGACTCCGGTCGATATCCTCCGGATAACCGCCAGGTCCAACCAATCACCGGTAGGCAGTGCTCCCCTGCCAGGATCACCACCTATCTATACGAGTCTTCTTGACCCGGGGTACCTCACCGGGTCCACCATGTACCCGCAGACGGTGCCTACCGCTCCTCGAATCGGGTATACTCACACAAGCTCTCAGAACCGAGAAAACTCATGGTGGACGCATAGAAATATCATAACAAGAGAAACTGGGTTTTCAAAACAATGCATGCTTTCTTGAAAATATCCCCACGGTTCTCAAATCCATAAATCACATGAAATCTGTATCTCAATGCATAAATCCATGAAATATGATGTATGCAACATAGAACAGTAATATGCATATATCAAGGGAAAACCGCTCTTTTAAATGAATCACGATTTTAAATATATCATGCGGATCCCAATTTCTCCAAAATCAAATCCAACATCATATAACGGTATACATGTAGCATTGTAGCTATAGCAAGTATGGGTGTATACATGTAAGTATGTATGCACGATGTATTTCTTATGCGCAATAGAACAAGAATCAATGTGTCAATATCAATAACAATACAATATTGCATAAGTGTATAGGTTGTGCGTGTCATGGCAATTACCGATGGTGTGGGTGTAGCATACAATTTAGTGCTCGTGCAACATGAACCGTCAGTAATGGTGCAGTGTCCACTAGGTACTAAGTCAAGGCACAACAAGTAAGGGTATGCAATGATACTCATGTACAATCAACATATATGAATATAGACATGCGGCTATACTGTCATATCAAGCCCTGACGCATAACGTCATACGGGCGATTTCCCCGTAGATGTTAAATCTACTCACCGATGATCTCGAGCTAGGTAAATCCAACCACCTACTTCCCTTTCTTCGCAGCGTCCGAAGTCCCCGCCTGCGATCCTATTAACACAAAACACAATAACGTGTGAATTTAGAAAACTACGCAATAATAACGAATACAACGCCAATTTAACGAATAGGTTCCCTTAAGCTACAAAAGGGTTCGCTTAGCCGCTAACGTGTGTGTCGACATCACCAAAACAAACCCACGACAGCAAGCTACCCGAAACACTAAAACTACGTCGGATCAATCGTAACGCGCGTCGTCGAAACACTAAAAACAAGCTAATTGATCCCAGATTTTACCCACTGTCAATACATAAAAATCTAGCAGTACCAGACACCCTAAAACAACCGCAGACAGCTACCCACAAAAACACAGCACCCTAGTCCCCCAAAAGGCCGAGCTCGCCGGATTTTCCCATGTTCTCGCCGGCCGAAACAGGTCAGGTGGGGTTCGTGATTCAGGTGAACAATCAGGGCAACTAGTACAACACCACTACACTGCTAGTTTTTCCAGTAAACACTCGTAGTCATAGCAGGTCACAGACACTCCAAAACGACACTAAAAATACGATATTGGCTCAAAACTACATCTTTATCGTTCTAAACAGCGACTACTAAGCTACACAACAATAATAAACTCCTAATTAACAGTTTAGAGTCATTATCTATCCACACTTGCTCAAAACCCTAGCTTTCCATGCTCCAAGTGATCTCCATAGGCTTTAGATCAAGTTTAATGAAGGGTTTAGTGAGTTTTGTGAAGATTAACATAGGTTTTGTGAGAATTTGTGAAGGTTTGGGTTGGGGTTTCAATTGAGGGAGTGAGGGTGTGAGAGAGATAATGAGATGAAGAAAAGATATGAGAATGAGAGTTGTGAATGAGAGAGTGAGTGAGTTGAGAGTGTATGTGAGTGAGGGATGAGGGAAAGAGGGGGTGAGATTAGAGAGAGCCATGCCCTTCTTTCTTTTCATTTAATGCATGACATGCTTGCCCATTCCTCATCATGCCATCTCTCTCTCCCATCCTCAAGTCAACAAAAATTCAAACCTTTTATTTATAATTTGAAAACTAATTAATTTAGATAATTGCATAAGACTTAGTTAAAATAGGGTTAAGGTGTCATGGCTATTTAAGCATGGTTAACCCTAATTAACCCTAGATTAACATGCACATGTGTGTGCAAGCCTAAAATAAATATTAATAAAATATTAATTAATTTTTATAAAATATTTGAAAACTATTTTGGTAAACTTTTTACTAAAAATCCGCATTATCGCTTAATTAACACTAATCGCATTCTAAGGTGTTACATGTTAGGTATAATACCATCTAGAGGTTCTCGGCGAATCCGTCCAACGTACTCACCCCCCAGTGAGCACCTATATACAATCTTAGGTGATCACACCAATGGTTGTGGGACTAACCATCGTCCCTCGTCGGGGTCTAGGAACATATACACAAATCTATTCTGGAGTATCGATACCCGGCCACGATACTCCTGCGACTTGGGACCTTTAAGGATGTGCTCATGGACTACCCATCTCCCACAAGTATGTTCGCCATCATAACGCTGGTAGTCAAGCAAAATCCTACGGGCTTTATCATCATGTATCCGCCATATGTGATATCGAGTATAACATATGCACATGATAAGATAAAATCAAACCATAATGGTATACTACTGTATCGAGTCTTTATCAATATGTGTAAACAATATAAAGCAACAAAAGAAAGAAATACACATATTAAGATAAAGACAACTCAAATAATATAGTATATACAACTGAGTAAGATTGTCGTGTACATAGATATTCCTAGCATCCTATACAATATAGGCTTCTAGGGCATACATATCCAACAGAAAAGGGTGGACACTTGGAATGAGATGGAAATCTAATTGTTGGATTTTTATTTACTTATGATAAATTAATACCAACCATTTAGTTATGTTTCATAACTTGGTATGCTTTCTCTCTCATCTCAAGCTCCAAGTTCTCTTCTTCCTCCTCATTTTTCCAAGAGAAAAAGAAAATTAAAAGAGAAAAATATTATAGTAAAGGAAACTACATCTCTTAGTTCTTTTAGTTAGCAATTACTAGATCTAAATTAGCTTTAAGTGAGAAGATTGAAGTCAAAGATTGGAGCTCTTAAGGTGAATCCCTCTATGACAAAAGAAAGTCTTCACCAAGCTTGTTCTCTCATCTTTGGAGCCTAGTTAGAATTCAACACAACAATTGAGCATATAAAGATGCTACAATGGTTGTATGCTCTCTACCTTGTATGAAAACTCATACGGTTTTGTTGCAAGTTCAATTCTTTAGCTAAGATTCTACATTTGGAACTTATTGCTCTCTTGAGTTTTAGAAACACTATTAGACAATGTTTTAAAATTGCATGCAAGGGTGCAAAAGTTCCATCATCTTTAAGCCCTGTAACCTGTAATAATTGAAAAAAATATACCCGGAACAACATAAAATAGGAAAAAATAAAGAAAAACATGGTTATAAAATATGCAATAAATTTCATCAATCAATGGGGCAGTGGCGGTGGAAAGGTTGAGATGGTGTAGGGCAACAGCGATCGAAGGCCGAGGGGCAGAAATCAGAGGCGAGGGGAAGGGTTAGCGAGAGGGGGTAGCAGGCTCACGAACTTTTCCTAAGCTTGGACTCAGGACCCTTAACCATATATATATATATATATATATATATATATATATATATGAGAATAATGGAGAAAAGAGGCCATAGGAGGAAATTTCCTCCTATGGCGTGGAAAAAATACAGCCTCCACCAATTTTATCGACGATCGGCTCCCATCATCTTCATCGTTATCATCTAAGATGTGGGTACACCAAATTTCATGTGATTCTACAACCTTTTCACCGTTGATTTAGCAATGTAAAAAGTTCTATTATCGGTAAACCGTTAATTTTGAACCCACTAAATCAACGGTGAAAAAGTTGTGGAATCACATGAAATTTGGTGTACGCACATCTTAGATGATAACGATGATGATGATAGGTGCCGATCGTCGGAAAAAATGGTGGAGGTTGTATTTTTTTCACGCCATAGGAGGAAATCCCCTCCTATGGCCTTTTTCCTCCATTAATATATATATATATATATATATATATATATATATATATATAGAGAGAGAGAGAGAGAGAGAGAGGGGGGGGGGGCAGGTTCTCATTTTTTATTTTGAGGCCAAACTTTTAAACACACAACTTTCCTTATTTTTCACTGATCCGTGCCGGTAACTTTGATCTATTTGTATTAGATAGATTATGTATAAAGTTTCATTACATTTGGAGATCTCTAACACATCCATCAAACGATCTTGTTTTTCATGCATCGTAAAGCCGTCGATTTTTTAGTCTATTTGATGGGATTGGTTAGAGCTCTTCAAATCTCGTAAAATTTGATACATAACACATCTAACAAGTGTAGAGCATAATGATCGATGCGGATCGGTGAAAAACCCATCGTATTGTGTGTTTCAAAAGAGGACCTCAAAATAAGAAATAAGGCGGGACATAAGAAATGAGGCGGGACCTCACAGGATCAACTATATATATATATATATATATATATATATATATAATGAAAACATTGATTTCTAATTTTTGATGGAATGATTTTTATGAGCATCATCGCATTTTTTTATTTTTTATTTCTAATTTTTGATGGAATGATTTTTATGAGCATCATCTCATTTTTTATTTTTTTAAGATGCGAGTCCTTTAAGAATTGAATCGGCAACTTCTCAATTTGGAAAAAAAACTTTTACAGCAAGAATTATACTTCTTTGGTTATGAATAATGAAGAACAAATGTCACAGGAAAGATAACCTCCTACTTTCATTCTGAAAACATTAACCCTGAACAATAATTTGGATGATCGCCATCCGGTCTAAACCATATATAATCAAATTTGTAATGATCTCATAACTCTTTACCTATTGACCTAGTAGGTGCAAAATTAGCGGTTTTCGATAATACAACATCTTCCATCACTTTACTCAATAACTAAAACAATACTAAAATAACATGAATTTTGGTATATCTATCTTTTAGATGATCAAGAAAAAGATCGTCCGATCATCCAAATAGAACTTGTAGGGTTGATTTCTGAGTAGCACCATAAAATAATTTCCTCTCCAAAATGAGTAATCATTTCGATTCTCAAAGGGATCACATCTAAGAAAAACTACAGTCATGTCAATATAAATGACAATTTGGGACAATACGAAGTGATGCTTGTTGGATGAATACTAGTTGATAAATTCATATTACTATTCGAATAAACAGATATAAAAAATAAAAACATATTAAGTATATTTCATCAATAAAATGACATAGTATGATACCTTAATTGAGGAAAAATAATGCCATATGAATAGTGACCAAAATATAATTTCAAGTATACACTCATTCTAACAAGTTGTGTTTTTAATTGGAAAGATCTCCATACATACCTCTCATGACCCAAAAAAAAAAGGTTCTGGTAATAGTCCATCGAATGTTGAGAAGTGCAAACCGTTTCATAAAAAGAAATTAAGTTGTATATACTACTTCAATATTATAAAAAAAATATGAAAAAGAAAGTAATGTAATTTAAAAATAATTACTAATGTAATTTTACAATTAAAGTATGTACTTGTGGACTACCATGGCCCACTAGTATGATCTTCATCATAGTCCTAATAGTCAAGTACACATCCTAAGGGCTTTATCAACATGTGAGATCAAGACAGTATCATAATACAAGTCTACATGTTAAGACAAAGAGCAACCAGATAGCATACTATCATGTCGAGCAAGAAAGTCCATTCTATATATCCAGGCATTCACTATAATATACATCATATGTATAATAATGGCCTCTAGGACATATACATAACTAACATGGCCAACCGGACACGGTGCGACATCGACTCCCAATACCGGGAGAGACGAATCCCTGACAATCACTCACTGCCTTCATGTGGCTCAGGACTGTACACAACCAAAACCTGTTTGCAAGACTAAGTAAAGCCGTGGTAAGGTAGTGATCAAAACACAGTGGGAACTCACATGAGACAAATGATGATTTCAGATCTAAAGACTAACTTGTACTCAAGTCATCTGAGAACCGCTATCTGACGTTATGTCACGACCCAAAATTTAGGCACGTGGCCGGCACTTAAACCACGTAACGTCAACAGGCGTAACGTAATTTAAGTAAACCGAAAACCCAGAAATCTAAACCATCAAAAGTAGTATGTGATAAAAATATTGTTAAAAACATTTGGAAATCTCAAGTAAAAATCTTTAAGGTTTAAATTTATTTTCTTAAAAATTTCGGCAGCACCTCTGTAATACCCAGCCCTTTTTCAATTTTCTCATTAGTTTATTTATTTAATTTAAACCCAAAATCTATTTCATCAGCCCAAATCTATTTTTCCTTTTATTTTTATAAATCCCAGCCCAGCCCAACATTTTCCCGGCCCTCTCCCTATTTTTCCCCAATGAATTTTCCTTAAAATTTCTCTGGCCCAACTTTTCGGCCCAGCCCCTCTTCCCTTCCCAATTTCCCTTACATTTTCCCCGGCCCGCTTCACTCCTGCCCGCGTTGCCTACCCGATCCGGCCCACTCCTCTAATCCTTTTCTCATTCACTTAAAATCCCAAGCCCGGCCCCTTTCTTTTCCCTACTATCTTATCCCTTGGCCCGAGCCCATTTTCCCTTCCCAGCCCATTAAAATAACAATTATCCCACCTCAATTCTTTTAAATCCCTTCAAATCCAAACTCAAATCTCCTCTATAAATTCCTATTAAACCACCAAGTTAATGCCTCTTTAATCCCAATTAATTTCCCCCATTAATCCCTTTTTAAAATTCTATTAATCACCGCTTAATTCTCATTCATTCTATTTCCCCTCTCTCATCTCACCCACATTCTTTCTCTCTAATTCCCTCTTTCTCTCAATTTCTCTAATTCTCTCTCCCTCTCTAATTCTCTCTTCCTCTCTCTCTAAATTTCTCTCCCTTTATCAGCGTCTCATCCTCCCTCACATCAAATCAAGGAACAGCGTGAAGCAGTGAAGAAAAGGAAGGTACGAAGAGCAGCTAGATCGAGTGAAATTATCA
Organism: Agapanthus africanus; assembly: GCA_030015575.1. NCBI lineage: Eukaryota > Viridiplantae > Streptophyta > Magnoliopsida > Asparagales > Amaryllidaceae > Agapanthus > Agapanthus africanus. Next base: position 193,386,790 of record CM057351.1, read on the forward strand.
GATTCCAAAGGACTGAGCCGGTGCTGCGTTCGTGGCGCGATCGTGCTGATACCACGGCAGTATTATTGTCGACACGTCCCCAGACAAGTTCTCTACTTGCTACATGCTAAGTTATCCTTTATTACAAATTAAAATAGTATAGATTCCGTAGTAAATTTTCCTGAAAAGTTATAATACGTAACTGTTCGATGCATGTTCCTAAAGAAAATACTTGTCTATTTTGACGGAATTAGATTGTCCGTCTTGGACCGTGTAGTGATTAATACCCTGTATAAATTTCACTGGATAATACGACGATTACCGACTAAAACGACTACCCCCAAGTTTGCCTGTAAAACTGGAAATTTCCTGTACCTGAAAACTGTAAAAATCACCAAAAATTATATACATACTGAAATGATACTTTCGAGGGCTCCAATCGAAGACAACTCGACGAACTTTGACCCCATGCAAGTTTCAAATTATTTCTGTACTTAAACTGTGACAAAATTTGGATCGGAGTGCGACTCTGGACTGCAGTCCAGAGCGACCCTGTTTGCTGTGTGCTGTCCCGTGATGAGCACCACCCTGTTTCCTTAACCCGTAAGTTACGGAACTCCGCTGTTTATTATAGGTGAATCTGTTATCTAGATAATACAGGTGGTTTCACCCTGTTTCGTCATCATTTACTATTTTATCTGTAATTTAAAAGATCAGGACGCATAACAGTCCCAACAGAATCAGAACTGGCATACTAGTATTGAATAATGTATATCTCCTGACGTGCAGATGCGATTGAAGATCCGTCTATTGCGTTGAAAACCTTACTGAAAACCCTAGATTTCATTCAACTGTAACGTCGCTAAATTCTAATCCCAACTGGGATTAAATTGCGTTGCGAAACGGACTTCCGATTCTGAAACCGGGTTTCCAGCCGTGAACGCTTAAAATGAAATGGCTATAATTAATGATCCTGGAACCCGATTGGCGTGAAACTAAATTAGATGGATAGATAACTGAACATACTAATTATTACATGTTTATCGTTTCGCTAAACTGTACACGTACGATTCATGATAAATCGTGCAAGTGATAGAATACTATTTTTATGACACCTTAATCATGCTTTACATACTGTTCACGCATCATATCATATACATGTCACTGCATTTGATAACCTAGTGATAACGTGCATTACCCAGTGTTAGGTATTAGTGATGATTGTGGCAAGTACGTCAGTGTTCGTGTATCAGTGAATAAGTGAAAGTGATACGTACTTGTACACAATCAGTGAACCTTATTGTTATATTGCATTGTCGACATCTGTGAGACGCGTGTACGTGTGACTATAAGTGGTATGGGACACTTATGGAAGCTCTTGCACGGGTGTCACAGATAAGGCACCAGACACTGCCATTTATCTTAGGTATTAGTCGGGACGTGCTTGATGGAGGTCCTGCCTCCAGTTCTCGCGCAGACTTGTCACAGACCGATTGGTATTTGGGGTTATGGTTAGCGTTTGATGTAGACCACGGGGTGTGGGGTAGTTTGAGTGTGAGTTCAACAGAATCTCGGGAGTCCCATGCCGGCTTATATATTTAGGGAGATATATGGAGATTTACAGGGTATGTGATTATCACCGTGATATACATGTTGGGCCCGTGGTCCCTTGCCCTTGGGTTCTACCCTTGGGTGGAGGACACTCGCGAGTGGTTGACTCTCACACTTGGACTGACGATAGGCTTAGTGACCTGTACAGTGAGACTTAGAGACTGATAGGGATACTGGTATTGATAAACCTTATATACTGTGTTGACTATACGTGGCATATCGTTCTACTGCTTTTACTGTTCCGCTGCATTGATTACTGCATGTTCATAACCATACTGCCATTGATCTACTGTTATATATATATAGTATCACTGTTAGAATTGTCACATGATTTTATATATATTATATTGCTATTGTGTCGCTCTAACGACCTGAGTATGCATGCTCAGTGTGAGGAGAAGATTTAGCCTGGACCGGGACTAGACGCACATCACGGACATCTTGTTTAGCTATCCAGAGTTATATCTTTTGTTTCCCAATCAGGTCAATTCATTTTACTGTTTTGTTCCAGTTACTGCATTTCTCATTACCTGCGCATTATTTACTGTTTACCATGAAAAACTAGAAGCCGAAGTGTGACTACGGCAGGACATTTTCTTGACCGTAGGAGCATGGCTGGCCTTGTCTACCCCTCGTATTCCGTATTTTGGGAAGCGGGGCGTGACAACCTCCTTTGTAAAAACTAGCCCCGAAACGGGTATAGTAAAGCAACATATGATATAAATAAAACATCCCCAAACGGGAGCAAATCACGCCCAAAGGCGGAAACAACCACCACAAGCATATATACGACGCCGTAGTGAAGAAATAGACAGTATAAGTGAAAAACAGCATAAAGCGATAAAATTGCATAATAAAAGCCGGCTCACACGACACCCAGAGTCACAAAATATACAATATCGTCCTCAATGAATCATCATCGTGGAAAAACCGGTGTCCATCAACGACACCCTAAATCCCAATATCTCAGGCGCCGTCCCCCTGATCGGCCCTCATATCCTGTAAATCTCATGGGACCTGAGTGCCCAACAAAGGTACTCGAAAACATCATGAAATACTCGTGTCCAACATCGACACGGAAATCCACATATATCGGGCTCCGTCTGTCCGGATCGGCCCATATCCATCTCTCGACTCCGGTCGATATCCTCCGGATAACCGCCAGGTCCAACCAATCATCGGTAGGCAGTGCTCCCCTGCCAGGCTCACCACCTATCTATACGAGTCTTCTTGACCCGGGGTACCTCACCGGGTCCACCATGTACCCGCAGACGGTGCCTACCGCTCCTCGAATCGGGTATACTCACACAAGCTCTCAGAACCGAGAAAACTCATTGGTGGACGCATCGAAATATCATAACAAGAGAAACCGGGTTTTCAAAACAATGCATGCTTTCTTGAAAATATCCCCACGGTTCTCAAATCCATAAATCACATGAAATCCGTATCTCAATGCATAAATCCATGAAATGAAATAGTATGATAGCTTAATTGAGGAAAAATAATGACATATGAATAGTGACCAAAATATAATTTCAAGTATACACTCATTCTAACAAGTTGTGTTTTTAATTGGAAAGATCTCCATACATACCTCTCATGACCCAAAAAAAAAGGTTCTGGTAATAGTCCATCGAATGTTGAGAAGTGCAAGCCGTTTCTTAAAAAGAAATTAAGTTTTATATACTACTTCAATATTATAAAAAAATATATATGAAAAAGAAAGTAATGTAATTTAAAAAATAATTACTAATGTAATTTTACAAAATAATATAATATTTAAAAGCATTAACTACCATCCTAACAAAGGCTACTTGATCAAGAAATACTTAGCATATCAATAGAAGCAAACTGTAAGAATGTTTGAAGTTAATAATTTGAAGAATAAACACCTTTCTTGGAAAGAAACCCACCTAGAAGTTAAAGCAATTTTAGAGTTTCATACATTTCATTTGCATCGAATTTTAGCAGCAACACAACAGCTAATTACATATAGAAAATGTAAACACCTTTCAGAATAAGAATTAAAGAATGTTTATTGAGCTCTGCCAGATTAGGTTACATTCGACAACTGAAAGTACAGTACACAACTTCCATTTCCTCAACTAATTTTGACTTGTACCGCCAAAAACTGATTTAAAAATATAAAGAAAAATGAAGAAAAAAATGAATTACAGTATATTTGCTCTTATCTTTTGTCTTGCACTATTATTTACATCCATCAATGAATAATTTGACAATCTTCTCATCTCAACACTATATAATAAAGAGAGAAATTTCTATGAAAGTTATTCAGTTCTCTCTCTCTCTCTCTCTCTCTCTCACTCACTCTCTACAATATTAGTGCTCCGATGGCCAACCTGTGATCAACAACATAGATATCAAAATAAACATAGAATATATTAACATTAACTTTAAAATAGAAAAACAAAAGTATCTTGCCTGGGGGAATCTATCATCATTGATGCTTCTGGTTCTGAACTTAAGTTCCCCTCTAAAATGGGTTGTGAACTCATCCAAAATTTCTGCGTCGCATGTTTCAATACCATCATAATCATCAGTGGCTGTTGGAGATGTTTCCGTTTCCTGGAAGGTGAGTATAAATTTTCATGTCAAAGGCAATACTTATTATTATCAGGTAAAACTGAAAGCAAGTAAAAAAAATATGCGTAAGATTCGAATGAGGTGTTTGGTTTGCTGCAGCATGCAACGGAAAATGTGGCATCTGTTACATAATGGAATACTATTGTTTGGATGCTTGCTACATTCATACTGGAAGCTCCCATTTCTGATCTGGGCAAGGGTTCGAGAGAAATGGGAGCTTCGGTAAAGAAAAACTGGCATTTGCATATCCAATATCATCATCATCATCATCATCATCATAGCCTTTTCTCATCAAAACGGGGTCCGCTACGAAGCAAAGATCTGACAAAGTATACGACCGGCTATCAACCTAAACTCCACCCTTTCTTACCAAATTCCTAATTCATAAAATAATGATAAGAGTGGGACTTGGCATAGTCTTACATGACTAGTTGGTATCCTCTAAATTCTCATAACTTATGGAAAAGTCTAAAAAATGATTTATTTGCTATATGGAACTATGTGCAACTCTAAGACATAAATATAGCCCAGAGGAAAATGAAACATATACCAAACATTTGAATATCCAATACATATCTCATATTTAGTTGTGTGCAAAACGTTCGAAGGTGCGAAACTGGAGTTGCAATTTATGTTTTTGACGGCATTGCTGAAATGGTATGCTTTTATTATTTCTTTTGAAAGCTCAACCATAGAGAAGTGGATCCTTTACCAAGTTAATGTAGCCGTCCTACCTAATGCTTAGGCCAAGGAGTCGAAATGGAAAAGCTAGATACAATTTAAGGTAACACCTAAACATTAGTTCTGTTTAGTAAATTGGTTTAGCGTTGTAACTCTAAAATCTTGAAACCTGGTAGGTTGTACGTTCGATACCATCTCGGGACGGAATATTTCTTTACATTTTTTTTCAATGGAAGTTTTTGTAGGTACCTCCTACTTCTTTTAGATCTATATAACCTCCTTAATTCTTAATAATTGTGCCTACAATCTAAAGTTCTTTTAAATTATGGAACACTTTTCATCTATTTGTTCATAGATCGATATTTAAGTGTAGAAATTTAGAATTTTCTCCAGTAAGAAAGTAAAATAAAAGTTTTTGTAGATATCTCCTGTTTTTTATTTTATATTATATCCTGAATTCTAAATAATAGTGCCCACAATCTTGAGTTCTTTCAAATTACAAAAAACACTTTTCATCTATTTTTGCAGGTTAAAATTTTCTTGATTATTCAGTATAGAAATTTTTTTCGGTACATTTATTAAATGAAAGTTTTTGTAGCTACCTCCTTATTTTTAATATTTGTATAACCTCTTGAATTCTTAATATTTGTGCCTACTGTCTTAAGATCTTTCAAATTACGGGAAAAAATATTCATCTATTTGTTCAAAAATCGACATTTAAGTGTCGCAATTAAAAAATTTCTTGATTATTCGGTAAGAAAGTTAAATGAAATATTCTAACTTATTGCATGTTTTGCTAAAATAGATGCAATCTTTTCCCTATGCTTTTTTCTTATCAAATATTCATTAATTTATACTTCATTTATCAATTTTTCATATAATTGACTAAATTCTTTTTTCCTTAGCTTAATCAGGGTTAGATTATGAAAATGCGAGGATTCGAATTATGGACTAAATAGGATTAATTGTAACAGAGCGGTTTTATCATTTGGGGAATGGGTTCTAAATATTTTAGAGGTAAGTTTACAGTATAAACTTTCACCCTATGTAACAGAAGGTCCGGGCTCCGCCGCTAACCCCCATTATCCAAGGCAATTAGGTCAGCATTTGCCAATTGGGCATAGCTCTGCAGTACGTGTTTCCTCTCCAAAGTGAGAGGTTTCCAGTTCAATTCCCGAGAGGGCCGCATCAAAAAAAAAGGTAGGTCGCAACATTTGCTGCAATTCTTTATCGTTTTCCTTTCTTTTTTTCTTTTTTTGCATCAGCTCTATTTCCAAATCCTGATGGGTGTTGTTAAACCAAACATTAGAAATTGAAATGTTTCACAAGTGCTTGATAAAACTCTATTTCTAGAAACCAAACATCCTCCTTAGTTTGTGATAGATTTGTAACACCAAAGTAAGATGAGTATACTAATTCCCTGCATATCACCATTATATTTTAGCTGGATTTCACTAAACTGCCCTTAGGTATCTTAGGTTGTTGCTAAAGTGCCTCAAAAAAATTATAACAGTAAATTCCCTTAAACTTTAGTTTTAAGATAGTTTTCCTTTTACTTAAGTGCCTTAAATGTAGAATTTTAAAATACAATTAAAAAAATTAAGGTAGCTAACTATGCATGTTCACAGTGAAGGGTAGTTTAGTGAAACAAAGCCTTGCAAAAAAAATTAGAAATGCAATACCTTAAATGAACGTGAGAGCATGCGTTCAGGGGCTGCAGCAATTTCTTCATACTCAGCAGCGTCCAATTCGCGCAGGTCATGAGCGTTTAGAAATTTAGGGAGAACATGTTGCCTGATACTAATCAACAAGAAAAATGGCAGAGGAAACAGAATCCCAGCTATAGGTATCCACGTAATTCCAAAACACAGCAGCAAATACAATGTTTGGAAGATTGTAAAGGTTGCTATTGCGTTAAACGGCACAGTCTCCACAAAAGATGCATGATCCCCTTCTAAAATCCTGCCAAGGTTTTTTTTAATAAAAATGGTGTTAAAATACAGCATAATGTATCAAACATTGGGTGATGCTTAAATTGGTAACATTACTGCAATACTGCTATATAAAAAAAGTAAGATATGACGATGTTCGAAGCAAGAATAATCTGTAGGCAGATACTAAGATCCTTGCTTCATACTGCTTAATGCAAGTAGCCAGACATTATTTAAATCCAAAAGAAGAAGAAGTCAAGAGATTCTCCCTACTTCATACTACTGGATGCAAGTGAAAGAGAAAAAGAAGTCGAAGCATTATCCGCATGAAATTGAGGCCGATGTTTTTTTACGATCAATTTCTTTCTCATTTTTCCTGGCTCAAGTTAATGGATATCAATACAAAGTAAAGCACAATTAGCCTACAACATAGCATTGCTAACAGTTATCCAACGGAGATAGTTCATCAACTAATCTTACTATAATAATGCAAAGACTATTTTGCCACTTTATAAAAGCTCAACTAAGAAAGTAGGATCCTACCCTTAATCTCAGAATTTCAACCAATCCACACATCACTTCTTATTCGAAGTTCAAACCTACATCTTATCTCTAACTTGTTTTAGGTTAAGCTTTTCCTAAATACAATAAACCTGCATTGAAATTTTTACCAGATTAAAGGTTATTGGTTTATTTAGAAAATCCATAGCAAATTTTTATTCCACATGCATGGCACATGTTCGTAGAACCTAAGGTTCTCAACTCCTTTACCCCTCTCCCGTTTAATTTTTCACAACGAACAGAACAATCATACTAGGAAAATTGAGCGAATTCTAGAATAAAATCACAAAAGCATTTGCATAGCTATATTGCCTTGACCAACTTACTTAAAACGTCGGCGAGGCGTGATAAAGAGAAGAAGTATTCGTTCCCAGAATTGATTCCCTGGAAGGCTATCGATTGCCATGTAAGCGAAATAACCCCACAAAACGGACGTCGGAATCATTTTGATGACAGGCATCGCTCCGAGACAGGCACCAACAAGAATTGACTGGAACAGATTGGTTAATCTCTGCTCATTCACTCGAACAGGCAAATGGGCCTCGATGTGCTTGTCCGGATCGAATGGACCCTTGAGCTCGACGCTGCTTTCATCTCTCATGACTGAGTCTTTCAAGTCTTTTAGCTCTTTCCCTATGACCACAGTCTGCATAAGATAGAATATTTCCAAAAAATATTCAAACTTTTAGAGGAACCACATGAACTAATATCTAGAATGATACTTAAGAAAGATAATAAGATGATTCAACATTAATTTACAGGGCACCAGAAGTATTTGTACTATTATAAGGTTGTTAAAAGGCTCAATTGAACCATAAAGCATGGGCACAGAAACACAGGGAGCAGATGTAACACAAACACAACATGATATGGATATGACGACCTGGAAAATTACTAGAGATTAAGACATACGGACACACGGGCAATACAAAAATTTGTGTATGTGCATGCGCTTGTGTGCACAAATATAATTTTGTAAGCGAATATAAATTATCAACTGCTAAACTACTACCATAACCACATTCACTTATAACAAATTAACAAGCGAAAAATTACAGCCTAAATTTTACATGTTTCATATAATGTTACATCTATATTCTAAAAGCATCAAAAGACTTTGTCCACCAAAAGAAACTAATGTCCAAGAGAAATACAATACGAAAAACTAATAACACAATAGATCAAAAACTAATTTGTGTGTATACATTAAGTAAGAAACATAAACTAGATGCAGACACAAATCAAGTTATAACATTAAAAAAAATTGGATTACATGTTATCTACTAGGCGCATGTACAATACGCATGATGTGTATGATGTGTCCGAACACGTACATTAAAAAAAATTAAGAGGTGTTCATCCACATGTACCGAACATGTATATGATGTGTCCGACGTGTGTGAAAGCTGTTGGACAAGGATACAATGCACTGTTGCAAGTATCATGTTTCATAGCATTGAGTGACAGGTGACAACCTTTTTTTGTTTTTTAAAAAGAGGTGAATTCTTTTTTTCCCCAACCTTCCACATAACTCCTTAATAAAATTTCATTACATCTCAGTTCTCACTTTTTTTGACAAATAAATAATATTACATCACAAATGTAACTTTTACAGACTCAAGTTATGTTTTAGTCCATGCAAAAACAATTTCAAATTTTTGTTTGCACCTGCTAGCACATGCCAAAAGCTAGTAAACTATAGTTCTGATGGTAATTAAAAACCATAATGTATGGCAATAATGAAATCATCCAAGAATGGTAATCATGACAACATATCACTAATTAGAAGCAAAAAATTGGAGTAGGGAATAATGACCTTCGTTTTTGGTGTCAACACCTCGCTAGGGTGTTCATCCATTTGGATGAACACCTCTTGCATTTTACCATATATTTCTAAGTTGGTGGCTTGTTGCTTTATTCCATCCTTTGCAGTCTTAACCATCTTCTTCCTAAGTAGCTGAAAAGTTTTATTAAAAAAAAGCGGGAGTAAAAACAGGTTACAGATTTATTTTCAATGAAAATGAATGGATGAAGAATGTATATATGACATAAATAACTTTTACAAACCTGCCTCTTAAGAACAGCAAGGCTCTTAGTGTGCATCGGAGATTGAGGAAGAACCCCATTCGAAGGAGGGATTCCTAGTAACGCGCAGATCAAAACCTGAAATTAAAATAGCAGGCATGAACCTATCGTAAATTATTAGGGAAAAAACAATCAATGAAGTTTCTAAGAAATGAAAGAGGACATGAACAGAGTTATACCATGAACCCAAGGATCAAAATGTCATAGTGATACGCTGAAGGATTTTTTAAGTTGAATTCTCTTTGCTGAGCCATTTGTGATGCAACGCTGTGATCAAAAAAATAAAGGCCTGCAACCATCAGGGCAGGCAGAATAGCCGCAAATATGTACATTGGGGGAACTGAAAACAAGTCCTGCAATTATTCAGTTATAATATAATTCAGTATGTCGAAGCTACAAACAAGCATTAATTTATGATGACAAAATATAGCATGTCCGACATCTATACTGAAAACATCATGCATAAACACATTATCATCATCTACCTACATTGACAAGAGCTTGATTTCAATAGAGAAATGGTCAGATTATAGAAACTTCTTCTGATATATGTTCACTATTTCAAATGTGTGACTAAGACTAGGGAGCAACCAAAGGGGAGACCAGGGATCGATTCCTGGAAAGGGAAAAAAATGTGCATCTGTTTCTCAAAGAAGGAAAAATTATTACAAAGGTGTAAACCATCATCACTTACACTAAGTAATTAATTACTTGTCAGTTTAACCAAGAAGATGACTCTTAACAGAGCTAAGCTGAATGGAAGAAAAGGATTTATATACCCATGTAGCCAACTCCAAAAGTTCGGCATATATAGGTCAATAAACATAAGCATATAAGTATATGCTTTTGTTTTATATTTTACAAATGCATGTAAGTATTGTAGCTTACGAAAATTGATAAGACAATTGTTTCCCCCTCATATGCACCAACAGGTTACCAAACAAATAGAAATGTTTTATAATCATCTTTCCCTTCATAAGCACCAATTGGTTAGCTAAAAATTGTTTGATAATCATCTTTTCCCTTTTTAAGACTTCTCCCCTATGAAGCACGGATACTTGTATATACCTCATGAATCGTCCCCGATCGTGTATAGGAGTCCGAAACTCTCTGAATCCTTCGGATTCACTCGAACTTGTAAATGTATCATCAACCTCTATCAAATCGATGCCTCTTATCTTTCTCTCGAAAATTTGAAAGTGCATTGAATATTAAATAATGTCATTATTTATTTATATAATTATATATTTATATGTATAACTTAATATATATTTATATATCTAATTAAAAATCGATATAAAAATCTATCCCGTATCCTAGGTTTTTAGAAAATTGTGAATCCGTTTCGTATCGTATCCCATATGCATATCCATATCCGAACCCATGCTACATAGCTTCTCCCATGGTCTAGGAGAATATGGAAATGTCACCTGGTTATTTAGGATCATGGCAAGACTCTTTTATTATATTTTCTCCAACTTATTACAAGAGGGTCAATACCAGGTCATAAAACTTTACCAAATCTTTTATTAAGCTTCGCTTTCATAGCCAGCCCATTTTGATGGGAAAAGGCTATGACGGCGACAATAATGATGATGATGATATAAAATTGAATATTGACCTTCATGTTCAGTTTGATACATTTGTTCCAATTGAACAAACTATTAATGTAATATATTTTTTTATAGAACATCGCAAACTATTAATGTAGATCAAACATCGCAAATGAGATTAGTAAGTTAAAAATCTTCGTACCTTTGCAACGGTCCAATGCTGCAAGGATGTGGTGTCCCAAGGAAGCGGGCTACTAAGCCTACGAGGAACTCCATTAGGAATACTTTCTGGGGTTGCATACGATAACACCGTCCACACCATAACCACCAAAGGAACGCCATAGTCCGCAATCAAACTTCTAAACCAACCTGCATTTGTCATTCATTTTGTTTAACTTTAGTATCATGTCTTAAAAGCCCCATTCACTATACCAAAACTCTGAAGTTATGATGAGCATTGATAAATATATTTTGTATATTCTAACACACCCTGGCATGTCTAGCGACCTATTTATGTGCTAAAACCCGATTTCTTTTGCACAACTGAACATTTTTAGAAAAACTTAATCCGCTTTAAGTACGAGCCTAGTGAGATTTGAACCTAGGTGAGTCTGATACCATCTAAAACATCCTCGCCACTGACTTTGACATCATGATGATGGCTGATGGATATATTTTTATATTCCGACACCATGCGCAGATAATAATATTGATAGGAAACCGGTCTATAAGAAACCTGTTCCATATCGCCATGCTCTTGCCCTTCTGCTCTTTAGAGATGTGAACAAAACTCCGGCCGAGAATATGATCCCCAATAGTCCATTTGTGTATAGCCATACAAACTGGTTAGTTGATGGATCTTGGTCCTCGCCTTTAGGTTCTCTAAACTCGCTCACTAGACCCTAAGATTGGCAATACACAATTAGAACGGATGATTTCAATTATTTTTATATACAATGGGGTTAATGTTTCCATGAGAATTCACCTTAATGGCCTGTTGCAAGAAAAGTACTGTAATCAACATCCCAAAAAGTTCTCCGGCAACCCTAGTAAATCTGCTAATGATAGAAGCAGCATTGAATATTGCAAGGAGGAACAACATAAGAGCGGTCCAGATCCAGACCCTGCAATATATAAAAGGAAAAAGTTTAAGAAAAATTGGAGTTGAAAAGGGAAAATATCATATTCAGGCTGATTTCATTACCATGAAGTCCAGGCTAAAAACAGATGGGCTCCTAGATCTTCTCGCCCTTTGGCAAAATGGTACATGTAAGAATACATTATAACTGTGGGTTCGGCAACTCCTAATATAAGCATAGGTTGGCCACCGAGTATAGAATGTATGATTCCGCAAAGAGCAGTCGAAGTTAAAGTGTCTACCGTGCTCAGTAATCCGTCTATAACACGAGTTGATATACAAAATCAGATCTCGAAATGGAGATAGAGCTACTTTAACCGAATTTGAAATGTATACACTTACAGACACATTGACTAATAGACTACTCACCTGTATCTTTACTAAGTTGCTCCCCAAAAGCAATTACGGGGAGTGCAGAAGCAAAAAAAATGTACATTGTTGGAGCCAATATCCTAACATTGAAAAACAAAAATCAGTCAAGGTGTAAGAGCTGCAAAAAGATTAAGTGGTGATAAATATGTTAGCTTGTTTTACATTATTGGTATACAACCCCAAAGCTTAAGCTTTTGAGCGAAGTATCTTGGCATGGTATCAGGGCACAAGGTTTCAAGAGGTCCTGACTTCAAACCTCATCATTGTAAATTTAAAAATATATTTATTTACCCTCTATTTCATAAGGCCTTTTCGCATGGCCCAAAGGCCCACGTGAGGGGGACTAGGTTAGTTATGGGGTTATGTTGGCAAGCAAAGCTTTTTGAAAGAGATTTTGACAAAAGTTAATTGAAATAGAGCCATTCATCTATACCTAAAGATTGAGTGTGTTAAGTGCAATTAACCCTAAAGATTAATCAGTGAACTAACCATAGCAAGAGTAACATAGATGATTTTGTTGTTTGATGAATATACCTGAAGCCCGTACGAAATCCTCCAACCCAATCTTGCTTATAGCACACTGCCCTTCCTTTGACATCCTTGATGACCCCCTTAAATGGATTCCCCGTTCCTAAAAGAAAGAATTGATTGGAGAAGATACATTGGTGATAAGGAACAAACACAACTTCATGGATTAGAACTACTCAAGAGCAATAGATAATTCAAAATTTGCTCAAGCAGCTGCATGGGCAGTCAGAAAAACTTTTTGTAAAAAAATAGTTGCACTAATGGACATATTTAATTCAGTGTAAAAGGTGCTGGAGTGTAAATATACTTAAGTTTGTAAACGTTGAAGTATACCGTGACAATACAGAGTTAGATTATATTGAAGAAAACTATGGATGCCCAAGGCAGCCTCAAGTACAAACAATCTAGGATACCTGCTATTAGATTTTTACAAATACCAAAATTTACAAGAATAGATATATTTGCTAATTTTCTCTCTCTTTTTAGCCTATTTCAGGGAAAAGAGCGCAGATAAATCGGAATTTTGACAATATAACCCTACCTAACAATTCATTCCAAAATTTCCTAAAAAGAACAACTCGCTCCAATAAATTTATTCTAGGATATATTACATACAATAATCCAAGAAAAGGACTTGCCACTCACATCTATGTCCTGCTTGGGCTAGTCATCTAAAATACCATACATCTCATATTTATTCACATGGTCTGCACGTGACAAGTTTGAGACGGAAAAATCCTCCTCTTGCTCGTATCAAGGCAACCATTAGATAAACGGGGCGGCGTTTTGAAGATTTTATTTGGTAATAGTCACAATGTGATCCATTTGAACAAGGATGAGTGGATTTTGTGATGTCAGTACCTCTCATAGTGTGAAAGGGGGTAATATGTGAAAATTCTTTTCTTGAGGAAAGTATCCCTAAGTATAGCCATACAAGAGATGATATTGTCACCATAAGACCTAGGGCTGATTGCGCAAAACCCTGCAGTTTACCCATATAGCAATTGTTGGTGCACCTACTCAGACTTTCCAAAGTCGAGTGCCGTTTGACTATATGTCTCCGACCAATCCACGTCTCTCTTAACTTATTTTTCTACTGTTTAGAGTATAATTCAAGTGTTTTCTTAGAATTTTAGTTGACGGCCAGAGGGGATGTTCTTGATAATAATTTGCTTGTAATTGAGCTCTAGAGGGTGTATAGTTTTATAAGTGCTATAAGGAGTAAATACCAAGAGGACTTGAGCAATTAACCCTATGTTTCATAGGGAATTTCTCGTGCTCGTTATATTACACAATAGCTACATTGCAGAAAAATTGGTGGCCTCGTGCCGATTTAGGCCTCTACAACAGGCTCTATCTACTTCATCATAGAAAGGTTAGTGCATTGGTAAATTGAATATTGATGCACTCGGCCCTTTCAAGATGAAGGGAAGGGGGAAAAAACAATCTGAGTTAGCATTTAAAGCTTGAATGCAAAAATAAAACTTCATAAAAATGAAACTCAAATATTCATTTCGTAACGGTGTATTTCACTAATTGCACAATTGGCTGGAAATTGCCAAAGAAACAAAAGGGAACCTTTTGGCAAATGTCGTTATCCACGCAAAATCCTCCATGAGAAATTTGACATAACTTAGGAGCTAGGCCTAGAAAACTATAGACAACATAAGGGACTTTCACGATCCTAATCAACCCATTTACGAAAAAGACGATAGATTTGATATATGGAAGCGATCTATAACACATTGTTACAGCATTAGGTTTTCGACAAAATATGACAAAATATAACAAAACAATTAGATATGTAAAATGTAAATCTCCTAGATTAAATCAAATTATATATATATATATATATATATATATATAGAGAGAGAGAGAGAGAGAGAGAGAGAGTAGAAGGAACAATACCCATGTCTCCAACAAAAAATCAAAATCCTGGGCTCTTTTCTCCCCAAAATTAAAAGGGAAAGAAAAAAGGGTCAAAGAATGAAAAAATAAAGAGGAGAAAGAGAGAGAGAAAGAGTCTTAAAAGCATAGAGGAGGCCGCGGTAACTCCTTCCTTATGCTCACCGGAGGGGAGCGTCAGACCATCGCCCTCTCTCCCCTCTCTCTCTCTCTCACTTTCTCTCTCTAAAATCTTCCTGTTTCTCTCTCTTCTCAATTGCGCCTCTGGTTTTTTTAATCTCGTTGCCCCCTTCTCGTTCTCCCGCCCTTTCTAAACTGGACCCCACAACTCTCGGTAGGCCCCACGCTCCAATCGACAGGTACGGACACGTGGAGGTCATCTGGTGGTTCCGTTCGGTGCCAGGCTGAGCGAGACGCGATCTCGTCTTTGCTGTTGGATCTCATTTATGCGATGCAATGATTTAATCGATTATTATTTCATGCATGCCATTTTGAGCGCGAGATTAGTGAGATACCAACATTAGGATTTTGTTGCTTACTAAATGTGGTAGCTTGATTTATGGCTGCATTTCTCATAAAATTATTAGCAAAGGAAAAAAAAATTTGGATCTCGATATTGCTGGCCGGCCAAAAAGACTATAGGATTGCTGCTCTAAACCCAAATAACTTGCCAAAAAATTCCTGATGTGTATATTTCATGTATTGATGTCTTATAATATTTCTAATCCCTTTTCTGCTTATTAAATATCCATAAATTCCTAGTGTGTGTGTGTGTTGGGGGGAGGGGTTGGATGATATTTTAGTACAATAGCTCTGATGTAGTTTATGATATTTCTATGTAATCTGTAAAGTTCATGTTATTTATTGAAGGGTTGTTAATGAGCCAAACGAGATGAGCTCTATATTGTTCGTATTTGTTCAATATTTTAAACGAGAACAAAAACATGTTCAACCTCGGTTTGTTATTTTTGAACAAGCTCTCGCCCAGCCTGAGCCAAGCCTCGGGTTTTCCTGAGCCTATTTGAGATCTAGAAAAATAGCAATAAGAAATTACAATCATATGAGAAAATCACAATGATGAATAATACATATTTGACAAATTTGGAGAGGGGAAACATAAAATTATAATCATATGAGAAAATCATATAAATGAGTCCAAAGCTTGTTTAGAATGGATCCAAATCTAAAGTTATTAATTGATCTAAATTTTTTAATATTCTAGCATAACAATATTTGGCATATATGATATGAGTCTCAAGTTAACATGTATGAAATTGATGATTATGATCTTCCTTTAAAATTTTAAAATTTATTTTTAATAGCACATCAAATAAGATACAAACTATTCAAACCTAAAGGAGCTAAGCTCGAGCTTGCTATGTTCATGGTCATTTGTTTATTTCACCAAGCTTAGATTTACGTTCAACACGAGCTTGTTTAGTTGTCGAATGAGAAAATACCTTAGAGAGGGGTGAACAAGATGTTTATAATGTATGTGGCAAATTTTTAAAATGACTAACTTACTTTAAAAAGGATTATTAAGTTTCCGCAGAATATATTTAAAATAAGTTTTTTAAACAAAGAAACTTAAGAATGATAATTGCAAAAATAGCAAAATAAAATAAAAAGAAGAAATCAATCACAAACATAAGGATATATTGATTTGGGTTCACCACCTCCTGTGGCTGTCCCCGACTGAGTCTCCTATTCATGATTTTTTCCACTATATGTGTGAAGTACACAAGCCCCGCTTCACAAGGATATGAAGAAACAAGATATCTCTCTTCATAAAGATCAATCACTTAGGCTTGTATTCCCTAGAAAACAAGTCTCCTTTCTCTCTAAACCGTGATTCTCTCGGAAAGACACACTTTCCTCTCCAGTCCACATCTCTCTAGGAAGATCTCTTTTTCCACTACGAATTTACAATTCAAGTGAAAGAAGAAGCATCTCTTTTCTTGGATTACAAATAGCTTTTATTACATGTTTGGTTTCGGTGCCCGCGCCGCGGAAACCGCGACCGAGGCAGAAGCGAAAACAAAATTTTTAGCGAACACCAAACACCCGTAAAACCCAAGATTCGATCCATAGACCTAAACTAACTAACTAAAAGTGCAAGGCTTGAGAAATTACAAACTTTGTCGCGTGTCCACCCAATTGTGGAAGACCCTTCTAGGCTCGTCGCCGCCAGGATCGCGTTTGAGTATCGACCACCCTTACCGAAAACGATCCACCCGAGAGAAACCGGAGAAGGCTCTAACCGATGATCCAAGCTCGCTAGGTTTGGATGGTCGGTGATGTAGGAATATTTCACTAAATTTTCTCTCATGAACCATGCTCAAAAGGAGAGCAAGAAGAAGAAGGAGAAGATGGGAGAATGAAACCATGAAGCATGAAACTCAAGTGAAAAAACATCAAATCTTGAAAACGAGGACGGCTTGCCTTTTTACAACCATGGTGCAATAGTGCACACAAATGATTTTATCATTTTAAAATCTCCAAGCAATACCTCTCTACATGCATGCACCATGCTTCATAACTCCTCATTTCCACCTCATTACCTTATTTGATTTTCCAAATGAAAATAAAAAATGAGGTGTCCATCTTCTAGAAGTATTCTCGTATAAATACGGAATACTTCACCTGGTATATATCGCTACATATACGCGTATCCGTATAAAAATACGGATAGCACTAAAGAGAGAAAATGAATAGTGAACAATAATACTAAAATATATGTATCAAAATACATATATAAATTATTAAATCAAAACCTGATTTAATAATCCGGCTTAATCCTAAGCCGGCTAGTATTATCAACCGCCCGATTAAAATCCGTGTATCCCGTACACGTATTTAATCGGACCCCTGTACGTACCAACGTACGGCTCCTACATCTGTCGCCTGAACCGGGAAAACCTTCTGTGTAGGACTCTAAAGACTCGACAATACGCCGGCAGCGGGTTTAACCGCAAGCACGTCAGCGGCACTAGCTGTACGTAACGGCCATCCAGATACTTGTTGAAAGGGGGGTCGACAATCAAGTGCGTCCTTATCCTACCGAGCCTGAATGTGACAATCTCCGTACAGTCTGGTCTCTTCGTCAAAGAGTATCGCATATAGGGCTAAAAGTAATCCATTAGTTCATCTCAATATCATCTAAGTAGTCATTTCTAGAAAACTTGACTTCTTAGTTAACTCTTGAGAAGAGTTTGAAGCTTGTTCCATAACTCTCGGGTGGATCATCTACGTCTTGAGGTGACCGGAGATCGAGGGCATTGCAAGCATCCAAGGAGCTTAGGAGTCGCATCCAAACGAAAACCCGAAGGACCGATTCTCAAGGTATAACCCCCTATCAGAGTAGATAAGATATCTAAATAAGGTTTCTAATTATGGTTTAGCACAAGATCTAGGTTTAAAGTAGGTGTTGCATGCAAGAAAATTATTTTTTGCCACTTCCGCCTCCTCATAAGCGTTGTGAGGGTATGCAACATCCACTAACATGGCCTTAGTGCAAGTGGGAGATTGTTAGTGAGATATGCCCTAGAGGCCATTATTGTATTATACTGGATTGTATATTACATATTGGAAGCTTGGAATATTCACAGTTATAATAATAATCTTGCTTAAAATGGTAGTATGCTACCTGGTTTGATTTTACCTCAATATGTGCATGTGTTTCTTTTAGCATATCGCTTATACATATTAGTAGAGCCCTTAGAATCTTTGCTTGATTACTAGCATTGTCATGACAGTCACACTAGTAGGGGCTGGGTAGTCTATAAGCACATCCTTATACAGGTCCCTAGTCGTAGGATTATCGAGACGGGGTATCGATACTCCGGATTAGACTAGTGTATACGCTTCTCAGCCTCAGTGAGTGGATCCGCTCCAATGTTTCTATCTTTATCTCTCTATATCTCAACTTCGCGGAGAAAGACTATCTCCCGAAATGAGCAATACCTCTCTTAGAATTGTAAGTGCACGGCGGCGCCCCGGCCGTCAATCCGACGCCGGAATGCGGAAACGAAACTTTTCTAAAAACTAGAAACCGGCACCACCGCGCACTAAAAATCCCGGATCGGGCCATTAACATAACCCTAGCAAACTAGAAGATGGGGTAGAAAGCTATACCGAGCGATCCGTGTCCTTCGGTCTTCGGCCTCCACTCCGATCTTCTCGCGGAATCTTCGATCTTCACTTCCTCGTCGGAACGGGCACCACATCGCCGGGTTCTTTTACGGGCTCCCATCTCTGGACCGAGGCAACTCGCACAAGAAGTTGGCAAGCCGACGTGCCCAAGAAATGCTGTAGATGAAGTGTAGAATCGTATATCTCAATTGGGGTTGTGAAGTTGCCTTAATGGATGGAGGTGAAGAATGGAAATGAGCTTATGATTTTTGGTGTAAGCCAAAATGATATGAGATGAATATTTTGCCAACCACAACCAAAAAGAACTCTCATCCTCACACCAAAGTGGCCGGCCCTCTTTGATGATAGAATGAGAAGAGAAAGAGAAAAGACATATACCAATATGTGAAGATAATTATCAAATTATCTCACATCAAAAACTTATCAAATCCTAATCAAACCCCATCACCATTAATGCAAAGGATAAGATTAAAATGGAATCTAATGATGCTAGTCATATCATAATCCAGAAATACAAATAACCCCCTCCACAAAGGTAATTTGCACAACTGCAAATAACCCCCTCCATCGGAAAAATCCGGCCGTGAAGGAACAAAGAAAAACTGGCCGGAACAGAATGCAAACTGGCAACTTCAGAAAACTGATCCCGTAATAAATAACAGGAAAACCCCGCGACTGTATATACATACCCGCATTTGTATTCCCACTGAATACAAATGCAAAGAGACAAAATCTACACTGTATAATACTAGGATCCGGCTTAAACCAAAGCCCGCCAGTATTATCCGTCCGATCAAGATCCGTGCAATACTGCACGTATCTGATCGAACCCTGCCATATCTCCATACGGCCTCTACAGCGTTTCGCCCGAAACTTGAGAAACTGGTCTGTGGGGGACTCTAAAGACTCGTCAATACTTTGGCTGTGGATTTAACCACTAGCATGTCAGAGGTATTAGCCATACGTGACGGGCTACCAGGTATTGACCAAAAGGGACGTCGATGAGCGAACTCATCCTGACACCCTACTGAGCTTGTCAGTGACAATATCCGTACAGTCCGGTCCGTTCGTCTATGAGCATCGCATGGCGGGCATAGGGGGTTGGTAAAAGTCAGACCCCCAAAAGAGGTACAAGTCGTGTCGGAGTGTAGCCCAGAACACCCTGAGATACTACTGGAATACCTACCAGTAAATTTCCTGCCTTGGACAAGGACTTCATGTAATGGCTCTCCTAGACACAGCGCGACCTCACCCCCAATACCGGGAGAGACGAACCCCTGCAGATCCGCTCACTGCCTCCATGTGGCTCGGGACCGTACCCAACTAAAACCTGTTTGCACGTCTCCTTTGAGCGTGGTAGGGTAGTAATCAAAGCACAGTGGGAACTCACACGAGACAAATGACGATCTCAGGTCGATGAACTAACCTGTACACATGTCACCAGGGAACTGCTATCTGACGTCAGGTATAAGACCAACTAGCATGTTCCCGGCGAGTCCTGTCCGGTGTACTCATAACCCAATGAGCACCTGTATACATCTTAGGTGAACCAACTGACACCAGTGGCTTGTGAGACCGGCCACCGCCCCTCGTCGGGGTCTCGACTGTATACACTAGTCTACTCTGGAGTATCGATGCCCTGTCTCAAAACCCCCACGACTAGGGACTTTTTAAGGATGTGCTTATAGACCCCAGCTCCCACGTATATGATCGCCCTCATACTGCTGGTAGTCAAGCAAGAATCCTAGGGGCTCTATCAACGTGCAATAGTGACCTGTAAGGTCACCTAAAGCAGTACACGATGATAAAGATAAACCAGATAGCATACTATCATCTTGAGTAAGACTGTCCTACCGGTATAGGTCCTCCCTCAATCATTGCAATCACGTGCCTGTGATCCAATAATTGACTCTGAGGGCACTATCTCCAACAATCTCCCACTTGCACTCAAGGCTAATTATTGCGATGTCGCATACTCACAGCCCGTGTGATACCGAACACCCAACTCCTCTACTAGTCAGTCTCACAAAGCTCATTTACGAAACTATTGCGTTCGAGGAATAGCCTCAGTGAGTGGATCCGCTGTGATGTTTCTTTCTATGTCTCTCTTTATCTCAAGTTCGCGGAGAAACCCATCTCCCGAAATGAGCAATACCTGTCTTAGAATATATTTGGATGTCTGATGGGACCTAGTTCATAAGTGAACTCCAAATCCAAACTTCTTAGACTGTATCGTCAACTGAACTTAATCAGTATCCTACGCCATGCCTCCCTCAGTATCCACCTGGACCACCTGTCCAAAATACTGCCCCTCGTTAGAGGGAAAACTATAACTCTGACAGCTACTCTGTCATCCAGGTCACCTTGGAAGCCTGGAATGATAACTGTCTCCCAAAGGAGGCTGCTGTTATCATTTCCATAGAACATCAACTTATGTTCTAAAACTGCTTCCGATCGTTTCTCCAGGATTGGATCAATATCAACTTATTGCACCTACTGCAAAAACAACATCTGATGTGGTACTTGACATCTCATGATTGACTTAATTGCCTAAGCAAGTGATCTGCCAATCATGCACATCCCTCTCCCCTTTAGTCTGTAAGACACCTTTAGAGAGGGTGACTCCATCACCTGCAGGTACACTACCGTGCCAGGAGTCGTCCTTTCTAAAACACCTTTAGAATGCTGTCTAAGTACCCTGATTGGGACACTTCCCAAATCTATATCTAAAACTATAGATCTAGTAACCAGAATGTCTGATATACAAGTCCCTTGTGGAGAAACCACTGTGTGACAACCAAAGTATAACCGATCGTAGTATAGGAATTTCACTTCCTACTCTGTGTATGTCATCCAAATACCAGGACATCACACCCTACTACCTTCTTAACAGATCCATCTCCTATTCTGATGAAGTCAAACCTATGACTGTCATATCAGAAATAGATGATCTATCTCCGCTACATCTGCTTTAGTCTATAAATAGACATAAGCCACTTGTCCACCAATGTTTCCGCTGCTCCCACTGACTACGACAACCCTCTGGCAGAGTCATATACACGTAAACTTCTAAAGCTAGTTTAGAACGACGCTATACT
Organism: Agapanthus africanus; assembly: GCA_030015575.1. Lineage (NCBI taxonomy): Eukaryota > Viridiplantae > Streptophyta > Magnoliopsida > Asparagales > Amaryllidaceae > Agapanthus > Agapanthus africanus. The sequence continues at coordinate 193,408,988 of CM057351.1, forward strand.
CATCCTCCTGCCGGGTCTCGCAGCCTGGAACAACAGCAATGTCAAGTCTGGGTAAACAAGAACCTCCCTGCCACCGTCCTTGAGGCTACCGGAGTACCTCTCGGGTGCCTGAGGTTACCCACCTTATCTGTGGAGTGGCCAATGGAATGTCAAACCAGATTGAATCTTTAGGTTCTTATCAAATTTTCAGTAATCGTTTACGGTTCTGGAATCACTTCCAGTTCTACCATACTCCCACTACTGTTTTCTGAAAAAATCCATTTTTATTAAAACTGTGGCGAGTCAAGAACAATATCACTATTGATCTTCCAGATGGTAGAAAGTCAACCCTCGTCATAGCCCGGGTCAACCCACAAGCAGCCATTACAGAAACGTGCCTTGAGTTGTCCAGAGTCTGGTTTTAAGCATAAGCTGGACAACTCCCCGTACCTTAACAATGTCAAGATATGAACTGTTCTATATCCAATACAGAAACAGAGGAACTGATTTAATTGAACTAGATTCAAATCATGCAGCTGTCTCCAGTGCATGTCAACTAAATGGAAAGAGGCCGATCAACGTTACTCAGCTTAGGAGTGCTTCCAATTATGAGTAACCTGAAAGAGAAACAAGTTTCTCAAAACTATTAACTGAATACCATACACAAGTATCTACATCTTCGATCACCTTGAAGAATCCCGATACTTGCAATACCTGGTTCTCTACTTTACTCTTATACCTATAACTTTTCAAAACTCAGACCTTGTGTTTCTACGAAACACTTATCCAAGAACTGGAGAAGTCATAAGTAAACCGAATATAGTACGAGGACCAACCCCTCCGTCCTAATGGACACTGGACAACATACAATACTCTGTATAAGTCCCCTGAGTCTAATAACTCATTCCGTGTGTGTCGTAGGTTGAAAACTGTACTTATGGTTAGGAAGAATTACACCGCTGTTAAATGCTCCTTACCTAACCATCCACTAATATAGGTAAATGTCATGGACATAATTTCAAAAAGTTATATCTCACTCTATAAAAATAAACGTACAGATATATCAATTTGAAATTGGTGCATAGCAACGGATATTCAAAACCAAATATTTGCCGTCCGGCAAACAGCCCAGGCGATTTCCTCAAATATCACCAATTACAACGAATTCCGATATAATGAGGACAATCACCTAATTCCTAATAATTTACTCCCACTCATCATCAGTAAAACCATACAGATGTGAGAATCATACCTGGTAAATACATACCCTGGAGTAAGTGTCTAATTGGGAAATCAGTTTTCTTTTAACAGTACACAGTGAAACTGAAACATTGAAATGTTTCGTAGGGTTATCCGGGTATTCCTAGTAATGCCTCTTCCATTATCTAGATTCACAACTGTAACTGTGTATTTCTTTGCCATCTCTCCAAATCCCTTCATATGTCTTTAGTCATTACCTTCTGTACACCCCTTTAGGCCAAATGGTTTTCTTCCTTCCCTACCGCTCGGCACCAGCCTATGGTTTGGAAGAAGACTATCTAATAAGAATAATGGGTGTATTGTCCTAATCCTAGGAACCCTCGCAATGCAAGAGAAGGTGAAGATAAAAGACAACTGAATAAACCTTATTCCTATTTCTCCTGAACCAGAATCCATCCCCGAACTGGAACAAGTTCCTTTCGAGTTCGTATATAACCATACGATGGAGTATCCAATAAACTGTGGATCTTCGTAGTGATACGGAGCGTCCTGGAGAAATACAAAGGTGAAGTGGGAGTGGTAATGAAATACTTGGTTTGGTCGTGAATAGCAGTCGCAGTTTACTTTGCCCTCTTACTAATCCCTTAATTTGTCTTAACTTAATACCTTCTGCACACCATCGTTATGCTAATTGGTTTTCTTCACTCCCCACCGTTCGGCACCAGCCTAAGGTTTGGAAGAAGACTATCCAATTTGCGTAATAGGTGTACTATCTCCTAAACCAAGGAGTACTCGCAACCTGAGAGAAGGTAAAAGGAAAAGACAACTGAATAGTCCTATTCGTTTTCTCCAGAACCGGAAACCATCCTCGAATAAATTCCTTCGAGTTCGTATATAACCATACGATGGTTTTATCCAATGGAAGTGGACGTCCGTAGTAATACGGGGTGTCCTGGAGAAAAGGGTAAAAGTAGGAATGGCAATGAGGTTTGCAACTCTGACAATCCAAAAACCAGTCTTATAAGAAGGTTCGGTCAACTTGGTCACTGAGTCATAATCTAGGGTCGGGTCATGGTCGCTGCCAAAGAGAGAGAGAAAAGAAACATTCAGCGTGCACTCTAACCTAGATCAGAATAGTTATCACTTTATCTAATCAGGAAACCTCCTACTGTAACATCAAATTCTTCTCCAAACCTGAAAGAAGAATTAGTCGGGATCACCCGAGGAGTAAACCAACTCATCAGTGGGAATCAGGATCCAACTATCATCGCATGATAACGTGATGGAATCCACTCACGTTATCACACTCCAGAAGGTATGCGCATATCTGGCAAGTTTCAGTTTCTTTAGAAATGCCCGATGTGATTTTTACCCCTAGGACCCAAGTGACCTTGACACAGTCAACAAATCAAAGAGTCCTAGTCAAGTTCAACCCGTCATTATCCTGGATTGCATTAAACCCACCCGTACAAGCCCTTGACACAGTCAACAAGGTCGTACGACTGTCCTAACCAATCCCATTAATATGCCACAAACGAACACTACTTAGCTACCGTACACTACGCCTTGACACAGTCAACAAACGCAGCACGAATACTAAGTAATGCTTGTAAGAAATGACGGAGGGCTACGTCTAGTTTTTGGTGAAAAACTTTTAACGTAATGAACTTGATATCGTTGAAGGAACTGCATAGCATTTTATAAAAATATAGCGATGAAAACCTTTGCTAAAGAGGTCACTCCCGGTGAAGGGATCTCGGCTCTTTCCCCGTAGAATGAGCTGCAGGATATTCCAACTGAATACCACGATGCAAAGCAAAAGTAATCGACTATAGTGAAGTTATTGCCCTGACGCAAACTTCTGTCCAAGGGGTCACTAACGGTGAAGGGATCTCGGCCCTTGCCTCGTCGACTGAGGTGCTGGATATTCCAACTGAATATCACTGTGCAAAACAAAAGAGAACGCCCTTGCAATAACAGCTTTTTGAAAAATGTTCCAACAACATCATAATAGGTTTGTTTAGCTTGCATTGATCCGAATCAACGCAGTCCCATCAATTGATCACACCACAAAGAACGAAAATAATGATGTACGTAAATGCCATCTGCATTCGCCACTGGGTCCCGTCATCACCCGTTAGGTTACTTAACTAACGACAGAGCGGGGACTGGACTAGCGCGGATGCAAAACATATACAACATCTACTAGTATATATATCAATATATAATATTCGTTCAAGGCGTGATAAAATGCAACATCACAGAAATGTAATAAGCATCACAGAACAATACAGATATCTGGGATCCTCGGGTTTCATAGAGCCGCTACTGAAACCCGACGTTCCCCTGGTCGTGTGGATAGCCTGTGCAATGAAATCATAGACCCCTACGGGCACGGCAAGTTACCCGCCAAAACCTGAAGCGAGGCAGCCTCCTTCAGCAACGTGAATGGACCACCCAGCACTTCACGGAATCCGGTAACTTGGGCACCCCTCCTTGGGTCAACCTGTACCCCCTACGGGTGCGGCGAATAGCCCGCCAATTCTAGAGTGAAGCCCCCTCAGTCTCAATGCCATGAGATGCGGGCCCGTTGCCCTCTAGAACCCGGCTATCCGTGCACCCCACCTTGGGGTAATCCTAGTACAGAAAGTAAAAATATACATACAACGGGTACATCGACCTCAGCCCGGTCGTGCCCCAAAAGAATAATATACAAACAGGCAGTAACGGCAGTCCACATGTCGGACGCTCGCCCCGCAATATCAAATGTATATAAATAACCAAACTATACTACCATTGCATCCAGGCTTTCCCCCACGACTAATCCGCAACATCACAGCACAACACAAAACATCAACGTGAATGTCACGTTCGCAAATCCGTCTAAAAGGGCTATAGCAGATGACTGGATTTACCGATCGAGTAACATTCACGGTCGCAGATATAATGTAAATACTGTGAACTAACATGTTTTAAAAAATTTCGATCGACAAAGTTTCCCAAAGTGGGCCCCAAGTACAACTGCAGCACTCAAAATAATCTGGGCCCAAAAAGAATATACCAAAGACCCTATTTCCAACTCAGAGACCTACTGTAGAAAATTGGTGCAGTGAAGCCACTGTTCCGCGGCGGAACCGCGGCCAAAGTGGAGTTAAGGCCGCGGTTCCGCAGTGCTACAGTAAAATCAGGGTACCAATTTTCTTCAGTGATCTCAAAAAACCCTGCACGCAATTCTGCAACACACCAAATAATTTTTAGAGCAAAAATGAAAATTGACAGAAAGTGCAATATTGAAAATTGTGGTTTTTGGAATTTCCGTCCGATCGAAGTTCTAAACACGTTAGATCAAGCTAGACTAGGTTAATGGCCTGGCTCTGATACCACTGTAAGTGCACGGCGGCGCCCCGGCCGTCAATCCGACGCCGGAATGCGGAAACGAAACTTTTCTAAAAACTAGAAACCGGCACCACCGCACACTAAAAATCCCGGATCGGGCCATTAACCTAACCCTAGCAAACTAGAAGATGGGGCAGAAAGCTATACCGAGCGATCCGTGTCCTTCGGTCTTCGGCCTCTACTCCGATCTCCTCGCGGAATCTCCGATCTTCACTTCCTCGTCGGAACGGGCACCACATCGCCGGGTTCTTTTATGGGCTCCCACCTCTGGACCGAGGCAACTCGTGCATGAAGTTGGCAAGCCGACGTGCCCAAAAAATGCTGTAGATGAAGTGTAGAATCGTATGTCTCAATTGGGGTTGTGAAGTTGCCTTAATGGATGGAGGTGAAGAAGGAAATGAGCTTATGATTTTTGGTGTAAGCCAAAATGATATGAGATGAATATTTTGCCAACCACAACCAAAAAGAACTCTCATCCTCACACCAAAGTGGCCTGCCCTCTTTGATGGTAGAATGAGGAGAGAAAGAGAAAAGGCATATACCAATATGTGAAGATAATTATCAAATTATCTCACATCAAAAACTTATCAAATCCTAATCAAACCCCATCACCATTAATGCAAAGGATAAGATTAAAATGGAATCTAATGATACTAGTCATATTATAATCCAGAAATACAAATAACCCCCTCCACAAAGGTAATTTGCTCAACTGCAAATAACCCCCCTCCATCGGAAAAATCCGGCCGTGAAGGAACAAAGAAAAACTGGCCGGAACGGAATGCAAACTGTCAACTTCAGAAAACTGATCCCGTAATAAATAACAGGAAAACCCCGCGCTGTATATACATACCCGCATTTGTATTCCCACTGAATACAAATGCAAAGAGACAAAATCTACACTGTATAATACTAGGATCCGGCTTAAACCAAAGCCCGCTAGTATTATCCGTCCGATCACGATCCGTGCAATACCGCACGTATCTGATCGAACCCTGCCATATCTCCATACGGCCTCTACAGCGTTTCGCCCGAAACTTGAGAAACTGGTCTGTGGGGGACTCTAAAGACTCGTCAATACTTTGGCTGTGGATTTAACCGCTAGCATGTCAGAGGTATTAGCCATACGTGACGGGCTACCAGGTATTGACCAAAAGGGACGTCGATGAGCGATCTCATCCTGACACCCTACCGAGCCTGTCAGTGACAATATCCGTACAGTCCGGTCCGTTCGTCTATAAGCATCGAATGGCGAGCCTAGGGGTTGATAAAAGTCAGACCCCCAAAAGCGGTACAAGTCGTGTCGGAGTGTAGCCTAGAACACCCTGAGATACTACTGGAATACCTACCAGTAAATCTCCTGCCTTGGCCAAGGACTTCGTGTAATGGCTCTCCTAGACACAACGCGACCTCACCCCAATACCGGGAGAGACGAACCCCTGCAGATCCGCTCACTGCCTCCATGTGGCTCGAGACTGTACCCAACTAAAATCTGTTTGCACGTCTCCTTTGAGCGTGGTAGGGTAGTAATCAAAGCACAGTGGGAACTCTCACAAGACAAATGACGATCTCAGGTCGATGAACTAACCTGTACACATGTCACCAGGGAACTGCTATCTGACGTCAGGTATAAGACCAACTAGCATATTCCCGGCGAGTCCTGTCCGGTGTACTCATAACCCAATGAGCACTGTATACATCTTAGGTGAACCAACTGACACCAGTGGCTTGTGAGACCGGCCACCGCCCCTCGTCGGGGTCTCGACTGTATACACTAGTCTACTCTGGAGTATCGATGCCCTGTCTCGAAACTCCCACGACTAGGGACCTTTTAAGGATGTGCTTATAGACCCCAGCTCCCACGTATATGATCGCCCTCATACTGCTGGTAGTCAAGCAAGAATCCTAGGGGCTCTATCAATGTGCAATAGTGACCTGTAAGGTCACCTAAAGCAGTACACGATGATAAAGATAAACCAGATAGCATACTATCATCTTGAGTAAGACTGTCCTACCGGTATAGGTCCTCCCTCAATCATTGCAATCACGTGCCTGTGATCCAATAATTGACTCTGAGGGCACTATCTCCAACAAGAATTTGTCTGGATATCTAATGGGACCCAGTTCACAAATGAACTCCAAATCCAAAAAACTTCTTAGACTGTATCATCCACTGAATTTAATTAGTATTTTGCGCCATGCCTTCTCAGTATCCGCTTGGACCACATGTCCAACATACTGCCCCTCAAAAGAGGGAAAACAATAAATCTAACAGTCACTCTGTCATCCAGGTCACCTTGGAAGACAGAAATGATAACCGCCTCCTGAAGGAGGCTCCTGTTAACATATACCAAGAACATCCACTTATGTTCATAACTGCTTCTTTCTCCAAGATTGGATTAATATATACTTATTGCAGCCTGTGCAAAATCAATATCTGGTGTTGTACTTGACATCTCATGATTGACTCAATTGCCTAAGCAAGTGATATGCCAATCATGCAATCCCTCTCCTCATCAGTCTAAAAGACATCTCTTTAGAGAGGGTGACTCCATCACCTACGGGTACACCACCACGCCAGGAGTCGTCCATTCTAAAACACTTTAGAATGGTGTCAAGTATCCGAATTGGGACACATCGCAAATCTAGATCTAAAACCATAGATCTAGTCACCAGAATTCCTGATATTTTATCCTTATCCTAAGTGGAGAAACTACCTTGTGACAACCACAGTATAACCGATCGTAGTATAGGACGATCTCTTCCTATTAAGTGCATGTCATCCAAAAACCAGGACATCACTCCCTACTACCTTCTTACCAGGTCCATCTGTTGTTCTGATGAAGTCAAACTCTATGACTGTCACATCAAAACTAGATGATCTATTGTAACATTTCAGAAATATAAAAATATTATTTTTGGAAATTTAATATTAAAATAATATATTTCGAGAAAACTATTCGATTTGCCAATAGGGATTTTTCGTAAAAGGGTATAAGTATATACCAATATTTGGAAATTTATCGGAGATTAAAATGATTTATTTATTTTAATGATATTTATCGGATTTTTGGTCAAATCCGTATTTTTCCATTTTTCATGACTTATGCATATTGTTATTTTGTGTTTGTGACTTGTGTTGTAATTGTGAGTTTGTGAGAAAAGAAAAGAGAATAGAAAAGAAAAGCAAAGGAAAAGAAAATCAAAGAAAGAGTGTGTGTGTGAATGGAGTTGTGTATGAAAAACAAAAGAGTTTGATAATTAGTGAGAGGTGAGTGTAGAGGAAAGATATTTGTGAAGAGAGTGAGGGTAAGAGAGAGAGAGGGTTACTTGGCTGCCCCAATCCTTCCTCCTCCATTGTTTTCTCCATGGTTCTTCATCTCCTTCAATTCCCTGCTACACCAATGCATCATCTCCATTCCATTCTCAAAACCCTATACACCCTTCATTAAAAACATGCACAATACCATTCTAAACCCTTAAAACCTTTCAAGTTTGGATTTTGAAGACTTTAAGCAGCTCTAGAATTTTCCTAAGTGGCCAATGAGGTATATCTCTTCACTTTTAGATTTTTATCGTGTTAAATATCGTATTTTAGTTTAGAATTTGATTGTGTTAGGTTTTGTGATTTTAGAAAATTACAAGTTGCTGTTAAGCGGCTAATTAAGGTGTAGGGAGTGTTTACTAGACTTTAGAGGGTGTTTCACTGGCCAAGGCCCGAGAATAGAACCCAAAACACGGAGTTAGAATTTTCCTGATATCGTATTTTGTGAGATTTGTGATGGGATTCTGAGATCTGCTCTGACCCGGAGAGCCTAAAAATTATTTAGCGATTACAGAGAGACGTGCAGGCAACGAGGAACCTACCCTTGAAACACGAGCCCATTCCCCTCATTTCTGGCCGCAAATTAATTCATTGTCACCGCAAATTGCGGCCACATCAGAGTGGAACTTGGTGATTTTTGTTCTGCAGCTTCCTTATCCTATATCTAGAGCAACCTGATATGCAAAATTGGCTAATTTTACTTGAGTCAAAATCTGGGATGGGTTTCCCTTGTTGCTGAATTTCGTTTTCCGATTTCTAAAACGTGGTTTTTAGATTTGATTTGGATTCCGTCGTGTGGCGTTTGAACGTCAACGACGAGGGTTATTTGGCTGTGTTTTTCATGCGAAGCTATAGGTTTTAACCAACGAGCAAACCGTGTGCCGTATCGGTTTTCGGATATTGATTTATGTTTGCAATGCGATTGTGTATTGATTGTAGGTACTTCGCGTGGACTTCCGAGACGACGAAGCTGCAAGTTAACGTTACACACCCCATAAGATGCGGGGAGGCGGAATAGGTAAAACAATCATTTTGTTCAAAGTAACATCGACTATCAAACGGATCTTTGCTAAACTCTAACCAACAAACTATCTAGAAGTGCTAAACTACTATGATAGATGATTATACCTCAAGATACTAGTCCTTCTTGTTTTCGTTGTTCACCTCCTCGTCGGCCTGCTCGATGTAATAGAAGATCCACCCGAGAGTTCCTTCTTCAAGCTTTAACCTCTAACTTGAGGTAACTAAGTGGCTAGGATTGCTAATCCAAGTGACCTAGAGGATATAGAGATGGATTAATGATCTATTAGTCTTTCTAATCCTTGGGATCTCAACACATGAGAGGATTAGGGTTAGGTTGAAGAAGAGGAGAGCTTGAGGAGAGAGAGTGTGTATGTGAGAATGAAATGAATTATTACTCATTTGTGAATATATGAAGCATGATAATTATCCAAATAATAATATACAATAATAACAACCATGCTTCATTAACTCACTTTGGATGAATCATCTCATGAGTCATTAAAACATTTAATGCAAATAACACATCACCTCTCCACCTCATTTAGTTTAATTCATAAATGAATTAAAACTAAATGAGTCACCTTTCTTCTAGAAGCTCCTCGAGTAATTACGAGAATGCCCCTCCCATCCGTATTTACGAAAAACACGGATATACTGAGACTGCATAAATCCAATAATCCAATACTAGAATCTGGCTTAAACCAAAGCCCGCTAGTAAAATCTGTCCGAATATCATACGTGCATAAAACACGTATATGTCCGATCCCTGTCGTAAAACCATACGACCTCTATATCGTTTCGCCTGAAGCAGGGAAAACTCTCTGTGTGGGACTCTAAAGACTCGACACTACGCCGGCAGTGGGTTTAACCACAGGCCGCAAGCGGTACTAGCTGTACATAACGGTCCCCAAGTAGATGTCGATAAGAAAGTCGATGAGGAAGCCCATCCGAACTCCTACTGAGCCTGATGTGATAATCTCCGTACAGTCCGGTCTGTTCGTCTAAGACTATCGCATATCAGGCCTAGGGGGGCGGCAAGCGTCAGTCCCCTAAAAACGGTATAAGTCGTGTCGGAGTGAAGCCCATTACACATTGAGAAACTACTGGAAAACCTACCAGTAAATCTCGCTTGCCCTGGCCAGGAACTTTGCGTAATGGCTCTCCAAACACAGTACGATATCAACTCCCAATACCGGGATAGACGAATCCTTTCTAACCGCCACTGCCTCCAAGTGCTTCGGGACTGCACTCAACTGCTACCTGTTTGCACGACTCAGTCAAGCCGTGGTAGGGTAGCAATCTAAGAACAGTGGGAACACACTCGAGGCGAAGCAGCAGTGTCAAGTCTACGGACTATGCTATACTAATGTCACCTGGGAACTGTTAACTGACGACGGGTATAATACCAACCAACAGTTCCCTGCGAGTCCTGTCCGGTGTACCCGTAACCCAACGAGCACCTGCATACTATCTCCAGTACAACGTACTAATGGCTATGGGACATACCATTTCCACTGCTGGGATGAGAAGCGTATACACTAGTCTACTCTGGAGTATCGATGCCCTGTCTCGATAATCCTACGACTAGGGACCTGAAAAAGGATGTGCTTGTAGAATATCTAGCCCCCACTAGTGTGACTGCCATCACAACGTTGGTAGTCAAGCAAGATCGTATGGGCTCTATCAATATGTATTCGCGATATGCTAAAAGAAACATATACACATATTAAGATAGATATAAACCAAGTAGCATACTACTATGTTGAGCAAGACTGTTAATACAACTGTGAATATCCCAAGCTTCCATTAAGTAATATACAAACTAGTATGATACAATAATGGCCCCTAGGGCATATACACTAACAATCTCCCACTTGCACTAGGGCCATGTACTGGCATATCGAAGACCTATCATCTCGAATAGCCTCTCGAACTGTGTCTGAGGTAAGGCCTTTGTGAATGGATCTGCAGTGTTCTCTGTAAGTCCACGTTACCTCTCCCGGTACTTACGGGCTTGCGGAAATGATGAAAAACGATTTTTCAAGAGGTGGTAACATGGACTCAAAATACGGATCTTTGTTAAACAACTAACTAACAACCTAACTAGAGTTTTACCTACTCGGTTAGGGGGCTATACCTTTCTTGAACTCCTTCGTCTTCAACTCTTTCCGGTGTACGGATCGGCCTCACCTCGTCGTCTCCTTGCGCCGAAGATGGATCCACCTGAAAGCTTCTACCTTTGGCTTCTTCTTCGAACTTGAAGAAACTAGAACACTTGGTTTGCTAAACCATCTGAACTAGGATGAGTAGAGAAGTGATATGGGTTTTCTTTTATCTCTAAGGCAATGTTTCTCAACTCATGAGAGGGCGTTGCCTTGAGCTAGAGAGAGAGCAAGAGGGAGAGCTTGAGCATGAGAGAGAAGAAGAATGATAGAATTGAGCCAACCCCTTTTCCTCCCATGCTCCCATAACAAAAAATAATAATAATAATTGAGTATTATGTGATGGTTCATATCATATCAAGTGGCATTATCATTTCATGCACTCATATTGCAAAGCATAACAAGCAAGCAAAAGTCTTTGCCATGAAATGATAGCCATTGCAATGATGATGGTCAACTAGTCCAACCTAGTCAACCGGTCAACAAAGTCAACAAGTCAACAAAGTCAACCCCTCATCTCAACCATGACACAATAATACTTAATTAATATTATCATTAATCATATTTCTTATTCTCATTAGGGTTTAGCAAAAGTCAATGGTCAACAGTGAACAGTCAACAGTCAATAACCCCAATGAGAATCCTCTGCCTCCGTCTCTCTGTCAACTGTGCATACACACCAGCATCCGCGTTCCGAGGAACACGAATACAAACGAGATAAAACCAATCCCAAAACGTACACTAGGATCTGGCTTAAACCAAAGCCCGCTAGTGTTAACTGTCCGGACACCAAACGTGCACAAGTGCACGGATGTGACCGAACCCTGTCGCAAAACCATGCGACCTCTACTCTTTTGCCTAAAGGCGAATAACTTTCTGTGTGGGACTCTAAAGACTTGACACTACGCTGGCAGTGGGTTTAACCACAGACCGCAAGCGGCACTAGCTGTGCATAACGGTCCCCAGGTAGATGCCGACAAGAAGACTGACGAGGTGAAACCCATCTGAACTCTTACTGAGCCTGAATGTGACAATCTCTATACAGTCCGGTCTGTTCGTCTGATACATCGCATGGCGGGCCTAGGGGGCGGTAAACGTCAGTCCCCTAATAGAGATACAAGTCGTGTCGGAGTGTAGCCCAGAACACCCTGAGATAGCACTGGAAACCTACCAGTATATCTCGCTTGCCCTGGCCAGGGACTACTCGTGTAATGGCTCTCCTAGACACAGCGCGATGTCAACCCCCAATACCGGGAGAGACGAATCCTGTCTAACCGTCACTGCCTCCAAGTGCTTCGGGACTGCACCCAACTACTACCTGTTTGCACGACTCCTTTGAGCCGTGGTAGGGTAGTAATCAAAGTACAGTGGGAACACACTCGAGGCGAAGTGACAGTGTCAAGTCAGCGGACTAAGCTGTACTCATGTCACCTGGGAACTGATAACTGACGATAGGTATAGTACCAACCAACAGTTCCCGACGAGTCCTGTCCAGTGTACTCGTAATCCCAACGAGCACCCGCATACTATCTCCAGTACGACGTACTGATGGCTGTGGGACAGACCATCTCCCCTGCTGGGATGAGAAGCGCATACGCTAGTCTACTCCGGAGTATCGATGCCCTGTCTCGATAGTCCTACGACTAGGGACCTGTATAAGGATGTGCTTATAGATTACCCAGCCTCCACGAGTGTGACTGCCATCACAATGCTGTTAATCAAGCAAAGATCCTAAGGGCTCTACTAATATGTATAAGCGATATGCTAAAAGAAACACATGCACATATTGAAGTAGAAACAAACCAAGTAGCATACTACCATTTTGAGCAAGATTGTCTATCCAACTGTGAATATCCCAAGCTTCCATTACGTAATATACAAGCTAGTATGATACAGTAATGGACTCTAGGGCATATACACTAACAATCTCCCACTTGCACTAAGGCCATGAACTGGCGTATCGAAGACCTATCATCTCGATCAGCCGCTCGAACTGAGTCTGGGGTAAGGCCTTCGTGAGTGGATCAGCAGTGTTATCTTCTGTATTTACTCTCTTCACCTCGATCTCCCTGCGATCTACGATCACCCTGATCAGGTGGTACCGCCTCATAATGTGCCTGGACTTCTGATGGGACCTGGGTTCCTTCGCTAAAGCTATAGCGCCGTTGTTGTCACAATACAGCGGTATTGGATCAACACTGGTAGGAACCACCTGAAGCTCCGTGAGGAACTTCTTCATCCAGACAGCTTCCTTTGCGGCATCGCAAGCGGCTATGTACTCCGCTTCCATAGTTGAGTCAGCAACGGTTTCCTGCTTGGAGCTCTTCCAGCAAACCGCCCCTCCATTGAGGGTAAAGACATAACCCGACATGGACTTGGAGTCATCCCTGTCACTCTGGAAGCTGGAGTCAGCAAAGGCCTCGATCTGGAGGTCTTTTCCGCCATACACCAAGAACATCTCCTTAGTCCTTCTCAGGTACTTGAGAATGTTCTTTACTACTATCCAGTGTTTCTCCCCTGGGTTCGACTGATACCGGCTTACAACGCTCAATGCGTATGCTACATCTGGTCTGGTACACAACATCACATACATAATAGATCCTACAGCAGATGCGTAGGGTATTGATGACATGCGAGCCCTTTCCAAATCAGTCTTGGGAGACATCTCTTTGGAGAGGGTGATTCCAAGACAAGCCGGTAGATTACCGCGCTTGGAATCTTCCATACTGAATCGTTTCAGTATGGTGTCGATGTACCTTGACTGTGAAAGTCCCAACATCCTTTTAGATCTATCACGATAGATCTGGATCCCCAGAATGTAGTTGGCATCGCCCAGGTCCTTCATAGAGAACCTCTGTGACAAGAATCCTTTGACTGACTGTAACATAGGAATTTCATTTCCTATTAGGAGAATGTCATCGACGTACAAGACGAGGAATACCACATTTCTCCCTACAATCTTACTGTAAATGCATGGTTCATCTGGGTTTTTGATAAAGTCGAATTCTTTGACAGTATCATCAAAGCAGATGTTCCAACTCTGCGATGCCTGCTTCAGTCCATAGATGGACTTGAGCAACTTGCACACTTTACCGCTGCTCCCACTCTGAATGAATCCCTCTGGCTGATCCATATAGACGCACTCTTCCAAATATCCATTTAGGAAAGCCGTCTTTACGTCCATCTGCCAGATTTCATAATTGTGGAAGGCAGCAATGGCAAGAAGGACCCGAATGGATTTCAGCATAGCCACTGGAGAAAAGGTTTCGTCATAGTCCAAACCAGGTTTTTGACGAAAACCCTTTGCAACAAGTCTAGCCTTATAGGTCTCAACCTGTCCATCTACACCAATCTTCCTTTTGAAGATCCAATTGCATCCTACAGGTTTTACCCCATCTGGAGCAACGTCCAACGTCCATACTTTGTTGGTGTACATGGACTCCATTTCGGTCCGCATTGCATCCAGCCATTTTACCGAGTCACCGCTCTGAATGGCTTGCTGGAAGCTAGTAGGCTCATCATAATCAATAGTGCAATCCTCTCTATCCCCGTCTATGAGAAAACCATAGTATCTCCCGGGCGGATGAGACTGCCTACTACTCCTGTGGAGCGGCGCAGGAATGTCCGGTTCTCCTGAAACTTCTGGTTCATCCAAGCTTTCAGTAACAGCTTGTGGTTCTGGAATTTCTTCCAATTCTATTGCGCTCCCACTTATCTGATTTTCCAAAAATTCAGTTTCCAAGAAGTGGGCATGCGGAGAAACAAAAACTTTTTGTTCTTTTGCGGAATAGAAAAGATACCCCCTGGAGTTCTTTGGGTATCCCACAAACTTACACAGTACTGAGCGTGCCTCGAGCTTGTCCGCATGCTGCTTTTTTACAAAAGCTGGACATCCCCATGTCTTAAGATACTTAAGACATGGTTTCTTCCCACTCCACATCTGATATGGGGTGGTAGGCACAGTCTTGGTTGGAGCCTTGTTCAAGAGATATGCAGCTGCTTCTAGTGCATAACCCCAGAAAGATTGCGGTAACTCAGCCTTACTCATCATGGAACGAACCATATCCAATAGGGTTCGATTCCGCCTTTCAGATACACCGTTGTGTTGTGGTATGTATAGAGGAGTACGCTGAGAGAGAATTCCATTCTCTTTTAAGTAGTCCAGAAACTCGGCACTCAAGTATTCACCACCTCGATCAGATCTCAGTGTCTTTATACTTTTTCCTGTTTGTTTTTGAACTTCATTCTTGTATTCCTAAAATTTCCCAAAGGCCTCGGATTTGTGCTTCATTAAGAAGACATGTCCATACCTAGAGAAATCATCTGTGAAAGTAATGAAGTATGAATAATCACTTCGCGCATGTGTAGACATTGGACCACACACATCACTGTGTATGAGTCCCAAGAGCTCGCTCGCTCTTACTCCGTGTCCAGTGAACGGAGTCTTTGTCATCTTTCCCATGAGACAAGATTCACAAGTGGCATAAGACTGATACTCGAACGGATTCAAGTATCCCTCTTTATGTAACTTAGTTAATCATGTCTCATTAATGTGACCCAGTCTACAATGTCATAAGAAAGCCTGATTTGTTTCCGGAGACTTTCTTTTAAGTGTGTTCTGGACACTGAATATCTGAGCTTGATTTAATACGTATATCCCGTTATTTAATGTACCTGACCCAATCAGAACTTGATTTAGGTGGATGTGTACTACATCGCTTACAAAAGTAAATTCATATTCTTCCTTAGAAAGTAAGGATACAGATATGATATTACAAGTCGCACCTGGTACATACAAACAGTTACGCAAAATCAATATCTGCCCAGTTGTCAGTCCAAGATGATATCCCCCTACGGATTCAGCATCCATGCTCATTCCGTTAGCAACCCTGAGAGTCATATCACCTTTCCTGATAACCCTACGGTTTCTCAGAGCCTGTAATGAATTACAGATGTGAGATCCTGATCCGGTATCCAATACCCAGGAAGTAGGGTTAACTGACATACAGTTCTTTATCACAAACACACCTGAAGCCGAAGCCACAACATGCTTCGAATTCTGGCTACTGGCTTTGCTAGCTCTGCAATCCTTCCGCCAATGTTCATTCCCGTAACAATAGGATCCTCCCTCTTTTACTACATCCAGTCCCGAAACTTTTTCCCTTCCCTTTCCTTCTTCTTCCCTGGTTTCCTTCAGGGTATAAGCAGAGGGTAGGGACTGTAGAATTAAGTCAGTACTTGACCCATTCTCCAACGTGGTCTCCAGGTCCGTGAGCTCAAAATAGCTGGTCTCTGTAAGGACGTTGCCCCCTACAGATGACCCGACAACCAACCTCGCTTGAAGCAATTCGTTCGAGGTCTCATATCTTGCGATACGAGATTGCTCTCCATATAAATCTTTGTTATGGAGGACGATAGAAACTGAGTCCATCTTCTCGTGCTGCCTCTGGTTTGCACCATCAACTGAGGCTAACACGAGGCACTTGGCTTTCGCATAGTCTTTTTCCGATGTCATACGGATGTCAATGTCCGTGACAGGGGAAACTGGTCCTGAGACGGCAAGGGTTTGATTAGTTAAGAGGTGTCCCAGCTTGTCATGGGTAATGGACATCTGGACAGACCTTTGCCAATCATAACAGTCAGATTCAGTCATTTTATTATCTAGATGTAACCTATGTCTGGTCACTGGGTCGTTGCAATTAAGAGAGAGAGAAGAAAACACTCAGCTTGATGCTCTTGCAAGTTTAGATTGGTTTTTAATTTATCTAAACAGGATGGCTCCCACTGTCTCTCGAATCCCTCCTCAAACCATAAAGGAAGAATTAGTCGGGATCAATATCACCGTACAATACTTGCTTAACCGTTCAGCCAGGCTGGTGTCGGTACTTCGAGGGAGGTTTTCCAATGCTTTCGCGAAGTTCCTTAATTAAATAACCTCTTTTCCCTGTGGGCGTAGCCCCGCTAACACCTTTCTAGACACCTACTTGGTTTATAGCATTGATCGTTAAGCGAGAAAGTTCCGGAGGAGTAGCATATACTCACAGTAGGATCGGGATCCAAATATCATCGCGTGACAAAACTGAAGGAATCCTACCAGAATCATCACACTCCAAATGGTATGCAGCGCTAGCAAGTTTCAGTTCTTTTGAAACCCCCGATGTGGATTTTTGCCTCATGCTCTTATGACCTTGACGAAGGTCAACAAATCATAAGTCACATGTCAAGTTCTACCCGTCATTGTCCAGGTTAATTTGAACCCACCTGTATATACCCTTGATGAAGGTCAACAAGGTAATACGACTGTCCCAAACTAACGTATCTATCTATGCTACGTATGAACACCCAACAGCTACCAATCACTATGCCTTGACGAAGGTCAACAAACATAGCTTGAATACTATTGAATATTCATACGAAACGACGGAGGGCTACGAATGGTTTTGGCGAAACCTTGAACGTAGTGAACTTGATATAATCGAAGGAACCTTGATAGCTTTTAAAAGGAGTGGCTTAAGCTCCGCGTTTTAAAAGTTATTTTTGAAAAGAAACCGAGTGGTTTTTTTTGAAATTGTTCCAACGACTTTTACTTGGTTTATTTTTCTTGCATTAATTTTAATGCGTCCCATCAATTAATCCTACCACTGCAGAAAACAACGAAAATATGATGTACGCTTATGCCATCCGCATTCGCCACGGGGCCCCGTCATTACCCGTTAGGTTACTTAACTAACGACAGAGCGGGGGCTGGACTAGCGCGGATGCAAAACATAAGCAACGCCTAAATAGATATCATATATAGATATACTCATTCGTCACATGCAATGATAGCCATTCCAGATCACAGATGAACACATTGGATATACTAGGAATCCACAATTCGTACGAGCCTGTAACGAAAAGCGGATTACACGGTCGCGATGAATAGCCAATACCCCACCCTAGACCCCTACGGGTGCGGCAAACTACCCACCAAATATCCGAAGCAGAGCAACCTCCCTCAACGACGTGAGTAGGCCACTCGACACTTCGAGATAACCGGTAGTTTGTGCACCCCACCTTGGGTCTATCTTAGGAGCAAAAACAGTAAAAAGAAATTATACAATGACGGCTACAACCCCGACCCGGTTGTGCGGCCAAAAATAATATTACATCAATTTACATATTACATGAATTGAAAGATAAAAGAAAAAACTCTCATCTCACAACCCCCCGGCTATTCATCCGTGACAATCCAATGAATTCATATACACATACCATCAACATTACAGATCACAGATATGTATAACCCCCACTAATCGACGTATAGCGATTAGCGGACGTTCAATACATATATCACATCACAGATATATACCCGTTAGCTTAAGTCTTTAGAAGTTCGATCAAAATACGGATTTTCAAGCCCTAAAAACTAATTTTTCTTTCTGTAAAATCTGGGCAGAAAAAACATATCCCAAAAATCCCAAAACAGCCCCAGAAACACTCTGCAAGGAAAATCGTCCACGACCGAGTCAACTCGGCCGCGGATCCGCGGCGGGAGCAAGCTCCTGCCGCGGTT
Source organism: Agapanthus africanus (assembly GCA_030015575.1). Taxonomy (NCBI): domain Eukaryota; kingdom Viridiplantae; phylum Streptophyta; class Magnoliopsida; order Asparagales; family Amaryllidaceae; genus Agapanthus; species Agapanthus africanus. The sequence continues at coordinate 193,427,628 of CM057351.1, forward strand.
CCGCGGCACTTTGATCGGATCTCTGGACCATTTTCCTACAGTGTGATCTAAAAACCCTGAGTCGAATTTTAAGGCAAGATTTATAATTTTTTGAACAGAGGAAAAATTCGACAGAAAGTATGCAACCTGGGCGTGTTTCGCGACTTTTTCTTCGATCGAACTTCTACTTACTTTGCTAACATGTTATATAGTATTTAAGTAGGCTCTGATACCACTGTAAGTCTACGTTACCTCTCCCGGTACTTAGGGGCTTGCGGAAATGATGAAAAATGATTTTTTAAGAGGTGGTAACATGGACTCAAAATACGGATCTTTCTTAAACAACTAACTAACAACCTAACTAGAGTTTTACCTACTCGGTTAGGGGGCTATACCTTTCTTGAACTCCTTCGTCTTCAACTCTTTCCGGTGTACGGATCGGCCTCACCTCGTCGTCTCCTTGCGCCGAAGATGGATCCACCTGAAAGTTTCTACCTTTGGCTTCTTCTTCGAACTTGAAGAAACTAGAACACTTGGTTAGCTAAACCTTGTGAACTAGGATGAGTAGAGAAGTGATATAGGTTTTCTTTTATCTCTAAGGCAATGTTTCTCAACTCATGAGAGGGTGTTGCCTTGAGCTAGAGAAAGAGCAAGAGGAAGAGCAAGAGGGAGAGCTTGAGCATGAGAGAGAAGAAGAATGATAGAATTGAGCCAACCCCTTTTCCTCCCATGCTCCCATAACAAAAAATAATACTAATAATAATAATAATAATTGAGTATTATGTTATGGTTCATATCATATCAAGTGGCATTATCATTTCATGCACTCATATTGCAAAGCATAACAAGCAAGCAAAAGTCTTTGCCATGAAATGATAGCCATTGCAATGATGATGGTCAACTAGTCCAACTTAGTCAACCGGTCAACAAAGTCAACCCCTCATCTCAACCATGACACAATAATACTTAATTAATATTATCATTAATCATATTTCTTATTCTCATTAGGGTTTAGCAAAAGTCAATGGTCAATAGTGAACAGTCAACAGTCAATAACCCCAATGAGAATCCTCTGCCTCTGTCTCTCTGTCAACTGTGCATACACACCCGCATCCGCGTTCCGAGGAACACGAATACAAATGAGATAAAACCAATCCCAAAACGTACACTAGGATCTGGCTTAAACCAAAGCCCGCTAGTGTTAACTGTCCGGACACCAAACGTGCACAAGTGCACGGATGTGACCGAACCCTGTCGCAAAACCATGCGACCTGTCGCAAAACCATGCGACCTCTACTCTTTTGCCTAAAGGCGAATAGCTTTCTGTGTGGGACTCTAAAGACTCGACACTACGCTGGCAGTGGGTTTAACCACAGACCGCAAGCGGCACTAGCTGTGCGTAACGGTCCCCAGGTAGATGCCGACAAGAAGACTGACGAGGTGAAACCCATCTGAACTCCTACTGAGCCTGAATGTGACAATCTCTATACAGTCCGGTCTGTTCGTCTGATATATCGCATGGCGGGCCTAGGGGCGGTAAACGTCAGTCCCCTAATAGCGGTACAAGTCGTGTCGGAGTGTAGCCCAGAACACCCTGAGATAGTACTGGAAACCTACCAGTATATCTCGCTTGCCCTGGCCAGGGACTACTCGTGTAATGGCTCTCCTAGACACAGCGCGATGTCAACCCCCAATACCGGGAGAGACGAATCCTGTCTAACCGTCATTGCCTCCAAGTGCTTTGGGACTGCACCCAACTACTACCTGTTTGCACGACTCCTTTGAGCTGTGGTAGGGTAGTAATCAAAGTACATTGGGAACACACTCGAGGCGAAGTGACAGTGTCAAGTCAGCGGACTAAGCTGTACTCATGTCACCTGGGAACTGATAACTGACGATAAGTATAGTACCAACCAACAGTTCCCGACGAGTCCTGTCCAGTGTACTCGTAATCCCAACGAGCACCCGCATACTATCTCCAGTACGACGTACTGATGGCTGTGGGACAGACCATCTCCCCTGCTGGGATGAGAAGCGCATACGCTATTCTACTCCGGAGTATCGATGCCCTGTCTCGATAGTCCTACGACTAGGGACCTGTATAAGGATGTGCTTATAGATTACCCAGCCCCCACGAGTGTGACTGCCATCACAACGCTGGTAATTAAGCAAAGATTCTAAGGGCTCTACTAATATGTATAAGCGATATGCTAAAAGAAACACTTGCACATATTGAAGTAGAAACAAACCAAGTAGCATACTACCATTTTGAGCAAGATTGTCTATCCAACTGTGAATATCCTAAGCTTCCATTAAGTAATATACAAGCTAGTATGATACAGTAATGGCCTCTAGGGCATATACACTAACATTCTCATCTGTAGCAACTCTCCGAACCTCGATCTCCTGGGGATCTATAATCTCCCTGACCAGGTGATACCGCCTTAAGATGTGTCTGGACTTCTGATGGGACCTGGGTTCCTTTGCTAAAGCAATAGCGCCGTTGTTATCACAATACAGCGGTATTGGATCAACAATGGTAGGAACCACTTGAAGTTCTGTTAGGAACTTCTTCATCCAGACTGCTTCTTTTGCGTCATCGCAAGCAGCGATATACTCCGCTTCCATCGTCGAGTCAGCAACGGTGTCCTGCTTGGAACTCTTCCAGCATACCGTCCCTCCATTGAGGGTAAAGACATAACCTGACATAGACTTAGAGTCATCCTTGTCACTCTGGAAGCTGGAGTCAGCAAAAGCCTCGATCTGGAGCTCTTTTCCGCCGTAAACCAAGAACATATCCTTAGTCCTTCTCAGGCAGTTGAGAATGTTATTTACTGCTATCCAGTGCTTCTCCCCTGGGTCTGACTGATACCGGCTTACCACGCTCAGTGCGTAAGCTACATCTGGTCTGGTACACAACATCACATACATTATAAAGCATACCGCAGAAGCGTAGGGTATAACTGACATGCGATCCCTTTCTAAATCAGTCTTGGGAGACATCTTTTTGGATAGGGTGATTCTGTGACAAGCCGGTAAATTACCACGCTTTGAATCTTCCATACTGAATCTTTTCAGTATAGTGTTGATATACCTGGACTGCGAAAGTCCCAACATCCTCTTTGATCTATCACGATAGATCTGGATCCCCAGAATGTAAGAGGCATCACCCAGGTCTTTCATGGAGAACCTGTGTGACAAGAATCTTTTGACAGATTGTAGCATAGGAATGTCATTTCCTATCAAGAGAATGTCATCCACGTACAAGACGAGGAATACGACAGTTCGTGCTACAATTTTACTATATATACATGGTTCATCTGGATTTTTGATAAAGTCATATTCTTTGAACGTTTCATCAAAACAGATGTTCCAACTCCGCGATGCCTGCTTTAGTCCATAACTGGACTTAAGCAACTTGCACACTTTCCCGCTGCTCCCACTCTGATTGAAGCCTTCTGGCTGATCCATATAGACGCACTCGTCCAAATTTCCATTTAGAAAAGCCGTCTTTACGTCCATCTGCCAGATCTCATAATCGTGGAAGACAGCAATGGCAAGAAGGATCCGAATGGATTTGAGCATAGCCACTGGAGAAAAAGTTTCGTCATAGTCCAAGCCAGGCCTTTGACGAAAACCCTTTGCAACAAGTCTAGCCTTATAAGTTTCCACCTGTCCATCTACACCAATCTGCTTTCTGAAGATCCACTTGCATCCTATGGGTTTTACCCCATCTGGAGCAAAGTCCAAAGTCCATACTTTATTGGTGTACATTGACTCCATCTCGGTCCACATTGCATCCAGCCATCTTACTGAGTCGCCGCTCTGGATGGCCTACTGGAAGCTGGTAGGTTCATCATTATCAATGACGCAATCCTAACTATCCCCGTCTATGAGAAAATCGTAGTATCTCTCAGGCGGATGAGACGGCCTACTACTCCTGCGGAGGGGTGCGGGAATGTCCTGTTCTTCTGGAACTTCTGGTTCTACCAAACTTTCAGTAGTAGCTTGTGGTTCTGGAATTTCTTCCAGTTTTATTACGCTCTTACTTGTTTCCTTTTCTAAAAACTGCTGTTCTAAAAAATGGGCATTACGAGAAAGAAAAACCTTTTGTTCCTCTGTGTAATAGAAAAATACCCCTTGGAGTTCTTTGGATATCCCACAAACTTATACTGCACTGAGCGTGTCTCGAGTTTGTCCGCATGCTGCTTTTTAACAAAAGCTGGACATCCCCATATCTTCAGATACTAAAGATAGGGTTTCTTCCCACTCCACATCTGATATGGTGTGGTAGGCACAGTTTTGGTAGGAACCCTGTTCAAAAGATATGCAGCTGATTCTAGTGCAAAATCCCAGAAAGATCGCGGTAACTCAACATTACTCATCATGGAACGTACCATATCCAATAGGGTTCGGTTCCGTCTTTTCGAAACACCGTTATGTTGTGGAGTGTATGGAGGAGTAAGCTGAGAGAGAATTCCATTCTCTTTTAGGTAACTCAGGAACTCGGCATTTAAGTATTCACCACCTCGATCAGATCTCAGTGTCTTGATACTTTTGCCGGTTTGGTTTTCTACTTCATTTTTATATTCTCGGAATTTCTCAAAGGCCTCGGATTTATGCTTCATCAAGAAAATGAATCCATATCTAGAGTAATCATCCGTAAAAGTAATGAAATATGAAAAACTGCCTCTTGCATCTGTAGGCATTGGACCACATACATCGCTGTGTATGAGTCCTAAGAGCTCGCTCGCTCTTATTCCATGTCCAGTGAATGGAGTCTTTGTCATCTTTCCTTTGAGACATGATTGACAAGTCGCATAAGATTGATATTCGAACGGATCCAAATATCCTTCTCTATGTAACTTAGTTAACCTTGTCTTATTGATGTGACCTAGTCTACAATGCCATAAGAAAACCTGATTTATATCTGGAGACTTTCTGTTTAGTGTGTTCTGGACATTGAAATTTTGTAATTGGTTTAACACGTATATACCGTTATCCAGTGTACTGGACCCAATCAAACCATGATTAAGGTGGATGTTAACAACATCGCTTACAAACATGAAATCATAACCATCTTTTGATAACAACGATAATGATATGATATTACACGTTAAATTAGGTACACAAAAATAGTTGCGCAAAACCAAAATATGTCCACTCGTCAATCCAAGGCGATAATCCCCTACGGACACAGCATTCACGCTAGCTCCGTTAGCAACCTGGAGGGTCATATCACCAACCTTCAGCACTCTACGGTTTATCAGTGCCTGCAATAAATTGCATATATGAGATCCTGATCCGGTATCCAATACCCAGGAAGTAGAGTTGATTGACAGAAAATTTTCAATTACAAACACACCTAAAGCCTAAGCCACAACTTGCCTCGGGTCCTGGTTCTTGGCAATCCAAGCTTTGCAATCCTTCTTCCAATGGCCTTTCCTACGACAGTGGAAGCACTCATCCTTTGCTACTACCGGCACCGCAACCTTTGCTTTTCCCTTGGCTTCCACCTTACCAACACCACCTCTTGGTTTGGTAGCGGCCTTCTTCTTCCTTCCTTTGGCCCTTGCCTTGGACCTAGAAGAAGAAGCACCACGAACAAATATAGTGGGTGTTTCCCTTTCTTTCTGCAAAGTGCCCTCTGCACTCCTTAACATGTTGAGGAGTTCTGGAAGTTCAACTTCTTTACCTTGAATGTTGAAATTCAAGATAAACTGGGCATAGGTGGAAGGAAGGGACTGGAGAATCAAGTCTGTATATAGCTCGTTCTCTAATATTGTCCCGAGGTCCGCGAGCTCCTCTATGTAGCCAATCATCTTGAGGACATGTTCCCCAACAGATGATCCGACGACCATCCTCGACTGAAACAAGTTCTTCGAGGTCTCGTATCTAGCTATACGAGATTGCTCTCCATACAGTTCCTTGGTGTGGAGAAATATGGATTCAAGATCCATATTCTCGTGCCTCCTCTGATGTTCATTATTCATAGAGGCAAGCACGATGCATTTGGCCTTCGCGCAGTCAATCTCCCAGGTCTTGTGGATTTCCTTATCCACGACACTGGATTCTGGACCTGGGACGGCAGGCGCCTTAGTAGTAAGGACATACCCCAATTTGTCATAGGTAATTTCCATCTTGACATTCCGGAACCAATCTTTATAGTTTGGCCCTGTTAAAATATTTTTATCTAATAATAACTTAAGGCCTGTCATGTTCTGGGTCGCTGCAATTAGCAGAGAGAGAGGAAACACTTTAGAATGATGCTCTTGCAAGTTTAGAGTGGTTTTTAGTTTATCTAAACAGAATGGATCCCACTGTTTCTCGAATCCTTCCTCAAACCAAAAAAGAAGAACTAGTCAGGACTATTCTCACCGTGCAATACTTGCTTAACTGTTCAGCCAGGCAAGTGTCGGTACTTCGAGGGAGGTTTTACGACGCTTTCGCGAAATTCCTTAATTAAATAACCTCTTTTCCCTGGAGGCGTAGCCCCGCTGACACTTTTCTCGACACCTACTTGGTTTATAGCATTGATCGTTAAGTGAAAGAATCTCCTGATGAGTAGCATATACTCACAGTAGGATCGGGATCCAAATATCATCGTGTGATAAAGCTGAAGAAATCCTACCAAAATTATCACACTCCAAATGGTATACAACTCTAGCAAATTTCAGTTTCTTTAGAAATTCCCGATGTGGATTTTTGCCCCATGCTCTTATGACCTTGGCGTTGGTCAAAATGTCATAAGTCACATGTCAAGTTCTACCCATCATTATCTTGTTAATTTGAACTCACCCGTACATAACCCTGACGTTGGCCAAATAGCAGTACGACTGTCCCAAACCAACTCATCTATCTATGCAACAGATGAATACTCAGCAGCTACCAAACACTATGTCTTGGCGTTGGTCAAAATACATAGCTTGAATACTATTGAATACCCAAATGAAATGACGGAGGGCTACGAATGGTTTTGGCGAAACCGTGAACGTAGTGAACTTGATATGATCGAAGGAACCTGATAGCTTTTAAAAGGAGTGGTTTAAGCTCCGCAATTAAAAATCCGCTGTTTTAAAATAACCGAGTGGTTTCTTTTAAATATTCCAACGATTCAACTTTGGTTTATTTTCTTTGCATTGATATAATGCGTCCCATCAATTAACCTATCATTGCAGAAAACAACGAAAATACAACGTCCTCTTATGCCATCCGCATTCGCCACTGGGCCCCGTCATTCACCCGTTAGGTTACTTAACTAACGACAGAGCGGGGGCTGGGCTAGCGCGGATGCTAAACATAAGCAACGGCTACTAGATATCATATATAGATATTGTACATTCGTCAGACGCAATAATAAGCATTCCAGATCATAGATGAACATATTGGATATACAAGCAATCCGCATTTCTTTTGAGCCTGTAATGAAAGACGGATTACACAGTCGCGATGAATAGCCAAACCCCACCCTAAACCCCTACGGGTATGGCAAACTACCCGCCAAGTACCTGAAGTGAAACGGTCTCCCTCAACGACGTGAGTAGGCCACTAAGCACTTCAAAGTACCTGGTAGTTTGTGCACCCCACCTTGGGTCTATCCTAGGAGCAGAAAACAGTAAATGAAATAATACAACGGTGGCTACAACCTTAACCCGGATGTGCCCCGCAAAAGAATATTACAACAAATTACAATTTACAATTGAATGAAAGAAACACTCGTCTCACATCCCCGGCTATCCATTCACGACAATCCAACAAGTTCATATAAAAAAACATAAAGTAACCATTACAGAAATGTGCAACCCCCTGCTAATCGACATACTAGAAATTAGGGGAGTTTTACAAACACATTAATCACAACACAGATATAATCCAGTTAGCCAAAGTTCTTAGAATTTCGATCAAGCATCACATATGAATCTACTCCGAATAATTTGTTGGATATAGTGCCCTCAAAGTCAATTATTGGATCGCAGGCATGCGATTGCAATGATTAAGGGAGGACCTATGCTGGTAGGACAGTCTTACTCAAGATGATAGTATGCTATCTGGTTTATCTTTATCATCGTGTACTGCTTTAGGTGACCTTACAGGTCGCTATTACACGTTGATAGAGCCCTTAGGATTTTTGCTTGACTGCCAGCAGTATGATGGCGATCATATACGTGGGAGCTGGGGTCTATAAGCACATCCTTAAAGTGGTCCCTAGTCGTGGAAGTTTCGAGACTGGGCATCGATACTCCATTAGTAGACTAGTGTATACAGTCGAGACCCCGACGAGGGGCGGTGGCCGGTCTCACAAGCCATTGGTGTCAGTTGGTTCACCTAAGATGTATACAGGTGCTCATTGGGTTATGAGTACACCGGACGGGACTCGCCGGGAACATACGAGTTGGTATTATACCTGACGTCAGATAGCAGTTCCCTGGTGACATGTGTATGGTTAGTTCATCAACCTGAGATCGTCATTTGTCTCGTGTGAGTTCCCACCGTGCTTTGATTACTACCCTACCACGGCTCAAAGGAGTCGTGCAAACAGGTTTTAGTTAGGTACAGTCCCGAGCCACATAGAGGCAGTGAGCGGATCAGCAGAGGTTTCGTTTCTCCCGGTATTGGGGTGAGATCGCGCTGTGTCTAGGAGAGCTATTACACGAAGTCCTTGGCCAAGGCAGGAGATTTACTGGTAGGATTCCAGTAGTATCTCAGGGTGTTCTGGGCTACACTCCGACACGACTTGTACCGCTTTTGGGGGTCTTACTTTTACCAACCCCCTAAGCCCGCCATGCGATGCTCATAGACGAACGGACCGGACTGTACGGATATTGTCACTGACAGGCTCAGTAGGGTGTCAGGATGAGTTCGCTCATCGACCTCCCTTTTTGGTCAATCCTGGTAGCCCGTTACGTACGGCTAGTACCTCTGACGTGCTAGTGGTTAAATCCACTACCAAAGTATTGACGAGTCTTTAGAGTCCCCCACAGACTGTTTTCAAGTTTCAGGCGAAACGTTGTAGAGGCCGTATGATATATGGCAGGGTCCGATCATATACGTGCAGTAGTGCACGGATCATGATCGGGCGGATCATACTAGTGGTCTTTGGTTTAAGCCGGATCCTAGTATTAGATTTGTTGGATTACTTTAGTCTCATTGCATTCGCATTCAGTCGGAATGCGGACGCAGGTATGTATATACAGGTGAGGGGTATCCTTGTGATCCGTCACGAGTTTACTTTAGATGTTGCCGTATCTTTTTATTGTTGTAAACATTTGGATTAATGTTTACAAATGGAAATTATGAGCTAGAAATCATCATGAGGTGCATTTATTGTGACACATGCAACCTAGTGACTCATGGTCTCTTTTATTGTGCATATGTCACATTTTGTGATGGATTTGAGTGATGAAATGAGAGGAAGAGAGAGAAGGGCAGCCATATCCCTTTGGGTTTGCTCTTGTATTATTCATTCTTGCTCTCATTTTTATCATACAACATAAGAAAAGGAAAAGGCTTCCTCTTCTTCTTCTTCCTCTAGCTCACAACCTCTATTGATGGCTTCATCTTCAACCTCCATCCATGCAATGGATGCAAGAGACAAAGTGATCACACACATTCTTTACTTCACCTTGGACACGTCGGCTAGTGAACTTCGTGCCCAAGTTGCTTCGGATGAAGCGGGAGCCCGTAAAAAGACTTGAAGATGTGGTGCCCTTTCCGACAAGGAGATCGAGACCGGTGATACCGCGAGGAGCTTGGGATGGTGGCCAAAGACCGAAGGACACGGATCGATCGGTATAGCTTTTCAACCCTTTCTCTAGTTGCTAGTTGTAGGTTAATGGTTCGATCCGGGTTTAAAGTATACGATAGCCCCGGTTTCAAGCTTTGAAAAAGTTTTCGTTTTCGCATTTTGGCCTCGGACAGACGGCCGGGGCGCTAACGTAGACTTACATAATTCTCTGTGCACATAAAACCTGAGCAGAAACAAAATATCTCAGAAAACCCAACATCAACACAGAAGAATAACTGAGCAAATTTGGGGTGTCAACTAGGCCGCGGATCCGCGGCGGATCGCTTGGATCTTCCGCGGTTCCGCGGTGGTTTGGACGAGTCACGATCCTAAATTTCTTCACAATTCTTAAAAAACCCTGCTTTAATTTTTAAGGGTCCCTGAAAAATTTTTAGACCTTAATTTAAAATCGGTAGAAACTTGGTGAAAAGGTCGTTTTTTCGGGATTAAAACGCGATCGAATTTCTAAAGACTTTGCTAACATGTTAGTTATGGTTTAGCCTGGCTTTGATACCACTGTAAGTCAACGTTACACACCCCACAAGATGCGGGGATGCGGAATAGATAAAACAATCATTTTGTTCAAAGTAATATCGACTATCAAACGGATCTTTGCTAAACCCCAACTAACAAACTATCTAGAAGTGATAAACTACTATGATAAATGATTATACCTCAAGATACTAGTCCTTCTTGTTCTTGTTGTTCACCTCCTCGTCGACCTCCTCGATGTAATAGAAGATCTACCCGAGAGTTCCTCCTTCAAGCTTAACCTCTAACTTGAGGTAACTAAGTGGCTAGGATTGCTAATCCAAGTGACCTAGAGGATATAGAGATGGATTAAGGATCTATTAGTCTTTCTAACCCTTAGGATCTCAACACATGAGAGGATTAGGGTTAGGTTGAAGAAGAGGAGAGCTTGAAGAGAGAGAGTGTGTATGTGAGAATGAAATGAATTATTACTCATTTGTGAATACATGAAGCATGATAATTATCCAAATAATAATATACAATAATAAAAACCATGCTTCATTAACTCACTTTGGATGAATCATCTCATGAGTCATTAAAACATTTAATGCAAATAACACATCACCTCTCCACCTCATTTAGTTTAATTCATAAATGAATTAAAACTAAATGAGTCACCTTTCTTCTAGAAGCTTCTCGAGTAATTACGAGAATGCCCCTCCCATCCGTATTTACGAAAAACACGGATATACTGAGACTGCATAAATCCAATAATCCAATACTATAATCTGGCTTAAACAAAAGCCCGCTAGTAAAATCTGTCCGAATATCATACGTGCATAAATACACGTATATGTCCGAACCCTGTCGTAAAACCATACGACCTCTATACCGTTTCGCCTGAAGCAGGGAAAACTCTCTGTGTGGGACTCTAAAAACTCGACACTACGCTGGCAGTGGGTTTAACCACAGGCTGCAAGCGGTACTAGCTGTACGTAACGGTCCCCAGGTAGATGTCGATAAGAAGGTCGATGAGGAAACCCATCCGAACTCCTACTGAGCCTGATGTGACAATCTCCGTACAGTCCGGTCTGTTCGTCAAAGACTATCGCATATCAGGCCTAGGGGGCGGCAAGTGTCAGTCCCCTAAAAGCGGTATAAGTCGTGTCGGAGTGAAGCCCATTACACCTTGAGAAACTACTGGAAAACCTACCAGTAATCTCGCTTGCCCTGGCCAGGGACTTTGCGTAATGGCTCTCCAAACACAGTGCGATATCAACTCCCAATACCGGGATAGACGAATCCTTTCTAACTGCCACTGCCTCCAAGTGTAAGTCGACGTTAGACACCCCACATGATGCGAGGAGGCGGAATAGGTAAAACAATCATTTTGTTTAAACTAACATCGACTAACTTTACGGATCTTTCCCAAACCATAACTAACAACAACATAGGAGGGATTGGCTACTATGAAAGAAGATTATACCTAATGAACCAAGTCCTTCTTGTTCTCTTTTATCACCTCCTCGTCAGCCTCCTCGTTGTAATAGAAGATCCACCCGAGAGCTACTTCTCCAAGCTTAACCTCACACTTGAGGTAACTAGGTAACTAAGAGTGCTAATCAAAGCAACCTAGAAGATATAGAATAGGATTAGGGATCTTTGAGTCTTGCTAACCCTTGGATCTCAACACATGAGAGGTTAGGGTTAGGTTGAAGAGAGAGAGCTTGAGGAGAGAGAATGTGAGAATAATTATCTAATGGAAATTAACTCATTTGTGTATATATATGAAGCATAAAATATCTTGCACAAATATCTTCATGCTTCATTTAATACATAATGAATCATCTAATGAGTCATTAAAAGCATTAATGCTTCATTAACTCACTTGATGGATCATCTCCATGAGTCACAAAACCATTTAATGCATATAACACCTAAGCTCTCCACCTCATCAACCTTCTAGAAGCTTCTCGACAAATTACGAGAACGCCCCTCCCATCCGTGAAAACACGGAAATACTGAGACTGTATAAATCCAATAATCCAATACTAGAATCTGGCTTAAACCAAAGACTGCTAGTAAAAACTGTCTGAACATCGTACGTGCGTAAAAACACGTATGTGTCCGAACCCTGTCGTAAAACCATACGACCTCTATATCGTTTCGCCCGAAGTAGGGAAACTCTCTGTGTGGGACTCTAAAGACTCGACTACTACGCTGGTAGTGGGTTTAACCACAGACCGCAAGCGGTACTAGCTGTACGTAACGGTCCCCAGGTAGATGTCGATAAGAAGGCCGATGAGGAAATCCATCCGAACTCCTACTGAGCCTGATGTGACAATCTCCGTACAGTCCGGTCTGTTCGTCTAGGACTATCGCATATCGGGCCTAGGGGGCAACAAGCGTCAGTCCCTTAAAAGCGGTATAAGTCGTGTCGGAGTGAAGCCCATTACACCTTGAGAAGCTACTGAAAAACCTACCAGTGAATCTCGCTTGCCCTGGCCAGGGACTTTGCGTAATGGCTCTCCAAACACAGCGCGATATCAACTCCCAATACCGGGAGAGACGAATCCTATCTAACCGCCACTGCCTCCAAGTGCTTCGGGACTGCACCCAACTTGTAACACCTTAGATTATGTTTAGTGGTAATTGTGTGTTAATGTGGGGGTTTTTGGTAAAAAGTTTACCAAAACGGTTTTCAAATAATTTATCCGGTTTTATGAATATTTTATTAGAATTTTATCTGGACTGCACACACTTGTACATGTTAACTAGGGTTAAGTCTAGGGTTAACCATGTTTAGATAAGCATGGTGGACTAACAAGTTAATTTGTTTTTAATTAAAGGGTTTTAGTTTTTAAAATGAGTTAGGGTTAGGGGTTGACTAGTGTAGGTGAGAGAGAGGCTATGATGGCTTGTGCCATGCTTGGCATTTAATGAGGAGAGAGGGTGAGGGGTCGACTCTCATTGTTTTGTTTTCAAATCAATTGTATTTTTCTCTCACACTCATTCTCACTCATATCTCTCCCTCTCACTCTCTCTCACACACACAATACACAACAACCGCAACATCAGCATCAACAGCAGCTACAACAGAAGCAACAGCAGTAGCAGAAGTGGCAGCAGCAACAACACCACCACCATAGCAACAGCAGCACAGCAACACCAACAACAACAAAGCAGTAGCAGCAACACAGCAGCATCAGCACCAGCACAGCAGCACAGCAACACCAGCAATAATAGCAGCAGCATCAGCATCAACAACAGCTGCAACAGAGGCAACAGCAGCAACATCAGCAGTAGCAGCAGCGCTCCAGCAGCAGCAACACACTCTTCTCCTTCATCCTAGGATCCCTAGAGGTATAATCTCTTAACTTGACTTCTTTCTTTGCTAGGATATGGTTTCTAAGCTTAAGTTTAGTGTTTATTATATGAATTAGTGCTAGTTTTGGGTAATTTGAGTGAGATTTGGCAAAGTGATGGTTTTTATTGATAGTATAGCTTGACTAAGTGCTGTTAAGACCAGTTAACCCAAGATTTATCCCAGATTTCAGTAAAATACCAGATTGTTTCGAATTGGTGTAACTTGGCGTTTTATTTCAACTTTTTAGCCTTTCTGGAATCTGCTCTTGACCCGGGCACTTCAGGAAAAAGTTGTGGATACTGTAGCATAGTGACCATGTCAGAGACACACACACAAAGCACGGGGACCCCTCTCCCCAGTTTAGCCGCAGTTTTATTGTTTCTGGCCGCAAATTGCGGCCAGAGGGTGGGCTTGGGTGCTGGGGTTTTGTCTGTAGGTGTCTGCTGTGTATATAGGGTTTTTGGTATGTGCAACTTTTTCTGTTTTGACTCGAGTAGAAATCTGGAGTATTAAACCCTATATCGATGCTTTTTAAACTTGTGCGACACGTGTGTGATCGGAGTTGGTTTTGTGGTGCGCTGCGTGACACAACGTGTCAGGTTGGTTTTTGGTGAGGTTACGCACGTCGCGACGTATCGAGGGCACGCGCGTTTTGATTCACACACGAGTTATTCTTTTGATCTATATGTAACATTTCAAAAAAAATAAAATATTATTTTTGGGAATTTTAATAATTTAATATTATTTTAATGAATATTTTAATATTTCGGTATAATTAAATACCGATAAATGGGGTAATTCTAAAGAAAAATTATGGAAATTCTAAAAATAGGGTATTTTGTGGAAATATGCCATTTTATAAGTTTTTATGGTTAAGTATATGCTATTTTAGTGTTAATCGCGATTAAAAATCGCTTATTGGACTTTTGGTTTTTTGTGCAAAATGTGCACATAACATTTCCACACTTATCACACTTGTTTCATGTTTTGGATTCATGGTAGCCTAGGTTTGAACCATGCTTAGATGACCATGGTGGCTTAAACCTTTTGGTTAAGTTAAGTGGGTTAATTAAGGGTTGGGCTTTGTTAAAAATTGGATTAGGTTAGGGTTGACCTGTGGCTAGAGAGAGAAAGAGGGGGCATGATGGATGTGCCATGACTTGCATTTAATGTTGAGTGAATATGATAGGAGTTAACCTCACTTCACTTCTGTAACATTTCAGAAATCGTTTTGCGAATTTTTCCGTTTTAGGGAAAAATTGTCGGTTTTTCCCGTTTTAACCTGATTTCGATCAAGCGTCCGTATAAGCTTACCGGCACCTAGTTTAGCTAAAATAAAGCTTGTGCGCGAACTTTAGGGATATTTGGGAGGTTTTGGTTCAGATAGAATTTTTCCCAAATAAAATATTATTTTAGCCGGTAAAATATGCCCGTAAATCGGGAAAATTTTTCTAAATGAAAATTTTTAGGAATCATCACTAAAATTATTTTAGAACCTTCTTTTTAAATATCTAGATATTTTTTGGTCAAAGGGAATTATTTAAAAAAAAAGAAAAAGAAAATGAATAAAATGTGGCATTTTTGCATTAAATGTGCATTAATTGTTTTCTTTTGCTAGAAAATTCCACACACTTCACCAAAAATCCCCCCATTCTCCCCTTGGCCGGCCATTCCCTTCTCCTTGCTGCCCTCCATCATTTCCACCCATTTTCAACTCATTTTTCATCAAATAAATCATGAAAAATCCAATTTAATTCATACAAATTCAAATATAATCATTTTTCCTTCATTTCCTTCACTAATCCTTCATGGATCTTCATTAAAGCTTGGTTTTTGATGCTAAGATGTTGGATTAAGTTTCATTTTGTGTTCTTGGGGAGGTATAATTCTTACCTTAATCCTTTTATATTTGCTTTAATCTTATTCTAGCTAGTTTAGTTAGCTAATTATGTGTTTAGTTTAGTTTTTATATTATGATTAATTCATTTATTTTTGGTTTAAGAAATTCATGTTAGGGTTAAATTTTTGTTTATGTGTTTAGTGTTCTTTTGAAGTGTTAATTTGTGTTTTGGAGAAGATTAACCTAGTAGAAAATGTTAATTTTTGTTAATGATCACTTTGTTTAATTATGCAATTAGCTTACTAGGCTTTTGCTAAAACATAATTAGCGAGTGTTAAAAATATAGGAATGGTTTAGGTAGCTTAGTTAAGCTATTTTAAGGTGTTTGTTATTGCTAGATATGCATTAGCTTGAAACTAGTGCGGAATTTTGCGATAGGTTGCTTACTAGATTTCAGGATTTTTCCGACGTGGGTTCGATTGGTCGTTACGAGATTATATCTATTGTATTCCTCGTAATTCTTGTGTTGTGTTGCGCGATCGGGACGATCGGGGTCCAGTCATGGTGTTTTGTAGTTTAGTGACCCCAATTAGGGTTTTTGGCCGGTATCGTGCGCGATAGATGCGCTAAGCGCGCAGTGTAATTTTCCGGGCGTTTTCTTCGCGTTTCGTTGTCTTTTCGTCGATGCAGAATATTTGCTTATGTGTTGTGTTTGTGAAATTTTAGGTTCGCAAGCGGGGACTTCGGACGCTACGACAAGGGGAAAACAGGTAATAGGCTTCACCTAGCTTGGAGCGTTGGTGAGTAGATTTAACATCTACAGGGGAATCGCCCGCATGGCGTTATGCGTCAGGGCTAGAGATTTTATTACTTGTCGCATATTCTACGTTATTGTTAGAATTGCGCCTTTACCTTATTACTTAGATGTAGTTGTGCCTGGACTAGTAGTAGTAGGACACTGCACATATTATTGACGATTCATGTTGCACGAGCACTGATTATATACTACACACCCCGTCAATAATTGCCATGTCACACACAAACCACTTATAGATGTTATATTGCTTGGTTAGGGACATTGTGACATTGATTCATACTGCTTATCATATATGGCATTTAGCATACCTGTATTCCTATAGAGTATTGTACCATTAGTGATAGGTACATACACACTCCCTGTCATAGCTACAGGTATACCTTGCACATACTGTTCTTATACCCCGGGGGTATACTATATCATTGCTTATAGGTAGACACATTATCTTGCTATACCTTATTGATTTCACATACATCTGGTTTTAGCTACATGTTTACCTTCACTTGATGTTATTTAGAAGTGGATAAATAGGAATCGCATGATATTTGTATTAACTTGATGCAGTTAATTAGCGGTTTTTCCTTTATATGCTTGCATTTCAGATATGGCGCACATATTATATTCATGGATTTTCGCATTGTTATATGGATTTTTCATGATGTTTTCTGGATTTGGGGACCGTGGTAGTTCATGAAATTATGCATTATTTGAAAGACCCGGTTTCCTTGATATTGATGTTTCCGCAGCCACCATGAGATTTATCGGTTCTGATATATGCCCGATTCGAGGAGTGAGGAGGCACCGTCTGTGGGTACATGGTGGGGCCCGGGGGTACCCCAAAGCAAGAACGATTTTGCGGTGCTAGGCGATGAGGCTTAGGGGAACCATACCGTCCGGTGACGACCAATGACTCATCGGCTATCGAGTGGATACCGACGGGAGTCATGTGCGTATGGATACGTCGAGAGGCGAGGGTCAGAGCTAGGCACTCGAGCTCTCAGGATAGCGTATGATACGTACCCATCAGGGAGGCCAGTCATGGAGACAGCACCTGATGGATCAGCATTTCTGTGTCGATGCTTGGCACATTGGTTTCATGATATTTCCAATTACTCATTTGTATATATAATAGGGGATTGAGCCGCTGTTATATATACCCTTACACCAATATTAGGGGAATGGGACGCTAATATATGTGTATTGACCTCATCATATTTATTATGCCATTATATTTAGGATGTTAGAATTTTGCTGGAGATTTGATTCGGGATATAAGAGATTCATTTGAGATTGGATACTGGAGATATATGTGAGATATACTTGATATGGTACATACGAGATATGTGAGATCCACTTGCTGTTGTACATTCAAGATATGTGAGATATACTTGATATGGTACATACGAGATATGTGAGATCCACTTGATATTGTACATTCGATATATGTGATATATACTTGATGTTGTACATTCGATATATGTGAGATATACTTGATGTTGTACATTCGATATATGTGAGATATACTTAATATTGTGAAATTGAGGAGAATGCGATACTTAGATGATATGAGAGCCAATTTGGGGGCTGATTTGAGGAATTGGGATTTGATTCGTCTTGATGGATTGTGATCCTACCACGATGTCAGGATTCCGTGGAAATGACATATTTCATTCCATTCCTCACCTTTATCTATTTGTGCACTGTTTCATGTATTAGGAGTACCTGTTAGTGTACCTTTCATGAGTGTTGCACATTTACATTCTCATACCCCATTGCATGATTATTGCATACTGTGTCATATCATTATTTCTTTATATATATTGGTTGTACTTGTTAGTGCACTTTCCATTATTCTACATTCATATGACCTGTTATTACTGTAAATTGCATATCTTAGATTCATGCTGTACGTACATTCCTGCGATTACTTGCATATGTTTTTATTATTCACGAGTTGGCAACTCACCCCCGTTGTGCCACAGGTGTTACAGAGTGTTCCCCAGAGTAGTCGAGGCTGGCTATTCATCTATCATCTTTTGCTACAGATACCGCATCGGCTCACAGTGTGCTGTTTTGTTCTGGTGGGTTTTGGTGGTTATCTGTATTTGTATTGTATATTCGTTGTATCTTGTACTCTCCATCTACTATTATGTTGTTGACTTAGAGACTTGGTGAGGACGATATTGTATAAATTGTGGATTTGTTGTCTTTTATACAGTTTCCTTTCTATCGTTTTCTTTTTCTTCGCTACGGCGTCGTATATTTGTTGTGGTGGTTATTTTCCGCCTTTGGGCGTGGATTTGCTCCCGTTGGGGATGCTTTAAATTATATTTATGTTGTACCCATTTTTGGGGTTGGTTTTTATAAAGGAGGTGCTGCCGAAATTTTCAAGAAAGAAAATTGGACTTAAAGAATTTATATTTGAGATTTTTTTTAATGGTTTAAACAATGTTTCTTATCTTTTCTTGTCTTTTAATGGTTTAGATTTCTGGGTTTTGGCTTTCTTTTACTACGTTACGCCTGTAGACGTTGCGTAGTATTAGGGCCGTCACGTGCCAACGTGTGTGCCTGACAGCCAAAACAGGTGCATTTGACATGCACGAAGAATTCCGATTTAGTGCATCTGGAGTGCACCAAAATCGTATATCAAAACACTAAAGGTGCATGAAAACTTTGCTGGAAACGTAAATTACATCACTAGCATAAAATAGGCATGAAATCACAATCAATATCTCAAATGTAATAACTATACGCAAAATATAAATACCTAACGGGTGCATGAAACAAATATCATGAAACTCAGTCATCAAAACTAAATCATGCAAACAGAACGCCCAAAATACCGAAATCCAAAATGACGGATACGTGATAATCGAATCACAAAATCACAAATCATAAATACCGTGGTCGGTAGTCCCTCCGTCAAAGTCGAGAAGGTGTCGGTGCATCCAATGCTAGCAGCGCAAGATATCTACTTGCCTCTTGCTCATAGTCCGGCGTCCTCTGTCTCTGGGTCCTTATCTTCTCTGTGGATTTCCAATCTCACAATCAATCGGCTCATCGGCCCTGTCAGGTGTGCTAACGGGGACGATTCCGTTCTAGCACTTCTCTGGTCATCTCTCGGTCAATCCTCACGACTACTCGTAACGCAGCATGTCACTGGCGTCGGCCTCTGATTCCTTGAATGCACATCACCCATCTGATCCTGGGTGCAAACATCATTGTAGCAGTGTCCTGGAAGGAATCCCGCTCAAGGTCTCTTCCGATCTTGCCTATGCCGGTCTGTACAGAGGTTGGTACTCTTGCATAATCTCTTCTCGCTCAATGGACATCTGTGTCCTCAGCACAGCATTTCTCGGAAACTGGTCGCATCCCAACGCCTCTGTAAGCACATCAGGTCTCTGGTCTCGACGGGAAGTAATGACAGCTCGTCAGCGTCTCGCACGAACCCCTGGTCCCGCTTGTCTGTATCATCGTCCACATCGACGTCACGTCATTATCTGCGCACTGCAACGTTCTCGGCTACGGTCCATCCAAAGTCTCTCGCATATCTCCTTTCTGCCGAATTACCCGGAAGTCATCGTCCTTTACTGAAGCTAATCCTTGTTCCGGAATGGCTGCATACTCGTCGCAACTCCTTCTGGAAGGTATATCCATATACAACGCCTCTGCGTGCGTATCGCATCTCTGATGTCAGCGGAGTGGGACGTCATTTCGTCGAAATCTCTTGCGAACTCTTTACTTCACTCTGCTTCAATGTCGACTGCTTCGGACTTGTCTCATCGTGGCTGCATGGACTGTGCTCCAACGGCTATACTCGTATCTGGAGTCTCCCAAGCAATGCATCCCATCACCTAGCATCCGAAGGGAGTCGAACCATTCGATCGATTCGTCAAAACCTCATAATCCCCCAAGAGCTCAACATCTTGAGTACAGTTTAATAGTATCGAGTACATGCCACAGCGTCGGTGGTCCAGCCGTAGAAAGGCAAACCCAAGCCTCACTAATGGCGCCACGGAACTGCCGCAAACCCTAAGGTTCAAAGTCTTTCACACGGTCATTAAGTCGAGTCAGGGTTTCATTCTTCTAGAGGGTCCATAGAATCGCCTGCATGTCTTTCCGTATACTTTAAACTTGAAAAATGGGCTCCTGACATTCGATCGTCTCCGTCGACTCTCAACGTCTCCGCGTGAAGTCGTCTCTAGCTGGAAGCAATCTATCTGATGACCTCGCATCGGGCTAAGCGAATGAACCACATGTCCTATTCATTCATCCTCGGGTGACTAGCGACCTTCCAACATATCTCTAAGTATATACTCATGCTGCAGTAGCTCCAATCATCTGGGTGACATCTCGTCATTTGCAGCAACAACTGGCTCATTCTTCTGTACGCTGAACAGTGCCTCGATCATCCTGAGTAAGAGATATATCAATGGCCAACACATCCTGGCTGGCCTCTAGCAGTAGCCTGCTCCTCTGGTACCAATCGGCACGTCCGAGAAATCTCGTGAAAGCGATCTGTCAAACGCTCATGGCCCGAAAACACAATAAGACGACGCCTCTCAATGCAATCGTAAGTCTCTGGAATCATGCATTGGTCAGTCCTCGTCTGCGACGAGCTCAAGCTGACGCAACTCTTGCCGTAGCTCTCTCTGCCCGTGCAATCGTGGCGGCAAAATCATAACCAGTATTGATGAAGATAGATCAGGAATGAATATAATACTGTGCAAGGAAATGTACATCCTAAGGCTCCTTAAGTGGAGTGGCGTGTCGTAAGTATGCCGCGGAACATACCCACGGTACGTCACTCTACTTTAGTCACCAATTCCATCAACCAAGGGTCATCCTACGCGACGAAAGTTCGGGTCTAATACCCCCTCGACTAAGTCTAAGTTCCGTAAGGTCAAGCCTAAGTTCCGTATATATATAGACGCCCTAGGCTCCACATAGTCAAACTTAGACTCGAACCAAGGTCAACCTAGCGCTCTGATACCAACTTTGTCACGACCCGAAAGAGCACGTGACTGGCCCTTGAACCATATAAAGTCTATAGGACTCCATCTGATCCAAGTAAGCTAAAAGCCCAGAAATCTAAAACCATTTTAAGAGTAAATAAAGAAAACTAGTTTAAAGAAGTGAAGAAAAACATGTTTGAAGTCAAGGTTTTTAAAATAACTAAGACGAATATGTATTTTAAAAATGTACGGTCTTTTCTAAAAATTTCGGCAGAGTTTCTTTTGTAAATACTGACCCCGAACGGGGTACAACAAGAACAATATATATGCAATGATAAAGGCATCCCTAAGCGGGAGCTAGCTCTTCGTCAATCGACGGTCACAACCACACAAACAATATAATATACAACGCCGAATGGCGAGGGTCAAATCCAAAAGAAACTCAATAAGCATTAAAACCGCAATACTGCTAAGCGCGACTCTAAGGTCGAAATAATACATCACTAATGTCTAAGTCTGAAACAATATACAAGTTTTGGTTAATGGAATTCTAGATACAAAGGAATAATACAAGTACAAAGGTGGTTCTTGATGCAAAAGAACCCACCTACCAAATGCAATTCACCCGCAAAGAAGTAGTGTGCCAGAAACGCCGCTATGGAACCTGTACGGCAAAACCTGCAAGAACTGTGGCACAACGGGGGTGGGTTGCCAACTCGTGAATAGAGAATATCTACAAGCAGAAACCGAATGCATGACATAATCCTAGGTCAATACAATCAGATATAAACCTCAAAGAATAAGCCTGAAGCATGATAAGGTGGCAATGTAACATCTAAACATGTAGGTAGTGCCAAATACTCGTGTCAGTGCCTCAGGTAATAACATGTCATAAACATAAGGTATGTCTGCATGAAGTAAATATGATGAAGTATAAAAATGAATATCAATACACATATATTAGCATCCCATTCCACTAATATTGGTGTAAGGGTATATATAACAGCGCCCTCATACCCTGTTATATATACAAATGAAGTATGATCAATGTAATGCTAGTCTGTATAAATGTGGATCCCGTCCACCTGTCACCCAAATGACAATATGCATCATGCATGTAAATGTGAGGATATAATCAAAATCATGGAAACATCATGAAACCTGTGTCTAGCATCGGCACGTAAATCCTCGTCCATATGGGGCTCCGTCTGCGGTATCGGCCCTCGGCCCTGGCAGCACGGGTCAACCCATGTCCATCTATCGACTCTGGTCGGTATCCTCTGGATAACCGCCAGGTCCAACCAATCACCGGTAGGTACTCGCCACCCTGCTAGGCTCATCGTCTACTCCACGAAAAACATTTCTTGCCCCGGGGAACCATACCGGGTCCACCATGTACCCGCAATCGGCCTCATCCGCCTCCTCGATTCGGGTTTCACATATCGCTCTCAGCACCGAGAAAATACATGGTGGACGCACTGAAATATCATATCAAGGGTAACCGGGTTTTTAAAACAATTACATATTCTCTTTGAATTACCCACGGTTCCGAAATCCCGAAATATCATGGAAACAACATATCTCAATGCGTATAATCAGAAAGCATGATGTATGCGACATGTAAAAGAAATGTAAGTATAACAGTATATCATGCAACATAGAATAGTGGTATGCACATACAAGGTCATATCCTAATGCAATAGTACTACTGTGTAGTGACATGGCAATTATCGATGATGAAGTGTGTGAGCCGGCAAGCAAGTGTACGTGGAACATATGCATCATCGATAATGGTGCTGGTGTCCTAACAGCATGATTGCAATATAGAAATAAACACATGCAATGCGATGCGAAATCGAATAATCAATGCAGCAGTGAAGAATCTACACCAATATGTACATGTCATGCAGTGGTGCCATTTAAAATAAGACGAATCGGGGTTTTTAGTAAAATAAGGGTTGCGGTGTTTTTAAGAATAGATACGTCTTTTGAAAATACCCATATTATCCCTTTACTTGTCCTTAAGATACTCCCGATTCGTTAGTTTTGAAATAGGTATGACTCGGGTCTGGTCTAACATCTACTAAGCCAAGTCCATCAGGAGGTGTATGGAAACCACCTAAATCTGAGTCGATATATATATAATAGTCGGTGATCCCGCCTCAATAGTATCGCGTACGATACAATATATCATCTGACATCCTTGAGTCATAAGTGCGGATCTATCATCAATATAAAGCTCGTACGGTAAATCGTCGTACGGCATCCCAATAGCTGGGCACGGGTCGATATCACAATCAACTCATCAATTATTTGGTATCCTCATCATTATATCACATAATCTGGGGTACTGATCTAAGTCTAGTACAACTGATACCATCAATATGACTACGTGTGTAAACACACGTCCAAAGGCCCGCTAGAGATCACATGTCGTATCCTAAATACGAATCATATCAAATCACTGATCTCGCGGCACAAAATCCAATATCATCGACTCATCTCCAAAGTCATTCACTATCCATCATTATCACAGTATAAGTATAGCGAATCAACATGTGTGTGCGTGTGGGTGTAAACCTATCCTAGGGTTCGCAACTAGGAAATATTCTAGTTTACTTCTAACCCTATCACATGATATCACATTTCAAATAATCCACTACACTATACTATCATAAATAATATATACATATACGGTATACCAACTACGGACTGCGGGGGTGCTATACGCCATCCACCCGATTTCCCCCGTAGATATAATCTACTCACCTTGCGTCTTTATCTGTCGACGTCGCCACGCGTTTGCTTGTCATCCCGAAGTCTTCATGGGGTACCTACACATTAACGTATCGCAAAATGCGTATCAAAACCAAATCAAAGCTAAAACGACACACGAAAGCCAAAACGATACGCTATGGGGCCTATAGGTTAGAACCTAGGGGTACGCCTCCAAAACCATCAACAACCCTCGATATCGTCGTATAAACGCCAAGTAGTCGAGGTAAAACACCATAAGCAATTTCAGAATTAGAAATACGGAATACGGAAACATGAATCCAAAACAGCAACTAAGGAAATAGGCTCCAGATTTCACCCTAGGTCAAATTAGACAAATCTATACATGCCAGGGGTCTAAACTACACATGTAGGAGCTCTGGAACAAAAACGAGATATTTTGGTTCTGGTTGGGCCGCAAATTGCGGCCAATTGGGTTAAATTTGCGGCCGGGAAAGGGAAGTAGGGGCTAGGGTTCTGGGGTTAGCTTCCTTGATGCCTGCATATGTCACTGTCAACTCAATTTTATTTTAGGGGTCTCGGGATGATAGCAGATTCCCAAATACGATCACAGATTCACAGTTTTTCTCCGACATCATCTCATAAATCCGTATTCTGTGTTCTAGTCTCTAGTTTGATCCAAAATAACATCACACCAGGGGTTCTAAGGTCACAACAAGCCTCAATTTCACTTTGGTTTCAGATCAAACCCTAAACCCTAACTTGATGTTTCACAAATCCACCAAACAACACCATATCGACATGAAACTAGAATTGATGCACAAGAAATGAAATACTATTCTAATAGGTCCATAATTTACCTCCTTTGGCAACTCAAGAAAATTCTTGAGTTGCTCAAGGTCCTCCAAATCCAATCTTGCTAGGTTCAATGTGTAGCTAGTGAGCTCGGGAACACTTTTTGTGAAGTGGGAATGGGGTTTTGGTGAGGGAAATGAGAGGGATCTATGGAGTGAAAGGGAGGGAGATGAGGGAGGAGCAGGAGCAGCAGCAGCTCAAGGAGAGGAGAGAGAAATAGGTGTAAGGAAATGATGGGAGTATGGTTCAAAAAGTGGGGATTGACTTGGTCTCTCTCTCTCTCATCATGAGACCTTTATCTTTTCTTTTCTTTTCTTTTCCTTCTCCCACCATGGTGAACCCTAAGCAACCATGTACCCAAAACATGTAACAAGTGTCACAAGTGTGGAAAATGATATGTGCACATTTTTGCACAAAAATGCCAAAAATCCGATTAGCGATTTTTAATCGCGATTAACACTAAATTAGCATATAACTAATCATAAAAACTTAAAAATGGCATAATTCCATAACATACCCTATTTTATAATTTTCCATAATTTCCCCTCATTTATTTGTATTTAATTATACCAGAATATTAAAATATTCATTAAAATAATATTAAATTATAAAAATTCCCCAAAATAATATTTTATTATTTTGAAACGTTACACCTAGTCTATTAATCATACATTGCAACTTGATTATTGATACCATATGCATTCATTATCATTGACATATGCACTTATGATGATTTCTTGAGATTTATGATATTTCTGGATTTCGGGGGAAAGCCGCAAGAATTTCTAAACTTATTACCTCTTTTTTAAAATATGCAAAGTTGCGGTTTTCTAGTGATGTAAGTGTCGTCCACCATGATTTTGCTGTGGTTTTCGAGATTCGTTTCGAGGAGTTGGATGAACCGTCTCGGGTACATGGTGGGCCCGGTAAGGTACCCCGGGGCGAGAAGGTCGCAGATGATGGCGTTGAGCCTGGCAGGGGAGCACTACCTACCGGTGACTTTTTGGCACGGCGGATATCTAGAGGATACCGACCGTGGCCACGAGATGTTGAGATATGGATATTTGAGATGGGTCAGCCGGACGGCTGAGGCCAGAGATACTGTGATATGGATACATGAGATTTGAGACAGTTTTGAGGTGTCGATGCTGGACACGGATTCTTGATGATTCTAGTAATGTTTTGCTGATATTTCAAAAGAGATTACGAAAAAGAAAATAATGATTCTTATACCTACCTATTCAGATCACGAGTTAATTCATGTTGCATACATACCTGCTAGCACATCCATGTTGCATACATACCTGTTAGTATATCCTGCCTTATCTGTATTGTAGATGCTAGGATGCTTTTGTGCATGCCTGCGATAGCCTATATAGATGTTATTTATCACTCACGAGTTGGCAACTCACCCCCGTTGTGCCACAACCTTTTTGCAGGTCCGCTCCGTCAGCACAGTAGCGGCGGGCGCACTAGCTTCTTTTGCCTGGACTCGAGGCTTTTGCTCGTAGGTGGGTTGTGTTATCATTTTGTACCACCTTGTATATTCATTGTATCTAGAGTACTCCATCTACTGTATCAGCTGCATCTGTTATTTGTATTGTTGTATAATGACCTAGAGACGAGGCTGTGAGATATGTGGATTTTTATGCTGTATTTGGGGTCGAGCTCACTTGAGTCGACATGATATTGTACTTGTACTTTTTATGCTTATTTATGCACATTGCTGTTTTACATTGCGTGGGATTTGTGACCGCCTTGGGGCGAAGAGCTCGCTCCCGCTTGGGGATGCCATATTTCTTGTTATTCATTAATATTCCTGTTTTGTACCCGTTTGGGGGCCTGTTTTTACAAAGGAGACTCTGCCGGGA
The DNA here is from genome assembly GCA_030015575.1 of Agapanthus africanus. Taxonomy (NCBI): domain Eukaryota; kingdom Viridiplantae; phylum Streptophyta; class Magnoliopsida; order Asparagales; family Amaryllidaceae; genus Agapanthus; species Agapanthus africanus. The sequence goes on from CM057351.1 coordinate 193,454,303, forward strand.
TTTTTGGAAAAAAGGGATGTTGCTTTTAAAAAGCTTGAGGTGACTTAATGGATTAAATCGCTTTCAATAAATTGGTTTTTCCTTCACTCTATTTTCTTAATCGGGTTTTGATTTCTGGGCTTTGGCTTACTTATTTTACGGATGCCTTGAGACGTTTCGTAACTTAAGTGCCAGTCACGTTCCGTACCCTCCGGGTCGTGACAAAGTTGATATCAGAGCGATAGGTTTTACCTTTCTGAGTGTAGGATGACCCTTGGTAGATGGAGTAAGTGACATAAGCAGGGTAACGTAGCGTGTGTATGTTCGCGGCATACCTGCGATACGGTACTCCGCCTAGGTGACTTTAGGATATACTTGCTTGAAATTCCTTCCTCAATTTCCGTGTATCCTATGATTCTATTGCACTATTCTTACTATCCTGTTTCTTGTACCAGCCACTATGCCGCCGAAGGCTACGAGAGCGCAGAGGGCTGCCGCCCGAGATGAGATCCGAGCAGGCTCGTCCGAGACGAGGACCGAGCAGGGTGGTATACCTACGCCTCAGGGACAGACTGATCCGCCTTCTCCAGGCCGCATGGATAGGCTAGAGTCTGGTATGGAGGAGCTACGACAGATGATGGGAGGTATGCAGGAGTTACGACAGATGGTGGGATCCTTAGTAGAGGTTAGTCATGCGCCGAGGTCGGAGGACGTACTTACCACATCACAGACTACCATGGTACCTGCTGCCCAGACAGTTGCCCCTACTACTACTATCGTGGCTATCCCAGTATCGTTACAGGATTTCATGAGGCTGAGACCTCCAGTCTTCACCGGCACAGATGCAGCGGAGGATCCACATACATTCCTTGACAGATTAGCCAAGATTTTCTGTTCGATCAGATGTTCTGACGATCGATGGGTAGAGCTTGCGAGTTTCCGTCTAGAGGGCCTTGCGCAGACGTGGTGTGAGTCCGTCGAGAGAGGTCGAGCTGCAGGTTTACCTCCTATGACTTGGGCCGAGTTCACAGCGGTATTTCTAGCTCGTTTCCTTCCAGAGAGCGTTCGTGGCGCTAGAGTTCGTAGTTTTGAAGCCTTGATCAAGACTCCCGGGATGACGGTGTCTGAGTATGATGTCCAGTTCACGCAATTATCCAGATATGCTCCGTATTTGGTGGATACTGAAGAAAAGAGAGTGAAGAGGTTCGTGCAGGGACTTGACAACCAGCTATTTCTTGCCATCGGCGCCCAGCACTTCGACACTTATTCAGCTGCTATGGACACGACATTACGGATGGAGGCACACATTGCAGCGACTTCGGCCGTTTCTGGGCCGAAGAGGATTCGTACCGATGTGCCAGCTTAGAGGTATCATGCCAGATTCTTTACGAGAGATGGTGCTGGCAGAGGAGTTGGGCGGGGTCAGCTATATGGTTCATATCCATAGGGACAGCAGGCGTCGCCAGGATGCTATGGGTGCGGGAGTCCGCACTATCGTATCAGAGACTGCCCGGTGAGACGACAGGGAGCGGCGACAGTTCCACATGTGACCTTACCACCATCACCACCTCCTCCTCAGAGAGCTCTACTTCCTACCCCAGGCGATGCTCCACGTCAGTTTGATGCACCCAGAGGCCGTGGACGTGGCGGTCCGATCCAGAGATGCCGAGGAGGCCGAGGACAGCCAGCTATTGGTGGGGGACAGGCCCGAGTATTTGCCTTGACACCGCAGGATGCACAGGCATCCAACGCCGTTGTGACAGGTACCTTGCCAGTTTGTTCTTTCGACGCACGAGTATTATTCGACCCAGGTTCCACACATTCGTATGTCTCTATACACTTTACACCGATGTTGGGCCGTGAGTCATCGTCGTTAGATCAGCCGCTTATGGTTATCACTCCGGCAGGCGAGTCGTTTGTCGTTCGTTTTGTGTTTCGTTTGTGTTCTGTTCGTATCGGGGAGAGGGATTCATCGGTTGATTTGATTCTCCTCGATATGTTGGACTTTGATGTGCTTCTGGGCATGGATTGGCTAGCCACTTGTTATGCTTCTGTGGACTGCCGTGAAAAGGCAGTCAGATTTAGCATTCCGGGAGAGCCAATCCTTGTTATTCAGGGAGACCGCAGTGTCACCCTTCCCAGTTTGATTTCATCTCTTCGCACCGGTCAGCTATTGCGGAAGGGGTGTCAGGGATTCTTAGCTTGTGTTTGTGATACTCGAGCTGCGGAGGTTCCGTTGGACCGGGTCCCGATTGTTAGTGAGTTCCCTGATGTTTTCCCTGATGAGCTGTCTGGGCTACCACCTGAGCGCGATGTTGAGTTCTGCATTGACTTGATTCCCGGCTCGGGGCCTATTTCCATACTGCCTTATCGGATGGCCCCGGCGGAGCTTAGAGAGCTGAAGGATCAGTTGCAGGATTTGTTAGATAAAGGGCTTATTCGACCTAGCGTTTCTCCGTGGGGTGCTCCTGTCCTGTTCGTCAAGAAGAAAGACGGAAGTTTGCACTTGAGCATTGATTACCGCCAGCTGAACAAAGTTATCGTACGGAACAGGTATCCCTTACCACGTATCGACGATTTATTCGATCAGCTTCAGGGGGCAGGATATTTTTCGAGGATCGACTTGCGATCAGGATACCATCAGCTGCGAGTTCAACAGGAGGATATACCGAGGACAGCTTTCCGCACGCGCTACGGCCACTATGAGTTTTTGGTGATGTCGTTCGGACTCACCAACGCCCCAGCAGCATTCATGGATTTGATGAACCGTATATTCATGCCGTATCTTGACTTGTTCATCATCGTATTTATTGATGATATTTTGGTGTATTCCCGGAGCCGAGAGGAGCACGAGCAGCACTTGCGGATCACGTTACAGAATTTGAGGGAGCACCAGCTTTTCGCAAAGTTCTCCAAGTGTGCATTCTGGCTGGACAGCGTTGGTTTCTTGGGTCACATGATTATGAGAGATGGAATATGTTGTAGGGTTCCTAGGCACACTAATGAGGTCTCACAAGTGATCAAACATGGCTAATTCAAAATTTTCCATATGCCTACAAACCCTAATACGGATCGTTAACTAGATGTATAGGTGATGCGATACAAGTAAACAACTTTAACTTAAAGGAAAGAGGCTACAACCTTTGTAGATCCGGTCCTCCACCTCCTAGGCTCCGTGATGACGTCCCTCCGCTGTCCAAATCGAATCCCGGACTCTAGCATCGGCTTCATCGGAGAAATGGGCGGGCTAGGTCGTCGACTTCGATGCCGAAGATGATCTACGTCGAGGCAACTCAAGATCAAGCTCCAACTTCACCAAGTCATGAAACTTGTGAAGAAAACACCCTATACTACTTGGCAAGAGGTAGAGGATGAAGAAATAGGAAGTGGGTTCACTTTGGAATTGGATTTCTCACTCATTTTCACAAGTTACCATTGATGGTTGCATGGTTTCTTCCTTGTTGAAGATGATGAAGAAGAAGAAAGAATATGATAAGTATTTTCCCAAAATAGAAAATAAATGAATACTTATCATATAGCAACCATAGTTAGGTGTAGAGAATAAACTAAGGTTAGTTAAATGGTTAGGGTTAGGAGATGAAGACAAAATGGTTGCTTTAGTCAAAGATGCTTTGAAGCTTCAAGAAGCTTCAAGCAAAGAACAAAGAAAGCCACCATTTTCTCTTTATCATTTTCTTTTGCCAAAATAAACAAAATAAATAAATAAATGAATAAGTAAATAAACAAAACCCTAACCACTCATATAACCATGGTTTAATTCTTTACACAAACCTAAGTGAGTATGTATCATCAAACATGATACAAACAAGTGCACAAAAATATATCACATATACAATGTGCATATCAAGTGAGAAAATCCATTTAAAGTGAACTAATATTAGTTAATGCAAAGTAATATATCAAATATATAATTATGCATCAAATCATTAAATCAATACTTGATTTAACGATCCGGTCATATCGCATATAACCGACTAATATCCAATGTATCATCTTATCGAATCAGTCCTCAATTCGATAACTAGGTTATATCGCATACAACTAATCGATACATTAATCGCGAGAATAGAATACGGTATCATATACACGCATTATTCTCGGTCCCGCACATATCTCATATGCGCTCCTATTTCGTTTCGCTTGAGCCAGGAAACCTCTGTGTAGGACTTTAAAGACTCGTCAATACGCCGGCAGCAGGTGATGATCATATCAAACACCCACAAGCCGCAAGCGGTCTGCTAAACGTAACGGCCACCCGGGTATTGAGCGATCAGAAGATCGACGAGCAAGCCCGCTCACACTCCTGTGAATCCAACCAGTAACACTTACCGTACAGTCCGGTCTGTTCGTCTGATATGTCGCATATCTCGCCTAGGGGTGGTAAACGTCAGACCCCAGTAGCTTGATAAGTCATGCCGACGTAAGGTCCACAACATTCGTGAAACTACTGATAACTCTTACCAGTATATCACTGCAACCCTGGCCAGGGATTTCCTGTTATGGCCAGTCGTGCATTGCGCAACATCAACCCCCAATACCGGGAAAGACGAATCCCCTCCTATCGCTCATTGCCTCCATGTGAATCGGGACTGTACCCAAAAACCACCTGTTTGCACGACTCAGTAGAGCCGTGGTAGGGTGGAAATCAAAGCACAGTGGGAGACACACAAGACTCTATGACGATCTCGGGTCAACAGACTAAGCTGTACCAGTGTCACCAGAGAACTGCCATATGACGTGAGGTATAATACCATCTGGGAGTTCTCGGCGAGTCCGTTCAGTGTACCCAGTCTCTACTGAGCACCCGCATACCATCTCTGATGTCAAACACCAATGGATATGGGATCATCCATCGCCCATCACATGGGTCGAGAAGATATACGCTAGTCTACTCTGGAATATCGATGCCCCGTCTCGATATTCCCACGACTAGGAACAATGAAGGATGTACTCATTGACTACCCAGGCCCCACTAGTATGATCTTCATCACAGTCCTGGAAGTCGAGTACACATCCTAAGGGCTTTATCAACATGTAATCAGAGAGACAGAAAGTATACATGTTGAGATAAAGAGCAACCAGATAGCGTACTATCATGTCGAGCAAGAAAGTCCTACCTATATATGTCCCAGCATCCACTACAATATACATCCAATGTACAGTAATGGCCTCTAGGGCATACATATAACTAACAATCTCCAACTTGCACTAGGGCCATCTGTAGCAGTGGTTGCAGTATCATATACTCAACTATCCCATAAAAGTCTCTCTTTGGGAAAAGGCCTTCGTGAGTGGATCCGCTGTGTTGTCCTCTGAGTCTACTCTCCTTACCTCGATCACCCTGGAGATCAACTATCTCCATGATCAGGTGATTGATTGTTACGAAAGAGTGTTTTTGTAGAATAACCGCAATCAATAACGGTGTCGCGCGTAGCTAGACCGAGATGAGTACGGGTCGTCCTCAGAGAAACGTTGAATCTTTTACTCTTACTTTAGATGTGTTGAGAAAGAGAGGAGGGATAAAGAATATTGTAGAAAGGTTTCTAGATCTACGTTAAGCACTAATGCAAAAATATAGATCTAGATTATTTTAGGGATGTAGTTAATATAATAGGGGGCTTGTAGGGTTCGTTAGGATTTAGTAGTTATGGATGATTAATTAAAAGTTACCATTTTTATCCTTTAATAGATTTAAAACTAGAACGACGGTGATGCGTGTAGATTAGGGTTTCTGGAGGAAAAAGGAATCCCACTCTTAACCCTTATCTCGACACGGAACTCCGTTCATATCTAGCCTTTACCAAAACAATCATTAATCTAATCTCTAATCGCGGTCGGAACTAACAAAGAATTGTTAGCGCGCCCGATTAGGATGTTAATGATTCTTTTGATAAAGTTCATAAACTTTATAGGACTTAAAAAGGGTTTAGGGATGTTCATCATCCATTAGCCTACCCTAATCCTACGAACCCTAACAAGCGGAGAATTACTCGCGCATGTTGGGAAAAGAAGATGAAAAGACAGAGAAGGAAAACATAATGTAAAATGCAAAAGAATTAAATAAAACAACTACCTTTATTAATCAACTTGAACAATCTACACTTTATTCCTTAGAAAATGATTACAAAAACTTGGTTTGCTTCTCGAACTCTTCCGAAGGAGGTAGATGAACAGTTGATGATCAGTCTGGATGCGTGAGCCGTCTTGGACTTCGTGATCTCTTCGGCTTGATAGCTTTTCCAAGAGGCTTTCGGTGCTCTTTTATAGTGCAAAGCCAGAATCTTTCAGTTGGAAACTTGGTAAAATATGTCAGAGATTCATGCCCCAAATTTTCAGCAATTGATCCCTCAATCTTACCGCGGATCCGCGGCACAAGGTGGGTAAGGCCGCGGATCCGCGGCCATTTAATATCCTCCCTTGATCAAACTTCAGGGCTTCTCTATTTGTGACATTTGGCAATTTCTGGAATCTTCATAATTCAGAAATCTTCTCTCGTTTGCTTCCAGACTTGGTCTCCAAGTTTGCTTCTTAATTTGGCAAGATTTCTTCAACAACTTGATTTGCTTGATTCTAGCCTTGGAAAATTCTGCACAACTTGGAAATATTCTGCACAACTTGGAAATATTCTGCACAACAACTCAAATAAGATTTTAGTAGACTTTGTTCTACTAGGATTAGGTCAATAATATTATTTGCATACATTTTCCTACCAAATGATAATAAAAATATATTAACACATGGAAAATAATGTTTTTACACATAAACCCTCATATGTATAATATATTATAATAAAGTCCTTTTTTTTAATATAAAAATGGTAGGAAAAATGTACTACAAATGTGCAGTTTTATCGACTGAACAAATACCCCCAAACTTATCTTTGATCGTCCCGAGCAAACTAGTTTATTCAAGAGGAGAAAAAGAAATGAGAAAACTAAGCACACTTTCGTAGGCAACACGATTGCACTGAGCACGTGCAACAAGCCGTTAAACCTCTAGGTGTCCCTAGTAGGAGGAGTGTTGTCTCCTGAGGGTTTTCAGCGGATTACACCCACAAAATCCCATAATAAAAGAGAGATGGTGAAATTTACATATAAAGATAAGAACCATAAAAGAAAGACTTTGAAAATAAGAGTTTCCAACTACACTAGCTTTTCAGTTGTCATGAGCTCTATCTTAATAGTCATGAAAAAATGTTAGAAATCACATCATCCCTCAATAAAACATCGTCTTTATTCTTCATTCTTACCTTTCATCCAAACATTGATCATATACCCCTACGTGTGTGAAATGACATCCCTACACTCGGAGAATTCAATTCAAGCTATCATACTCTTGTCCATCTACCTCAGTACTTTTTAACTTGATGAATACTTAGATTTGCTCACACATTTTCATGCGACCGTTAATACTTCTTGAGGTACTAACCGACCGATTACTCATGTGCTTGCTGATTCGGTGATAATATTTTCCTCGTCTTGCACCACCTAAGGCTTAACAGTGACTCCCAGACCAGTTGGCCTTAGGGCACTAGGTGAAGAGGCACCCTCGCTATATTTTTTATTGCTGCCTTGGCGATAACAAAACCAGTGTTCATTTTTTTTTCTTTTCACCATTTTTATATTTTCTTCCTTTTTTTTTTGCATTTCCTTCATACTTTGGCTTTTAGACAAGAGCATTTCAAGGTATCCTCTACTATCCCGAGTTTCAAGACGTGTGTATGTGCATATAGTAGGGTATCAACATTCAAATGTTTGGCTTCCAGAATAGAAACTATTTTTCAGACTTATTTTTATCCTCAGATTAGTGACTTCCTTCATTTTACTAACCCTTGGGACAACAGCTCATAACTACTTATTACCAGTTCGTTTAAGAAAACTTCTAATTTTCTTGATTTTCTTAAACTATCCCTATCTTTTGGATGTAATTTTTCACTTTCTACTCTTTTGTTATAAAAGAAATTTTTTTAAAAAAATTTTTGAAATGTTGTGCTTATGCAAAATATGATGCAACTTGATATGTAAATAAGCACAAACCTCCCCCAAACCTGTTTACAGCAGTGTCCTCACTGATGTCATCCGTTAAGCTCAAAAAACCTGTAGACTTGGGAGGAAATTATTAATGGGGGCAAGAATATATGAAAGTGAAAATCCTCCCCCAAAATTATTTTAGGCTCACAATTTTGTAAAAATCATTTTCTTTCAAGAGCCAAAATATCCCCCCAAACATGAGTTAAACAATTTTAATCTTTTAAAAATCACATGAGGGGGTCAAGGTTATTGGTCAATGCCAAGCTTTGCAAAGACCGAAGGTCAACACCAACCATTCAAAAAATTTATCGATGAAGCACCAAGGTTGGTAAAAGAACATGTCACCTATTGACGTGAAGAAGTGGGGAGGTGACAAGAGGTGTAATGGAAAAGGATTGCGTCTCAATTTGGAGAGACGACATAGTGATAGTAATGATGGATTACTCGCATTGTCATGATTGTCCAAAAGAGGGAGTGGAGGTCCAATTTCTTCATCTTGGATTTGATTTATCTCAATACCCGTGTCTTGTAAAAATGCGAGCTCATCAGCGAAAATTTCCTCAAAGCTTTCATCGATACCCCGAAGAATAATGTCATCAGAAAAAATGGGGGGATCGTCCGACTCTATAAAAAGTTCCTCATCAGCGTTAGATGTTGACCCGGACAACTCGGTGGAAGAGTCCGTGTCAAACAACGACATATGAAAAGAGTCAGAATTATGAGGTTGATCAAATTCGCTACTGTCGACATCCATTAATTCGACAGAACACACATGAGCATAGGGTTCGGAGGGTTCGCTTCCCAACTTGTAAATGTTAAGCTCAATTGACTTCTTTCCAAAGGATAGGGTCATAGAGCCGTTTCTACAATTAATTACTGCGTTGGAAGTGGCTAAAAAGGGTCGACCAAGTATCACCGGGATTTGATTGCGTGGGTTTGCTACAGGTTGTGTATCTATAACGATAAAGTCCACAGGGAATATGAATTCCCCGACTTTGATTAACACATCCTCTAGCTCACCCCTTGGTTGGGTGATAGATCGATCGGCCATCTGAAGAGTGCAATGCGCCGGCTTTAACTCTCCGATCCCTAATTGCTCATAAACAGAATACGGAAGCAAGTTAACACTAGCACCTAGATCGAGTAGAGCACGATTAATATTTTTACCCCCAATAGAAATTGAAATTGTAGGACTTCCGGGGTCCTTTCGTTTCTTGGGTAGTTGTTGTGTAAAAGCAGTGCTCACATTACTCGCAAGGAAAACTTTTTTAGGTACTTGAACTTTTCGCTTCCTAGTGCACAAGTCCTTTAGGATTTTCGCATATGACGGAACTTGTTGAATAGCATCTAGGAGAGGAATGTTTATGTTAACTTGCTTAAAAATTTCCACAATCTTCTCCATTTGTGGACTTGGTCTGTTGCCCCTTAACCTGTTTGGATAAGGTGCTTGATCAATTAGTTTTGGGTCCAACGTTTGTGGAGAAGACTGTGGGGATGGATTCGATCCCAAAGCTGGAGTGGGAATCGACTTAGATAGATTTGGCGAAATGGGTGAAGGGTTCGAGCCTTGGGGAAAACGGAGAATAGGCTCGGATGAAGGTGGGAGACTAGACGAATTAGGGGAAGAAGAAGAAGAAGAAGGGGTATCAAATGTGTCACTATCATCAAATTGCTCACCCACTCGGTTATTCAGCACTCTCCCCGATCTCAACGTAGTAACGGCATTCACATTATGACTTTGTGAATGGCCAGGATTCGGTAGGGGTTGAGATGGGAGTTTCCCTTTCTCTCTCGCACTCATTGCGGCGTTTAACTGTGCGATTTGGTTTTCTATTGATTTAATACTCTTACCATGGGAGGAGGAGTTTTTCGTTAGGGTATCAATAGAAGACCTTATCTCAGCCGAATTTTGCATGGATTGTTTCATGAACATATCCAAAGTTTGTGCAAGTGAGTTGTCAGTACCGGCCACTTGTGGTGTAGAAATGTAGGTCGGATTTTGGAAATTCTGTGACTGAAAGGGGGGCTGATTCTGTGGTTGTGGTTGCTGTGGAGGAGGTCTTTGATAATTGCTTTGTTGGTTTTGATTCCAAGCAAAGTTAGGATGATTCCTCCATCCTTGATTGTACGTGGAAGAATAAGGGTCGTTTCTAGGTCGCTGCTGAAAAGCAGCATTAGCTTGAAACGAAGCATTCATAGGACATTCTTCCGTTAAGTGTGAAGGATCCGAACAGCAACCACAGACGGTCTTAAGAAGCGTAACCTGATTTAGGGAGACTGATGAGAATCTGCTCTCAATAGCGTCGAGTTTCTTCTGCATCGCTGCCATTTCGGCTTTCACTGTGATGGAAACATCGAGCTGGTGAACTCCTCCCCTAGATGAAGGTGGTCTAACGCTTTCCCACTGCAAAGTGTGTTCAGCGAGGTCTTCCAGATACTTCCAAGCTTCACCGTCATCTTTAGACATGAAATTGCATTGACACATTGTTTCAAGCATCTGCTTTGTCGCTGAATTAATGCCCTCATATATAATCCGACATAAATCCCATCTATTGATTCCATGATGAGGACATTGGACAAGCAGATCTTTGAAACGTTCAAAGCACTTCCAAAATGGTTCATTGGGAAGCTGGGTGAACTGGTTGATCTCGCTCCTAACACGTGCAGTCTTATGATTTGGGTAAAACTTCTTAAGAAATGCTACGACGAATTCATCCCAATTAGTGATAGAGTGTGCGGCAGTATTGTAAAGCCATTTTTCTGCCAAGTCGCACAGTGTGAATGGGAGAAGACGTAAGCGCATAGCATCTAAAGTCAATTGTGAAGTACCCATCATTGCGCATACGTTTTCAAATTTGGTGATGAAAACGTACGCGTCTTCCGACTCAAGCCCGTGAAATTTTGGCAGCAGATTGATGTATTGGGGTTTAATTTCGAAATTATCCCCGTTAGGTGGTGGAAGAGATAGACAAGTAGGAAGAGGACCGCGAATAGGATAGCATCTCTCTTGGAGAGAGATGCGCGGTGGATTCTGCTCACCTGCGGGCGGTGGCAGCGTGGTGTTATAATTAGATGGAGTGCCGTCCATCACGGTGGATGTGGTGTGTGGTGGGGGAAAAGAAGATGAAGATGTACCGACTTCGGTGTCGATAGCAGGAACGCGGACAAGACGGGCACTAGGATCCCGTGTCCAGCCGAGCATGCACTAAGCGGGTTTAGTGCAAGTGGCAGCGTGTGTGTGATTTTAAAATTGGCTTGTTTTGAAAAAGTGGGACTCAAGACAAATCACCCCTAAGATGCACAAGCAACCCTAGAACTAAGGTTACCTAGGTCAGTCTCTAGACCGCTCCCAGACTTCCAAAGGACAAGCCGCAGGATCAATCCTCTACCGCCTTCGTACTACCCTCGTAGCCAGATAAGTGCCAGGTAAGTAGGAAGGAACCACGTCGTGGGCCTAATTAAAAACCACTAGCCTTTGTCACACTTGCCTAGGCACTACAAAAGTAATGCGGATAAACGATAGATTACCCACGACCTTCCTCTGTCCTTATTGAGCGCGACAGTCCTTAGAGCCTGGTCTAGATATTTTTTAAATTAATGAAGGGTAGATCTATATGCTCGGTTTGTGATTTGTGGGGCTTAGGAAGGGTGATGAAATCCCCACCTAATCTTGATTTGGTCTTTGCCCCTTAGAATCCGTATTAAAATATGCAAAACAAAACCAATCACAAAACTTTTGCAAAAAGATTTTTTTAGCGGCGCAATTTTCGCAAAGAATCCTGCAGAAGATAGATTTTATTGGATTTGAGAGGAGAGAGAAGGAGTTGAGAATCTTACCAGAGAGTTCTGTATCCCTAATCCCTCCAAGCAGCCGCGTTTCAGCCGCAGGAAGCACCTTAGTGCCGCGGTTCCGCCGCGAGGTGGATGGACCGCTTGCTGAAAATTTTTCTGTGTCCCTCTGTGCTCCTCTGGATCTCGATGAATGGCTCTGTCTTCTGTTTTCCTCAATTCTGTAACTCCAGATCTCCTTGCAAAATTCACGCACAAGTCATTAAATATGCAATTTGCAGTTTTGTGTTAATAATGATATAAATCGTCTAAGAATTCAACACAAATAGTAAAAATAAAAAATTACGCACTTATCCCCGGCAACGGCGCCATTTGATTGTTACGAAAAGGTGTTTGTTTGTAGAATAACCGCAATCAATAACGGTGTCGCGCGTAGCTAGACCGAGATGAGTACGGGTCGTCCTCAGAGAAACGTTGAATCTTTTACTCTTACTTTAGATGTGTTGAGAAAGAGAGGAGGGATAAAGAATATTGTAGAAAGGTTTCTAGATCTACGTTAAGCACTAATGCAAAAATATAGATCTAGATTATTTTAGGGATGTAGTTAATATAATAGGGGGCTTGTAGGGTTCGTTAGGATTTAGTAGTTATGGATGATTAATTAAAAGTTACCATTTTTATCCTTTAATAGATTTAAAACTAGAACGACGGTGATGCGTGTAGATTAGGGTTTCTGGAGGAAAAAGGAATCCCACTCTTAACCCTTATCTCGACACGGAACTCCGTTCATATCTAGCCTTTACCAAAACAATCATTAATCTAATCTCTAATCGCGGTCGGAACTAACAAAGAATTGTTAGCGCGCCCGATTAGGATGTTAATGATTCTTTTGATAAAGTTCATAAACTTTATAGGACTTAAAAAGGGTTTAGGGATGTTCATCATCCATTAGCCTACCCTAATCCTACGAACCCTAACAAGCGGAGAATTACTCGCGCATGTTGGGAAAAGAAGATGAAAAGAGAGAGAAGGAAAACATAATGTAAAATGCAAAAGAATTAAATAAAACAACTACCTTTATTAATCAACTTGAACAATCTACACTTTATTCCTTAGAAAATGATTACAAAAACTTGGTTTGCTTCTCGAACTCTTCCGAAGGAGGTAGATGAACAGTTGATGATCAGCCTGGATGCGTGAGCTGTCTTGGACTTCGTGATCTCTTCGGCTTGATAGCTTTTCCAAGAGGCTCTCGGTGCTCTTTTATAGTGCAAAGCCAGAATCTTTCAGTTGGAAACTTGGTAAAATATGTCAGAGATTCATGCCCCAAATTTTCAGCAATTGATCCCTCAATCTTACCGCGGATCCGCGGCACAAGGTGGGTAAGGCCGCGGATCCGCGGCCATTTAATATCCTCCCTTGATCAAACTTCAGGGCTTCTCTATTTGTGACATTTGGCAATTTCTGGAATCTTCATAATTCAGAAATCTTCTCTCGTTTGCTTCCAGACTTGGTCTCCAAGTTTGCTTCTTAATTTGGCAAGATTTCTTCAACAACTTGATTTTCTTGATTCTAGCCTTGGAAAATTCTGCACAACTTGGAAATATTCTGCACAACTTGGAAATATTCTGCACAACAACTCAAATAAGATTTTAGTAGACTTTGTTCTACTAGGATTAGGTCAATAATATTATTTGCATACATTTTCCTACCAAATGATAATAAAAATATATTAACACATGGAAAATAATGTTTTTACACATAAACCCTCATATGTATAATATATTATAATAAAGTCCTTTTTTTAATATAAAAATGGTAGGAAAAATGTACTACAAATGTGCAGTTTTATCGACTGAACAGTGATGCTGCCTCATAATATGTCTGGGTCACTGATGGGATCATGGTTCCTTGGCCAAAGCCACACTTCCATTGTCACACAATGGTGGGAACCTAGTTCATCTTATGAACCAATATACACCCAAACTGCCTCTTTGGTAGTATCTTTAATAGCGATGTTACCAGCCTTTATCGTCTAGTTTGCCACGGTATCTAGCTTGGAACTCTTCCAACATACCGTCCCTTTACTGAGGGTAAAGACAATGCCTGTGACCGACATTCAGTCGTTCTTATCACCCTGGAACCTTTCCAGTGATTCTCCCCAGGATCAACTGATACCATCTCACTATAACTAGTGAGAATCCTAACATCCATTTAGAACTATCTTATAGATCCAAAACCTAGGATTTAGGAGGTATCACTTTGATCCTATATGGAGAATCTATGTGATAAGAGGAGATCGACCGATCGTAGCATAGGAAACTCCTTTCCTATCAAGAGTATGTCATCCACGTACTCTACGAGGATCATTACCATACTCTATACTACCCTTTTGTACATACAAGGTTCATCTACCATTTTGATGAAGTCAAACTCTTTGACTACCACATCAAAACAGATGTTCCAACTCCGCGATGCCTGCTTTATCCTGTAAAGCAACTTGCACACGTTTCCGCTGCTCCCACTATTTACGAAGCCCTCTGGCTATGTTCTTATAGACGTTCTCTTCTAAATCAGTATTTAGAAAAGCAGTCAGGGCACCCAACCACCAGATATCGTAGTCATGGTATGTAGCAATGTTAAGTAGGATCCGGATGGACTTAAGCATAGTCACTTGGAAAAGGTTTCATCATTATCCATGCCTGGTCGATGACGAAAAACTTTAACAAGTCTAGCTTTGAAAATCTCAACTTTTCCATCTACACCAAGTAATCTTCTCAAGATATACTTGCTCCTAATGGGGATTTAACCCTTCAGATATAGCAGAAAGTCCATACTTTGCTGGTGTACATGGATTCCATCTCAGATCGCTAAGCATCCAGCCATTCTTATAGAGTCCCTACTCTTGATGGCCTGCTCGAAACTAGTTGGGTCATCATCTCATGATGCATTCCTCGCTCCCACTGTCATCGAGAAACCGAGGTATCTCTCAGGCAGGTGAGGAACCCTACCAGATCGGCGGAGAGGCTGAGGTTCGTCGGGGACTATAGAATCCTTTGGTTCTGTCAAATCATCAACTGCAGTTTTGTATAGCTGGAACCTTTCCAGTTCTACAGAACTGACCTTGCCTCGATCTTGTCCGGATTTTGCTTTAGACATAGGTCGGACAATCCCAAATCTTAACTTACTTAAGAGATAGGCTCTTCCCATACCATATCTCATATGGAATGGTAGGCAGTGATCTGATTCGAACCTAATTCAATAGGTATGCAGCTTCTCAAGCGCATAACTCCCAAAAGGAAATAGGAAACTCAGTAGTACTTATCATAGAGCACACCATATCTAATATTGTGCGATTGCTCCACCCCGATACACCGTTTTGCTGTGGTGTATTCAGAGGAGTAACACTGAGAGAGAATCTCATTCTCCTTTAGAATAGTCCAGGAATTCTATGCACAAGTATTTTCCTCCCTGATCTTATCATAGGACATAATACTTATACCCGTATTTTGGTTCTCTACTTCCAATTTATATTCAGTGAATACCTCAAAATCTTCGGACTTATGTTTCAACAGGAACATATGACTGAATCTTGAGAGATTATCAGAGAATATAATGAAGTATAAAGAACCAGTCCTGGCATGTGTAGACAGGAGACCTTACATACATCATTATGTATCAGTCCCAAGAGTTCATTAACTCTTTCTCTGTTTCCAATAAACAGGGCTATGGTCATCTTATCTTTGTGACATGACTGGCAAGTTTCACAAGATGTAAATTCAAACTGATTTAAATATGCATCTAAAATGTAATTTCAGCCAGTCGGGTCGCATTGATGTGACATAGTCTACAATGCCTCAAGAAGGATTCGTTCATTTCTGAACTCTTCCTCTTGTGTGTGTTCTGTATACTAAGAACTGTAGTTTGATTTAGAACGTCAATGCTTTTAGATAACGTGCCTGAACCGATCAACTTTTGATATAGGAAATGTTCAAAACATTATCCATTAATACAAAATTTTATCATTTCTTTACTAATAAAGAGATTGATACGATTTTGTATATCAGGTTCGGTATCTATTAGCATTTGTTCAGAATCAATGTATTGGTAATACAGGGTGACAGTGACCAACAGACTTGGCTGCAACACTTGCCCCGGTTTCTGTCTCATGAAACTTATCACCCGTTCTCAGTTTTCTACCTTTTTGTAGCCCTATGTAACAGATTACATATCTGGGATCCTGATCCGGTATCAAATACTCAGGATGCAGAGAATACTGAGAAACAGTTCTTTGTAATGAACATACCCGAAGGAGATGCATCATATGCACTTTCTTCGTTTGGGCGGCATAGGAATTCTGGTATTCCCATATTTCCTGCTCTGTCTTATAACTATTATAAGTTGGAGCGGGACCAACGTTCCCCAGCTCAGTATAACAAGCGGGTTCGGTCAATACATCCATATTATTATCTTGATTAAGGCGTGATATGGTCACTACCTGGAGAGAGAGAGAAGAAAACACTCAGCGTGCACTCTTGCAAGATCAGATTGGTTATTTATTTTATCTAATCAGGATGGCTCCCACTGTTTTTATCAAATCTTCCTTCAAACCCTAAAAGGAAAGACTAGCCGGGATTAATTACACTCTACAAGTTCGCCAATCTTTCAGCCAGGCCAGTGTCGGTACTTTGAGGGAGGTTCCCCGTGCTTTCGCACGGACCTAATTACAGTAAACCTCGTTTTCCCAGAGGCGTAACCCCGTTGACACCTTTCTTGACACCTACTTGATCGGCTAATTGTAAAGTGCAAAACTCTCCCAGCAGTAACAATTACTCACAGTGGGTATCGGGATCCAACTATCATATAGAGGGTATGCAATCTCATTGCAAATTTCAACACTTGAAACTCCCGATAATGGTTTTTACCCCTAGTACCTATGACCTTGGCTAAGGTCAACAAATCATAGGTACTAGTCAAGTTCTACCCGTCATTTCGTGATTAATTAGACCCACCCACATGACCCTTGGCTAAGGTCAACAAAGCCACATGACTGTCCTAACTAATCGCATCATATGCTGTGTAGGAAGACATCACTTAGCTACCGCACACTACGCCTCGGCTATGGTCGACAAACGTAGCACGAATACTAAGTACTCTACTTCCTAAAATGACGGAGGGTTGCGAATGGTTTTTAAGAAAACCTTTAACGCTTTGAACTTGATCTCGTTGCGGAATCAAATGGTTTTTAAATGGAATGTTTTTGAGGCTTTTCTAGTTTTGCTAAAGGGGTCACTCCCGGTGAAGGGATCGTCGGCCCTTTCCTCGTCTAATGAGGTGCGGGATATATCATATATATCACTGTGCAAAGCAGAAACTATAGAAGCAATCAAAAGACAAACCGAGTGTGTAGCATCTGCCAGTTATTGCCAAAGGAGTCACTCCCGGTGAAGGGATCTCGGTCCTTTCCTCATCGAATAAGGTGCAGGATGTTCTACAAGGAACACCGCGATGCAAAGCAAGAACTGTAGCTACCTGTTTTATTTTGAAATTCGATTCCACAACATCAATTAGGTTTATTTTCTTTCATTAATCTCATTAATGAATATCCCATCATTTAAGTTACCTAAACATCACAGATAAATATGACGTACACTTATGCCATCCGCATTCGCCTCGATGTCCCCTCGTGCACCGTTAGGTTAGGTAACTAACGGCAGAGTGGGGCAGGGCTAGCGCGGGTGTAAAACATAAGTAACGTCTATATAATATATCATATATACTATATATTATATCTATCACAGAACATCACATGATCACATCACAGATATCGCAGCAGAAAATATCAAATGAAATATTGGATATACTAGGACGTCCGTGTTTTTAATACGAGCCAGTATAAAACACGGATTCCACGGTCGCGATGAATAGCCAATCCCACACCCCAAGACCCCTACGAGAGCGGCAAGCAACCCTACCAATTCTAGGGTTAGGAGACCCGAACTCGACTCCTCGAGATGGTCTCCCACTGGACCCTAGAACCCGGTTACTTATGCTCCCCACCTTGGGTCTATCCTAATGCGGAAAAGTAAATAATATACAAAGGGTGACATCTTCCGCAACCTGGAAGTGCCCCAATAAAAGAATATTACATACAAGTTTTTACATGAATGAAAATGAAAAACACTCATCTCATATAAAAAAAACCCCGGCTATTCAAACACGACGATCCAATATAACATATCCAGCAACACATAACATCACATGTCATCAACGTAAGTAAATATGCGCATCCCAATTGTCGTTGACATATAGCAACGAAACCGGCGATATCATATATTACATTTACGGTCACAGAAAAGAAAGTGTAAAACTACAACAGTTGGAATCCGCAAACTCTTTAGACATCGCATGCCTAGCCAAATGAATTCCTTAGACATCGCATGCCTAACAATTATAAACCCCGCATTTTAGTCTCATTATTGAAAACACTTTTCAATATCAAGTCGGGCAATTCAACAAGATTCCCGAAAAACTGATCGAATGCTCGTCGCAAACTTTAGTAGGCGGCCGCACCCCCGATACCGTCGACGAAGTGCACTAAGGCGGAACACCGCTGCCGCGAGCACCCGGACGGATGCTTTCGGCGACGAGGTTCTCCTACAGTCACTTGGTCGGGGCTATGGAGTGAGGCTGTCTATTAAGTTTATCCGGCGAGTATCCGCGTACGCTACGTGATTGCGACAGACTTTTGATCACATCAAAATTCCGTGGCAACCGATCAAGTGAGACTAAACCGCTAGATTTATAACATTCATTCAGTTATCTCATAACTACTTGTGAATTCCAATTGTTGTATCACATTCCGGATAAACAGAAAATGTTAAACTTTCCGATCGAACATTCGAACACCCAAGTTTTCCCGATACAGTTCAACACATGAAATAAGTCTAAAAACATTCAGTTCATGCCTCAGTACCAACGGTCCAGCCGTAGAAGGGTCAAGCCAACGCCTCACATGTGGCACGCCGTACTGCCCCAAACCCTAAGGTTCAAAGGGCAGTTCAAGACGGTCACATAATCGAGTTAAGGTTTGTTGTCTTCTAGAGGGACCATCGCGTTACTTGCACTACTTAGAACGTCGTTAAACTACGGAAAAAACCAACAATTGGAAATTTCCCGGTAGGGGAAAAAGTGGGTATTTATATCCGGTCGAACTTTTTAACATATTCTAAAATTACCCGAAAAAACACACAGACAAAATTAGACAATCCGATCGAAACACCGAGTCCCCAATACAACCCAGAAAACTCAACTCTTGAGTTCAGATTAAAAATTCCCAGGAAAACCAACACTGTAAAGTAGGAATTACTGTGCAAATTTCAATGCAAGAGGAGACTAAACGGCCGCGGAACCGCCGCATTAGCCATGCTAATGCCGCGGTTCCGCCGCATTAGCCATGCTAATGCCGCGGTTCCGCCGCGCTTTGATGGACTCAGGAGTACGGGCTTCTCAGTAATTCTTAGAATCTCCTGCTGGTTTTTCTGCATATTTTTAATTCTCAAAAATCCCCGTTTTCAAAAAATGTACAGAGAGCAACTTTGAATTAGGGTTTCGGTTCGATCGGACTTCCAACTCCGTCTACGCATCGCCTAAGGCTCTAGCTAGGCTCTGATACCACTGAAGGGTTCCTAGGCACACTAATGAGGTCTCACAAGTGATCAAACATGGCTAATTCAAAATTTTCCATGTGCCTACAAACCCTAATATGGATCGTTAACTAGATGTATAGGTGATGCGATACAAGTAAACAACTTTAAATTAAAGGAAAGAGGCTACAACCTTTGTAGATCCGGTCCTCCACCTCCTAGGCTCCGTGATGACGTCCCTCCGCTGTCCAAATCGAATCCCGGACTCTAGCATCGACTTCATCGGAGAAATGGGCGGGCTAGGTAGTCGACTTCGATGCCGAAGATGATCTACGTCGAGGCAACTCAAGATCAAGCTCCAACTTCACCAAGTCATGAAACTTGTGAAGAAAACACCCTATACTACTTGGCAAGAGGTAGAGGATGAAGAAATAGGAAGTGGGTTCACTTTGGAATTGGATTTCTCACTCATTTTCACAAGTTGCCATTGATGGTTGCATGGTTTCTTCCTTGTTGAAGATGAAGAAGAAGAAGAAAGAATATGATAAGTATTTTCCCAAAATAGAAAATAAATGAATACTTATCATATAGCAACCATAGTTAGGTGTAGAGAATAAACTAAGGTTAGTTAAATGGTTAGGGTTAGGAGATGAAGACAAAATGGTTGCTTTAGTCAAAGATGCTTTGAAGCTTCAAGAAGCTTCAAGCAAAGAACAAAGAAAGCCACCATTTTCTCTTTATCATTTTCTTTTGCCAAAATAAACAAAATAAATAAATAAATGAATAAGTAAATAAACAAAACCCTAACCACTCATATAACCATGGTTTAATTCTTTACACAAACCTAAGTGAGTATGTATCATCAAACATGATACAAACAAATGCACAAAAATATATCACATATACAATGTGCATATCAAGTGAGAAAATCCATTTAAAGTGAACTAATATTAGTTAATGCAAAGTAATATATCAAATATATAATTATGCATCAAATCATTAAATCAATACTTGATTTAACAATCCGGACATATCGCATATAACCGACTAATATCCAATGTATCGTCTTATCGAATCAATCCTCGATTCGATAACTAGGTTATATTGCATACAACTAATCGATACATTAATCGCGAGAATAGAATACGGTATCATATACACGCATTATTCTCGGTCCCGCACATATCTCATATGCGCTCCTATTTCGTTTCGCTTGAGCCAGGAAACCTCTGTGTAGGACTCTAAAGACTCGTCAATACGCCGGCAGCAGGTGATGATCATATCAAACACCCACAAGCCGCAAGCGGTCTGTTAAACGTAACGGCCACCCGGGTATTGAGCGATCAGAAGATCGACGAGCAAGCCCGCTCACACTCCTGTGAATCCAACCAGTAACACTTACCGTACAGTCCGGTCTGTTCGTCTGATATGTCGCATATCTCGCCTAGGGGTGGTAAACGTCAGACCCCAGTAGCTTGATAAGTCATGCCGACGTAAGGTCCACAACATTCGTGAAACTACTGATAACTCTTACCAGTATATCATTGCAACCCTGGCCAGGGATTTCCTGTTATGGCCAGTCGTGCATTGCGCAACATCAACCCCCAATACCGGGAGAGACGAATCCCCTCCTATCGCTCATTGCCTCCATGTGAATCGGGACTGTACCCAAAAACCACCTGTTTGCACGACTCAGTAGAGCCGTGGTAGGGTGGAAATCAAAGCACAGTGGGAGACACACAAGACTCTATGACGATCTCGGGTCAACATACTAAGCTGTACCAGTGTCACCAGAGAACTGCCATATGACGTGAGGTATAATACCATCTGGGAGTTCTCGGCGAGTCCGTTCAGTGTACCCAGTCTCTATTGAGCACCCGCATACCATCTCTGATGTCAAACACCAATGGATATGGGATCATCCATCGCCCATCACATGGGTCGAGAAGATATACGCTAGTCTACTCTGGAATATCGATGCCCCGTCTCGATATTCCCACGACTAGGAACAATGAAGGATGTACTCATTGACTACCCAGGCCCCACTAGTATGTTCTTCATCACAGTCCTGGAAGTCGAGTACACATCCTAAGGGCTTTATCAACATGTAATCAGAGAGACAGAAAGTATACATGTTAAGATAAAGAGCAACCAGATAGCGTACTATCATGTCGAGCAAGAAAGTCCTACCTATATATGTCCCAGTATCCACTACAATATACATCCAATGTACAGTAATGGCCTCTAGGGCATACATATAACTAACATATGTATGGACCCGAAGAAGATCGATTCCGTTCAGCAGTGGCCCAGACCGACATCAGTTACTGAGGTCCGCAGTTTCCTAGGCCTGGCTGGCTACTACAGGCGATTCGTTCAGGATTTCTCCCGTATTGCTGCACCTTTGACCGGATTGACCCGGAAGGGAGTTCCTTTCGATTGGACGGAGGAGTGCGAGCACAGTTTTTAGCAGCTACAGACTTGTTTGACTACGGCGCCGGTGTTATCTCTGCCTTCAGGATCAGGCGGATTTGTGGTCTATTATGATGCTTCATGAGTAGGGCTAGAGTGCGTATTGATGCAGCATGATAGGGTGATCGCGTATGCTTCACGGCAGTTGAAGAAACATGAACAGAACTACCCCACTTATGATTTGGAGATGGCTGCAGTGGTCTTTGCACTTAAGATCTGGCGACACTACCTATACGGCGAGTCGTGCCAGATATTCACTGATCACAAGAGCTTAAAGTATATATTTCAGCAGCGAGACCTGAATCTCAGACAACGCCGTTGGATGGAACTAGTAAATGACTACGATTGCGAGATCTTGTACCACCCGGGCAAGGCTAATGTAGTGGCGGATGCTTTGAGCAGGAGGCCCGGGGGTAGTCTATCTTGTTTGTGCGCAGTACACAGGCAGTCGTCAGCATATTGACAGATTTTATGCGACAGCCGAGTTGAGTTCGAGTTCTCTCCGACAGGGGGACAGCTTGCGCATGTTCGTGGACGCCCGCAGTTACATGACCGTATTCGAGAGGCACAGCCCAGTGATGACCGTCTTTCAGAGATCATGGAGCAGATTAGGCAGGGCGGAGATTCCGAGTTCGTGATCGATGATCAGGGAGTACTGCGATTGTGCGTACCAGATTCTGAGGGACTGTGGCGTGAGATTCTTGAGGAGGCGCATAGATCGACATACAGCGTTCATCCGGGTTCCCCCAAGATGTACCACGATTTGAAAAATGTCTATTGGTGGGACGGGATGAAGAGGGACGTCACAGACTTCGTGTCAAGATGCCTGACTTGTCAGCAAGTCAAGGCCGAGTACCAGAGGCCAGCAGGAGAGTTGCAGCCTTTGCCCATTCCGGAGTGGAAATGGGAGCAGATTTCTATGGATTTCGTTGTGGGTCTACCAGGACCAGGAGAGGGTACAACTCTATTTGGGTGATCGTGGATCGATTGATGAAAGCGGCTCACTTCCTGCCAGTGAAGACCACTTTCAGTTTTGCTCAGTATGCCCTGATTTACATCGACGAGATCGTACGGTTGCATGGCATACCGACTTGTATCGTGTCAGACCGATGCACCCAGTTTACCAGCCGACTATGGCAGAGACTTCAGGAGGCATTGGGCACCCATTTGAGTTTCAGCAAATCATTTCATCCGCAGACCGACGGCCATTCAGAGCGGACTATTCAGACTCTCGAGGATATGCTCCGAGCGTGCGTTTTAGATTTCGGAGGTAGCTGGGATCATCATTTACCTTTAGGGGAGTTCTCCTACAACAACAGCTTCCAGGATACTATTCAGATGGCACCTTTCGAGGCTTTGTATGAGAGGAGATGTAGATCGCCCGTCTGTTGGACTGATCTTAGCAAGAGCAGTATTTTGGGGCCGCAGATTGTGCAGGAGACGACCGAGAAAATACAGTTGATTCGAGATCGGATGAGAGCGGCTCAGAGCAGGCAGAAAGCGTATGCAGACAGGCGCCGTCGCAGACTAGAGTTCGCAGTTGGCGATCACGTTTTTCTGAGGGTCTCTCCGATGAAGGGCGTGATGAGATTTGGGCGAAAAGGAAAGCTTAGTCCCAGATTTGTGGGTCCCATCAAGATTCTCGAGCGTGTCAGTGCAGTTGCATATCGTTTGGCTCTTCCACCCAGCTTTCCAGATGTTCACCCCGTCTTCCACATGTCGATGCTACGCAGATATCTTCATGACCCTTCTCACACGATTCAGCATCAGATCGTTCAGCTTGAGCGCGATCTTTCGTTCACCGAGTAGCCAGTAGTGATATTGGATCGGCAGGTGAAGAAACTTCGATCAAAGGTCCTGCCATCTGTGAAGGTTCTTTGGCGCAGCCCGAATGGTGAAGAGATCACTTGGGAGGCCGAGGGAGAGATGCGGAAGAAATTCCCTCATCTCTTTGAAGGTATGCGTAGCTATATATTTTAAATTCGGGGACGAATTTTCTTAAGGGGGGAAGATTGTAACACCTTAGATTGTGTTTAGTGGTAATTGTGTGTTAATGTGGGGTTTTTGGTAAAAAGTTTACCAAAACGGTTTTCAAATAATTTATCTGGTTTTATGAATATTTTATTAGAATTTTATCTGGACTGCACACACTTATGCATGTTAACTAGGGTTAAGTCTAGGGTTAACCATGTTTAGATAAGCATGGTGGACTAACCCAATTGTTAAGTTAATTTGTTTTTAATTAAAGGGTTTTAGTTTTTAAAATGAGTTAGGGTTAGGGGTTGACTAGTGTAGGTGAGAGAGAGGCCATGATGGCTTATGCCATGCTTGGCATTTAATGAGGAGAGAGGGTGAGGGGTTGACTCTCATTGTTTTGTTTTCAAATCAATTGTATTTTTCTCTCACACTCATTCTCACTCATATCTCTCCCTCTCACTCTTACACACACACACACACAACACACAACAACAACAACATCAGCATCAGCAGCAGCTACAACAGAAGCAACAACAGCAGCAGAAGTGGCAGCAGCAACAACAACAACACCATAGCAACAGCAGCACAGCAACACCAACAACAACACAGCAGTAGTAGCAACACAGCAGCATCAGCACCAGCACAGCAGCACAGCAACACCAGCAACAATAGCATCATCATCATCAGCAGCAACAGCTGCAACAGAGGCAACAGCAGCAACATCAGCAGTAGCAGCAACACTCCAGCAGCAGCAACACACTCTTCTCCTTCTCCTTCTTCTCTTCTCCTTCATCCTAGGATCCCTAGAGGTATAATCTCTTAACTTGACTTCTTTCTTTGCTAGGATATGGTTTCTAAGCTTAAGTTTTGTGTTTATTATATGAATTAGTGCTAGTTTTGGGTAATTTGAGTGAGATTTGGCAAAGTGATGGTTTTTATTGATAGTATAGCTTGACTAAGTGCTGTTAAGACCAGTTAACCCAAGATTTATCCCAGATTTCAGTAAAATACCAGATTGTTTCGAATTGGTGTAACTTGGCGTTTTATTTCGACTTTTTAGCCTTTCTGGAATCTGCTCTTGACCCGGGCACTTCAGGAAAAAGTTATGGATACTGTAGCATAGTGACCATGTGAGAGACACACACACAAAGCACAGGGACCCCTCTCCCCAGTTTGGCCGCAGTTTTATTGTTTCTGGCCGCAAATTGCGGCCAGAGGGTGGGCTTGGGTGCTGGGGTTTTGTCTGTAGGTGTCTGCTGTGTATATAGGGTTTTTGGTATGTGCAACTTTTTCTGTTTTGACTCGAGTAGAAATATGGAGTATTAAACCCTATATCGATGCTTTTTAAACTTGTGCGACACGTGTGTGATCTGAGTTGGTTCTGTGGTGCGCTGCGCGACACAGCGTGTCAGGTTGGTTTCTGGTGAGGTTACGCACGTCGCGACGTATCGAGTGCACGCGCGTTTTGATTCACACACGAGTTATTCTTTTGATCGATATATCACGTTTTTGCAGGATTTGCCTTATGTATGTTACTTTATGTAAATTCTAGGTGCGTAGTCGGGAACTTTGAGCGCCGCGGAGAAATGAAAGCAGGTGGTCGGACACACCTAGCGCGAGATCACGGGTGAGTAGATGTAACATCTACGGGGGAGAATCGTTTGGATGGCGCAAGTCGCCCGATAGTTTAAGTAATTTAAAGATTTCTAGTGATATTAGTAATTATGAGTTAATGCTTGCATAACATCTTGCTACATTCATGCTCTATGTTGACATACATATGCGAACTCATTCTATAGGACACCTGCACAATTGCCAGGGTTTTTATATGCAGCACGAGCACTATTCATGCGTACACACACGCCTTGGTAATTGCGATGCCACAACACTAGATAACTTATAATCTGGAATATTTTCACCATATTTGATTCTTAAACCTGTGCTTTTGCATTTAAATCCTTAAGATGAAATTGTAGGATTGCTATTCATGTGCATGTACCTCATTACATCATTTGTTCATACCTAGTCTATTAATCATACATTGCAACTTGATTATTGATACCATATGCATTCATTATCATTGACATATGCACTTATGATGATTTCTTGAGATTTATGATATTTCTGGATTTCGGGGGAAAGCCGCAAGAATTTCTAAACTTATTACCTCTTTTTAAAATATGCAATGTTGCGGTTTTCTAGTGATGTAAGTGTCGTCCACCATGAGTTTGCTGTGGTTTTCGAGACCCGTTTCGAGGAGTTGGATGAACCGTCTCGGGTACATGGTGGGCCCAGTAAGGTACCCCGGGGCGAGAAGGTCGCAGATGATGGCGTTGAGCCTGGCAGGGGAGCACTACCTACCGGTGACTTTTTGGCACGGCGGATATCCAGAGGATACCGACCGTGGCTACGAGATGTTGAGATATGGATATTTGAGATGGGTCAGCCGGACGGCTGAGGCCAGAGATACTGTGATATGGATACATGAGATTTGAGACAGTTTTGAGGTGTCGATGCTGGACACGGATTCTTGATGATTCTAGTGATGTTTTGCTGATATTTCAAAAGAGATTCCGAAAAAGAAAATAATGATTCTTATACCTACCTATTCAGATCACGAGTTGATTCATGTTGCATACATACCTGCTAGCACATCCATGTTGCATACATACCTGCTAGTATATCCTGCCTTATCTGTATTGTAGATTCTAGGATACTTGTGTGCATGCTTGTAGCCTCTATAGATGTTATTTATTACTCATGAGTTGGCAACTCACCCCCGTTGTGCCACAACCTTTTTGCAGGTCCGCTCCGTCAGCACAGTAGCGGCGGGGCACTAGCTTCTTTTGCCTCTTTTGCCTGGACTCGAGGCTTTTGCTCGTAGGTGGGTTGTGTTATCATTTTGTACCACCTTGTATATTCATTGTATCTAGAGTACTCCCTCTACTGTATCAGCTGCACCTGTTATTTTTATTGTTGTATATTGACCTAGAGACGAGGCTGTGAGATTTATGGATTTTTATGCTGTTTTTGGGGTCGAGCTCACTTGAGTCGACATGATATTGTACTTGTGCTTTTTATGCTTATTTATGCACATTGCTGTTTTACATTGCGTGGAATTTGTGACCGCCTTGGGGCGAAGAGTTAGATCCCGCTTGGGGATGCCATATTTCTTGTTATTCATTTATACTCCTGTTTTGTACTCGTTTGGGGGCCTGTTTTTATAAAGGAGACTCTGCCGGAATTTTTGGAAAAAGGGATGTTGCTTTTAAAAAGCTTGAGGTGACTTAATGGATTAAATTGCTTTCAATAAATTGGTTTTTCCTTCACTCTATTTTCTTAATCGGGTTTTGATTTCTGGGCTTTGGCTTACTTATTTTACAGACGCCTTGAGACGTTTCGTAACTTAAGTGCCAGTCACGTTCCGTACCCTGCAGGTCGTGACATAACTGCTACCTGTTTGCACGACTCCTTTGAGCCGTGGTAGGGTAGCAATCTAAGAACAGTGGGAACACACTCGAGGCGAAGCAGCAGTGTCAAGTCTGCGGACTATGCTGTACTCATGTCACCTGGGAACTGTTAACTGACGATGGGTATAATACCAACCAACAGTTCCCGGCGAGTCCTGTCCGGTGTACCCGTAACCCAACGAGCACCTGTATACTATCTCTAGTACGACGTACTGATGGCTGTGGGACAGACCATCTCCCCAACTGGGATGAGAAGCGTACACACTAGTCTACTCCGGAGTATCGATGCCCTGTCTCGATAATCCTACGACTAGGGACCTGAAAAAGGATGTGCTTGTAGACTACCCAGCCCCCACTAGTGTGACTGCCATCACAACACTGGTAGTCAAGCAAGATCCTAAGGGCTCTATCAATACATACACACTTATTAAGATAGATATAAACCAAGTAGCATACTACCATATTTAGCAAGACTGTTAATATAACTGTGAATATCCCAAGCTTCCATTAAGTAATATACAAGCTAGTATGATACAATAATGGCCCCTAGGGCATATACACTAACAATCTTCCACTTGCACTAGGGCCATGTACTGGCGTATCGAAGACCTATCATCTCAAGTAGCCTCTCGAACTGAATCTGAGGTAAGGCCTTAGTGAATGGATCTGCAGTATTTTCCTCTTTAGCAACTCTCCGGACCTCGATCTCCCGGCGATCTATGATCTCCCTGATCAGGTGATACCGCCTTAAGATGTGTATGGACTTCTGATGGGACCTGGGTTCCTTGGCTAAAGCTATAGCCCCATTGTTGCCACAATACAGAGGTATTGGATCAACAATGGATGGAACCACCTGATGTTCTGTGAGGAACTTCTTCATCCAGACCGCTTCTTTTGCGGCATCGCAAGCAGCGATATACTCCACTTCCATCGTCGAGTCAGCAACGGTGTCCTGCTTGGAACTCTTCCAGCACACCGCCCCTCCATTGAGGGTAAATACATAACCTGACATGGACTTGGAGTCATCCTTATCACTCTGGAAGATGGAATCAGCAAAGGCCTCGATCTTGAGGTCTTTTCCGCCGTAAACCAAGAACAACTCCTTAGTCCTTCTCTGGTACTTGAGAATATTCTTTACTGCTATCCAGTGCTTCTCCCCTGGGTCTGACTGAAAGCTGCTTACCACGCTCAGTGCGTAAGCTACATCTGGTCTGGTGCACAACATTGCATACATTATAGAGCCTACCGCAGAAGCGTAGGGTATAATAGACATGCGATCCCTTTCCAAATCAGTCTTGGGAGGCATCTCTTTGGAGATGGTGATTCCGTGACAAGCCGGTAAACTACCGCGCTTAGAATCTTCCATACTGAATCTTTTCAGTATAGTGTTGATATACCTGGACTGTGAAAGTCCCAACATCCTCTTGGATCTATCACGATAGATCCCGATCCCCAGAATGTAAGAGGTATCACCCAGGTCTTTCATGGAGAACCTGTGTGACAAGAATCCTTTGACAGATTGTAGCATAGGAATGTCATTTCCTATCAGTAGAATGTCATCCACGTACAAGACGAAGAATACGACAGTTCGTGCTACAAATCTACTATAGATGCATGGTTCATCTGGATTTTTGATAAAGTCATATTCTTTGACCGTTTCATCAAAACAGATGTTCCAACTCCGCGATGCCTGCTTTAGTCCATAAATGGACTTAAGCAACTTGCACACTTTCCCGCTGCTCCCATTCTGATTGAAGCCTTCTGGCTGATCCATATAGACGCACTCTTCTAAATTACCATTTAGAAAAGCCGTCTTTACGTCCATTTGCCAGATCTCATAATCATAGAAGGCGGCAATAACAAGAAGTACCCGAATGGATTTGAGCATAGCCACTGGAGAAAAAGTTTCGTCATAGTCCAAACCATGTCTTTGACAAAAACCCTTTGCAACAAGTCTAGCCTTATAGGTTTCCACCTGTTCATCCACACAAATCTTTTTCTTGAAGATCCATTTGCATCCTATGGGTTTTACCCCACTTGGAGCAAAGTCCAAAGTCCATACTTTGTTGGTGTACATGGACTCCATCTCGGTCCGCATTGCATCCAGCCATCGTACCGAGTCGCCGCTCTGGATGGCCTGCTGGAAGCTAGTAGGTTCATCATTATCAATGATGCAATCTTCTCTATCCCCGTCTATAAGAAAGCCGTAGTATCTCTCAGGCGGATGAGACGGCCTACTACTCCTGCGGAGGGGTGCGGGAATGTCCTGTTCTTCTTGAACTACTGGTTCTACCAAACTTTTAGTAGTAGTTTATGGTTCTGGAATTTCTTCCTGTTCTATTGCGCTCCCACTTGTTTTCTTTTCTAAAAACTTCTGTTCTAGAAAATGGGCATGACGAGAAACAAAAACCTTTTGTTCCTCTGCGTGATAGAAGAAATACCCCTTGGAGTTCTTTGGATATCTCACAAACTTACACTGTACTGATCGTGCCTAGAGTTTTTCCGCATGCTGCTTTTTAACAAAAGTTGGACATCCCCATATTTTCAGATACTGAAGATAGGATTTCTTCCCACTCCATATCTGATATGGCGTGGTAGGCACAGTTTTGGTAGGAGCCCTGTTCAAAAGATATGCCGTTGATTCTAGCGCATAACCCCAGAAAGATCGCGGTAACTCAGCATTACTCATCATGGAACGTACCATATCTAATAGGGTCCGGTTCCGTCTCTCCGATACACCGTTATGTTGTGGAGTGTATGGAGGAGTAAGCTGAGAGAGAATTCCTTTCTCTTTTAGGTAACCTAGGAACT
The DNA here is from genome assembly GCA_030015575.1 of Agapanthus africanus. Taxonomy (NCBI): domain Eukaryota; kingdom Viridiplantae; phylum Streptophyta; class Magnoliopsida; order Asparagales; family Amaryllidaceae; genus Agapanthus; species Agapanthus africanus. Next base: position 193,484,498 of record CM057351.1, read on the forward strand.
CGGCACTTAAGTATTCACCACCTCGATCAGATCTCAGTGTCTTGATACTTTTGCCGGTTTGGTTTTCTACTTCATTCTTATATTCTTGGAATTTCTCAAAGGCCTCGGATTTATGTTTCATTAAGAAAATGAATCCGTACCTAGAGGAATCGTCCATAAAAGTAATGAGATATGAAAAACCACCTCTTTCATGTGTAGACATTGGACCACATACATCGCTGTGTATGAGTCCTAAGAGCTCGCTCGCTCTTACTCCATGTCCAGTGAATGGAGTCTTTATCATCATTCCTTTGAGACATGATTGACAAGTTGCATAAGATTGATATTCAAACGGATCAAAATATCCTTATCTATGTAACTTAGTTAACCTTGTTTCATTGATGTGACCTAGTCTACAATACCATAAGAAAGCCTTATTTATATCTGGAGACTTTCTTTTTAGTGTGTTCTGGTCATTGAAAATCTGTAATTGGTTTAAGATATATATACCGTTATCTAGTGTACCGGACCCAATCAAACCATGATTAAGGTGGATGTTAACAATATCGCTTACAAACGTAAATCATAACCTTCTTTTGATAACAACGATACTGATATGATATTACACGTTAAACTGGGTACACAAAAATAGTTATGCAAAACCAAAATATGTCCACTCGTCAATCCAAGGTGATAATCCCCTACGGACACAACACCCACGCTAGCTCCGTTAGCAACCCGGAGGGTCATATCACCAACCTTCAGCACTCTACGGTTTCTCAGTGCCTGCAATGAATTGCATATATGAGATCCTGATCCGGTATCCAATACCCAGGAAGTAGAGACAGACAATTTTCAATTACAAACACTGTAAGTCTACGCTAGCGTCCCGGCAGTCTACAGACGCCAAATGCGGAACAAAAAACTTTTAACTGGCGCTATCGTATACTTAAACCCGGATCTGCCATTATTGCTAAAGTAACAAACTGTAAAGAGTGTAGAAAGGTTATACCGAACGATCCGAGTCCTTCGTTCTTTAACCATCATCCCACGCTCCGTTGCGGCTGCTCCGATCTCATCGATCTCCAATATGCTCGTCCAGGTGGCACCACGTCTCTGATTCTTTAAACGGGCTCCCGCCTCTGACTCGAGGCAACTCGGTCGTCAAGTTTGCTAAAAGAGACGACCAAGAATGATGTAGAGAATGAGTAGATGACTTTGTCTCACTTCGTCCAAGTCCGTGGACGATCGGTTAATGAAGTTGCCGATGGAAATGAAATGGAACAAGAAATGAACTATGGAATTTCCATGCATCCAAAACTATAGTCTTTTCTTTTTAGCAACCATAATTTTCTCAAATGAGTAAGTGAAGGAGGAGAGAGAGGGCCGGCCATATATATGCAAAGAGGGAGGTGAGTGTAGGAGAGGGGAGAGTAACCTTAAGCAAAATATCATGAACAAAAGATCTTAACCAAAACAAAATGCTTTAAGGTTAAAGCATGAGTCATAAACCTAGTCATCATGCATTAATGAACCATTAAATGCATCCAATGAAAACTCAACACCAATTAATCCTAGTCACCTCATCTAGATGCTTCTAGAACACTGACTCACCTCAACTGAAGAAAAGATAAATCCGTCTTTAACCGAATGTTAAAAGACGGCTGATAGAAAACTGGAAACTGGTAACTTCCAAAAGTGATCCTGAAACGAATTTCAGGACAACCCCGAAACTGTATAAATACACCCGCATTTGTATTACGACCGAATACAAATGCAACTGAGACAAAGATATTATACCTACTCAATATAATACTCGGATCCGGCTTAAACCAAAGCCGACCAGTATCATCTGCCCGAAAAATAACACGTGCGTAAACGCACGTGCATTTTCCGAACCCTGCCATAAAACCATACGGCCTCTACAACGTTTCGCCCGAACTTGGGAAACTGTCTGTGGGGGACTCTAATGACTCGTCAGTACCCTGGCAGTGGGTTTAACCACAAACCGTCAGCGGCACTAGCAATGCGTAACGGCTGCCCATGGACTGACCTCAAGGGATGCCGATGAGCGAACTCATCCGGAAAATCCTACTGAGCCTAACAGTGACAATGTATATACAGTCCGGTCCGTTCGTCTATGAGTATCGCATATCTGCCTAGGGGGCTAGTAACGTCAGACCCCCAATAGCAGTATAAGTCGTGTCGGAGTGAAGCCCAATAACACCCTGAGATACTACTGGAGTACCTACCAGTAAATCTCCTGCCATGGCCATGGACTTTGTGTAATGGCTCTCCTAGACACAGCACGACCTCGCCCCCAATACCGGGAGAGACGAATCCCCTGCCGATCCGCTCACGTGCCTCCATATGGCTCGGGACTGTACCCAAAAGCTACCTGTTTGCACGACTCCTTTGAGCCGTGGTAGGGTAGAAATCAAAGCACAGTGGGAACTCACACGAGACAAATGACGACCTCAGGTCGATCAACTAACCTGTACACATGTCACCAGGGAACTGCTATCTGACGATATGTATAATACCAACTAGCAGGTTCCCGGCGAGTCCTGTCCGGTGTACTCATAACCCAATGAGCACCTGTATACATATTAGGTGATCCAACTGACACCAGTGGCTTGTGAGACCGGCCACCGCCCCTTGTCGGGGTCTCGACTGTACACACAAGTCTACTCCGGAGTATCGATGCCCTGTCTCGAAACTCCCACGACTAGGGACCACAATTAAGGATATGCGTATAAACCAACTAACTCTCACGTATATGATCGCCATCATACTGTTGGTGGTAAAGCAAGATCCTAAGGGCTCTATCAAAGTGTAACATGTAATCAGTCACCTGATCATGTACACGACTGATAAAGGCAAACCAGATAGCATACTATCATCTCAAGTAAGATTGTCCTACCGGTATAGGTCCTCCGCAATCATTGCAATCACGTACCCGCGATCCAATAATTGACTATGAGGGCACTATCTCCAACAATCTCCCACTTGCACTCAAGGCTAATTATTGCAATGTCGACTACTCACAGCCCGTGTGAAACCGAACATCCAACTCCTCTACTAATCAGTATCAGAAAGCCCGTTTGTAAAACTATTGTGTTCGAGAAATAGCCTTAGCGAGTGGATCCGCCTAGATGTTTCTTTCTATATCTCTCTTAATCTCAAGTTCGCGGAGAAAGCCATCTCCCGAATTGAGTAATACCTGTCTTAGAATATGTCTGGATATCTGATGGGACCTAGTTCATAAATGAACTCCAAATCCAAACTTCTTAGACTGTATCGATCACTGAACCTAATCAGTATATGACACCATGCCACCCACAGTATCCTCTTGAACCACCTGTCCATAATACTGTCCCTCTTCGTCAGAGGGAAAAACTATAACTCTGACAATCACTCTGTCATCCATGTCATCTTTGAAGCTTGGAATGATAACCGTCTCCCGAAGGAGGCTGCCATCATCAAATCCGTAGAACATGTACTTATGTTCTAAAACTGCTTCCTTATGTTTCTCCAGGATTGGATTAATACAAACTTATTGCATCTAGTGCAAAAACACATCTGGTGTGGTACTTGACATCTCATGATTGACTCAATTGCCTAAGCAAGTGATCTGCCAATCATGCCCATCCCTCTCCCCTTTAGTCTGTAAGACACCTTTAGAGAGGGTGACTCCATCACCTGCAGGTACACCACCATGCTAGGAGTCAACTATTCCAAAAACCATTAGAATATCTGTCAAAGTACCCACATTGGGAAACTACCCAAATCTAGATCTAAAACCATAGATCTAGAAACCAGAATGTCAAATATTATATCCATATCCTGTCTGGAGAAACAACTGTGTGACGACCACAGTACAACCGATCGTAGTATAGGAATTTTACTTCCTACTCTGTGTATGTCATCCAAATACCATGACATCACACCCTACTACCTTCTTAACAGATCCATCCCCTATCCTGATTGAAGTCAAACCCATGAATGTCACATCAAAATTAGATGATCGATCTCCGCTATAACTGCTCAAGTCTATAAATAGATATAAGCATCTTGCCCACTATGCTTCCGCTGCTCCCACTGACTACGACAACCCTCCTACCGGGTCTCATAGCCTGGAACAACAGTAGTGTCAAGTCTGGGTAGATAAGAACCTCCCTGTCACCATCCTTGAGGCTACCGGAGTACCTCTCGGGTGTCTGAGGTTACCTACCATATCTGCGGAGTGGCTATAGGAATGTCAAACCTGATTGAATGTATAGGTCCTATTAAATTTTCCGTAATCGTTCGTGGTTCTGGAATTACTTCCAGTTCTACCATACTCCCACTACTGTTTTCTGAAAAAGTTCCATTTTACTAAAACTGTGGCGAGTCAAGAACAATATCACTATTGATCTTCCAAATGGTAGAATATCAACCCTCGTCATAGCCAGGGTCAACCCACAAACAACCATTACAGAAACGTGCCCTGAGTTATCCAGAGTCTGGTTTTAAGCATAAGCTGGACAACTCCCCGTACCTGAACATCTTTTAAGGTACGATCTATTCTATATCCAATATAGAAACTTTGGCACTTATTTAATTGGAACTAGATTCAAATCATGCAGCTGTCTCCAGTGCATATCAACTTAATGGAAAGAGGCTAATCAGCATTACTCAACTTAGGAATCCATCCAATTATGAGTAACCTGAAAGAGAAAACTCGTTTCTCAAAGCCATCACTATCATCTGAATACCAATCACAAGAATCTACATCTTCGATCTCTTTGAAGAATCCCGATACTTGTGACACCTGGTTCTCTACTTTATTCTTATACCCACAACTTCTCAAAACTTAGACCTTGTATTTCTACGAAACACTTGTCTAAATACTAGAGAAGTCATAAGTAAACAGAACATAGTATGATAACCTACCCCTTTGTCCTGATGGACACTGGACAACATACAATACTCTGTATAAGTCCGCTGAGTTTAACAACTCAAAACTTGTGCGTCGTAGGTTGAAAACTGTACCCTGGCGATTTCCTCAAATATCACCAATTACAACGAATTCCGATATAATGAGGATGATCACCTAATTCCCAATAACTTACTCCCACTCATCATCTGTAAAACCATACAGATATGAGAATGAAACCTGGTAAATACATACCCTTGGAGTAAGTGTCTAATCGCGAAAACAGTTTTTCTTTAACAATGCACTGAAACATGAAAATGTTTCATAGGGGTATCCTGGTATTCATAGTAATGCCTCTTCCATAATCCAATTCATGACTTCAACCGTATATTTTATTGCCATCTTTCCAAATCCCTTTATTTGTCTTTAGTCGTTACCTTCTGTACACCATCGTTAGGCTAAATGGTTTTCTTCCTTCCCTACCGTTCGGCACCAGCCTATGGTTTGGAAGAAGACTATCCAGTAAGCATAATAGGTGTACCCTCCTAAACCAAGGAGTACTCGCATCTTGAGAGAAGGTGATGATAAAAGACAACTGAATAATACCTTATTCTTTTAAAGGTGAATTAGGAGTGGCGATGAAGTACGCGGTTTGGTCGTGAATGATATCAGTCGCAATTTACTTTGCCCTCTTTCTAATCTCTTTATTTTGTCTTTACATATTACCTTCTGCACACCCTACTTAGGCTAATTGGTTTTCTTCATTCCCTACCTTTCGGCACCTACCTATGGTTTGGAATAAGACTATCCAATAAACGTAATAGGTGTACTCTCCTAAACCAAGGAGCTCTCGCAACCTGAGAGAAGGTGATAATAAAAGACAACTGAATAAACCAATTCTATTTCTCCTGAACCTGGATCCATCCTCGAAGAAGTCCCTTCGAGTTCGTATATAACCATACGATGGATCTATCCAATGGAAGTGGATATCCGTAGTAATACGGGTGTTCTGAGAAATGCAAAGGGTAAAAGAAGGAGTGGCAATGACTTATGCAACACAGACAATCCAAAAGCCAGTATTTTAAGAAGGTTCGGTCAACCTGGTCACTGAGTCATAGTCTAGGGTCGGTCAAAGGTCGCTGCCAAAGAGAGAGAGAAAAGAAACACTCTGCGTGCACTCTAACCTAGATCAGAATGGTCATCACTTTATCCAATCCGGAAACTTCCCACTGTCCTGTCAAATTCTCCTCCAAACCTAAAGAAGAATTAATCGGGATCACCCGAAGAGTAAACCAACTCATCAGTGGGAATCGGGATCCAACTCTCATCGCATGATAACGTGATGGAATGCATCCACGTTACTCATACTCCAGAAGGTATGCGCATACTTGGCAAGTTTCAGTTTCTTTAGAAACTCCCGATATGATTTATGCCCCATGCTCTTATGACCTTGGCGTATGTCAACAAATCATAAGTCACATGTCAAGTTCTGCCCGTCATTATCTTGTTAATTTGAACCCACCCGTACATACCCTTGACGTATGCCAACAAGGTAATACGACTGTCCCAAACCAACTCATCTATCTATGCAACAAATGAATACCCAGCAGCTACCAAACACTATGCCTTGACGTATGCCAACAAACATAGCTTGAATACTACTGACCATCCATAAGAAACGACGAAGGGCTATGGCTGGTTTTTGGCGAAAAACCTTTAACGTAGTGAACTTGATATCGCTGAAGGAACCTGATAGCTTTTTAAAATATAGTGGCGAAAACCTTTTGCTAAAGAGGTCACTCCCGGTAAAGGGATCTCGGCTCTTTCCTCGTGGAATGAGGTGCAGGATATTCCACTGAATACCGCTATGCATAGCAACTTGTAATCGACTATAGTGAAGTTATTACCCTGACGCAAACTTCTGCCCAAGGGGTCAGTCCCGGTGAAGGGATATCGGCCCTTGCCCCGTCGAATGAGGTGCAGGATATTCCACTGAATACCGCTATGCATAACAAAAGGAAACGTCTTTGCAATAACACATTTTAAATTTGTTCCAACAACTGTAAACAGGTTTGCTTTACTTTGCATTGATCAGAATCAATGCAGTCCCATCAATCGATCACACCAGAAAAGAACGAAAATAAAATGTACGTATATGCCATCCGCATTCGTCACTGGGTCCCGTCATCACCCGTTAGGTTACTTAACTAACGACAGAGCGGGGACTGGACTAGCACGGGTGTAAAACATATACAACATCTAATAGTATATAATCCAATATACAATAATCGCTCCAGGCGTGATAATATGCAACATTACAGAAAAGTAATAAGCATCACAGAACAATACAGATAATCTGGGATCCCCGGGTTTCACAGAGCCGCTGCTGAAACCCGACGTTCCCCTGTCGTGTAGATAGCCTGTGCAATGAAACCTAGACCCCTACGGGTGCGGCAAGTTACCCGCCAAAACCCGAAGCAAGGCAGCCCTTTACAGCATAGTGAATGGACCACCCAACACTTCACGGAATCCGGTAGCTTGAGCACCCCTCCTTGGGTCAACCTGTACCCCCTACGAGTGCGGCGAATAGTCTGCAAATTCTAGAGTGGGGCCCCTCTGCCTCTCAAAGCCATGAGATGCGGACCCGTTGCTTCTCAGAACCCGGCTATCCGTGCACTCCGTCTCGGGGCAAAACCTAGTACAGTAATGAAAAATAGTACAATAGGTACATCGACCGCAACCTGGTCGTGCCCCAAAAGAATATTATACAACAGGCAGTGACGGCAGTCCACAAGTTGGACGCTCGCCCCGCAATATCAAATGTACAAATAAACTCAACCTGTACTACCATTGCACACTGCTATCCACCACGACAAATCCGCAACAACACAGCACAACACAGAACATCAACGCGAATGCCACGTTCGCAAACCCGTCTAAAAGAACTATAGCAATCAGACGCGGTTTACCGATCAAATGACATTCCCGGTCGGAGATATAATGTAAGCACTGTAAACTAACATGTTTAAATTTAGATCGGCCAAATATCAAGAAGTGGGCCCCACGACCAACTGGTGAACAGTAATAAAACCTGGGCCCAAAAGATATATACCAAAAAGCCCAAACTCCAAACAAGAACCCACTGTGAAAATTTAGGGCCACGATCTCACTGTATGGCCGCGGATGCGCGGTCAAACCATAGGTTTGACCGCGTTTCCGCGGCGGTCTTATCGAATCACGTGCCCAAATTTCTACTGTGTTCTTAGAAAAGCCTGCTGAATTTTCTGTGATGTGTAAAATTAATTTTGGAACCCTTTTAAAATCGACAGAAACTGTCAAGCTTGAATTTTGCAGTTTTTGATTTCCGGTTCGATCGATGTTTTAAACGCGTTAGCACAAGTTAGTATAGCAAAATGGTTAGGCTCTGATACCACTGTAAGTCTACGCTAGCGCCCCGGCAGTCTACAGACGCCAAATGCGGAACAAAAAACTTTTAACTGGCGCTATCGTATACTTAAACCCGGATCTGCCATTATTGCTAAAGTAACAAACTGTAAAGAGTGTAGAAAGGTTATACCGAACGATCCGAGTCCTTCGTTCTTTAACCATCATCCCACGCTCCGTTGCGGCTGCTCCGATCTCATCGATCTCCAATATGCTCGTCCAGGTGGCACCACGTCTCTGATTCTTTAAACGGGCTCCCGCCTCTGACTCGAGGCAACTCGGTCGTCAAGTTTGCTAAAAGAGACGACCAAGAATGATGTAGAGAATGAGTAGATGACTTTGTCTCACTTCGTCCAAGTCCGTGGACGATCGGTTAATGAAGTTGCCGATGGAAATGAAATGGAACAAGAAATGAACTATGGAATTTCCATGCATCCAAAACTATAGTCTTTTCTTTTTAGCAACCATAATTTTCTCAAATGAGTAAGTGAAGGAGGAGAGAGAGGGCCGGCCATATATATGCAAAGAGGGAGGTGAGTGTAGGAGAGGGGAGAGTAACCTTAAGCAAAATATCATGAACAAAAGATCTTAACCAAAACAAAATGCTTTAAGGTTAAAGCATGAGTCATAAACCTAGTCATCATGCATTAATGAACCATTAAATGCATCCAATGAAAACTCAACACCAATTAATCCTAGTCACCTCATCTAGATGCTTCTAGAACACTGACTCACCTCAACTGAAGAAAAGATAAATCCGTCTTTAACCGAATGTTAAAAGACGGCTGATAGAAAACTGGAAACTGGTAACTTCCAAAAGTGATCCTGAAACGAATTTCAGGACAACCCCGAAACTGTATAAATACACCCGCATTTGTATTACGACCGAATACAAATGCAACTGAGACAAAGATATTATACCTACTCAATATAATACTCGGATCCGGCTTAAACCAAAGCCGACCAGTATCATCTGCCCGAAAAATAACACGTGCGTAAACGCACGTGCATTTTCCTAACCCTGCCATAAAACCATACGGCCTCTACAACGTTTCGCCCGAACTTGGGAAACTGTCTGTGGGGGACTCTAATGACTCGTCAGTACCCTGGCAGTGGGTTTAACCACAAACCGTCAGCGGCACTAGCAATGCGTAACGGCTGCCCATGGACTGACCTCAAGGGATGCCGATGAGCGAACTCATCCGGAAAACCCTACTGAGCCTAACAGTGACAATGTATATACAGTCCGGTCCGTTCGTCTATGAGTATCGCATATCTGCCTAGGGGGCTAGTAACGTCAGACCCCCAATAGCAGTATAAGTCGTGTCGGAGTGAAGCCCAATAACACCCTGAGATACTACTGGAGTACCTACCAGTAAATCTCCTGCCATGGCCATGGACTTTGTGTAATGGCTCTCCTAGACACAGCACGACCTCGCCCCCAATACCGGGAGAGACGAATCCCCTGCCGATCCGCTCACGTGCCTCCATATGGCTCGGGACTGTACCCAAAAGCTACCTGTTTGCACGACTCCTTTGAGCCGTGGTAGGGTAGAAATCAAAGCACAGTGGGAACTCACACGAGACAAATGACGACCTCAGGTCGATCAACTAACCTGTACACATGTCACCAGGGAACTGCTATCTGACGATATGTATAATACCAACTAGCAGGTTCCCGGCGAGTCCTGTCCGGTGTACTCATAACCCAATGAGCACCTGTATACATCTTAGGTGATCCAACTGACACCAGTGGCTTGTGAGACCGGCCACCGCCCCTTGTCGGGGTCTCGACTGTACACACTAGTCTACTCCGGAGTATCGATGCCCTGTCTCGAAACTCCCACGACTAGGGACCACAATTAAGGATATGCGTATAAACCAACCAACTCTCACGTATATGATCGCCATCATACTGTTGGTGGTAAAGCAAGATCCTAAGGGCTCTATCAAAGTGTAACATGTAATCAGTCACCTGATCATGTACACGACTGATAAAGGCAAACCAGATAGCATACTATCATCTCGAGTAAGATTGTCCTACCGGTATAGGTCCTCCGCAATCATTGCAATCACGTACCCGCGATCCAATAATTGAATATGAGGGCACTATCTCCAACAAACACACCTGAAGTCGAAGCCACAGCTTCCTTCGGTTCCTGGTTCTTGGCATTCCAAGCTTTGCAATCTTTCTTCCAATGGCCTTTCCTACGACAGTGGAAGTACTCGTCCTTTGCTACTACTGGCACTGCAACCTTTGTTTTTCCCTTAGCTCCCACCTTACCAACACCACCTCTTGGTTTGGTAGCGGCCTTCATCTTCCTTCCTTTGGCCCTTGCCTTGGACCTGGAAGAGGAAGCACCGTGAACAAACATAGTGGGCGTTTCCCTTGCTTTCTGCAAGGTGCCCTCTATACTCCTCAACATGTTAAGGAGTTCTAGAAGTTCAACTTCTTTTCTTTGAATGTTGAAATTCAGAATAAACTGGGCGTAGGTGGAAGGAAGAGACTGAAGAATCAAGTCTGTATAGAGCTCGTTCTCCAAAGTCTTCCCGAGGTCCGCGAGCTCTTCTATATAGCCAATCATCTTTAGGACATGTTCTCCTACAGATGATCCGACGGCCAGCCTCGACTGAAACAAGTTCTTCGAGGTCTCGTATCTAGCTATACGAGATTGCTCTCCATACAGATCTTTTGTATGGAGAAATATGGATTCAAGATCCATATCCTCGTGCCTCCTCTGATATTCATTATTCATAGAGGCAAGCACGATGCATTTGGCCTTCGCGCAATCTAACTCCCAGGTCTTGTGGATTTCCTTCCGCAATACTAGATTTTGGACCAGGGACAGAAGGTGCCTTAGCAGTAAGGACATACGCAAATTTGTCATAAGTCAAAGCCATCTTAACATTCCGGAACCAATCTTTATAGTTTGGCCCTGTCAAAATATTTTTCTGTAATAGTAACTTAAGGCCTGTCATGTTTTTGGGTCGCTGCAATGAGAGAGAGAGGGAACACTTTAGCATGATGCTCTTGCAAGTTTAGAGTGATTTTTAGTTTATCTAAACAGGATGGCTCCCACTGTTTCTCGAATCCCTCCTCAAACTAAAAAGGAAGAATTAGCCAGGACTATTCTCACCGTACAATACTTGCTTAACCGTTCAGCCAGGCCGGTGTCGGTACTTCGAGGGAGGTTTTACGACGCTTTCGCGAAGTTCCTTAATTAAATAACCTCTTTTCTCTGGGGGCGTAACCCCGCTGACACCTTTCTCGACACCTACTTGGTTTATAGCATTTATCGTTAAGTGACGAATCTCCTGATGAGTAGCGGATACTCACAGTAGGATCGAGATCCAAATATCATCGTGTGATAAAGCTAAAGGAATCTTACCAAAATTATCACACTCCAAATGGTATGCATCTCTTTGCAAATTTCAGTTTCTTAAGAAATTCCCGATATAAATTTCTGCCCCATGCTCTTATGACCTTGGCGTTGGTCAAAATGTCATAAGTCACATGTCAAGTTCTACCCATCATTATCTTGTTAATTTGAACCCATCCGTACATACCCCTGACGTTGGCCAAATGATAATACGACTGTCCCAAACTAACTCATCTATCTATGCAACAAATGAATACCCAGCAGCTACCAAACACTATGCCTTGGCGTTGGTCAAAATACATAGCTTGAATACTACTGAATACCCAAATGAAATGACGGAGGGCTACGAATGGTTTTGGTGAAACCGTGAACGTAGTGAACTTGATATGATCGAAGGAACCTGGTAGTTTTTAAAAGGAGTGGTTAAGCTCCGCAATTAAAAATATCTTCTGTTTTAAAAATAACCGAGTGGTTTATTTTAAACTGTTCCAACGATTCAACTTTGGTTTATTTTCTTTGCATTAATATAATGCGTCCCATCAATTAACCTACCATTGCAGAAAAGAACGAAAATACAGCGTCCTCTTATGCCATCCGCATTCGCCATTGGGTCCCGTCATTCACCCGTTAGGTTACTTAACAAACGACAGAGCGGGGGCTGGGCTAGTGCGGGTGTAAAACATAAGTGACGTCTAATAGCTATCATATATAGATATTGTACATTCGTCAGACGCAATAATAGGCATTCCAGATCACAGATGAACATATTGGATTTTCTACGAATCCGCATTCCTTTTGAGCCTGCAAAGAAAGACGGATCACACAGTCGCGATGAATAGCCAAAACCCTACCCTAGACCCCTATGGGTACGGCAAACTACCTGCCAAGTACCCGAAGTGAAGCGGTCTCCCTCAACATTGTGAGTAGGCCACTAAACACTTCAAAGTACCCGGTAGTTTGTGCACCCCATCTTGGGTCTATCCTAGGAGCAGAAAACAGTAAATGAAATAATACAACGGTGGCTACAACCTCAGCCCGGATGTGCCCCGCAAAAGAATATTACAACAATTTACAAATTACATTTGAATGAAAGAAACACTCGTCTCACATCCCCGGCTATCCATTCACGACAATCCAACAAGTCCAAAAACACAAATCATTACAGAAATGTGCAACCCCCTGCTGACCGACATACAAGCAGTTAGGGGAGGTTTACGAACACATTAAACAAATCACAGATATAATCAAGTTAGCCAAACATCTTAGAATTTAGATCAAGCAAACACAAATGATTCTACTCCAAATAATTCTCTGTGCACCTGAAACCTGAGTAGAAACAAAACATTCCAGAAAAAACAAAATCAACACAGTAGAGTTACTGGGGAATTTTGGGCTGACTCGGTCCCAACTCGGCCGCGGATCCATGGCGGATCGCATGGATCGGCCGCGGATCCGCGGCGGTTTGGCCGAGTTAGGATCCCAAATTTCTCCAGTAACCTTATAATTCCCTGCTTGTATTTTTAAGGGTCTTTGAAAAAATTTTAGACCCCGTTTTAAAATCGGCAGAAACTTAGTGAAAATGATGTTTTTTCGGGTTCGTTTTGCGATCGAATTTCTAACGACTTTGTTAACAAGTTAGTTATGGTTTAGCGAGGCTCTGATTCCACTGTAAGTCGACGTTAGACACCCCACATGATGCGGGGAGGCAGAATAGGTAAAACAATCTTTTTGTTTAAACTAACATCGACTAACTTTACGGATCTTTGCCAAACCCTAACTAACAACAACATAGGAGGGATTATCTACTATGAAAGAAGATTATACCTAATGAACCAAGTCCTTCTTGTTCTCTTTGATCACCTCCTCGTCGGCCTCCTCGTTGTAATAGAAGATCCACCCGAGAGCTACTTCTCCAAGCTTAACCTCACACTTGAGGTAACTAGGTAACTAAGATTGCTAATCAAAGCAACCTAGAAGATATAGAATAGGTTTAGGGATCTTTGAGTCTTGCTAACCCTTGGATCTCAACACATGAGAGGTTAGGGTTAGGGTTGAAGAGAGAGAGAGCTTGAGGAGAGAGAATGTGAGAATAATTATCTAATGGAAATTAACTCATTTGTGTATATATATAAAGCATAAAATATCTTGCACAAAATATCTTTTGCACAAATATCTTCATGCTTCATTTAATACATAATGAATCATCTAATGAGTCATTAAAAGCATTAATGCTTCATTAACTCACTTGATGAATCATCTCCATGAGTCACAAAACCATTTAATGCATATAACACCTAAGCTCTCCACCTCATCAACCTTCTAGAAGCTTCTCGACAAATTACGAGAACTCCCCTCCCATCCGTGAAAACACGGAAATACTGAGACTGTATAAATCCAATAATCTAATACTAGAATCTGGCATAAACCAAAGCCTGCCAGTAAAAACTGTCCGAACATCGTACGTGCGTAAAAACACGTATGTGTCCGAACCCTGTCGTAAAACCATACGACCTCTATATCGTTTCGCCCGAAGCAGGGAAACTCTCCGTGTGGGACTCTAAAGACTCGACTACTACGCTGGCAGTGGGTTTAACCACAAACCGCAAGCGACACTAGCTGTACGTAACGGTCCCCAGGTAGATGTCGATAAGAAGGCCGATGAGGAAACCCATCCGATCTCCTACTGAGCCTGATGTGACAATCTCCGTATAGTCCAGTCTGTTCGTCTAGGACCATCGCATATCAGGCCTAGGGGGCGGCAAGCGTCAGTCCCCTAAAAGCGGTATAAGTCATGTCGGAGTGAAGCCCATTACACTGTGAGAAGCTACTGGAAAACCTACCAGTAAATCTCGCTTGCCCTGGCCAGGGACTTTGCGTAATGGCTCTCCAAACACAGCGCGATATCAACTCCCAATACCGGGAGAGACGAATCCTATCTAACCGCCACTGCCTCCAAGTGCTTCGGGACTGCACCCAACTGCTACCTGTTTGCATGACTCCTTTGAGCCATGGTAGGGTAGCAATCTAAGAACAGTGGGAACACACTCGAGGCGAAGCAGCAGTGTCAAGTCTGCGGACTATGTTGTACTCATGTCACCTGAGAACTGTTAACTGACGACGGGTATAATACCAACCAACAGTTCCCTGGGAGTCCTGTCCGGTGTACCCGTAACCCAACAAGCACCTGTATACTATCTCTAGTACGACGTACTGATGGCTGTGGGACAGACCATCTCCCCAACTGGGATGAGAAGCGTACACACTAGTCTATTTCGGAGTATCGATGCCCTGTCTCGATAATCCTACGACGAGGGACCTAAAAAAGGATGTGCTTGTAGATTACCCAGCCCCCACTAGTGTGACTGCCATCACAACACTGGTAGTCAAGCAAGATCCTAAGGGCTCTATCAATACGTACACACATATTAAGATAGATATAAACTAAGTAGCATACTACCATGTTTAGCAAGACTGTTAATATAACTGTGAATATCCCAAGCTTCCATTAAGTAATATACATGCTAGTATGATACAATAATGGCCCCTAGGGCATATACACCAAGTGCTTTGGGACTGCACCCAACTGCTACCTGTTTGCATGACTCAGTCAAGCCGTGGTAGGGTAGCAATCTAAGAACAGTGGGAACACACTCGAGGCGAAATAGCAGTGTCAAGTCTACGGACTATGCTGTACTCATGTCACCTGGGAACTATTAACTGACGACGGGTATAATACCAACCAACAGTTCCCTGCGAGTCCTGTCCGGTGTACCCGTAACCCAACGAGCACCTGCATACTATCTCCAGTACAACGTACTAATGGCTGTGGGACAGACCATTTCTCCTGCTGGGATGAGAAGCGTATACACTAGTCTACTCTGGAGTATCGATGCCCTGTCTCGATAATCCTACGACTAGGGACCTGAAAAAGGATGTGCTTGTAGACTACCCAGCCCCCACTAGTGTGACTGCCATCACAACGCTGGTAGTCAAGCAAGATCCTATGGGCTCTATTAATATGTATTCACGATATGCTAAAAGAAACATATACACATATTAAGATAGATATAAACCAAGTAGCATACTACTATATTGAGCAAGACTGTTAATACAACTGTGAATATCCCAAGCTTCCATTAAGTAATATACAAACTAGTATGATACAATAATGGCCCCTAGGGCATATACACTAATAGAAGCACATCGACTTCTGCTAAGCGAGGAGAATTGCTGGTGAGTAGATTTATATCTACGGGGAAAGTCGGGTGGATGGCGTATAGCACCCCCGCAACCATTGATATGGAAAGATCGTTTTATAATTATAAATTTGATAAAGGACATGATTATAGGATTTAGTAATGATAATATAATAGAAGTTGACGCTAATGAATATATTGACATATGAGAATATGAAATGAGAAGTAAATCGTGATAGGTACAAATTGAAAGAGAACAAGTATGAGTTGATGATTATAGGATATGAGTTCGAGATCGATAAACACGACACGAGATTAAGATAGAGGTGTTGTGGATTTAATAAGATATGACATTTATACTAAAGTGATTTGAGTTATATGTGTATATATATACATTTATGAGTATAATGAGTAATATGCCGTACGAGACTTTAGATTCGTGCCGTCATTATTGTATAGGTCGATAGATTCCCTATTCTGTTTGATGACCCCGTACGATAGATTACCGTACGCGATGAGATGTACCGGATGATTGATCCGCGCTAGTGATTTGAGGATGATGATCGATGATTATTGTCACGTCCCAAAACTACGGAACATGACCGGCACTTAAACTACGAAACGTCTCGAGGCGTACGTAATCTAAGTTAGCCGAAAACCCAGAAATCCAAACCAAGAAAAGTAGTAGAGTGAAGGAAAACCAATTTAAAATCAAGTAGTTTTAATAGCATAAGCCGAATTATGCGGTTTTAAAAACATCAAATATTTCCTGAAAATTTCGGCAGAGTCTCCTTTGTAAATACTGGCTCCCAAACGGGATACAACATAAATAGTATACGAAATCAAAAAAAGGCATCCCCAAGCGGGAGCTAGCTCTTCGTCAATGGACGGTCACAACCACACAAACAATATAATATACAACGCCAAGGGCGAGGATCAAAACTCAAAAGGAAACTCAAAACAACAAGAAATCCACAGAAATACAACGCGCGACTCTAAGGTCGAAAGAATAAACCTCACTGGTCTCTATCTCTGAAATAAATACATGTTTGGTTGATGGAACTTCTAGATACAACTGAATAATAATATACAATGTATAATGATGGGTACGATATAAATAAACCCACCTACTAGCAAGTCACCCGAAAGAATCAGTGCCAGCAAAACCGTAATGAAACCTGTACGGCAAAACCTGCAAGGAACTGTGGCACAACGGGGGTGAGTTGCCAACTCGTGAGTAGAAAAACATCTACGAACAGAAACCGCATGAACAACGCAATCCTAGGTCAACGATCATAATATATCCTCAAATATATATAACCTGCAGCCTCACAATGATTAGGGTAAATATCTAACCCGAGTGTAATCTCATGTGCCCGTGTCAGTGCCTCAGGTAGCAATATATCATATGAATGAGGTATGAATGCATGAAAACAGAATACATGTAAATGAAGAAACTGTTTTCATAATTTAGTGAGATTTCCTTTGTATTTTTAAAATGAGGTATCATAATGAAATCAGCATCAACAGTGTCTAGCATCGACACAAAACATAAATCTCAATGTCTCAAAATCCCAGGCTCCGGTTATCCGGACTGGCCTGTATCATCAAATCTCAGTACCTCAATATCTCGAAATCTCAATGTCTCAATCTCAATATCTAGGGCGCCGTCAGTCCAGGCCGGCCCCTACCATCCATCTCAAGACCACGACGGTATCCTCCGGATATCCGACGCGTCGGGTAATATCACCAGTCGGTAGTGCTCCCCTGCCAGGCTCAACGTCAACAACACGATCCTCTTGCCCCGGGGTCCCGCACCGGGCCCACCATGTACCCGAAACGGTTCCTCCACTCCTCAAATCGGGTCTCGAAATCCATCAACAAACTCATGGTGGACGACTCATACATCATGGGAAAACCGCACTTTTTATTTTAAAAGAGAGAAAATGTTTATTTATGTTTTTGCGGTTTTCCTCCAAATCCAAGAAATCTCATGAAATCCGAATCCAAGTCATCAATAGCATGTAAACAGTGAATATAGGCATGAGAATCCATGAATGCGACACAACAGTGAATAATAACATGCATGAAGTAGCAGGCAATAACTACAATGTCTAAACTAGCATATAAGGCAAGTACATTAATATCATGTCTAAACTATTAGCTAACAACCTATGTCAAATGAAATAGTATTTTCTAAAGTGTTCGTGACATGGTAATTACCGATGAAGATGTGTGTGAGCCGGCAAGTAAGTGTACGTGGTATATACGCGTCATCGGTAATGGTGCTGGTGTCCTAACAGCATGATATTAATAATGAAATATGAATTACAATAAGTATGCGATGCGGAGCGAACAATAATAATATGCGGGAGCAGAATACTAGACACAACGATAACTATAAGTCAAACAATGGTGCCTTTTAAAAATAACACAAATCGCGGTGTTTTGAAAATAAGGGCTACGGTGTTTTTAAGAAAAGATACGTCTTTTGAAATATCCGTAGAATCCCTTGACCTGTCTTTTAAAATACCCGCGACTCGTTAGCTTTTGAAATAGGTAGGAGTCGAATCTAGTCTACCAAATTGTAAGTCTACGCTAGCGCCCCGGCAGTCTACAGACGCCAAAATGCGGAACAAAACTTTTAAACTGGCGCTATCGTATACTTTAACCCGGATCTGCCATTATTGCTAAACTAACAAACTGTAAAGAGTGTAGGAATGTTATACCGAACGATTCGAGTCCTTCGTTCTTCAACCATCATCCCACGCTCCGTTGCGGCTGCTTCGATCTCGTCGATCTCCGATCTCCTCGTCGAGGTGGCACCACATGATCGGTTCTTTAAACGGGCTCCCGCCTTTGACTCGAGGCAACTCGATCGTCAAGTTTGCTAAAAGAGACGACCAAGATTGATGTAGAGAATGAGTAGATGACTTTGTCTCACTTCGTCCAAATCCGTGGACGATCGGTTAATGAAGTTTCCATGGAAATCGGGTGATGGAATGAAATGGACTGTGAAATTCCATACACCGATAAAACCTATCATAATCTTTTCTCTCTAAAATGAAACCAACAAGTGAGTGTCAATGAGAGAGAGATGAGGCTTATCATATATATAGAATGAGGAGGGTGAGTGTAGGAGCAAGAGAGTAACCATAAGCAAAAGCTTCTCACTCAAAAATATCTTAAGCAATCCAAAACCATTAATAACAAAGCATGAATCACTAAACACCTCATCATGCATTAATGAACCATTAAATGCATCCAATGAAAACTCAACACCATATAATCCTAGTCACCTCATCTAGAAACTTCTAGAAGCTTCCACACTCATCTCAAGAAAAGATAAATCCGTCTTTAACTGAATGTTAAAAGACGGCTGATAGAAAACTGGAAACTGGCAACTTCCAAAAGTGATCCTGAAACGACTTTCAGGATAACCCCGAAACTGTATAAATATACCCGCATTTGTATTACGACCGAATACAAATGCAACCGAGACAAAGATATTATACCTACTCAATATAATACTCGGATCCGGCTTAAACCAAAGCCGACCAGTATCAACTGTCCGAAAATCGACACGTGCGTAAACGCACGTGCATTTTCCGAACCCTGCCATAAAACCATACGGCCTCTACAACGTTTCGCCCGAACTTGGGAAACTGTCTGTGGGGGACTCTAATGACTCGTCAGCACCCTGGCAGTGGGTTTAACCACAAACCGTCAGCGGCACTAGCTATGCGTAACGGCTGCCCACGGACTGACCTCAAGGGTGGCCGAGGAGCGAACTCAAGGGAGACCGATGAGCGAACTCCTCCGAAAACCCTACTGAGCCTAACAGTGACAATGTATATACAGTCCGGTCCGTTCGTCAATGAGTATCGCATATCTGCCTAGGGGGCTAGCAACGTCAGACCCCCAATAGCAGTATAAGTCGTGTCGGAGTGAAGCCCAAATACACCCTGAGATACTACTGGAGTACCTACCAGTAAATCTCCTACCATGGCCATGGATTTGTGTAATGGCTCTCCTAGACACAGCACGACCTCGCCCCCAATACCGGGAGAGACGAATCCCCTGCCGATCCGCTCACGTGCCTCCATATGGCTCGGGACTGTACCCAAAAGCTACCTGTTTGCACGACTCCTTTGAGCCGTGGTAGGGTAGAAATCAAAGCACAGTGGGAACTCACATGAGACAAATGACGACCTCAGGTCGATGAACTAACCTGTACACATGTCACCAGGGAACTGCTATCTGACGGTAGATATAATACTAACTAGCAGATTCCCGGCGAGTCCTGTCCGGTGTACTCATAACCCAATGAGCACCTGTATACATCTTAGGTGATCCAACTGACACCAGTGGCTTGTGAGACCGGCCACTGCCCCTCGTCGGGGTCTCGACTGTATACACTAGTCTACTCCGGAGTATCGATGCCCTGTCTCGAAACTCCCACGACTAGGGACCACAATTAAGGATATGCATATAAACTACCCAACACTCACGTATATGATCGCCATCATACTGTTGGTAGTAAAGCAAGATCCTAAGGGCTCTATCAAAGTGTAACATGCAATCAGTCACCTGAACATGTACACGACTGATAAAGGCAAACCAGATAGCATACTATCATCTCGAGTAAGACTGTGCTACCGGGATAGGTCCTCCGCAATCATTGCAATCACGTACCTGCGATCCAATAATTGACTATGAGGGCACTATCTCCAACAATCTCCCACTTGCACTCAAGGCTAATATTGCGATGTCGACTACTCACAGCCCGTGTGAAACCGACACCCAACTCCTCTACTAATCAGATTCACAAAGCCCGTTTGTAAAACTATTGTGTTCGAGAAATAGCCTCAGTGAGTGGATCCGCCTAGATGTTTCTTTCTATATCTCTCTTAATCTCAAGTTCGCGGAGAAAGCCATCTCCCGAATTGAGTAGTACCTGTCTTAGAATGTCTGGATATCTGATGGGACCTTAGTTCATAAATGAACTCCATATCCAAACTTCTTAGACTGTATGGATCACTGAACCTAATCAGTATCCGGCACCATGCCACCCACAGTATCCTTTGGAACCACCTGTCCATAATACTGTCCCTCGTCAGAGGGAAAACTAAAAACTCTGACAATCACTCTGTCATCCATGTCACCTTTGAAGCCTGGAATGATAACCGTCTCCCGAAAGAGGCTGCCGTTATCAAATCCGTAGAACATGTACCAATGTTCTAAAACTGCTTCCCTATGTTTCTCCAGGATTGGATTAATACAAACTTATTGCATCTAGTGCAAAAACAACATCTGGTGTAGTACTTGACATCTCATGATTGACTCAATTGCCTAAGCAAGTGATCTGCCAATCATGCACATCCCTCTCCCATTTAGTCTGTAAGACACCTTTAGAGAGGGTGACTCCATCACCTGCAGGTACACCACCATGCTAGGAGTCAACTATTCCAAAAACCATTAGAATATCTGTCAAAGTACCCACATTGGGAAACTACCCAAATCCAGATCTAAAACCATAGATCTAGAAACCAAAATGTCAAATATTATATCCATATCCTGTCTGGAGAAACAACTGTGTGACGACCACAGTACAACCGATCGTAGTATAAGAATTTTACTTCCTACTCTGTGTATGTCATTCAGATACCATGACATCACACCCTACTACCTTCTTAACTGATCCATCCCCTATTCTGATTGAAGTCAAAACCATGACTGTCACATCAAAATTAGATGATCTTTCTCCGCTATTACTGCTCAAGTCTATAAATAGATATAAGCTACTTGCCCACCATGCTTCCGTTGCTCCCACTGACTACGACAACCCTCCTACCGGGTCTCATATCCTGGAACAACAGTAGTGTCAAGTCTTGGTAGATAAGAACCTCCCTGTCACCGTCTCTGAGGCTACCGAAGTACCTCTCGGGTGTCTGAGGTTACCTACCATACCTGCGGAGTGGCTATTGGAATGTCAAACCTGATTGAATGTATAGGTCCTATTAAATTTTCCGTAATCGTTCGCGGTTCTGGAATCACTTCCAGTTCTACCATACTCCCACTACTGTTTTCTGAAAAAGATCCATTTTACTAAAACTGTGGCGAGTCAAGAACAATATCACTATTGATCTTCCAAATGGTAGAATATCAACCCTCGTCATAGCCACGGTCAACCCACAAACAGTCATTACAGAAACGTGCCCTGAGTTATCCAGTGTCTGGTTTTAATCATAAGCTGGACAACTCCCCATACCTTAATTTCTTTTAAGGTACGATCCATTCTATATCCAATACAGAAACTTTGGCACTTATTTAATTGGAACCAAGATTCAATCATGCAGCTGTCTCCAGTGCATATCAAATTAATGGAAAGAGGCTAATCAGCATTACTCTACTTAGGAATCCATCCAATTATGAGTAACCTGAAAAAGAAACACGTTTCTCAAAACCATCACTATCATCTGAATACTAATCACAAGAATCTATATCTTCGATCTCTTTGAAGAATCCCGATACTTGTGATACCTGGTTCTCTACTTTATTCTTATACCCACAACTTCTCAAAACTTAGACCTTGTATTTCTACGAAACACTCGTCTAAATACTAGAGAAGTTATAAGTAAACAGAACATAGTACGAGGACCTACCCCTTTGTCCTGATGGACACTGGACAACATACAATACTCTGTATAAGTCCGCTGAGTTAAACAACTCATAACCTGTGCGTTGTAGGTGGAAAACTGTACCCTGGCGATTTCCTCAAATATCACCAATTACAACGAATTCCGATATAATGAGGATGATCACCTAATTCCCAATATCTTACTCCCACTCATCATCTGTAAAACCATACAGATATGAGAATGAAACCTGGTAAATACATACCCATGGAGTAAGTGTCTAATCGGGAAAACAGTTTTTCCTTTAACAATGCACTGAAACATGAAAATGTTTCGTAGGGGTATCCTGGTATTCATAGCAATGCCTCTTCCATAATCCAATTCATGACTTCAACCGTATATTTTATTGCCATCTCTCCAAATCCCTTTATTTGTCTTTAGTCGTTACCTTCTGTACACCATCGTTAGGCTAAATGGTTTTCTTCCTTCCCTACCGTTCGGCACCAGCCTATGGTTTGGAAGAAGACTATCCAGTAAGCATAATAGGTGTACCCTCCTAAACCAAGGAGTACTCGCATCTCGAGAGAAGGTGACGATAAAAGACAACTGAATAATACCTTATTCTTTTAAAGGTGAAATAGGAGCGGCGATGAAGTACGCGGTTTTGGTCGTGAATGATATCATTCGCAATTTACTTTGCCTTCTTTCTAATCCCTTTATTTTGTCTTTACATATTACCTTCTGCACACCCTACTTAGGCTAATTGGTTTTCTTCATTCCCTACCTTTCGGCACCAGCCTATGGTTTGGAATAAGACTATCCAATAGGCGTAATAGGTGTACTCTCCTAAACCAAGGAGCTCTCGCAACCTGAGAGAAGGTGATAATAAAAGACAACTGAATAAACCAATTCTATTTCTCCTGAACCTGGATCCATCCTCGAAGAATTCCCTTCGAGTTCGTATATAACCATACGATGGATCTATCCAATGGAAGTGGATATCCGTAGTAATACGGGTGTTCTGAGAAATGCAAAGGGTAAAAGAAGGAATGGCAATGACTTATGCAACTCAGACAATCCAAAATCCAGTATTTTAAGAAGGTTCGGTCAACCTGGTCACTGAGTCATAGTCTAGGGTCGGTCAAAGGTCGCTGCCAAAGAGAGAGAGAGAAAAGAAACACTCTGCGTGCACTCTAACCTAGATCAGAATGGTCATCACTTTATCTAATCCGGAAACCTCCCACTGTCCTGTCAAATTCTCCTCCAAACCTAAAGAAGAATCAATCGGGATCACCCGAAGAGTAAACCAACTCATCAGTGGGAATCGGGATCCAACTCTCATCGCATGTTAACGTGATGGAATGCATCCACGTTATTCATACTCCAGAAGGTATGCGCATACTTGGCAAGTTTCAGTTTCTTTAGAAACTCCCGATATCATTTTCTTGCCCCATGCTCTTATGACCTTGGCGTATGTCAACAAATCATAAGTCACATGTCAAGTTCTGCTCGTCATTATCTTGTTAATTTGAACCCACCCGTACATACCCTTGACGTATGCCAACAAGGTAATACGACTGTCCCAAACCAACTCATCTATCTATGCAACAAATGAATACCCAGCAGCTACCAAACACTATGCCTTGACGTATGCCAACAAACATAGCTTGAATACTACTGACCATCCATAAGAAACGACGGAGGGCTACGGCTGGTTTTTGGCGAAAAACCTTTAACGTAGTGAACTTGATATCGCTGAAGGAACCTGATAGCTTTTTAAAATATAGTGGCGAAAACCTTTTGCTAAAGAGGTCACTCCCGGTAAAGGGATCTCGGCTCTTTCCTCGTGGAATGAGGTGCAGGATATTCCACTGAATACCGCTATGCAAAGCAACATGTAATCGACTATAGTGAAGTTATTACTCTGACGCAAACTTCTGTCCAAAGGGGTCTTTCCCGGTGAAGGGATATCAGCCCTTGCCTCGTCGAATGAGGTGCTGGATATTCACACCGAATACCGCTATGCATAACAAAAGAAAACGTCTTTGCAATAACACTTTTTAAATTGTTCCAACAACTGTATACAGGTTTGTTTTTACTTTGCATTGATCAGAATCAACGCAGTCCCATCATTCAATCACACCAGAAAAGAACGAAAATAAAATGTACGTATATGCCATCCGCATTCGTCACTGGGTCCCGTCATTCAATCACACCAGAAAAGAACGAAAATAAAATGTACGTATATGCCATCCGCATTCGTCACTGGGTCCCGTCATCACCCGTTAGGTTACTTAACTAACGACAGAGCGGGGGCTGGACTAGCGCGGGTGTAAAACATATACAACATCTAATAGTATATAAACCAATATACATAATCGCTCCAGGCGTGATAGTATGCAACATTACAGAAAAGTAATAAGCATCACAGAACAATACAGATAATCTGGGATCCCCGAGTTTCACAGAGCCGCTGCTGAAACCCGACGTTCCCATATCGTGTGGATAGCCTGTGCAATGAAACCTAGACCCCTACGGGTGCGGCAAGTTACCCGCCAAAACCTGAAGCGAGGCAGTCCCCACAGCATAGTGAATGGAACACCCGGCACTTCACGGAATCGGGTAATCTTGGGCACCCCTCCTTGGGTCAACCTGTACCCCCTACGAGTGCGGCGAATAGTCTGCCAATTCTGAAGTGGGACCCCTCTGCCTCTCAAAGCCATGAGATGCGGACCCGTTGCCCTCGCGAACCCGGCTATCCGTGCACTCCGTTTCGGGGCAAAACCTAGTACAGTAATGAAAAATAGTACAATAGGTACATCGACCGCAACCTGGTCGTGCCCCAAAAGAATATTATACAACAGGCAGTGACGGCAGTCCACAAGTTGGACGCTCGCCCCGCAATATCAAATGTACAAATAAACTCAAACTGTACTACCATTGCACACTGCTATCCACCACGACAAATCCGCAACATCACAGCACAAAACAGAACATCAACGCGAATGTCACGTTCGCAAACCCGTCTAAAAGAACTATAGCAATTAAACGCGGTTTACCGATCAAATGACATTCCCGGTCGGAGATATAATGTAAGCACTGTAAACTAACGTGTTTAAATTACGATCGACCAAAGACCAAATATCAAAAAGTGGGCCCCACTGCTTACTGGTGAACAGTAACAAAACCTGGGCCAAAAATATATATACCAAAAATCACAAAACCCAACACTGAACACACTGACAAAATTTGGGAACACGTGCTCCCCACGTGGCCGCGGTTGCGCGGCCAAACCATGGGTTTGGCCGCCCTTCCGCGGCAGCTTGGAGGGATCACAGTTCCAAATTTTGTCGTGGTTCTTAGAATTCCCTGCACGGATTTTTAAGACATCCAGAAATAATTTTTGAGACCGTTTAAAAACAACAGAAACTGTCGGGCATGGATTTTGTGTTTTTCGATTTTCGGTCGGATCGATGTTTTAAACGCGTTAGCACAAGTTAGTATAGCAAAATGGTGAGGCTCTGATACCACTGTAAGTCTACGCTAGCGCCCCGGCAGTCTACAGACGCCAAAATGCGGAACAAAACTTTTAAACTGGCGCTATCGTATACTTTAACCCGGATCTGCCATTATTGCTAAACTAACAAACTGTAAAGAGTGTAGGAATGTTATACCGAACGATCCGAGTCCTTCGTTCTTCAACCATCATCCCACGCTCCGTTGCGGCTGCTCCGATCTCGTCGATCTCCGATCTCCTCGTCGAGGTGGCACCACATGATCGGTTCTTTAAACGGGCTCCCACCTCTGACTCGAGGCAACTCGATCGTCAAGTTTGCTAAAAGAGACGACCAAGATTGATGTAGAGAATGAGTAGATGACTTTGTCTCACTTCGTCCAAATCCGTGGACGATCGGTTAATGAAGTTGCCGTGGAAATCGGGTGATGGAATGAAATGGACTGTGAAATTCCATACACCGATAAAACCTATCATAATCTTTTCTCTCTAAAATGAAACCAACAAGTGAGTGTCAATGAGAGAGAGAGGAGGCTTATCATATATATAGAATGAGGAGGGTGAGTGTAGGAGCAAGAGAGTAACCATAAGCAAAAGCTTCTCACTCAAAAATATCTTAAGCAATCCAAAACCATTAATAACAAAGCATGAATCACTAAACACCTCATCATGCATTAATGAACCATTAAATGCATCCAATGAAAACTCAACACCATATAATCCTAGTCACCTCATCTAGAAACTTCTAGAAGCTTCCACACTCATCTCAAGAAAAGATAAATCCGTCTTTAACTGAATGTTAAAAGACGGTTGATAGAAAACTGGAAACTGGCAACTTCCAAAAGTGATCCTGAAACGACTTTCAGGATAACCCCGAAACTGTATAAATATACCCGCATTTGTATTACGACCGAATACAAATGCAACCGAGACAAAGATATTATACCTACTCAATATAATACTCGGATCCGGCTTAAACCAAAGCCGACCAGTATCAACTGTCCGAAAATCGACACGTGCGTAAACGCACGTGCATTTTCCGAACCCTGCCATAAAACCATACGGCCTCTACAACGTTTCGCCCGAACTTGGGAAACTGTCTGTGGGGGACTCTAATGACTCGTCAGCACCCTGGCAGTGGGTTTAACCACAAACCGTCAGCGGCACTAGCTATGCGTAACGGCTGCCCACGGACTGACCTCAAGGGTGGCCGAGGAGCGAACTCAAGGGAGACCGATGAGCGAACTCCTCCGAAAACCCTACTGAGCCTAACAGTGACAATGTATATACAGTCCGGTCCGTTCTTCAATGAGTATCGCATATCTGCCTAGGGGGCTAGCAACGTCAAACCCCCAATAGCAGTATAAGTCGTGTCGGAGTGAAGCCCAAATACACCCTGAGATACTACTGGAGTACCTACCAGTAAATCTCCTACCATGGCCATGGATTTGTGTAATGGCTCTCCTAGACACAGCACGACCTCGCCCCCAATACCGGGAGAGACGAATCCCCTGCCGATCCGCTCACGTGCCTCCATATGGCTCGGGACTGTACCCAAAAGCTACCTGTTTGCACGACTCCTTTGAGCCGTGGTAGGGTAGAAATCAAAGCACAGTGGGAACTCACACGAGACAAATGACGACCTCAGGTCGATGAACTAACCTGTACACATGTCACCAGGGAACTGCTATCTGACGGTAGATATAATACTAACTAGCAGATTCCCTGCGAGTCCTGTCCGGTGTACTCATAACCCAATGAGCACCTGTATACATCTTAGGTGATCCAACTGACACCAGTGGCTTGTGAGACCGGCCACCGCCCCTCGTCGGGGTCTCGACTGTATACACTAGTCTACTCCGGAGTATCGATGCCCTGTCTCGAAACTCCCACGACTAGGGACCACAATTAAGGATATGCATATAAACTACCCAACTCTCACGTATATGATCGCCATCATACTGTTGGTAGTAAAGCAAGATCCTAAGGGCTCTATCAAAGTGTAACATGCAATCAGTCACCTGAACATGTACACGACTGATAAAGGCAAACCAGATAGCATACTATCATCTCGAGTAAGACTGTGCTACCGGGATAGGTCCTCCGCAATTATTGCAATCACGTACCTGCGATCCAATAATTGACTATGAGGGCACTATCTCCAACACAAATATACTAAACTATAGGGCTAAGCTAACAGGCTAACTGAAGGTAAGGAAACCGCCTAACATCTGAGTCGATATATATATATATATATATATATATATATATATATATATATATATATATATCGGTCGGTGATCCCGCCTCAATAATATCACATCCGATACCATATCTATAATCAGACATTCCCAAGTCAAGAGTGCGGATCAATCATCAATATATAGCTCATACGTAAATCCGTCGTACGACATCCCAAATCTGGGTACGGGTCAATATCACATTCATCATACTATTCATCTGGTATCCTCTTTATCAAATATCATGATTGGGGTACTGATCTACGTCTAGTACAATACTGTGTAGGGTTGCTATGCACGCGCACAAGGGTCTACGAGGCATCAAACATGCCCGATAAAAAATTTAGCCGTGCCGAACAACCCGAATACGGATCTTTAAACTAGAGATTAGGCGAAAACTAACATGCTAAACATTTTAACACTAAGTGAGAGGGATTACAACCTTTGTAGATCCGGTCCTTTACTTCATATGCTCCGTGTTGTGGTCCCTTCGCCGCGATCATCGGGTTCCGGACTCTCGAGAGGTTCCACGAAGAGAAAGGTGCAACCTTTGCTTCCGATCTTCGATACAAAGATGATCTACCTTGAAGTTTCGTTAACACAAGCTAACACTCATGAAATGATGTGAACACCCTCATCTAAATGGCAAGGAAAGATGAGGATGATAAAGTAGGATTTTTGCTCTCTTTATTTATCTTTTTCTCACATTTATTCATCACTTGAAGAAAATCTAGAAAGCTTTTTCATGAAAGAATGAAGGAAGAAGAAGATGAATAATGATTGAATTATCCTTTTGTGATGAATAGAAAGAATTAATATGATAAATAATGCAACCATGGTCAACTAAACTCATGTAGAGAATTAACTAGGGTTAGGGTTTGGGTTGGGTTAAAGCATGAGTCACTTGAAAATATCTTTCACAAAACAAAACCAAAACCTTCTAGAATCATCTAGAAAGCTTAACCCTAATCCAAACCCTAATCATGTTTAAACTCCACTAAACATGTTGCATTAGTTATCATATCATGTTACAATATTATATATCACATATATAATATTTATCGTAACAAAATAAAATAATACATTTAACATATATCGCATATATATCAATGTATTACCCGAGTGAGAAAAAGAATCTTTTAGTGAGCAAATATTAGTTAATGTAATCTAATATATCATATATATTATTATACATTAAATTATCGAATCAACACTTGATCCGACAATCCGGCTATATCGCATATAACCGACTAATATTCATCCGTACCGATTCATCGAATCAACACTTGATCCGATGACCCGGCTGATATCAAATATTGCGAGTATACAATACGATATCACATACCGCATTATCCTCGGTCCCGCACATATCACATATGTGCCCCTACTCCGTTTTGCCTGAGTCAAGAAACCTCTGTGTATGACTCTAAAGAATCGTCAATACGCCGGCAGTAGGTGATGATCATATCAAACACCCACAAGCTGCAAGCGGTCAGCTAAACGTAACTACCCAGGTATTGAGCGCTCAGAAGATCAACAAGCAAGCCTGTAACTTCTCCTGTGAATCCAAACAGTAACACTCCCGTACAGTCCGATCTCGTCGTCTGATATGTCGCATATCTCGCCTAGGGGTGGTAAACGTCAGACCCCAGTAGCTCGATAAGTCGTGTCGATATGAGGTCTATAACAGTTCGAGAAACTACTGATAACACTTACCAGTAAATCTCAGCAACCCTGGCCAGGGATTTCCGGTTATAGCCAATCGAACACAGCACAACATCAACTCCCTATACCGAGACAGACGAATCCCCTCCTATCGCTCATTGCCTCCATGTGATTCGGGACTGTACCCAAAAGCCACCTTTTTGCATGCCCTCTTGGACGTGGTATGATGGAAATCAAAGCACAGTGGGAATCATACAAGACTCTATAACGATCTCGGGTCAACAGACTACTCTGTACCAGTGTCACCGGAGAACTGCCATCTGACGTGAGGTATAATACCATCTGGGAGTTCTCGGTGAGTCCGTCCAGTGTACCCACTCTCCACTGAGCACCCGTACACCATCCTTGATGTCAAACACCGATGGATATGGGATCATCCATCGCCCATCATATGGGTCAAGATGCGTATACGCTAGTCTACTCTGGTGCATCGATGCCCTGTCTCGATACACCCTCGACTAGGAACAGTTATAGGATATACTCGTCGACTACCGTGGCCCCACCAGTATGATCTCATCATAGTCCCAGTAGTCGAGTACATATCCTAAGGGCTTTATCAACATGTAATATAGAGACAATCAGAGTACACGTTAAGATAAAGTACAACCAGATAGCGTACTATCATGTCGAGCAAGAAAGTCCTCCCTTTATATGTCCCAGCATCCACTACAATATACATTGTATGTACAGTAATGGCCTCTAGGGCATACATATGACTAACAATCTCCCACTTGCACTAGGGCCATCTGTTGTGGTATCACATACCCAACAATTAGTTGCGGTTGAAGTATCTCATACTCAACCATCCCATAAAAGTCTCTACTGGGAAAAAGGCCTTTGTGAGTGGATCCGCGCTGTTGTCCTCTGTGTCTACTCTCCTAACCTCGACCTCCCTGGAGATCAACCATCTCCATGATCAGGTGATACTGCCAAAGAATTATATCTGGATTTCTGATGGGACGGTAGTTCCTCGGCTAAAGCCACAACTCCATTGTCACACAATGGTAGGAACGAAGTTCATCTCATGAACTTATAAATATCCAGACTGCTTCTTTGGTAGCATCCTTGGTAACGATGTATCTTGCCTTTAATCGTCTAGTATGTCACGGTATCTAGCTTGGAACTCTTCCAACATACCGTCCCTCCACTGAGGGTAAAGACAATGCCTGTGACTGACATTCAGTCGTTCTTATCACCCTGGAACCTTTCCAGTGATTCTCCCAAGGATCAATTGATACCTTTCTCACTACAACTAGTGAGTATCCTAACATCCAATTAGATCTATCTCATAGATCCAAAACCCAGGATTCAGGAGGTATCACTTGATCCTATATGGAGAATCCTTGTGATAAGCGGAGATTGACCGAGCGTAGCATAGGAAACTCTTTCCCTATTAAGAGTATGTCATCCACGTACTCTACGAGGATCACCACCATACTCCCTACTACCTTTTTGTATATACAAGGTTCATCTACCATTTTGATGAAGTCAAACTCTTTGACTACCATATCAAAACAGATGTTCCAACTCCGCGATGCCTGCTTTATCATATAAAACATCTTGCTCACGTTTCCGCTGCTCCCACTGACTGCGAAGCCCTCTGGCTGTGTACTTATAGACACTCTTTTCTAAAACATCATTTTAGAAAAGCAGTCATGACACCCAACCGCCAGATTTCGTAGTCATGGTATGCAGCCGTGGCAAGTAGGATCTGGATGGATTTAAGCATAGCTCCTTAGAAAAGGTTTCATCATAAGCCACAACTGGTCTACGATGCAAACCTTTAACAAGTCTAGCTTTGAAAGTCTCAACTTTTCCATGTATACCAAGTAATCTTCTCAAGATATACTTGCTCCTGATGGGGATTTAACCTTTCAGATAAAGCAACCAAAGTCCATACTTTGTTGGTGTATAAGGATTCCATCTCAGATCGATAAGCATCCAGCCATTCTTACAGAGTCCCACTCCTGATGGCCAGCCCGAAACTAGTTGGGTCATCATCTCATGATGCAATCCTCGCTCCCACTGTCATAGAGAAACTAAAGTATCTCTCAGGTGGGTGAGGAACCCTACTAGATCGGCGGAGAGGCTGAGGTTCGTTGGAAACTATTGAATCCTTTGGTTCTACCAAATTATCAGCTGTAGTTTGTATAGCTGGAACATTTCCAGTTCTACATAACAGACCTTGCCTCGAGCTTGTCCGGATTTTGCTTTTAGACATAGGCCGGACAACCCCAAATCTTAACAAACTTAAGATATGGGCTCTTCCCTTTCCATATCGCATATGAAGTGGTAGGCAACTAATTTGATTTGAACCGTATTCAATAGGTATGCAGCTTCTCAAATGCATAACTCCCAAAAGGAAATAGGAAACTCAGTAGTACTCATCATAGAGCACACCATATCAAATAGGGTGCTATTGCTCCGCCCCGATATACCATCGTGCTATGGTGTATACGGAGGAGTAATGCTGAGAGAGAATCTCATTCTCCTTTAGAATAGTCCAGGAATTCCGTGCTCAAGTATTCTCCTCCTTGATCTCATCAAAGGACATAATACTTATACCCGTATTTGGTTCTCTACTTCTAACTTATATTCTGTGAATATCTCAAAAGCTTCGGACTTGTGTTTCAACAGGAACATATGTCTGAATCTTGAGAGATCATCAGAGAATATAATGAAGTACAAAGAACCGGTCTTGGTATGTGTAGACAGGAGACTTTACATACATCATCATGTATCAATCCCAAGAGTTCACTAACTCTTTCTCTGTTTCCAATAAACAGAGCTAAGGTCATCTTATCTTTATGACATGACCGGCAAGTTTCATAAGATGTAAATTCAAACAGATTTAAATATGCATCTTTATGGAACTTCAGCTAGTCGGGTCGCATTGATATGACATAGTCTACAATGCCTCAAGAAGGATTCGTTCATTTCTGAACTCTTCCTCTTGTATGTGTTCCGTATACTGAGAACTGTAGTTTGATTTAGAACATCAATGCTTTTAGATAACGTGCCTGAACCGATCAACTCTTGATATAGGAAATGTTCAAAACATTATCCAACAATACAAAATTATATCACTTCTTTACTAATAAAGAAACTGATATGATGTTGTATATCAGGTTCGGTATCTAATAACATTCGTTCAGAATCAATGTATTCAGGTAATACAGGGTGATCGTGACCAACAGACTTGGCTGCAACACTTGCACCGTTTTCTATCTCATGAAACTTATCACCCGTTCTCAGTTCTCTACCTATCTGTAGCCCATGTAACAGATTACATATGCGGGATCCTGATCCGGTATCACATACCCAGGACGTAAAGGATACTGAGAAACAGTTCTATGTAATGAACACACCCGAAGATGATGCATCAACATGTACTTTCTTCGTTTAGGCGGCACGGGAAATCTGGTATTCCCCAATTTCCTGCTCTGTCTTATAACAATTATAAGTTGGAGCGGGACCAACGTTCCCCAGCTCAGTATAACAAGCGGGTTCGGTCAATATATCCTTATTGCTATCTTGATCAAGGCGTGATATGGTCGCTTCCTGGAGAGAGAGAGAAGAAAATACTCAGCGTATGCTCTTGCAAGATTAGATTGGTTATCTAATATATCTAATCAGGATGTCTCCCACTGTTTTAATCAAATCTTCCTTCAAATCCTAAAAGGAAAGACTAGCCGGGATTAATTACACGCTATAAGTTCGCCAATCTTTCAGCCAGGCTAGTGTCGGTACTTTGAGGGAGGTCCCCCGTGCTTTCGCACGAACCTAATTAAAGTAAACCTCGTTTTCCCAGAGGCGTAACCCCGTTGACACCTTTCTAGACACCTACTTGATCGGCTAATTGTAATGTGTAAAACTCTCCCAGGAGTAACTCTTACTCGCAGCGGGTATCGGGATCCAACTATCTCATAGAAGGTATGCAATCTCATTGCAAATTTCAACACTTGAAATTCCCGATAATTTTGCCCCAAGCGATCTATGACCTCGACAAGGTCAACAAACCATAGACCGCAAGTCAAGTTCAACCCGTCATTTCCTGATTGAATTAAACCCACCGCATGACCCTTGACAAGGTCAACAAAGTCGCACGACTACCCTAATCCAATCGCATCATATGCTTATGCAGATAAGCATAAATAGCTACCGCACACTACGCCTTGACAAGGTCAACTAACGCAGCACGAATACTATGAAGTACTTATCTGAAATGACGGAGGGCTACGACGGGTTTTTCAGAAAACCCTTTGCGTAATGAACTTGATATCGTTGTAGAATTGAGTGATTTTAAATGGAGTGTTTTTGAGGCTTTTCTAGTTTTGCTAAAGGGGTCACTCCCGGTGAAGGGATCGTCGGCCCTTTCCTCATCGAATAAGGTGCAGGATATTTCACAAATATCACTATGCAAAGCAAGAACTATAGAAGCAATCAAAAGACAAACCGAGTTTGTAGCATCTGCCAGTTATTGCTAAAGGAGTCACTCCCGGTGAAGGGATCTCGGTCCTTTCCTTATCGAATAAGGTGATGGATGTTCTACAAGGAACACCGCTATGCAAAGCAAGAACTAGAGCTACCAGTTTTTATAAACAAGTTTCTACAACATCTTAGGTTTCTTTTATTTCATTAATCTCATTAATGAAGTCCCATTTTATTATGCTTCACAAGCATCACAGTTGAAACGAAATCTGCAATATAACATATATCTCATATATATATAATATAAACATTCGTCTCAGGCAGTAATATGATCTCATCACAGAACATTGCAGCAGAAGAAACATATATGAAATATTGGATATACTAGGACGTCCGTGTTTTCAATACGAGCCTGTATAAAACACGGATTCCACGGTCGCGATGAATAGCCAAACCCACATCCCTAGACCCCTACGAGAGCGGCAAGTAACACTGCCAATTCTAGGGTTAGGAGACCCGGTCTCGACTCCTCGAGATGGTCTCCCACTGGACCCTAAAACCCGGTTACTTGTGCTCCCCTCCTTGGGTCTACCTAATGCGGAAAAGCAAATAATATACAACGATGACATCTTCCGCAACTTGGAAGTGCCCCAATAAAAGAATATTACATACAAATGAATTTTACATGAATGAAAAAGAAAAACTCTCATCTCACATAAAACCCACGGCTATTCAAAACACGACGATCCAATATAACATATCACAGCAACACATAATATCTCATATCATCAACGTAAGCAAGTATGCGTATCCCGATTGTCGTTGATGTATAGCAACGAAGCCGGCGATACACCACATACTACGCTTACGGTCACAGAAAAAAAAATGTAAAACTACAACAGTTGGAATCCGCAACCTCCTTAGACATCGCATGCCTAACCAAATGAATTCCTTAGACATCACATGCCTAACAATTATAAACCCCGCATTTTAGTCTCTTTATCGAAAACTCTTTTCAATGTCAAGTTGGGCAATTCAACAAGATTCCCGACAACCTGATCGAATGCTCGTCGCAAACTTTAGTAGACGGCCGCACCCCCGATGCCGTCGACGAAGTGCACTAAGGAGGAACACCGCTGCCGCGAGCACCCGAACGGATGCTTTCGGCGACGGGGTTCTCCTACAGTTACTTGGTCGGGGCTATGGGGCGTAGCTGTCTATTAAGTTTACCCGGCGAGTATCCGCGTACGCTACGTGATTGCGACGGAATTTTGATCACATCAAAATTCCGTGGCAACCGATCATCTGAGACTAAACTGCTATGTTTATAATATTCAAATCAGTTATCTCATAACTACCTGTGGATTCCAAATATTGTATCACATTCCAGATAAATAGACAAAGTTAAACTTTCCGATCGAATCATCAAACACCCAAGATTTCCCCAATATATCTCAACACTTGAAATCAGTTTAAAAACATCCATTACATGCCACAGTACCAATGGTCCAGCCGTAGAAGGGTCAAGCCAACGCCTCACATGTGGCACGCCGTACTGCCCCAAACCCTAAGGTTCAAAAGGCAGTTCAAGACGGTCACATAATCGAGTTAAGGTTTGTTGTCTTCTAGAGGGTCCACCGCGTTACTTGCATGACTTAGAACATTCTTAAACACGAGAAAAAATCCAACTTTTGAAAAATTTTCCGACAGGGGAAAAAGTGAGTTATTGATATCCGTTCGAACTTTTTAACAGTTTCTAAAATTATCCGGACAACACATAGACAAAATTAGACAATCCGATCGAATAATCGAATCCCCAAAACAACCCCAGAAAAACTCAACTGTTGAGTAAAATATAAAAATTTCCAGAAGACTCAGCACTTCAAGACAAGAATTACTGTGCAAGCCACGTGGTGTAACTCATCAAAATGGCCGCGGAACCGCCGCTAAACCCAGGGTTTCGCCGCGGTTCCGCGCCTCGTTTGTCGAGTTAGCATCACGTGCTTCACAGTAACTCATAGAATTCCCTGCTGAATTTTTTGGCAATTTTTAATTCACAAAAATCCAAATTTTCAGAAAATTTCCAGAGAAGGGGTTATATCGGGTTTTCCGTTTCCGATCGGACTTTAAACTTCGTCTAGACTTCGTCTAAAGCTCGAGCTTGGCTCTGATACCACTGTAGGGTTGCTATGCACGCGCACAAGGGTCTACGAGGCATCAAACATGCCCGATAAAAAATTTAGCCGTGCCGAACAACCCGAATACGGATCTTTAAACTAGAGATTAGGCGAAAACTAACATGCCAAATATTTTAACACTAAGTGAGAGGGATTACAACCTTTGTAGATCCGGTCCTTCACTTCATATGCTCCGTGTTGTG
This sequence comes from Agapanthus africanus, assembly GCA_030015575.1. Taxonomy (NCBI): domain Eukaryota; kingdom Viridiplantae; phylum Streptophyta; class Magnoliopsida; order Asparagales; family Amaryllidaceae; genus Agapanthus; species Agapanthus africanus. The sequence continues at coordinate 193,521,343 of CM057351.1, forward strand.
GTCCCTTCGCTGCGATCATCGGGTTCCGGACTCTCGAGAGGTTCCACGAAGAGAAAGGTGCAACCTTTGCTTCCGATCTTCGATACAAAGATGATCTACCTTGAAGTTTCATTAACACAAGCTAACACTCATGAAATGATGTGAACACCCTCATCTAAATGGCAAGGAAAGATGAGGATGATGAAGTAGGATTTTTGCTCTCTTTATTTATCTTTTTCTCACATTTATTCATCACTTGAAGAAAATCTAGAAAGCTTTTTCATGAAAGAATGAAGGAAGAAGAAGATGAATAATGATTGAATTATCCTTTTGTGATGAATAGAAAGAATTAATATGATAAATAATGCAACCATGGTCAACTAAACTCATGTAGAGAATTAACTAGGGTTAGGGTTTGGGTTGGGTTAAAGCATGAGTCACTTGAAAATATCTTTCACAAAACAAAACCAAAACCTTCTAGAATCATCTAGAAAGCTTAACCCTAATCCAAAACCTAATCATGTTTAAACTCCACTAAACATGTTGCATTAGTTATCATATCATGTTACAATATTATATATCACATATATAATATTTATCGTAACAAAATAAAATAATACATATAACATATATCGCATATATATCAATGTATTACCCGAGTGAGAAAAAGAATCTTTTAGTGAGCAAATATTAGTTAATGTAATTTAATATATCATATATATTATTATACATTAAATTATCGAATCAACACTTGATCCGACAATCCGGCTATATCGCATATAACCGACTAATATTCATCCGTACCGATTCATCGAATCAACACTTGATCCGATGACCCGGCTGATATCAAATATCGCGAGAATACAATACGATATCACATACCGCATTATCCTCGGTCCCGCACATATCACATATGTGCCCCTACTCCGTTTTGCCTGAGTCAAGAAACCTCTGTGTAGGACTCTAAAGAATCGTCAATACGCCGGCAGTAGGTGATGATCATATCAAACACCCACAAGCTGCAAGCGGTCAGCTAAACGTAACAGCTACCCAGGTATTGAGCGCTCAGAAGATCAACAAGCAAGCCTGTAACTTCTCCTGTGAATCCAAACAGTAATACTCCCGTACAGTCCGGTCTCGTCGTCTGATATGTCGCATATCTCGCCTAGGGGTGGTAAACGTCAGACCCCAGTAGCTCGATAAGTCGTGTCGATATGAGGTCTATAACAGTTCGAGAAACTACTGATAACACTTACCAGTAAATCTCAGCAACCCTGGCCAGGGATTTCCGGTTATAGACAATCGAACACAGCACAACATCAACTCCCTATACCGGGAGAGACGAATCCCCTCCTATCGCTCATTGCCTCCATGTGATTCGGGACTGTACCCAAAAGCCACCTTTTTGCACGCCCTCTTGGACGTGGTATGATGGAAATCAAAGCACAGTGGGAATCACACAAGACTCTATGACGATCTCGGGTCAACAGACTACTCTGTACCAGTGTCACCGGAGAACTGCCATCTGACGTGAGGTATAATACCATCTGGGAGTTCTCGGTGAGTCCGTCCAGTGTACCCACTCTCCACTGAGCACCCGTACACCATCCTTGATGTCAAACACCGATGGATATGGGATCATCCATCGCCCATCATATGGGTCAAGATGCGTATACGCTAGTCTACTCTGGTGCATCGATGCCCTGTCTCGATACACCCTCGACTAGGAACAGTTATAGGATATACTCGTCGACTACCGTGGCCCCACTAGTATGATCTCATCATAGTCCCAGTAGTCGAGTACATATCCTAAGGGCTTTATCAACATGTAATATAGAGACAATCAGAGTACACGTTAAGATAAAGTACAACCAGATAGCGTACTATCATGTTGAGCAAGAAAGTCCTCCCTATATATGTCCCAGCATCCACTACAATATACATCGTATGTACAGTAATGGCCTCTAGGGCATACATATAACTAACATACTGATACGCCTAAATATGCATGCACGTGTGTGAAACACTACGTCAGGGACCCGCTACAACGTCATGTCGTATCTCAAATACGAACCCTGCCATATCACCGATCTCATCTCAAATCCCAAGTACTATCCTCATCATCCATGCATGTGTATATGAATGTATATATGCATAGTCCCATACCCATGCGTATATACATATATACACATCCCCATCTATGCACAAGAAAGTAATGTATGCAAGTCTGTATGTGCGTATGTGGGTATAACAACTACTCTAGGGTTTCACAACTAACCCAAAGCTAATCCATGAACACATAATCATATCGTGAATAAACATTCTCGTATCATAAAACACCTATATAAACATATATATATGAACTGTACTACGGACTGCGGGGTGCTATACGCCATCCACCCGACTTCTCCCCGTAGATATAAATCTACTCACCTGGTCCTCGCTCGTCGGTGCCGACGTCGCCACGTGCTTGCTTGTCGTCTCGAAGTCCACATGGGGTACCTACATGTCATAAAGCACCGTATCACATTAAAATCCAAATTCGAAATCGAAACGGCATACGAAAATCAAATCGGCATGCGTATCACGCATAGGTCAAAACCTATCGCCTACGCATGCACGAATAGCCAAACCAACCCTCGATGTCGATGTACAAACGTCAAGCCATCGAGAAAAACCTAATCACACTCATTTGCACATTCACAAATACTAATTATAATATAAAATGGGTTAAAACTTACAAAAACCCCAAACTCACTTTAAAAGCCATTTTTCCGAAAATCTAGCAAGCAAAAATTTACCGTTTTAGTACAAAACTCAACGTTTAAACAAATCTAGCGGCCATAAAGCTCACTAAACATCTTAATTAAGTCATACCAATGATAATTAGATTTTAAACTTAACTCTTAATATTAATCTCAAAAATCTAGTTTGCATACATAACCAATTTTAACAATTTTATAGCAAAAATGCACAAACAACAATCTAGCTTGGATTTGCATGACCTAAAGCATTGAACTACAATTTAAAATGTTAATAAAGTCATGAAAAACCTAATCACATTTTTCTCTTAATCAAATTCATAGTTTACAAAAACCTAGTTTGCAATTTAAGCAATTTTTAACACCTTTTAAAGCAAAATTCACAATTCATCAATTAAGCTTGGTTTTGCATGATCCAAAGTCATTAAACCACTCATTATAATATTAATAATGACATGAAACCTTAATTTAGATTTTAAACCCAAATATAAAACAATTTCAAAAAAACCTAGTTAGCAAAATAGCACATTTATCACAATTTCCAACTAACAATTTGAAATTAGTAACTGGATTAGGTTTTAGCAAGAATTAACATGTTAATCTACTCATGGCAACCTTAATGATGTGATAAAACCCTATCTTGATTTTAATCTCACATATAACCATTAATTCCACAATTCAAGTTTGCAATATGAACACAAATTAAACACCAAATTTAGTTAAATTGGAGTAATTAACCAACAATTAAGACATGGGTTAAGATTTATACCTCCCAATTAGAGATCTAGCAAGGATCTAAGCCTCCCAAATTGCTCTCTTTTCACCAAGATCCATGCTACATGGGATAAAGAATAATGGGTAAGAGTTGGATTTTGATTTTGTGGGATTTTTATGTTGGTTTTTGGGCATTTTGTTGAATTTTTTGATGCAAAATGAGAGAGGAAGAAAGAGGGGCTGTTGTGGTGCAGGAAAAAAAAAGAGGGCTCGGCCAAATGGGGAGGAGAAGAGAGTGTGAGGTGATTGGAGAGAGAATGGGGTCAAAAAGTCCACCTTTTACTTCTATCATTCTCTTTTCTTTTCTTTTCTTTTCTTTCTTTTCTTTTGCAACACAAGTGGAGACAATTGAGGGGGGGCTGCTGAATTCAGCCAAGGGGAAGGAAAAATGGGTGTGTGTGAGTGTGGGTATGGGTGTGGGGTGATGGAAAATGATAAATACTATACCCCAAACATCCATTTACACTAAATTCACTAAAAAAGCCTTTTTTCTTCAATAATTTCTAAACCGTTTTGGCAAACGATTTCATTTCAGAAACAATATTTTACATGTCAGTTTAGTGTGTCAAGAATTATAAAATTTGTATCAACCCATTCCAATTTGTAATTTTCCCTAATTAAATGTATTAGTGACGGCTTAAAATAATATTAAAATAATTAATTTCGGAAAATTTTTCAGAAAATTTGAAATTTCACCAGTGACTCAATAAACACCAAATACTAGCAATTACATAGCTAGAATATGTATATTTAATTTTATAATAAAGATATTTGTATTTTGACTTTTTACAGAAAACCCCCTTATTTTACCGATTTTTCCGAAATTTCACCGAAACGATTTTCAAAACGTTACAATTATTGTCATATCAGATGTTTTGAGGCGGGATCACTGATATAGAGATTGCCACCTGAACCATACCTATTTTAAAATGACGATGTGTATCGTTTAAAAGTGACCGTATGATTCGTGTGTAGATAGATATACCCATTTATTGTTCATGCTGTGTAGGATATTACCCTCGTGATGTACATGCCATGTGCCGATATTTAATGCTATATGATATTATTGCTAGTACACCTGCACAATTATCGTTGATGCACATGTTACACATACACAGATTTGCCGGCTCACACACATTCTTCATCGGTAACTACCATGTCACTTACACAGTAGAATTGTCGGGCCATTTATACAGGAGAACTTCCCTATCATGATATTAATCTTAAAAGTAAAAGTACACTCATTGTTCAGTACTATCACTTGACATGCTTGCATGATATACTCGATATGCTCATATTACTACTCTATGTTGCATACATCGTACCTTATAGTTATATGCTTGCATGATATACCCAATATGCTCATATTACTACTCTATGTTGCATACATTGTACTTTATGGTTATATGCATTGAGATGCTGTTTTTATGAGATCTCTGGATTTGAGAACCGCGGTTTAATTTCAAAGGAAATTGTGTATTGTTTTTAAAAAAACGCGGTTTCTCTTGATATGATATTTCGAGGTGTCCACCATGAGTTTTCTCGGTTCTGAGCAGTGAGTATCCCCGATTTGAGGAGCTGTAGGCACCGTCTGCGGGTATATGGTGCACCCGGTGAGGTACCCCGGGGCAAGAAGACTCGTATTGTTAGGCGGTGAGCCTGGCAGGGGAGCACTACCTACCAGTGATTGTATAGAGCTCGGCGGATATCCGGAGGATACCGTTTTGGAGTTATGATATGAGATGGATATGAGGACTGATCTGAGGATGCGGCGCCTGAGATGAGATAGATATGATGGCCGATATGAGTATGCGGCGCCTGAGATATGATGATTTACGTGTCGATGCTGGACACGGGTTTCATGATGTTTCGAGTGTCGGTGTTGGACACTCAGGTTCCATGATTTGATGTGTCATTAATAGGACACACGTTCTTTGATATCCTCATATATTTACATGCATATGTTTTCAAGATGTTCGAGTGTCAGTTTGGGACACTCAGGTTCCATGATATTATTTGTGTCATTGATGGACACACGGATGATATCCACAAGCATATATGCATATGATGTCAGATGTTTATTTATATATGTCATTGCATTGACTCGATTGTTGACATATATGCGTACTTGGTCACCCTAGATATCATAGTATTACCTTCAGGATATAGTGACCTAGGAAATTGTTGTTTTATTCGATTTCTACTTATTGATGTTTTCTACTCACGAGTTGGCAACTCACCCCCGTTGTGCCACGGTTCTTTGCAGGTTTGACCGCTTGGGATCAGTTGCGGTTTTGCTGGCACACAACTTCTTCCAGGGTGTTTGCTTTGGTAGGTGAGTCACATATTGGATCGTTCCCACTCTCGTACTGTTGTATTCTATCGTATTTAGATAAAATCCATCACATCAGATCAAATCAGAGACTAGACTTTGTATATTGGTAGACCTAGTCAGACCTGGTTGTGCGAGACTTAGAGTGATGAGTTTATGCTCGCTTTTCTTGAGTTTGGTTGTCTTGCTTCTTTATTTGTTCTTTCTGGGTTGTTTCTTCGCCGTTGGGCGTCGTATATATGTTATTGCGTGGTTGTGTTTCCGTCAGTTGGCGAAGAGCTAGCTCCCGCTTGGGGATGCCTATATATTGTTGTATATATGTCTTTGGATCAAAATATACGAGGGAGGCGCTGCCCAAAATTTTAAAAGACAAAATATGATTCATTATACCTTTATTTCAAAACTGCACCCCCACTAATTTCCGCAAAAAGGTTTAGATTTTCTGGGCTTCGGCTTACTTGATTTACGTCACGCCTTTAGACGTTGCGTAATTTAAGTGCTCGTCACGTGCTAAATTTTTGGGTCGTGACAAAGTTGGTATCAAAGCATTAGGTTTAACCTTTGTTTGAGTCTGGGTTTGACTATGCAGAGTCTAAGGCGTTTATATTTCGGAACCGAGGCTTGACCTTACGGAACTTAGACTTGACAGGGGGTATTAGACCCGAACTTTCGTTTCATAGGTTGACCCTGATTGATGGAGTAGGTAGCTTGAGTAGAGTGATGTACTATACGTATGTTCCGCGACATATTTACGATACGATACTCCACTTAAGAAACCTTAGGATGTACATAACTTGAGATCCTTGATACTATTCGTTCCTATGATCATATATCCATTTGGGATATGATGATTTCTTTCTTTCATATGATTTATCTTCATCGATATCTTCTTGAGGTTCCTGTCACCATGGTTTGAGCGCAGATTGAGCTGCTGCTGGTGTTGCGGTCAGAGCGAGCTCGTCACGGACGAGGGCTGACCATGTTGTTTTCTGGTGACATAGGGACATGTAGGTATAGTGTTGTGTTGTGATCTCTTGTTTGAGGCGAGTTTTCGGTTTTGCACCGGATGATCGGGCCATTGATAGAGGCTGCCAGATTGAGAAGACTATTGATGTACAGCCTACCTCCGAGATCATGATGTTGTCTACCATGCAGACAGATGACCCAGCTGTTGCTGAGATTGATGGGATGTTGTTTCCAGATGCTTATGAGCTGAAACCGCTGGAGCTTCCAGGCAGAGATGTGACAGGAGGTAGCTAGTCTATCTCGAGTGGAGCGACGGATATGATTCGCAGATTTGATGTGCCGATGTAGGCTCAGTTGATTCGAAGAATTCTAGTTGAAGGATCTTACTTAGATCTAGAGTAGATCGATCAAGAGATGACGTTGTTCATCGAAGGCTCCGATGTGAGATCGGTAAGTTGACCAGTTTTAGATAGAAGGACCTCACCAAATGCGTTATGAGTTGATCGAGAACGGACGAATAAAGTGTATTCCTCCGATATAGTTGGACGAGTTCCCGAGGACGTGTTCGGCTAGATATCTTCTACAGAGTGATGAAGGTACCGAGTTCGTAATTTTGAGTCTGTGTGAGAGACTCCAGATTGACCGTAGCCGAGAATGAATTGCAATATGCAGACAACAAGAGATGACGTTGAAGTGGACGATAATAAAGACGAGTGGAACAAGAGATTCGTGCGAGATGTTAACGAGCGGTTGTTACTCTCCGTTGATGCCAGAGGATTGATATGTGTGCAGAGGCGTTAGATACAACCAAAATTTCAGAGCAAAGCCATGCTGAGGACACAGTTGTCCGGTTATGAGAAAGGAGTTGAGCAAGAGTGCCAACCTTCGTATAGTTCGGCATAGGCGAGATCGAAAGAAGCCGTGAGCAGATTCTTTCCAGGACACCGCAGTAATAGAGATTTGCACCAGGATCAGTTATAGCATGCGTATTCAGAGGGCCAGATGCCGCCGTCAGTAATGTGCCGTTTGGGAGTGGTCATGTTGATTGGCCAAACGGTGATCAGAGGAGTTCCACAGCGGGATTGTTCCATTAGTACACCTAACCGGGCCGATGAGCCGAAGGATCGTGAGATTGGTAATCCACAGAGAAAACGAGGACCCAGAGACCGAAGATGCCAGACCATGAGCAGAAGGCAAGTAGATGATTTTGCTCTGCCAGTTTGGGCGCACCGGCATATTTTTCGACATTGTAGGAGGTGTACCTCAATGTCAATTATTGCAATTTGCTTTGTGATCCGAGTATCACACTTTTATCGCTTGGATTGGAGTTTTGATGATTGGGTTTCATGATTTATGTGTTGGTGCACCTTGGTTGCACCTATTGGAGATCTATATTGTGCACAGTTATTGCACTTGACTTGTGTTTTATACACCGTTATATTGAGATTATGATTTGTGCATATCTATTGCACTTGAGGTTGATTTTGTTCCTTGTTGCACGTACTTATGATTTTGGTGGATTTCGGGATTGTTGATTTGATTTCTGTGCGTGAGGTACGCACTCGATTTGATTTTTGCACTCGGTATAGCTTATATGTGCTTGCAGTGCATTGATATGGTTTTGTGCACGTAATTGCACACGTTTATGATCTTATACACCTTGGCATACTCGGTGTTGTTTTTGTGATCATTTGAGATATTGATGAGTTTTCGTGCATTGGTTGCACCGGATTTGTATTTCGTGCATTTGTTGTACCAGATTTATGTTTTCGTGCGCGTCCGCACTTGATGTTCGTTATCGTGCATACTATTGCACTGGATGTTTTATACGGACCAGACGCACTTGATTTGGATTTTCGCGTATATTGGACGCATGATATGAGATTTTGTACACACCAGGATGCACTTGATTGAGATTTATATTCGTGCATGTTGGATGCACTTGATTGAGATTTTCATTCGTGCATGTTAGTTGCACTGGGTTGAGATTGTCATGCACATCCGTTGCACTAGACAAATGCTTTCGTGTACTATAGATGCATTTGATATTGTTGTCGTGCACATCCGTTGCACTGGACAGATGCTTTCGTGCACACCCGTTGCACTTGGTTTTGCTTTTGTGCATATTCGTGGCACTTGTATTGGATTTGATTTTTAGTGCGCATCAGACGCATGTGATGTTGGATACGCCTTTTGAGGCTGATTTTATTTATGAGTATTGCGTTTTGATGATGGATACTTTATTATATAGTAGTCGAGCAGGAATGGTATGAGGACAGTGCCTGAGTACTTTTGCATGCATAAAAATTTTACCAAGAGGTTTTAAAAAAGGAGCTATAGTCTCGTTATTTCTTACGTGTCCTCGAGTGACGCGAAATTTTATAAAGAGAACCTTCAGGGATATTTCAAAAGGCAGGACGTATAATTTGAGCAAACCATATATAAGTATATATTTACTACTTTACAAATGATCGTCCGCCACTTGTGCCGTGAGCTATGCATAGCATGGTGATTTGGAAAAGATTTGGCATGAGTTATTCAGTTTTTAAAATGGTTTTACAAAGATGCGTGCAATATACGTATTATGATTTGACTATAGTGCATTTGGATTCCAGTGGTGGAATTCAAGATTCGTATTTCCATTTTAACTCCGATAATTGCGTGATGCTTGACGGAGTTTGATTTTGAGTTTCGTACTCGTTTTCATGCGCACATGATGCGCTGCGGTATTTTTGTGTCTCCCGTGATTTCGGAACCCCATTGATTTGAGTTGATTATTGAAATGTTTTAGTATATGGGGATTTAAATTTAAATTCGGGGACCGAATTTATTTAAGGGGGGAAGACTATAAAATTTCAGAAATATAAAAATATTATTATTGGAAATTTAATATTAAAATAATATATTTCGCGAAAACTATTCGATTTGCGAATAGGGATTTTTGGTAAAAGGGTATAAGTATATACTAATATTTGGAAATTTATAGGAGATTAAAATGATTTATTTATTTTAATGATATTTATTGGATTTTTGGTCAAATCCGTATTTTTCCATTTTTCATGACTTGTGCATATTGTTATTTTGTGTTTGTGACTTGTGTTGTATTTGTGAGTTTGTGAGAAAAGAAAAGAGAATAGAAAAGAAAAGAAAAGAAAAGAAAGAGAGTGTGTGTGAATGGAGTTATGTATGAAAAACAAAAGCGTTTGATATTTTGTGAGAGGTGAGTGTAGAGGAAAGATATTTGTGAAGAGAGTTAGGGTAAGAGAGAGAAAGGGTTACTTGGCTGGCCCAAGCCTTCCTCCTCCATTGTTTTCTCCATGTTTCTTCATCTCCTTCAATTCCCTACTACACCAATGCATCATCTCCATTCCATTCTCAAAACCCTATGCACCATTCATTAAAAACATGCACAACACCATCCTGTTTGGAACTCCTCCAACACACCGCCCCTCCGTTGACGGTAAACACAAAAAACCCGAGACAGACTTGCAGTCGTCCTTGTCACTCTGGAAGCTTGAATCGGTAAAGGACTCGACCCTGAGGTCTCCATTACCGTAAACCAGGAACATCTCCTTAGTTCGTATCAGGTAGTTGAGAATGTTCTTCACTGCTGTTCAGTGGTTCTCACCTGGGTCTGACTGATACCAACTCACCACGCTTAGCGCGTAAGCTACATCTGGTCTTGTACATAGCATCGCATACATTATAGATCCTACCGCCGAAGCGTAGGGTATAGTGCTCATGCGAACCCTCTCCTCGTCAGTCTTGGGCGACATCTTCTTGGAGAGGGTGATTTCGTGCAATGCAGGTATATTACCGCGCTTGGAATCTTCCATACTAAATCTCTTTAGTACGGTCTCTATGTACCTGGACTGTGAAAGTCTCAGTAATCTCTTGGATCCAACTCTGTAGATCTTGATCCACAGAATGCACGAGGCATCACCCAGGTCCTTCATGGAGAACCGTTGTGACAAGAATAGCTTGACCGATTGTAGCATAGGAATGTCATTTCCTATCAAAAGAATATCATCCACGTACAAGACTAGGAATACGACAGTTCGTCCTACAATCGTCTTATAAATACAAGGCTCATCTTCGTTCTTGATGAAGTCAAATTCCTTGACTGTTTCATCAAAACAGATGTTCCAGCTCTGTGATGCCTGCTTTAATCCATAAATGGATTTAAGCAACTTTCACACCTTCCTGCTGCTCCCACTGTCTACAAAACCTTCTGGCTGATCCATATAAACTCACTCTTCCAAACTGCCGTTTAGAAAAGCCGTTTTTACGTCCATCTGCCAGATCTCATAGTCATGGAAGGCAGCAATGGCAAGTAGGATCTGAATGTATTTGAGCATAACCACTGGAGAAAAGGTTTCGTCATAGTCCACACCAGGTCTTTGACGAAAACCTTTTGCAACGAGTCTAGCCTTATAGGTTTCCACCTGCCCATCTACACCAAGTTTCCTTTTGTAGATCCATTTGCATCCAACGGGTTTTACCCCAGGTGGAGCAATATCCAAGGTCCACACTTTATTGGTGTACATGGACTCCATTTTGGATCGCATAGCATCCAGCCACTTATCAGAGTCCCTACTGATAATGGACTGCCTGAAACTGGTAGGATCGTCTTTTTCCAAGATGCAATCCTCTCGATCCCTGTCTATGAGAAAACCGCAGTATCTCTTGGGCGGATGAGAAATCTTACCAGATCTGCGGAGTGGCTGAGGTTCATCTGGGATTACTGAACCTAGTGGTTCCTCCAAATCTTCAGTTACATTTTGTGGTTCATGGATTTCTCCCAGTTCTACCGTACTCCCACTATGTAACATTTTCAAAAGATAAAATATCAATTTTGGGAATTTTTATAATTTAATATTATTTTATTGATTATTTTAATATTAAATTTATAATTAAATGCAAATAAATAGGAAAAATGTTAGAAAAATTATGAAAAATTATGGAAAATTCTAAAATAGGGCAAATTAGAGAATTATGACATTTTAAAGTTTTTGTGATTAGTTTGACACTAATTTAGTGCTAATCGCGATTAAAAATCGCTAATCGGATTTTTGGCTTTTTGTGCAAAACTTGCACATATCACTATTCTCACACTTGTGCATTTCTTGCTATGGTTCACTATGGGTTTACTATTCTTGTGAGAAGGGTTTTGGATTAAAAAGAAAAGGGAAAAAGGAAAAGAAAAGAGAAAAGGATTAAAGAATATAGAATGAGGGTAGGTGAGAGAGAGGGGTATGGGACTTTGACCAAACCCTTAGCCATTGTTTTCTCCTCCTCATTTCTCTCCCTCTCCTTTGGCTCTTGCTGCTGCTGCCTCTTCCTCCCCTCTTCAACTCCTCACTTCATCTCAAAAATCACTGCAAAACCCCAATCTCCTTTCATTAAAATTGTGCAAAATCCCTAGATCTACACATGGAGCTAAAGAAGCAAGGATTTTGGCCACTAGGGGCAACTCAAGAATTTTCTTGAGTTGCTAATGGAGGTAATTACTGAACCATTAGCTTAGTTATAATTTTTCCTTTAACCCCATGTTAAGATTTAATCGATATTGTGTGATATTATGGAATTGAGAATAACCAAGTTAGGGTTTGAGTGAAATTGGTGTTGTATTATGAAATTAAGCTCAGTTAAGGTTATACCAACACCCTAGTGTATGAATTGGAACCCAAAACCTGAAGCTAGAACCAGAATACGGATTTTAGAAACCGATATCGGGGAATTTGTGAAATCTGTGCAGGGTTTATTGAATCTGCTATCACCCGAGACACCCTAAAATAATATTGAGTGGACAGTGAGATGTGCAGGCACTAATGAACCATCACCCCAAACCCTAGCCCCCAATTCCTTCTTGAGGCCGCCGAAATCCCCATTCTGGCCGCAATTTGCGGCCAGACCTGAGAGGAATTTCCTCGTTTTGCGTGCCTGCCCCCTTTTTCCTCAATTCTTGACCCTGGGTACTTCTAGTTTTGACAGATTCTGTCTAGGGTAAAATCTGGGACATATATCCTAAGTTGCTATTTTGGATTCGTGTTTCCGTATTCCGTATTTTTGATTCTGAAATGGTGGATTGTGTTTTGCCTCGACTATTTGGCGTTTATACGACGATATAGAGGATTTATTGATGGTTTTGAAGGCGTGCCATAGGTTCTCACCTATAGGCCCCCTTATCATACCGTTTTGGATTTCATGCGCCGTTTTAGTTTGGATTTGGTTTTAATGCGCATATACGATATTTTGATGTGTAGGTACCCATGAAGACTTCAGGACGACAAGCAAATGCGTGGTGACGTCCGCAAATGATGATGCAAGGTGAGTAGATTATATCTACAGGGGGAAGTCGGGTGGATGGCATATAGCACTCCCGCAGTCCGTAGATAGATTACTATGTAGTTTATTGTGATAGTTAGGTGTATTTTGGATAGTGTAGGGTTAGAAGTGACTAGTGTAGTTCATAGTCGCGAACCCTAGAATAGAATTACACCTACACGCACACCCTTGGATATTACTTGTACTTGCACTGTGTTTGATGATATGGGATGACTTTTGAGATGAGTCGATGATGTGGGCTTTGTGCCGCGAGATCGGTGACTTGATGTGATTCATATTTGGGATATGACTTGTGATTCTTGCGGGCTTGGGATGTGTGTTTACCCCCGCATGCATACTTTATTGATGGTATCGATTTGTACTAGACATAGAGTAGTACCCCAGATTACATGATCTGATGATAGTGATACCTGTTATGTGATGAGATAGTGAGATGTTGACTTGTACCCAGCTATTGGGATGTCGTACGATGATTTACCGTACGAGCCGATATTGATGATAGATCCGCACTCATAACTCGAGGATATCTTACGATATGACATTGAGGCGAGATCACCGACTATTGTATCTATATACATTGACTCAGATTTAGGTGGTTTCCACACCTACCCCTCCTGATAGACCTGATACTTGGATCTCTAGTTTTCTTAGTAGATGTTAAACTAGACCGAGTCATACTTATTTCAATGGCAAGCCGCGTTACTATTCATTTACTATTCACTCTACGGCTCGCTTTGCATTGCATGCTTATATGTTATTGATTCATATTCCTTGTGTATATGCCTTTACAAAGTTCCATGCTCATAATAGTGTTTCATATTGCATGTATTATAATTCATGGATTTCGCACTGTGATCTGGTTGCATATGATGATTCTGGATTATTTTACTTCTGAGTATATATATATTAGTGGTATGGGACGCTGATATATATATACGCATACTTATTATATTATCATGATGATCTAGAGGGGAGCCTATGCGCTCGGAGCCTATGAGCTCGATGTGAGAGGAGCCTATGTGCTCGGAGCCTATGAGCTCGATGTGAGAGGAGCCTATGAGCTCGATGTGAGAGGAGCCTATGTGCTCGGAGCCTATGAGCTCGATGTGATGGGAGCCTATGTGCTCGGAGCCTATGAGCTCGATTGGAGAGGAGCCTATGTGCTCGGGGCCTTTATGGTCGATGGTATATTATATCTCCCCTACCCCATATTTATTGTATATGCATTGCATCACATATTAGTAGTACCTGATAGAGTACCTTTATGAATGCTGCATACATGTCGGATGCATGATATATGGGTTTCATTTGATATTGAGATATATAGTTGTGTCAATGCTCGACGTGGATTTCTGGATGATTTAATTCATTGATACTTCATTATATTTACTTCATGCAGACATACCCTATACTGATGACATACTATTACCTGAGTACCTGGCACTACATACATATTTAGATGTTACCTTGCCACCTTATCATACATTCAGATGTACTCTTGTGGTTATATTACTGATTGTTGACTTAGGTTTATGTCTTGCATTCGATTTCTGCTTGTTGATATTTCTATTCACGAGTTGGCAACTCACACCCGTTGTGCCACAGTTCTTGCAGGTTCTGCCGTACAGGTTTCATTGCGGCATTTCTGGCACACTACTTTCTTGCGGGTGAATTGCTTTTGGTAGGTGGATTCTCTCGCATCAAGAACCACCGTTGTATTTATTTTATTCATTGTATCTAGAATTTCCATCAACCAAAACTTGTATATTGTTTCAGACCTAGACTTTAGTGATGTACTATTCGACCTTAGAGTCGCGCTTAGTAGTATTGTGGTTTTTCTTGTTGCTTTTGAGTTTTCTTTTGGATTTGATCCTCGCCTCTTGGCGTTGTATATTATATCGTTGTGTGGTTGTGACCGTCGATTGACGAAGAGCTAGCTCCCACTTGGGGATGCCTTTATCATTGTATATATATTGTTATCCTTGTTGTACCCCATTCGGGGCCAGTTTTACAAAAGAAACTCTGCCGAAATTTTTAGAAAAGACTTTACTGTTTTAAAATGCATACTCGGCTTAATTATTTAAAAACCTTGATTTCAAACATGCATTTCTTCACTTCTTTAAATCAGTTTCTTTACTTATTCTTAAAAATGGTTTTAGATTTCTGGGCTTTTGGCTTACTTGGATCAGATGGGGTCCTCTAGACTTCATATGGTTCAAGGGCCAGTCACGTGCTCTTTCGGGTCGTGACAAAGTTGGTATCAGAGCGCTAGGTTGACCTTGGTTCGAGTCTAAGTTTGACTATGTGGAGCCTAAGGCGTTTATATATTTACGGAACTTAGGCTTGACCTTACGGAACTTAGACTTGGTCGAGGGGGTATTAGACCCGAACTTTCGTCGTGTAGGATGACCCTTGGTTGATGGAATAGGTGACTAAAGTAGAGTGACGTACCGTTGGTATGTTCCGCGGCATACTTACGACACGCCACTCCGCTTAAGGAACCTTAGGATGTACATATTTTCGAGATCAGTGATTCTCTTTTATCCAGGATTATACATCCATTTGAGATCCCCGATTCTATTAGTTTCATGATCATACCTCCATTGATGCTGTTCCTTCCTATGATCATGTATCCACTTTGGATCTGTTGTTTCCTTTCTTGCCATTGATGTGCTCTCTTTGATACTCGATTGAGGTTCCTGTCACCATGTTTGAGCGCAGTTTGGGCTGCTGTTAGGGTTACGGCCGGTGTGAGCTCGTCTGGTACGAGGGCCGACCATTGTGTTTTCTGGTGACATGGGAACGTCTCGAGTTAGTATTGGTGATTGTGACCTCTAGTGGAGGCGAGTGCTTGGTTTTGCACCGGATGATCGGGCCATTGTTAGAGCTGCCAGTTGAGAGAGGACTGTTGATGTACAACATACCTCAGAGATTATGATGTCGCCTACCGTGCAGACAGATGGACCAGCTGTTGCTGAGATTGACAGGATGTCGCTTCCGAAGCTTACGAGCTGAGATTGCCGTAGCTTTCAGGCAGATATGAGACAGATGATAGCTAGTCTACCCGATTTGGGAGACGAAGGTGATTCGTCCGATTTATGCGCCGGAGCGGGACCAGTTGAGTTGAAGATTTCCAGCGTGGAGAGTCTTACTCGGATCTAGAGCGGACCGATTCAGAGATGACCGCCTATGTATTGCCTTTCCTGGAGGATTGAGGCGCTGTTCGGCGTACAGGCGAATGAGCCAGTTGCTGCTGCAAATGACGAGATATCGCCCAGATGGTTGGAGCTACTGCAGCGTGAGCATATACTTAGAGAAATGATAGCGAGTCGCTAGTCACCTGAGGATGAATGACTAGGACATGTGGTTCGTTCGTTTACCGATGCGAGGTCATCAGATAGATTGTTTCCAGCTAGAGACGACTTCACGCAGGTTCGTTGAGAGTCGATAGAGACGATCGAATGTCAGAAGCCCTTTTTCCAAGTTTAAGGTATACGGAAAGACATGCAGGTGATCCTATGGACCCTCTAGAAGAATGAAACCCTAACTCGACTTAATGACCGTGTGAAAGCCTTTGAACCTTAGGGTTTGCGGCAGTTCCGCGGCGTCATTAGTGAGGCTTGGGTTTGCCCTTCTACGGCTGGACCACCGACGCTGTGGCATGTACTCGATGCCATTTAACTGTACCCATGATGTGATTTCTTGGGGGATTATGAGGTTCTGACGAGTCGATCGGATGATTCGACATCATTCGGATATCGTGTGATGGGATGCGTTGCTTGGGATACTCCAGATACGAGGATAGCCGTTGGAGCACTGTCCATGCAGCCATGATGAGACGAGTCCGGATCAGTCGACATTGACGCAGAGTGAAGAAAAGAGTTCGCAAGATATTTCGACGAGATGACGTCCCACTCCGCTGACATCAGAGATGTGATACGCACCCAGAGGCGTGGTATATGGATATATCTTCCAGAAAGAAGCGCGATAAGTATGCAGCCGTTCCGGAATAAGAATTAGCTTCAGCAATGGATGATGACTTCCGGGCAATTCGGCAGGATTGAGATTTGAGAAGGAGACCTCGACAGGACCCTTCTGGAAAACGATACGAGAAGACCTAGACCCAGGAGTGGTCGTTTTGCGCCCACCCAGCAGGACAGAGTTCGGCATTGTCGACAAGGTAGTTGACCAGGTTCGGATAAAGGAACTTACCCAGATGCGTTGCGAATTGATCAAGGGCGGACGAGTGATGAGTATTCCTCCGATGGTTGGGACGTGTTCCCGAGGACCTGTTCGGCCTGACATCTTCTACAGAATGATGGAGTTACAGAATACGCGATTTCGAGTCCGTGCGAGAGACTTCAGATTGACCGTGGCCGAGAATAGTGCAGTGCATAGTAGCTTGGCGTGACGTCATAGTGGACGACGATAGAGACTGGTGGAACCAGAGGTTCGGGCGAGACGCTGACGAGCTGTCATTACTTCCCGTCGAGACTAGAGACCTGATATGCTTACAGAGACGTTGGGATGTGACCAGTTTCTGAGAAAACATTGTGCTGAGGACATGGATGTCCATTGAGCGAAAAGAGATTATGCAAGAGAGCCAGCCTCTGTACGGTTCGGCATAGGCGAGATCGGAAGAGACCTTGAGCAGGATTCCTTCCAGGACATTGCTGCAATGATGCTGGCACCCAGGATCAGATGTGTGACGTGCTTTCAGAGAGCCAGAGGCCGACGCCAGTGATATACTGCCTTACGAGTGGTCGTGAGGATTGACCGATAGGTGACCAGAGAAGTGCCAGAACGGAATCGTCCCCGTTAGCACACCTGACAGGGCCGATGAGCCGATTGACCACGAGATAGGAAATCCGCAAAGAAGATAAGGACCCAGAGTCAGAGGACGCCAGATCGTGAGCAATAGGCTAGTAGAGATCCTGCGCTGCTAGCCGTCGATGCACCGACTCCTTCTCGACCTTGAAGGAGGAACTACCGACGACGGTATTTATGATTTGTGATTTTGTGATTCGATTATCACGTATCCGTCATTTTGGATTTCGGTATTTTCGGCGTTCGGTTTGCATGATTTGGTGACTGAGTTTCATGGTATTGGTTTCATGCACCCACTGGATATTTATATATTTTGCGCAGAGTTATTACATTTGAGATATTGATTGAGATTTCATGCCTACCGTATGCAGTGATTTGATTTGTACTTCCAGCGTAGTTTTCATGCACCTTTAGTGTTTTGATATACGATTTTGGTGCACGCCAGATGCACTAAATCGGGATTCTTCGTGCATGTCACATGCACCTCATTTTTTTCTGTCAGGCACACACGTTGCCTACGACAGATGTTTCGTGCACACCAGTTGCACCTAGATGTTATTTTGTACACCTGTTTGACACATATTTGGATTTTGATTTCCTTGCGCACCAGACTCATAGGATATTCTTATATATGCATTTTGAGGATTGATTTCTAGTAGAGCAGTACATTTTTATGATATTCTCTATGTATTGATGTTTTCGGAGCCCCGACAAATTGGATTATTACTGAAATTGATTTTTGTATTGGGGTTTAAATTTAAATTCGGGGACCGAATTTCTTTAAGGGGGGTAGATTGTAACATTTTAAAAAGATAAAATATCAATTTTGGGAATTTTTATAATTTAATATTATTTTATTGATTATTTTAATATTAAATTTATAATTAAATGCAAATAAATAGGAAAAATGTTAGAAAAATTATGAAAAATTATGGAAAATTCTAAAATAGGGCAAATTAGAGAATTATGACATTTTAAGTTTTTGTGAGTTTGACACTAATTTAGTGCTAATCGCGATTAAAAATCGCTAATCGGATTTTTGGATTTTTGTGCAAAACTTGCACATATCACTATTCTCACACTTGTGCATTTCTTGCTATGGTTCACTATGGGTTTACTATTCTTGTGAGAAGGGTTTTGGATTAAAAAGAAAAGGGAAAAAGGAAAAGAAAAGAGAAAAGGATTAAAGAATATAGAATGAGGGTAGGTGAGAGAGAGGGGTATGGGACTTTGACCAAACCCTTAGCCATTGTTTTCTCCTCCTCATTTCTCTCCCTCTCCTTTGGCTCTTGCTGCTGCTGCCTCTTCCTCCCCTCTTCAACTCCTCACTTCATCTCAAAAATCACTCCAAAACCCCAATCTCCTTTCATTAAAATTGTGCAAAATCCCTAGATCTACACATGGAGCTAAAGAAGCAAGGATTTTGGCCACTAGGGGCAACTCAAGAATTTTCTTGAGTTGCTAATGGAGGTAATTACTGAACCATTAGCTTAGTTATAGTTTTTCCTTTAACCCCATGTTAAGATTTAATCGATATTGTGTGATATTATGGAATTGAGAATAACCAAGTTAGGGTTTGAGTGAAATTGGTGTTGTATTATGAAATTAAGCTCAGTTAAGGTTATACCAACACCCTAGTGTATAAATTGGAACCCAAAACCTGAAGCTAGAACCAGAATACGGATTTTAGAAACCGATATCGGGGAATTTGTGAAATCTGTGCAGGGTTTATTGTATCTGCTATCACCCGAGACACCCTAAAATAATATTGAGTGGACAGTGAGATGTGCAGGCACTAATGAACCATCACCCCAAACCCTAGCCCCCAATTCCTTCTTGAGGCCGCCGAAATCCCCATTATGGCCGCAATTTGCGGCCATACCTGAGAGGAATTTCCTCGTTTTGCGTGCCTGCCCCCTTTTTCCTCAATTCTTGACCCTGGGTACTTCTAGTTTTGACAGATTCTGTCTAGGGTAAAATCTGGGACATATATCTTAAGTTGCTATTTTAGATTCGTGTTTCCGTATTCCGTATTTTTGATTCTGAAATGGTGGATTGTGTTTTGCCTCGACTATTTGGCGTTTATACGACGATATAGAGGATTTATTGATGGTTTTGAAGGCGTGCCATAGGTTCTCACCTATAGGCCCCCTTATCGTACCGTTTTGGATTTCATGCGCCGTTTTAGTTTGGATTTGGTTTTAATGCGCATATACGATATTTTGATGTGTAGGTACCCATGAAGACTTCAGGACGACAAGCAAATGCGTGGTGACGTCCGCAAATGATGATGCAAGGTGAGTAGATTATATCTACAGGGGGAAGTCGGGTGGATGGCGTATAGCACCCCCGCAGTCCGTAGATAGATTACTATGTAGTTTATTGTGATAGTTAGGTGTATTTTGGATAGTGTAGGGTTAGAAGTGACTAGTGTAGTTCATAGTCGCGAACCCTAGAATAGAATTACACCTACAAGCACACCCTTGCATATTACTTGTACTTGCACTGTGTTTGATGATATGGGATGACTTTTGAGATGAGTCGATGATGTGGGCTTTGTGCCGCGAGATCGGTGACTTGATGTGATTCATATTTGGGATATGACTTGTGATTCTTGCGGGCTTGGGATGTGTGTTTACCCCCGCATGCATACTTTATTGATGGTATCGATTTGTACTAGACATAGAGTAGTACCCCAGATTACATGATCTGATGATAGTGATACCTGTTATGTGATGAGATAGTGAGATGTTGACTTGTACCCAGCTATTGGGATGCCGTACGATGATTTACCGTACGAGCCGATATTGATGATAGATCCGCACTCATAACTCGAGGATATCTTACGATATGACATTGAGGCGAGATCAGCGACTATTGTATCTATATACATTGACTCAGATTTAGGTGGTTTCCACACCTACCCCTCCTGATAGACCTGATACTTGGATCTCTAGTTTTCTTAGTAGATGTTAAACTAGACCGAGTCATACTTATTTCAATGGCAAGCCGCGTTACTATTCATTTACTATTCACTCTACGGCTCGCTTTGCATTGCATGCTTATATGTTATTGATTCATATTCCTTGTGTATATGCCTTTACAAAGTTCCATGCTCATAATAGTGTTTCATATTGCATGTATTATAATTCATGGATTTCGCACTGTGATCTGGTTGCATATGATGATTCTGGATTATTTTACTTCTGAGTATATATATATTAGTGGTATGGGACGCTGATATATATATACGCATACTTATTATATTATCATGATGATCTAGAGGGGAGCCTATGTGCTCGGAGCCTATGAGCTCGATGTGAGAGGAGCCTATGTGCTCGGAGCCTATGAGCTCGATGTGAGAGGAGCCTATGTGCTCGGAGCCTATGAGCTCGATGTGATGGGAGCCTATGTGCTCGGAGCCTATGAGCTCGATTGGAGAGGAGCCTATGTGCTCGGGGCCTTTATGGTCGATGGTATATTATATCTCCCCTACCCCATATTTATTGTATATGCATTGCATCACATATTAGTAGTACCTGATAGAGTACCTTTATGAATGCTGCATACATGTCGGATGCATGATATATGGGTTTTATTTGATATTGAGATATATAGTTGTGTCAATGCTCGACGTGGATTTCTGGATGATTTAATTCATTGATACTTCATTATATTTACTTCATGCAGACATACCCTATACTGATGACATACTATTACCTGAGTACCTGGCACTACATACATATTTAGATGTTACCTTGCCACCTTATCATACATTCAGATGTACTCTTGTGGTTATATTACTGATTGTTGACTTAGGTTTATGTCTTGCATTCGATTTCTGCTTGTAGATATTTCTATTCACGAGTTGGCAACTCACCCCCGTTGTGCCACAGTTCTTGCAGGTTCTGCCGTACAGGTTTCATTGCGGCATTTCTGGCACACTACTTTCTTGCGGGTGAATTGCTTTTGGTAGGTGGATTCTCTCGCATCAAGAACCACCGTTGTATTTATTTTATTCATTGTATCTAGAATTTCCATCAACCAAAACTTGTATATTGTTTCAGACCTAGACTTTAGTGATGTACTATTCGACCTTAGAGTCGCGCTTAGTAGTATTGTGGTTTTTCTTGTTGCTTTTGAGTTTTCTTTTGGATTTGATCCTCGCCTCTTGGCGTTGTATATTATATCGTTGTGTGGTTGTGACCGTCGATTGACGAAGAGCTAGCTCCCGCTTGGGGATGCCTTTATCATTGTATATATATTGTTATCCTTGTTGTACCCCATTCGGGGCCAGTTTTACAAAAGAAACTCTGCCGAAATTTTTAGAAAAGACTTTACTGTTTTAAAATGCATACTCGGCTTAATTATTTAAAAACCTTGATTTCAAACATGCATTTCTTCACTTCTTTAAATCAGTTTCTTTACTTATTCTTAAAAATGGTTTTAGATTTCTGGGCTTTTGGCTTACTTGGATCAGATGGGGTCCTCTAGACTTCATATGGTTCAAGGGCCAGTCACGTACTCTTTCGGGTCGTGACACACTAGTTTCTTTTGCAAGAAACTCCCTTTCTAAAAAGGTAGCATGGTGCGATACAAACACCTTCTGTCATGCCCCGCTTCCCAAAATACGGAAAACGAGGGATGACTAGGCCAGCCATGCTCCTACGGTCAAGGAGTAATCCCGCCGTAGTCACACTTCGGCTTTTAGTATTACATGGTAATCAGTAAACAAAGCACAAAAGTAAAGGAAATACATCACTAAATTATTACATCAACTTTCATTATTCACAATTTACAATAAAACAAGAAAAAGAACTACTAACCAAGTTCGAATACAAGGTATCTTTAGGGAAAGCAGTAAAAGTGAAGGAGGTACTCCCGACTAAATCTCCGCAAGCTCGAAGGGCAAGTCCGACTCCTGTATTGGTTCTTCCTCGAGATCTGAGCATGCATACTCAGTCAGAGCGACGTAATAGTAATATTATAATAGTGACAAGAAACAAGCAAATATGGTAATGACAGCGGAAGTAAAATGTCGGTAATCAATATGTCACTAACTGATGAAAAATATGATCTGTGTCCCTATCAGTCTCTAAGTCATCTTTGAAATCGAGTTGTGGAAAGGAGGATCATGTTTAACGAGGGTCTCGTACATACCCGAGACTACGGCCCGCTATCGCCCGGGACATAACCCTGTCAGCCGGACCGCTAGGCCCAACCTAATATATATAAGAGTCGTTGTTCGAATGATCATCCTCTAAATCACTATCCTCGCTAAATACAATGCTCTTTCCACTTCGATTTCACCCTTTTCCCCAGGTTTACACTATTTATGAGTATGGTCTAGTCGTGTACAAGTATGCTCCAATAACACGGTTTTTATCACTGTTCACTCAATTGTTCACTGTCACGAATCATTCACTTTTCATTGGCGTACTTGACACTCCTAAACCAATACCATTCACGCACGACAATGCATTGTACACTGAACTATAACGCGCACTTGTTGGAGATAGTGCCATCAGAGTCAATTATTGGATCACATGCACGTGATTGCAATGATTGAGGGAGGACCTATACCGGTAGGACAATCTTACTCAAGATGATAGTATGCTATCTGGTTTATCTTTATCATCGTGTACTGCTTTAGGTGACCTTACAGGTCACTATTGCACGTTGATAGAGCCCCTAGGATTCTTGCTTGACTGCCAGCAGTATGAGGGCGATCATATACGTGGGAGCTGGGGTCTATAAGCACATCCTTAAAAGGTCCTTAGTCGAGGGAGTTTCGAGACAGGGCATCGATACTCCAGAGTAGACTAGTGTATACAGTAGAAACCCCGACGAGGGACGGTGGCCGGTCTCACAAGCCACTGGTGTCAGTTGGTTCACCTAAGATGTATACAGGTGCTCATTGGGTTATGAGTACACCGGACAGGACTCGCCGGGAACATGCTAGTTGGTCTTATACCTGATGTCAGATAGCAGTTCCCTGGTGACATGTGTACAGGTTAGTTCATCGACCTGAGATCGTCATTTGTCTCGTGTGAGTTCCCACTATGCTTTGATTACTACCCTACCACGCTCAAAGGAGTTGTGCAAACAAGTTTTAGTTGGGTACAGTCCCGAGCCACATGATGGCAGTGAGCGGATCTGCAGGGGTTCGTCTCTCCCGGTATTGGGGGTGAGGTCGCGCTGTGTCTAGGAGAGCCATTACACGAAGTCCTTGGCCAAGGAAGGAGATTTCTTGGTAGGTATTCCAGTAGTATCTCAAGGTGTTCTGGGCTACTCTCCGACACGACTTGTACCGTTTTTGGGGGTCTGACTTTTACCAACCCCCTAGGCCCGCCATGCGATGCTCATAGACGAACGGACCGGACTGTACGGATATTGTCACTGACAGGATCAGTAGGGTGTCAGGATGAGTTCGCTCATTGACGTCCCTTTTGGTCAATACCTGGTAGCCCGTCACGTATGGCTAATACCTCTGACGTGCTAGTGGTTAAATCCACAGCCAAAGTATTGACGATTTTTTAGAGTCCCCCACAGACCGTTTTCTCAAGTTTCGGGCGAAACGCTGTAGAGGCCGTATGGAGATATGGCAGGGTTCGACCAGATACGTGCGGTATTGTACGGATCATGATCGGACGGATAATACTAGCGGGCTTTGGTTTAAGCCGGATCCTAGTGTTGTACAGTGTAGATTTTTTCTCTTTGCATTTGTATTCAGTGGGAATACAGATGCGGGTATGTATATACAGTCGCGGGATTTTCCTGTAATTTATTACGGGATCAGTTTTTTGAAGTTGCCAGTTTGTATTCCGTTTCAGCCAGTTTTTCTTTCTTCCATTCTTTGGCTGAATTTTCCATGGGAGGGGTTTTCTTGCAAAGTGGCATTTAGCTAATTGCAATGGTCTTATTTGTATATGGAGGGTTCATGATAATTCTAGCACATTTGATTCCTTTTTACATCATTTCCTTTGCATTAAATGAGATGGGATTTAGATAGGATGTGAGGGTGACTTTTTTCTCATTATCACACATTTCCCCACTTGCTTTATTCCATTGATTTTCCATTCTCCATGGGGGCTTGGCCGGCCACATTTTTGAGGGGGTGAGGATTCTTTATGTGTGGAGAAATTCATTCTCATTTGGATGCATAAAAAATACCTTAGTTGATCTCCATTGTTTTTCATTCCTCCATCATGGCAACTTCATACCCCATGAGACAAAGCTACTACACTTAGCCTACAGCATTTCTTAGGCACGTCGGATTGCTAACTTCGTGTGCGAGTTGCCTCAGTCTAGAGGTGGGAGACCGTAAAAGAACCTGGCGATGTGGTGCCCGTTCCGACGAGGAGATGAAGACCGGAGATTCCGCGAGGAGATCGGAGTGGAGGCTGAAGACCGAAGGACACAGATCGCTCGGTATAGCTCTCTACCCATTCTCGTATTTGCTAGGAGTAGGTTAATGGCCCGATCCGGGTTTTAAGTGTGCGGTAGTGCCGGTTTACAAGTTTCGTAAAAAGTTTCGTTTCCGCATTCCGGCGTCGGATTGACGGCCGGGGCGCTGCCGTGCACTTACACTGGTATCAGAGACACGCCATTAACCTAGTCTAGCTTGCTCTAATGTGTTTACAAGTTCGATCGAACGGATTTTCAAAAAAACCGCGTTTCCATGTCAAGTTTCTGTCGAATTTTTACAGTGCTTTAAAAATTATTTGGTACATTGTAAAAATACGTGCAGGGTTTTTTATGCATTCTGTGACAATTTGGTAGGCTGAAGTTACTGTAGCGCGGCGGATCAGCGGCCAAAACCACGTTTTGGCCGCGGATCCGCCGCCGAATTTTGGCTTCACTGCATCAAATTTTTACAGTGGCTCTCTGACATGGAAATAGGGTTTCTGGTATATTATTTTTGGGCCCAGATGTTTTTGAGTGCTACAGTTGTGCTTGGGGCCCGCTTCGGGAAATTTAGTCGATCGAAAATTTTAAACATGTTAGTTCACAGTATTTACATTATATCTGCGACCGTGATTGTCACTTGATCGGTAAATCCTGTCTATCTGCTATAGCCCTTTTAGACGGATTTGCTAACGTGACATTCACGTTGATGTTCTGTGTTGTGCTGTGATATTGCGGATTAGTCATGGGGGATAGCCTGGATGCAATGGTAGTACAGTTTGGTGTATTATGTACATTTGATATTGCAGGGCGAGCGTCCGACATGTGGACTGCCGTCACTGCCTGTTTGTATATTATTATTTTGGGGCACGACCGGGCTGAGGTCGATGTACCCGTTGTATGTATATTTTACTTTCTGTACTAGGATTACCCCAAGGTGGGGTGTACGGATAGCCGAGTTCTAGAGAGCAACGATCCCGCATCTCATGGCGTTGAGACGGAGGGGGATTTACTTTAGAATTGGCGGGCTATTCGCCGCACTCGTAGGGGGTATAGGTTGACCCAAGGAGGGGTGCTCAAGTTACCGGATTCCGTGAAGTGTTGGGTGGTCCATTCACGTTGGTGAAGGGGGCTGCCTCGCTTCAGGTTTTGGCGGGTAACTTGCCGCGCCCGTAGGGGTCTAGGATTTCATTGCACAGGCTATCCACACGACCAGGGGAACGTCGGGTTTCAGTAGCGGCTCTATGAAACCCGGGGATCCCAGTTATCTGTATTGTTCTGTGATGCTTATTACTCTCTATGATGTTGCATTTTATCATGCCTTGAGCGAATATTATATATTGATATATATACTAGTAGATGTTGTATATGTTTTGCATCCGTGCTAGTCCAGTCCCCGCTCTGTCGTTAGTTAAGTAACCTAACGGGTGATGACGGGACCCAGTGGCGAATGCGGATGGCATATACGTACATCATTATTTTCGTTCTTTATTGGTGTGATCAATTGATGGGACTGCGTTGATTCGGATCAATGCAAGCTAAACAAACCTATTCTGATGTTGTTGGAACAATTTTTCAAAAAGCTGTTATTGCAAGGGCGTTCTCTTTTGTTTTGCACAGTGGTATTCGGTTATGAATATCCAGCACCTCGGTCGACGAGGCAAGGGCCGAGATCCCTTCACCGGGAGTGACCCCTTGGACAGAAGTTTGCGTCAGGGCAATAACTTCTCTATAGTCGTTTACTTTTGCTTTGCATCGTGCTATTCAGTTGGAATATCCTGCACCTCATTCTACGGGGAAAGAGCCGAGATCCCTTCACCGGGAGTGACCTCTTTAGCAAAGGATTTCGCCACTATATTTTTAAAAGCTATCCAGTTCCTTCAACGATATCAAGTTCATTACGTTAAAGGTTTTCGCCAGAAACCATTCGTAGCCCTCCGTCGTTTCATATGGATAGTCAATAGTATTCAAGCTATGTTTGTTGGCCAAAGTCAATGCACAGTGATAGGTAGCTGTTGGGTATTCATATGCAGCATAGATAGATGCGTTGGTTTGGGACAGTCGTACTGCCTTGTTGGCCAAAGTCAAGGGTAGGTACGGGTGGGTTCAAATTAACCTGGAGAATGACGGGTAGAACTTGACATGTGACTTATGATTTGTTGGCCAAAGTCAAGGTAATAAGAGCATGGGGCAAAAATCACATCGGGAGTTTCTAATGAAACTGAAACTTGCCAGATATGCGCATACCTTATGGAGTGTGATAACGTGAGCGGATTCCATCACGTTATCATGCGATGATAGTTGGATCCCGATTCCCACTGATGAGTTGGTTTACTCCTCGGGTGATCCCGACTAATTCTTCTTTCAGGTTTGGAGAAGAATTTGACGTTACAGTGGGAGGTTTCCTGATTAGATAAATTGGTAACTATTCTGATCTAGGTTAGAATGCACGCTGAGTGTTTCTTTTCTCTCTCTCTTTGGCAGCGACCATGACCCGACCTTTGACTATGACTCAGTGACCAAGATTAACCGAACCTTCTCAAAATACTGACTTTTGGATTATCAGAGTTGCATACCTCATTGCCACTCCTACTTTTACCCTTTTCTCCAGGACACCCCGTATTACTACGAACGTCCACTTCCATTGGATAAAACCATCGTATGGTTATATACGAACTCGAAGGAATTTATTCGAGGATGGTTTCCGGTTCTAGAGAAAATGAATAGGACTATTCAGCTGTCTTTTCCTTTTACCTTCTCTCAGGTTGCGAGTGCCCCTTAGATTAGGGGATAGTACACCTATTACGCAAATTGGATAGTCCTCTTCCAAACCATAGGCAGGTGCCGACCGGTAGGGAATGAAGAAAACCAATTAGCCTAACGATGGTGTACAGAAGGTATTAAGTAAAGACATATCAAGGGATTAGTAAGATGGCAAAGTAAATTGCGACTGCTATTCACGACCAAACCAAGTATTTCTTCGCCACTCCTACATCACCTTTGTATTTCTCCAGAACACTCCGTATCACTACGAAGATCCACAGTTTATTGGATACTCCATCGTATGGTTATATACGAACTCGAAGGAACTTGTTCCAGTTCGGGGATGGATTCTGGTTCAGGAGAAATAGGAATAAGGTTTATTCAGGTGTCTTTTATCTTTACCTTCTCTCGGGTTGCGAGTGCTCCTAGGATTAGGACAGTACACCCATTATGCTTATTTGATAGTCTTCTTCCAAACCATAGGCTGGTGCCGAAAGGTAGGGAAGGAAGAAAACCATTTAGCCTAAGAGGGTGCGCAGAAGGTAATGACTAAAGACATATAAAGGGATTTGGAGAGACGGCAAAGAAATAAACGGTTACAGTTGTGAATCTGGATAATGGAAGAGGAATTACTAAGAATACCAGGATACCCCTACGAAACATTTCAATATTTCAGTTTCACTGTGTACCGTTAAAAGAAAACTGATTTCCCAATTAGCCCTTGCTCCACGGTATGTATTTACCAGGTTTGATTCTCACATCTGTATGGTTTTACAGATGATGAGTGGGAGTAAGTTATTGGGAATTAGGTGATTATCCTCATTGTATCGGGATTCGTTGTAATTGGTGATATTTGAGGAAGTCACCTAGGTTGTTTGCCGGACGGCAAATATTTGGTTTTGAATATCCATTGTTATGCACCAATTTCAAATTGATATATCTGTACGTCTATTGTTATAGAGTGAGATATACCTTTTTGAAATTATGTCTATGACATTTACCTATTGTAGGGTTCCTAGGCACACTAATGAGGTCTCACAAGGCATCAACCATGCCAATTTCAAATTTTTACAAGTGCCGAGAAACCCTAATACGGATCGTTGACTAGAGTTTAGACGATAACAACAACTAGTAAACTACTTTACTAAGAAGTGAACGGAAATACAACCTTTGTAGATCCGGTCCTCCACCTCCATAGCTCCGCGATGAAGTCCCCTCACTGCGATCATCGGATCCCGGGCTCTAGCGTCGGCTTCATCGGAGAAATGGGCGGGCTAGGTCATTGACTTCGATGCCGAAGATGATCTACGTCGAGGCAACACAAGATCAAGCTCCAACTTCACCAAGTCATGAAACTTGTGAAGAAAGCACCCTATACTACTTGGCAAGTGGTAGAGGATGAAGAAATAGGAAGTGGGTTCACTTTAGAATTGGATTTCTCACTCTTTTTCTCAAGTTGCCATTAAAGGTTGCAAGCTTTCTTCATTGTTGAAGAAGAAGATAATATGATAAGTATTATCTAAGAAAAAGAAAATGAAGTGATATCTATCATCTTGCAACCATGGTTATGTGTAGAGAGTAAACTAAGGTTAGGTGAATGGTTAGGTTAGGTATGAAACAAAAATGGTAGACTTTTCAAAGCTTCATGAAGTTTCAACTATAATACAAAATAAGCCACCATTTTTTTTCTTTTGCCAAAAATAAATAAATAAATAAATGAATAAATAAATAAAAACCCTAACCATTTACTTAACCAAGGTTTAAATCAAACACTAACCCAAGTTTACATGTATCATCAAACATGATAAATCTTGTGCACAAAAATATATCATATATACAATGTGCACAATCAAGTGAGAAAATCCATCTTAAGTGAACCAATACTAGTTAATGTAAAGTAATATATCAAATATATAATTATACATTAAATCATTAAATCAATACTTGATTTAACGATCCGGTCATATCGCATATAACCGACTAATATCAAGTGTATCAATGTATCGAATCAACACTTGACTCGGCAACCCAGCTATATCGCATATAATCGATCAATGATACAAATCGCGAGAATAGTATACAGTATCACATACTGGTATTATTCTCGGTCCCGCACATATCTCATATGCGCTCCTATTTCGTTTCGTTTGAGCCAGGAAACCTCTGTGTAGGACTCTAAAGACTCGTCAATACGCCGGCAGCAGGTGATGATCATATCAAACACCCACATGTCGCAAGCGGTCTGCTAAACGTAACGGCCACCCGGGTATTGAGCGATCAGAAGATCGACGAGCAAGCCCGCTCACACTCCTGTGAATCCAACCAGTAACACTTACCGTACAGTCCGGTCTGTTCGTCTGATATGTGGCATATCTCGCCTAGGGGTGGTAAACGTCAGACCCCAATAACTCGATAAGTCGTGTCGATATGAGGTCTATAACAGTTCGAGAAACTACTGGTAACACTTACCAGCAAATCTCAATAACCCTGGCCAGGGATTTCCGGTTATAGCCAATCGAACACAGCGCAACATCAACTCCCTATACCGGGAGAGACGAATCCCCTCCTATCGATCATTGCCTCCATGTGATTCGGGACTGTACCCAAAAACCACCGTTTTGTACGTCCTCTTGGACGTGGTAAGGTGGAAATCAAAGCACAGTGGGAACCACACAAGACTCTATGACGATCTCGGGTCAACAGACTACTTTGTACCAGTGTCACCGGAGAACTGCCATCTGACGTAAGGTATAATACCATCTGGGAGTTCTCGGCGAGTCCGTCCAGTATACCCAGTCTCCACTGAGCACCCGTATATCATCTCTGATGTCAAACACCAATGGATATGGGATCATCCATCGCCCATCTGTATGGGTCGAGAAGGTATACGCTAGTCTACTCTGGTATATCGATGCCCCGTCTCGATACACCCATGACTAGGGACCTTGAAGGATGTACTTATGGACTACCATGTCCCCACTAGTATGATCCGCATCATAGTCCAGGTAGTCAAGTACACATCCTAAGGGCTTTACCAACATGTAACAGAGAGACAATCAGTATACACGTTAAGGTAAAGAGCAACCAGATAGCATATTATCATGTCGAGCGAGAAAGTCCTCCCTATATATGTCCCAGCATCCACTACAATATACATCCTATGTATAGTAATGGCCTCTAGGGCATACATATAACTAACAATCTCCCACTTGCACTAGGGCTATCTGATAGCAGTGGTTGTAGTATCTCATACTCAACCATCCCATAAAAGTCTCTCTCTGGGAAAGGCCTTCGTGAGTGGATTCGCCGTGTTATCCTCTGAGTCTGCTCTCCTAACCTAGATCATCTCGGAGATCAGCCATCTCCATGATCAGGTGATACTGCCTTAGAATATGTCTGGATCACTGATGGGTACGGACGTTCCTGGCATAAGCCACAACTCCATTGTCACACAATGGGAGGAACTAAGTTCATCTCATGAACTAATATACACCCAGACAGCCTCTTTGGTAGCATCTTAAGTAGCGATGTATCCTGCCTTTATCGTCTAGTATGCCATGGTATCTAGCTTGGAACTCTTCCAACATACCGTCCCTTTATTGAGGGTAAAGACAATGCCTGTGACTGACTTTCAGTCGTCCTTATCACCCTGGAACCCTTCCAGTGATTCTCCCCAGAACCAATTGATACCATCTCACTACAGCTAGTGAGTATCCTAACATCCAATTAGATCTATCTCATAGATCCAAAACCCAGGATTTAGGAGGTATCACTTTGATCCTATATGGAGAATCATTGTGATAAGCGGAGATTGACCGAGCGTAGCATAGGAAACTTCTTCCCTATCAAGAGTATGTCATCCACGTACTACTCTACGAGGATCACCACCATACTCCCTACTACCTTTTTGTACATACAAGGTTCATCTACCATTTTGATGATGTCAAACTCTTTGACTAACTCATCAAAACAGACGTTCCGACTCCGCGATGCCTGCTTTATCCTATAAAGCATCTTGTACACGTTTCCGCTGCTCCCACTGTCTACGAAGCCCTCTGACTGTGTACTTATAGACGTTCTCTTCTAAATCAGTATTTAGAAAAGCAGTCATGACACCCAACCGCCAGATATCATAGTCATGGTATGTAGCCGTGGCAAGTAGGATCTGGATGGACTTAAGCATAGCTACTTGAAAAGGTTTCACCATTATCCACGCCTGGTTGATGACGAAAACCTTTAACAAGTCTAGCTTTGAAAGTCTCAACCTTTCCATGTACACCATGTAATCTTCTCAAGATATACTTGCTCCTGATGGGGATTTAACCCTTCAGATATAGCAACCAAAGTCCATACTTTGTTGGTGTATAAGGATTCCATCTCAGATCGATAAACATCCAGCCATTCTTACAGAGTCCCACTCCTGATGGCCAGTTCGAAAATAGTTGGGTCATCATCTCATGATGCAATCCTCTCTCCCACTGTCATAGAGAAACCGGAGTATCTCTCAGGTGGGTGAGGAACCCTACTAGATCGGCGGAGAGGCTGAGGTTCTTTGGAATCTACTGAATCCTTTGGTTCTATCAAATCATCAGCTGCAGTTTGTATAGCTGGAACATTTCCAGTTCTACATAACAGACCTTGCCTCGAGCTTGTCCGGATTTTGCTTTTAGACATAGGCCGGACAACCCCAAATCTTAACTAACTTAAGATATGGGCTCTTCCCTTTCCATATCACATATGAAGTGGTAGGCAACTGATTTGATCGGAACCCTATTCAATAGGTATGCAACTTCATAAGTGCATAACTCCCTGAAGGAAATAGGCAACTCAGTAGCACTCATCATAGAGCACACCATATCAAATAGGGTGTATCTGCTCCGCCCCGATATACCATCGTGCAATGGTGTATACGAGGAGTAATGCTGAGAGAGAATCTCATTCTCCTTTAGAACAGTCCAGGATTTCCGTGCATAAGTATTCTCCTCCCTGATCTCATCAAAGGACATAATACTTATACCCATTTTGGTTCTCTACTTCTAACTTATATTCTGTGAATATCTCAAAAGGTTCGGACTTGTGTTTCAACAGGAACATATGTCTGAATCTTGAGAGATCATCAGAGAACGTAATGAAGTATAAAGAACCAGTCCTGGCATATGTAGACAGGGGACCTTACATACATCAACATGTATCATCCTAGAGTTCACTAACTCTTTCTCTGTTTTCAATAAACATAGCTATGGTCATCTAATCTTTGTGACATGACTGGCAAGTTTCACAAGATGTAAATTCAAAATAGTTTAAATATGCATCTAAATGTAACTTCAGCCAGTCGGGTCGCATTGATATGACCTAGTCTACAATGCCTCAAGAAGGATCCGTTCATTTCTGAACTATTCCTCTTGTGTGTGTTTGGTATACTAAGAACTGTAGTTTGATTTAGAACGTCAATGCTTTTAGATAACGTGCCTGAACCGATCAACTTTTGATATAGGAAATGTTCAAAACATTATTCAACAATACAAAATTTTATCATTTCTTTACTAATAAAGAGACTGATATGATTTTGTATATCAGGTTCGGTATCTAATAACATTTGTTCAGAATCAATGTATTTGTAATACAGGGTGACAGTGACCAATAGACTTGGCTGCAACACTTGCCCCGTTTTCTGCCTCATGAAACTTATCACCCGTTCTCAGTTCTCTACCTTTCTGTAGCCCTATGTAACAGATTACATATCTGGGATCCTGATCCGGTATCAAATACCCAGGACGTAGAGGATATGGAGAAACAATTCTGTGTAACGAACACACCCGAAGATGATGCATCATATGCACTTTCCTCGTTTGGGCGGCACGGGAAATCTGGTATTCCCCAATTTCCTGCTCTGTCTTATAACATTTATAAGTTGGAGCGGGACCAACGTTCCCCAGCTCAGTATAACAAGCAGGTTCGATCAATATTCCGTATTATTATCTTGATTAAGGCGTGACATGGTCGTTACCAGGAGAGAGAGAGAAGAAAACACTCAGCGTATGCTCTTGCAAGATCAGATTGGTTATTATTTTATCTAATCAGGATGGCTCCCACTGTTTTTATCAAAACTTCCTTCAAACCCTAAAAGGAAAGACTAGCCGGGATTAATTACACACTACAAGTTCGCCAATCTTTCAGCCAGGCCAGTGTCGGTACTTTGAGGGAGGTCCCCCGTGCTTTCGCACGAACTTAATTAATGTAAACCTCGTTTTCCCAGAGGCGTAACTCCGTTAACACCTTTCTAGACACCTACTTGATTGGCTAATTGTAATGTGTAAAACTCTCCCAGGAGTAACAATTACTCGCAGTGGGTATCGGGATCCAACTATCTCATAGAAGGTATGCAATCTCATTGCAAATTTCAACACTTGAAATTCCCGATAATTTTGCCCCTAGCGTCCTATGACCTTGACGCAGGCCAACAAACCATAGTGCGCTAGTCAAGTTTAACCCGTCATTTCCTGATTGAATTAAACCCACCCGCACGACCCTTGACGCAGGCCAACAAAGTCGCATGACTACCCTAATCCAATCTGCATCATATGCATAAGCAGATAAATACTAGTTAGCTACCGCACACTACGCCTTGACGCAGGCCAACAAACGTAGCACGAATACTAACTACTACTTATCTGAAATGACGGAGGGCTACGACAGGTTTTTCTGAAAACCTATTGCGTAATGAACTTGATATCGTTGTAGGATCGAATGAATTTTTAAATGGAGTGTTTTTGAGGCTTTTCTAGTTTTGCTAAAGGAGTCACTCCCGGTGAAGGGATCGTCGGTCCTTTCCTCGTCGAATGAGGTGCGGGATATATCATATATATCACTGTGCAAAGCAGAAACTATAGAAGCAGTCAAAAGACAAACTGAGAGTTGTAGCATCTGCCAGTTATTGCTAAAGGAGTCACTCCCGGTGAAGGGATCTCGGTCCTTTCCTTATCGAATAAGGTGCGGGATGTTCTACAAGGAACACCTCGATGCAAAGCAAGAACTGTAGCTACCTGTTTTAATTTTGAAATTCGATTCCACAACATCTTTAGGTTTCTTTTCTTTCATTAATCATATTAATGAAGTCCCATCAATTAAGTTACCTAAACATCACAGATAAATACGACGTACACTTATGCCATCCGCATTCGCCTCGATGGCCCCTCGTGAACCGTTAGGTTAGGTAACTAACGGAAGAGCGGGGCCGGGCTAGCGTGGGTGTAAAACATAAGTAACGTCTATATAATATATCATATATACTATATACAGTATCCATCACAGAACATCAAATGATCACATCATAGATATCGCAGCAGAAGAATCATATGAAATATTGGATATACTAGGACGTCCGTGTTTTCAATACGAGCCAGTATAAAACAAGGATTCCACGGTCGCGATGAATAGCCAAACCCACACCCCTAGACCTCTACGAGAGCGGCAAGCAACCCTACCAATTCTAGAGTTAGGAGACCCGGACTCGACTCCTCGAGTTGGTCTCCCACTGGATTCTAGAATCTGGTTACTTGTGCCCTCCTCCTTGGGTCTATCCTAGTGCGGAAAAGTAAATAATATACAAACGGTGACATCTTCCGCAACCTGGAAGTGCCCCAATAAGAGAATATTACATACAATTAATTTTACATGAATGAAAATGAAAAACACTCATCTCACATAAAAACCCCCCGGCTATTCAAATACGACGATCCAATATAACATATCCAGCAACACATAACATCACATGTCATCAACGTAAGTAAATATGCGCATCCCAATTTTCGTTGACATATAGCAACGAAACCGGCGATATCACATATTACACTTACGGTCACAGAAAAGAAAGTGTAAAACTACAACAGTTGGAATCCGCAACCTCCTCAGACATCGCATGCCTGACCATATGAATTCCTTAGACATCGCATGCCTAACAATTATAAACCCCGCATTTTAGTCTCATTATCGAAAACACTTTTCAATATCAAGTCGGGCAATTCAACAAGATTCCCGACATCCAGATCGAATGCTCGTCGCAAACTTCAGTAGACGGCCGCACCCTCGATACCGTCGACGAAGTGCACCAAGGCGGAACACCGCTGCCGCGAGCATCCGAACGGATGCTTTCGGCGATGGGGTTCTCCTACAGTCACTTGGTCGGGGATATGGGGTGTAGCTGTCTATTAAGTTTATCCGGCGAGTATCCGCGTACGCTACGTGATTGCGACGGACTTTTGATCGCATCAAAATTCCGTGGCAACCGATCAAGTGAGACTAAAGTGCTATGTTTATAACATTCAAACAGTTATCTCATAACTACTTGTGAATTCCAATTATTGTATCACATTCCAGATAAATAGAAAATGTTAAACTTTCCGATCGAACAATCAAACACCCAAGTTTTCCCGATACAGCTCAACACATGAAATAAGTCTAAAAACATTCAGTTTATGCCTCAGTACCAACGGTCCAGCCGTAGAAGGGTCAAGCCAACGCCTCACATGTGGCACGCCGTACTGCCCCAAACCGAAGGTTCAAAGGGCAGTTCAAGACGGTCACATAATCGAGTTAAGGTTTGTTGTCTTCTAGAGGGACCATCGCCTTACTTGCACTACTTAGAACGTCATTAAACTACGGAAAAATCCAACACTTGGAAATTTCCCGACAGGGGAAAAAGTGGGTATTTATATCCGGCCGAACTTTTTAAAATATTCTGAAATTATCCGGAAAACACATAGACAAGATTAGACAATCCCGATCGAATCCACGAAGCTCCAAAACACCCAGAAAACTCAACTCTTGAGTGAAAATTAAAAATTCCCATAAAACTCAGCACCTGAAGAGACAAATTACTGTGCAAAAATGGAAGTCTAATCTCATTATTTGGCCGCGGAACCGCCGCAGAAGCCATGCTTCTGCCGCGGTTCCGCAGCACTTTGGGGGTATCGTTTGCTCGTTTTTGCACCGTAATTCTTAGAATTTCCTGCTGAATTTTTTAAGCATTTTTAATCTGGAAAAAACCCAGTTTTTGAAAAATGTCCAGAGAGCATTTTGGAGTTAGGGTTTCGGTTCGATCGGACTTCTAACTCCGTCTACGCATCGCCTAAGGCTCTAGCTAGGCTCTGATACCACTGTAGGGTTCCTAGGCACACTAATGAGGTCTCACAAGGCATCAACCATGCCAATTTCAAATTTTTACAAGTGCCGAGAAACCCTAATACGGATCGTTGACTAGAGTTTAGACGATAACAACTAGTAAACTACTTTACTAAGAAGTGAACGGAAATACAACCTTTGTAGATCCGGTCCTCCACCTCCATAGCTCTGCGATGAAGTCCCCTCGCTGCGATCATCGGATCCCGGGCTCTAGCGTCGGCTTCATCGGAGAATGGCGGGCTAGGTCGTCGACTTCGATGCCGAAGATGATCTACGTCGAGGCAACACAAGATCAAGCTTCAACTTCACCAAGTCATGAAACTTGTGAAGAAAGAACCCTATACTACTTGGCAAGTGGTAGAGGATGAAGAAATAGGAAGTGGGTTCACTTTAGAATTGGATTTCTCACTCTTTTTCTCAAGTTGCCATTAAAGGTTGCAAGCTTTCTTATTGTTGAAGAAGAAGAAGAAGAAGATAATATGATAAGTATTATCTAAGAAAAAGAAAATGAAGTGATATCTATCATCTTGCAACCATGGTTATGTGTAGAGAGTAAACTAAGGTTAGTTGAATGGTTAGGTTAGGCATGAAACAAAAATGGTAGACTTTTTCAAAGCTTCATGAAGCTTCAACTATAATACAAAATAAGCCACCATTTCTTTCTTTTGCCAAAAATAAATAAATAAATAAATGAATAAATAAATAAAAACCCTAACCATTTACTTAACCAAGGTTTAAATCAAACACTAACCCAAGTTTACATGTATCATCAAACATGATACAATCTTGTGCACAAAAATATATCATATATACAATGTGCACAATCAAGTGAGAAAATCCATCTTAAGTGAACAATACTAGTTAATGTAAAGTAATATATCAAATATATAATTATACATTAAATCATTAAATCAATACTTGATTTAACTATCCGGTCATATCGCATATAACCGACTAATATCAAGTGTATCAATGTATCAAATCAACACTTGATTCGGCAACCCGGCTATATCGCATATAACCGATCAATGATACAAATCGCGAGAATAGTATACAGTATCACATACTGGTATTATTCTCGGTCCCGTACATATCTCATATGCGCTCCTATTTCGTTTCACTTGAGCCAGGAAACCTCTGTGTAGGACTCTAAAGACTCGTCAATACGCCGGCAGCAGGTGATGATCATATCAAACACCCACAAGCCGCAAGCGGTCTGCTAACGTAACGGCCATCTGGGTATTGAGCGATCAGAAGATCGACGAGCAAGCCCGCTCACACTCCTGTGAATCCAACCAGTAACACTTACCGTACAGTCCGGTCTGTTCGTCTGATATGTCGCATATCTCGCCTAGGGGTGGTAAACGTCAGACCCCAATAACTCGATAAGTCATGTCGATATGAGGTCTATAACAGTTCGAGAAACTACTGGTAACACTTACTTGCAAATCTCAGCAACCCTGGCCAGGGATTTCTGGTTATAGCCAATCGAACACAGCGCAACATCAACTCCCTATACCGGGAGAGACGAATCCCCTCCTATCGATCATTGCCTCCATGTGATTCGGGACTGTACCCAAAAACCACCATTTTGCACGTCCTCTTGGACGTGGTAAGGTGGAAATCAAAGCACAGCGGGAACCACACAAGACTCTATGACGATCTCGGGTCAACAGACTACTCTGTACCAGTGTCACCAGAGAACTGCCATCTGACGTAAGGTATAATACCATCTGGGAGTTCTCGGCGAGTCCGTCCAGTGTACCCAGTCTCCACTGAGCATCCGTATATCATCTCTGATGTCAAACACCAATGGATATGGGATCATCCATCGCCCATCTGTATGGGTCGAGAAGGTATACGCTAGTCTACTCTGGTATATCGATGCCCCGTCTCGATACACCCATGACTAGGGACCTTGAAGGATGTACTTATGGACTACCATGTCCCCACTAGTATGATCCGCATCATAGTCCAGGTAGTCAAGTACACATCCTAAGGTCTTTACCAACATGTAACAGAGAGACAATCAGTATACACGTTAAGGTAAAGAGCAACCAGATAGCATACTATCATGTCGAGCGAGAAAGTCCTCCCTATATATGTCCCAGCATCCACTACAATATACATATAACTAACACCTATATCAGTGGATGGTTAGGTAAGGAGCATTAAACAGCGGTGTAATTCTTCTTAACCATAAGTACAGTTTTCGACCTACGACACACAGGGAATGAGTTATTAAACTCAGGGGACTTATACAGAGTATTGTATGTTGTCCAGTGTCCTTTAGGACAGAGGGTTTGGTCCTCGTACTATATTCTGTTTACCTGTGACTTCTCTGGTTCTTAGACATGTGTTTCGTAGAAACACAAGGTCCAAGTTTTGAGAAGTTATAGGTATGTGGATAAAGTAGAGAACCAGGTGTTGAAAGTATCGGGATTCTTCAAGGTGATCGAAGATGTAGATACTTGTGTATGGTATTCAGTTGATAGTAATGATTAAGAGAACTTGCTTCTCTTTCAGGTAACTCATAATTAGAAGTACTCCTAAGTTGAGTAATGCTGATCGGCCTCTTTCCATTTAGTTAACATGCACTGGAGACAGTTGCATGATTTGAATCTGGTTCAATTAAATCAGTGCCTCTGTTTCTATATTGTATATAGAGCAGTTCATATCTTGACGTTGTTAAGGTACGGGGAGTTGTCCGGCTTATGCTTAAAACCAGACTCTGGATAACTCAAGGCACGTTTCCGTAATGGCTGTTTGTGGGTTGACCCAGGCTATGACGAGGGTTGACTTTCTACCATCTGGAAGATCAATAGTGATATTGTTCTTGACTCGCCATAGTTTTAGTAAAATGGATTCTTTTTCAGAAAACAGAAGTGGGAGTATGGTAGAACTGTAAGTGATTCCAGAACCGCAAACGATTACTGAAGATTTGATAAGAACCTAAAGATTCAATCTGGTTTGACATTCCATTGGCCACTCCACATATATGGTGGGTAACCTCAGGCACCTGAGAGGTACTTCGGTAGCCTTAAGGACGGCGACAGGGAGGTTCTTGTTTACCCAGACTTGCCATTGCTGTTGTTCCAGACTGTGAGATCCGGTAGGAGGATGAGTATAGCGTCGTTCTAAACTTGTTTTAGAAGTGCACGTGCATATGACTCTGCCAGAGGGTTGTCATAGTCAGTGGGAGCAGCGGAAGCATTGGTGGACAACAGGCTTATGTCTATTTATAGACTAAAGCAAATATAGCGGAGATATATCATCTATTTCTAATGTGACAGTCATAGGTTTGACTTCATCAGAATAGGGGATGGATCTGTTAAGAAGGTAGTAAGGTGCGATGTCCTGGTATTTGGATGGCATACACAGTGTAGGAAGTGAAATTCCTATACTACGGTCGGTTATACTTTGGTTGTTACACAGTGGTTTCTCCACATGGGACTTGGATATAATATCAAGACATTCTGGTTACTAGATCTATAGATCTAGATTTGGGTGGTTTCTCAATCAGGGTGCTTAGACAACATTCTAAGAGTTTTTAGAATGGACGACTCCTGGCACGGTAGTATACCTGCAGGTGATGGAGTCACCCTCTCTAAAAGTGTCTTACAGACTAAAGGGGAGAAGGATGTGTATGATTGGAAGATCACTTGCTTAGGCAATTGAGTCAATCATGAGATGTCAAGTACCACACCAGATGTTATTTTTGCACGAGATGCAGTAAGTTGATATTAATCCAATCCTGGAGAAACGATCGGAACCAGTTTTAGAACATAAGTGGATGTTCTAGGGAAATGATAACGGCAGCCTCCTTTGGGAGACAGTTATCATTCCAGGCTTCCAAGGTGACCTGGATGACAAAGTGACTATCAGAGTTATAGTTTTCCCTCTGACGAGGGGCAGTATGTTGGAAAGATGGTCCAGGCGGATACTGAGGGAGACATGGCGTAGGATACTGATTAAGTTCAGTTGTTGATACAGTCTAA
Organism: Agapanthus africanus; assembly: GCA_030015575.1. Classification (NCBI taxonomy): domain Eukaryota; kingdom Viridiplantae; phylum Streptophyta; class Magnoliopsida; order Asparagales; family Amaryllidaceae; genus Agapanthus; species Agapanthus africanus. The sequence goes on from CM057351.1 coordinate 193,562,679, forward strand.
GAATTTTGGATTTGGAGTTCACTTATGAACTAGGTCCCATCAGACATCCAAACATATTCTAAGATAGGTATTGCTCATTTCGGGAGATGGGTTTCTCCGCGAACTTGAGATAAAGAGAGACATATAAAGAAACATCACAGCGGATCCACTCACTAAGGCTATTCCTCGAACGCAATAGTTTCGCAAACGAGCTTTGTGAGACTGACTAGTAGAGGAGTTGGGTGTTCGGTATCACACGGGCTGTGAATATGCGCCATCGCAATAATTAGCCTTGAGTGCAAGTGGGAGATTGTTGGAGATAGTGCCCTCAGAGTCAATTATTGGATCACAGGACGTGATTGCAATGATTGAGGGATGACCTATACCGGTAGGACAGTCTTACTCAAGATGATAGTATGCTATCTGGTTTATCTTTATCATCGTGTACTGCTTTAGGTGACCTTACAGGTCACTATTGCATGTTGATAGAGCCCCTAGGATTCTTTCTTGACTGCCAGCAGTATGAGGGTGATCATATACGTGGGAGCTGGGGTCTATAAGCACATCCTTAAAAGGTCCCTAGTCGAGGGAGTTTCGAGACAGGGCATCGATACTCCAGAGTAGACTAGTGTATACAGTCGAGACTCCGACGAAGGCGGTGGCCGGTCTCACAAGCCACTGGTGTCAGTTGGTTCACCTAAGATGTATACAGGTGCTCATTGGATTATGAGTACACCGGACAGGACTCGCCGGGAACATGCTAGTTGGTCTTATACCTGACGTCAGATAGCAGTTCCCTGGTGACATGTGTACAGGTTAGTTCATCGACCTGAGATCGTCATTTGTCTCATGTGAGTTCCTACTGTGCTTTGATTACTACCTTACCACGCTCAAAGGAGTATGAATAACCTGAAAGAGAAGCCATACAGCATTATCCAGATTCAAAATCATGCAGCCGTTTCCAGTGTATATCAACTAAATGGAAGAAGGCCATACAACATTATCCAGGAATACATCCACGTATGAGTAACCTGAAAGAGAAGCAAGTTATCAAAACTATAACTTACAACGGAATACCAAACACAAGCAGCTACATCTTCGATCACCTTGAAGAATCCTGATACTTGCAACATATGGTTCTCTACCTTATTCTTATACCTATAACTTCTCAAAATTTAGACTTTGTATTTCAACGAAATACTTGTCTAAAACTAGATAAATCATGAGTAAACAGAATATAGTACGAGTACCAACCCCTTTGTCCTAACGGACATTGGACAACATACAATACTTTGTATAAGTCCTCTGAGTTCAATAACTAAAACCATGTGCGTCGTAGCTTGAAAACTGTACTATGGTTTAGAAGAATTACACCGTTGTTGAATGCACCTTACATAATCATTAACTGATATAGGTAAATGTGATAGAAATAATTTCAAAAAGTTATATCTCACTTTATAAAATAAATGTACAGATATATCAGTTTGAAATTGGTGCATAACGACGGATATTCAAAACCAAATATTTGCCGTTAGGAAAAACCTAGGAGATTTCCTAAAATATCACCAATTACAAAGAATTCCGATATATAGAGGATCTAATCACCCAATTCCCAATATCTTACTCCCACTCACCATCTGTAATGCCATACAGATGTAAGAATCAAATCTGGTAAATACATACCCTAGAGTTAGAATCTAATTGGGAAAACATTTTTCATTTAACACCGCATAGTAAAACTGAAACATGAAAACAGTTTTCATTTAACATCCATTTGCCAGATTTCGTAGTCATGGTATGCAGCAATGGCAAGTAGGATCCGGATGGACTTAAGCATAGCCACTGGAGAAAAGGTTTCATCATAATCCACACCTGGTCGTCGACGAAAACCTTTTGCAACAAGTCTAGCTTTGAAAGTCTCAACTTTTCCATCTACACCAAGTTTCTTCTTAAAGATCCATTTGCTCCCAATGGGTTTTACCCCTTCAGGAGCAACTTCTAAAGTCCAAACTTTGTTGGTGTACATGGATTCCATCTCAGATCGCATTGCATCCAGCCACTTCACAGAGTCCCCACTCGTGATTGTAAGTGCACGGCGGCGCCCCGGCCGTCAATCCGACGGCCAAATGCGGAAGCGGTGATAAACTTTAATTTTACTTGAACTGGCAAACCGCCGCGCACTAATACCCGGATCGAACCACTAACTAGTCCTAGCTGTCTACAAGAAAGGGAAGAGAGATATACCGACAGATCCGAGTCCTCCGGTCTTCTCGTCGTCGTCCCGATCTCCTGCGGAATGTCCCGTCTCCTCCTCGTCGCCGGAAGTGCACCACATCGCCTACTTCTTTTACGGGCTCCCACCTCAATGCCGAGGCAACTCGGGCACGAAGCTGGCTAGTCGACGTGCCCAAGATTTGCTGTAGAATGTGTAGTACTCAAATCTCACTTTGGGGTTGTAGGAATTGCCTTTTGGTGGAGGGATGAGCTATGGAGTTTTGAGATGGAACTTGTGGATATTTGGGAGCATGAAATGAACCAAATACCCACACACACAAAATTGGACAGCCCCCCCAAGGCATGGCCGGCCACCATAAGAGAGAGGAGAGTGAGAATGGAGAGTCTCAAAGAAAATGGGAGCCATTCTCATATCATGCAAGAGAGAGAGAGGGGAATGGTTATCATGAAAAGCAATGATCACAAAAACAAACCCATACTCCAAAAACCCACCTACCACAACCATGATTGCTCACAAAGTCAAGCAATCATGAAAGAAGAAGTCAAGGTCAAAAGAATGGTGCACCATCATGATACAAGTATATGCAAAGACCCCCTCCACAAATGCCTATTTGCAACAATGCAAATAAGCCCTCCTCCACCAATCTTCGGCCAATGAACGATACAATGGAAAATGGCCGAAACGGAAAACAAACTGGCAACTCCAGAAAACTGGTCCCGTAATAAATCACAGGAAAACCCCGATACTGTGCATACACACCCGCATTTGTATTTCGACCGAAATACAAAATGCAATGAGACAAAATCTACACTGTACTATACTAGGATCCGGCTTAAACCAAAGTCGGCTAGTAATATCCGTTCGATCCTGATGCGTGCAATACCGCACGTATCTGATCGAACCCTTCCATATAACCATACGGCCTATAGTACAAACTGTCCTATCCTGATCCGTGCAATACCGCACGTATCTGATCGGACCTTGCCATATCTCCATACGGCCTCTACAACTTTTCACCCGAAAGCTGAGTAACTGAATATGGGAGACTCTAAAGACTCGTCAACACCTTGGTTGTGGATTTAACCACTAGCACGTCAGAGGTATAAGCCAATACGTAACGGGCTACCAGGTATTGACTAAAAAGGGACGTCTGTGAGCGAACTCAGCCTGACAACCCTACTGAGCCTGTCAGTGACAATATCCGTACAGTCCGGTCCGTTCGTCTAGGAGTATCGCATGGCGGGCCTAGGGGGTTGGTGAAAGTCAGACCCCCAAAAGCGGTACAAGTCGTGTCGGAGTGTAGCCCAGAACACCCTGAGATACTACTGGAATACCTACCAGTAAATCTCCTTGCCTCGGCCGAGGGCTTCGTGTAATGGCTCTCCTAGACACATCACGACCTCACCCCCAATACCGGGAGAGACGAACCCCTGAAGATACGCTCACTGCCTCCATGTGGCTCGGGACTGTACCCAACTAAAACCTGTTTGCACGACTCCTTTGAGCCATGGTAGGGTAGTAATCAAAGTACAGTGGGAACTCACACAAGACAAATGACGATCCCCAGGTCGATGAACTAACCTGTACACATGTCACCTGGGAACTGCCATCTGACGTCTGGTATATGACCAACTGGCATGTTCCCGGCGAGTCCTGTCCGGTGTACTCATAACCCAATGAGCACCTGTATACATCTTAGGTGATCCAACTGACACCAGTGGCTTGTGAGACCAGCCACCGCCCCTCGTCGGGGTCTCGACTGTATACACTAGTCTACTCTGGAGTATCGATGCCCTGTCTCGAAACTCATACGACTAGGGACCATTTAAGGATATGCTTATAGACCCCAGCTCCCACTTATATGATCGCCCTCATACTGCTGGTGATCAAGCAAGAATCCTAGGGGCTCTATCAACGTGTAATAGCGACTTGTCAGGTCACCTAAAACAGTACACGATGATAAAGGTAAACCAGATAGCATACTATCATCTCGAGTAAGACTGTCCTATCGGGATAGGTCCTCCATCAATCATTGCAATCACGTGCCTGTGATCGAATAATTGAATCTGAGGGCACTATCTCCAACAATCTCCCACTTGCACTCAAGGCTAATTATTGCGATGTCGCATACTCACAGCACGTGTGATACCGAACACCCAACTCCTCTACTAGTTAGTCTCACAAAGCTCGCTTGCGAAACTATTGCGTTCGAGGAATAGCCTTAGTGAGTGGATCCGCCTTGATGTCTCTTTCTATGTCTCTCTATATCTCAAGTTCGCGGAGAAACCCATCTCCCGAAATGAGCAATACCTGTCTTAGAATGTGTCTGGATGTCTGATGGGACATAGCTCATAAATGAACTCCAAATCCAAACTTCTTAGACTGTATCGTCAACTGAACTTAATCAGTATCCTGCGCCATGCCACCCTCAGAATTGCCTTGGATCACCTGTCCAAAATACTGCCCCTCGTCAGAGGGAAAACTATAACTCTGACAGCCTCCTTGTCGTCCATGTCACCTTGGAAGCCTGGAATGATAACTGTCTCCTGCATGAGGCTATCGTTATCATATCCCTAGAACATCCACTTATGTTCTATTACTGCTTCCGACTGTTTCTCCAGGATTGGATCAATGTCAACTTATTGCATCTAGTGCAAGAACAACATCTGGTGTGGTACTTGACATCTCACGATTGACTCAATTGCCTAAGCAAGTGATCTGTCATTCATGCACATCCCTCTCTACTTTAGTCTGTAAGACACCTTTAGAGAGAGTGACTCCATCACCTGCAGGTACACTACCGTGCATGGAGTCGTCCATTCTAAATACTCTTAGAATGCTGTCTATGTACCCTGATTGGGAAACCACCCAAATCTAGATCTAAAACCATAGATCTAGTAACCAGTATGTCAGACATAAAGTCCAAGTCCCATCTGGAGAAAACACTGTGTGACGACCAAAGTATAACCGATCGTAGTATAGGAATATCACTTCCTATTCTGTGTATGTCATCCAAATACCAGGACATCACACCCTACTACCTTCTCAACAGATCCATCCCCTATTCTGATGAAGTCGAACCCATGACTGTCACGTTAGAAATTGATGATCTATCTCCGCTATAGCTGCTTTAGTCTATAAATAGACATAAGCTACCTGTCCACCAATGCTTCCGCTGCTCCCACTGACTACGACAACCCTCTGGCAGAGTCATATACACGTACACTTCTGAAGCCAGTTCAGAACGACGCTATACTCATCCTCCTGCCGGGTCTCGCAGCCTGGAACAACAGCAATGGCAAGTGTGGGTAAACAAGAACTTCCCTGTCACCGTCCTTGAGGCTACCGGAGTACCTCTCAGGTGCCTGAAGTTACCCACCTTATCTGCGGAGTGGCCAATGAAATGTCAATCCAGATTGAATCTTTAGGTTCCTTATCAAATCTTCAGTAATCGTTTGTGGTTCTGGAATCACTTCCAGTTCTACCATACTCCCACTACTGTTTTCTGAAAAAATCCATTTTTAATAAAACTGTGGCGAGTCTAGAACAATATTGCTATTGTTCATCCAGATGGTAGAAAGTCAACCCTCGTCATAGCCTGGGTCAACCCACAAACAGCCATTACAGAAACGTGCCTTGAGTTATCCAGAGTCTGGTTTTAATCATAAGCCGGACAACTCCCCGTACCTTAACATCGTTAAGATATGAACTGTTCTATATCCAATATAGAACCAGAGGCACTGATTTAATTGAACCAGATTCAAAACATGCAGCTGTCTCCAGTGCATGTCAACTAAATGAATGGAGGCTGATCAGCGTTACTCAACTTAGGAATGCTTCCAATTATGAGTAACTTGAAAGAGAAGCAAGATCTCTTAATCATTACTATCAACTGAATACCATACACAAGTATCTACATCTTCGATCACTTTGAAGAATCCCGATACTTGCTACATCTGGTTCTCTACTCTATTCAAATACTTATAACTTCTCAAAATTCGGACCCTGTGTTTCCACGAAACACCTGTCTAAAAACTAGAGAAGTCATAAGTAAATTGAATATAGTACGAGGACCAACCCCTCTGTCCTGATGGACCCTGGACAACATACAATACTCTGTATAAGTCCCTTGAGTCTGATAACTCATTCACTGTGTGTCGTAGGTTGAAAACTGTACTTATGGTTAAGAAGAATTACACCGCTGTTTAATGCTCCTTACCTAACCATCCACTGATATAGGTAAATGTCATAGACATAATTTCAGAAAGGTATATCTCACTCTATGAAAATAGACGTACAGATATATCAATTTGAAATTGGTGCATAAAAGCGGATATTCAAAACCAAATATTTGCCGACCGGCAAACAGCCCATGTGATTTCCTCAAATATCACCGATTACAACGAATCCCGATATAATGAGGATGATCACCCAATTCCCAATAACCTACTCCCACTCATCATCTATAAAACCATACAGATGTGAGAATCGTACCTGGTAAATACATACCCTGGAGCAAGTGTCTAATCGGGAAATCAGTTTTCCTTTAACAGTACACAGTGAGACTGAAACATTGAAATGTTTCGATGGGGTATCCCGGTATTTCTTAGTAATGCCTCTTCCAGATTCACGTCTGTAACCGTGTAATTCCTTGCCACCTCTCCAAATCCCTTCATATGTCTTTAGTCATTACCTTCTGCACACCCCTTTAGGCCAAATGGTTTTCTTCCTTCCCTACCGTTCGGCACCAGCCTATGGTTTGGAAGAAGACTATCCAATAAGCATAATGGGTGTACTGTCCCAATCCTAGGAACACTCGCAATGCGAGAGAAGGTGAGGATAAAAGACAACCGAATGAACTTTATTCCTATTTCTCCTGGACCAGAATCCATCCCCGAACTGGAACAAGTTCCTTTCGAGTTCGTATATAACCATACGATGGAGTATCCAATAAATTGTGGATCTTCGTAGTGATACGGAGTGTCCTGGAGAAATACAAAGGTGATTTAGGATTGGCGAAGAAATACTTGGTTTGGTCGTGAATATCTGTTGCAATTTACTTTGCCCTCTCACTAATCCCTTACTTTGTCTTAACTTAAAACCTTCTGTACACCGTTTAGGCTAATTGGCTTTCTTCCTTCCCTACCGGTCGGCACCAGCCTATGGTTTGGAAGAAGACTATCCAATTTGCGTAATAGGTGTACTACTCCTAAACCAAGGAGTACTCGCAACCTGAGAGAGGGTGAAAAGAAAAGACAACTGAATAGTCCTATCCGTTTTCTCCAGAACCGGAAACCATCCTCGAATAAATCCCTTCGAGTTCGTATCTAACCATACGATGGTTTTGTCCAATGGAAGTGGACGTTCGTAGTAGTACGGGGTGTCCTGGAGAAAAGGGTAAAAGTAGGAGTGGCAATGAGGTTTGCAACTCTGACAATCCATAAGCCAGTGTTAAGAAGGTTCGGTCAACTTGGTCACTGAGTCATTGTCTTAGGGTCAGGTCAATGGTCACTGCCAAAGAGAGAGAGAAAAGAAACACTCAGCGTGCACTCTAACCTAGATCAGAATGGTTACCAATTTATCTAATCTGGAAACCTCCCACTGTACCGTCAAATTCTCCTCCAAGCCTGAAAGAAGAATTAGTCGGGATCACCCGAGGAGTATACCAACTCATCAGTGGGAATCGGGATCCAACTATCATTGCATGATAACGTGAAGGAATCCGCTCACGTCATCACACTCCAGAAGGTATGCGCATATCTGGAAAGTTTCAGTTCTTTTGAAACTCCCGATGTGATTTCTGCCCCATGCTCTTATGACCTTGACTTTGGCCAACATATCATAAGTCACATGTCAAGTTCTACCCGTCATTCTCCAGGTTAATTTGAATCCACCCGTACCTACCCTTGACTTTGGCCAAAATGGCAGTACGACTGTCCCAAACCAACGCATCTATCTATGCTGCATATGAATACCCCAATAGCTACCAATCACTATGCCTTGACTTTGGCCAACATACACAGCTTGAATACTATTGACCACCCATATGAAACGACGGAGGGCTACGAATGGTTTCTGGCGAAAACCTTTAACGTAAAGAACTTGATATCGTTGAAGGAACTGATAGCTTTTTGAAAATATAGTGACGAAAACCGTTGCTAAAGAGGTCACTCCCGGAGAAGGGATCTCGGCTCTTTTCCCGTAGAATGGGGTGCAGGATATTCCAACTGAATACCACGGTGCAAAGCAAAAGTAATCGGCTATAGTGAAGTTAATGCCCTGACGCAAACCTTTTGTCCAAGGGGTCACTCCCGGTGAAGGGATCTCGGCCCTTGCCTCGTCGACTGAGGAGCAGGATATTCCAACTGAATATCACGATGCAAAACAAAAGAGAACGTCCTTGCAATAACAGCTTTTTGAAAAAGTGTTCCAACAACATTAGATTAGGTTTGTTTTTAACTTGCATTGATCCGAATCAATGTAGTCCCATCAATTGATCACACCACAAAGAACGAAAATATACTGATGTACGTATATGCCATCCGCATTCGCCACTGGGTCCCGTCATTACCCGTTAGGTTAGCTTACTAACGACAGAGCGGGGACTGGACTAGCGCGGATGCAAAACATATACAACATCTACTAATATATATACCAATATATTATATTCGCTCAAGGCATGATAAAATGTAACATCACAGAAAATGTACAGCATCACAGAAACAATACAGATATCTGGGATCCCCGGGTTTCACAGAGTCACTACTGAAACCCGACGTTCCCCTGGTCGTGTGGATAGCCTGTGCAATGAAATCCTAGACCCCTACGGGCGCGGCAAGTCACCCGCCAAAACCTGAAGCGAGGCAGCCCCTTTCAGTACCGTGAATGGACCACCCAGCACTTCACGGAATCCGGTAACTTGGGCACCCCTCCTGGGTCAACCTGTACCCCCTACGAGTGCGGCGAATAGACCGCCAATTCTAGAGTGAAGCCCCCTCCGTCCCAATGCCATGAGATGCGGGCTTGTTGCCCTCCAGAACCCGGCTATCCGTGCACCCCACCGCGGGGCAATCCTAGTACAGAAAGTAAAATATACATACAACGGGTACATCGACCGCAACCTGGTCGTGCCCCAAAATAATAATACAAACAGGCAGTGACGGCAGTCCACATGTCGGATGCTCGCCCCGCAATATCAAATGTACATAATACAACCACAACTGTACTAGCATTGCAACCAGGCTATCCCCCACGACCGATCCGCAACATCACAGCAAAAACAGAACATCAACGTGAAAGTCACGTTCGCAAATCCGTCTAACCGGGCTATAGCAGTTAGACAGGATTTACCGATCAAGTGACATTCACGGTCGCAGATATAATGTAAATACTGTGAAATAATGTGTTTAAAATATCCGATCAATCAAATTTTAACAAGTGGGCCCCCAAACAATACTGTAGCATTCACAGAAATTATGGGCCCAAATTAATATTCTAAAACCCATATTTTAAGCCCACAAAGACACTGTAGAAATTTGGTGCAGGGATGTCCACAGAGCGCGGCGGAACAGCGGCGGGAAGGGGGTTTTTGCGGCGGTTCCGCGCTCCCACTGTGGAGTCACTTCATCGAATTTTTACAGAGCTCTTAGATTTTCCAGTACATCAATATTTTACAACCTGAAAAATTTTTCGAGACCAAAATATTTCAACAGAAACTGATGCTAACAAAAATGTAGTTTTGGAACATTCGATCGATCGAAATAGAAAAACACATTAAACCAAGCTAGACTAAGTTAATGGTGAGGCTCTGATACCACTGTAAGTGCACGACGGCGCCCCGGCCGTCAATCCGACGGCCAAATGCGGAAGCGGTGATAAACTTTAATTTTACTTGAACTGGCAAACCGCCGCGCACTAATACCCGGATCGAACCACTAACTAGTCCTAGCTGTCTACAAGAAAGGGAAGAGAGATATACCGACAGATCCGAGTCCTCCGGTCTTCTCGTCGTCGTCCCGATCTCCTGCGGAATGTCCCGTCTCCTCCTCGTCGCCGGAAGTGCACCACATCGCCTACTTCTTTTACGGGCTCCCACCTCAATGCCGAGGCAACTCGGGCACGAAGCTGGCTAGTCGACGTGCCCAAGATTTGCTGTAGAATGTGTAGTACTCAAATCTCACTTTGGGGTTGTAGGAATTGCCTTTTGGTGGAGGGATGAGCTATGGAGTTTTGAGATGGAACTTGTGGATATTTGGGAGCATGAAATGAACCAAATACCCACACACACAAAATTGGACAGCCCCCCCAAGGCATGGCCGGCCACCATAAGAGAGAGGAGAGTGAGAATGGAGAGTCTCAAAGAAAATGGGAGCCATTCTCATATCATGCAAGAGAGAGAGAGGGGAATGGTTATCATGAAAAGCAATGATCACAAAAACAAACCCATACTCCAAAAACCCACCTACCACAACCATGATTGCTCACAAAGTCAAGCAATCATGAAAGAAGAAGTCAAGGTCAAAAGAATGGTGCACCATCATGATACAAGTATATGCAAAGACCCCCTCCACAAATGCCTATTTGCAACAATGCAAATAAGCCCTCCTCCACCAATCTTCGGCCAATGAACGATACAATGGAAAATGGCCGAAACGGAAAACAAACTGGCAACTCCAGAAAACTGGTCCCGTAATAAATCACAGGAAAACCCCGATACTGTGCATACACACCCGCATTTGTATTTCGACCGAAATACAAAATGCAATGAGACAAAATCTACACTGTACTATACTAGGATCCGGCTTAAACCAAAGTCGGCTAGTAATATCCGTTCGATCCTGATGCGTGCAATACCGCACGTATCTGATCGAACCCTGCCATATAACCATACGGCCTATAGTACAAACTGTCCTATCCCGATCCGTGCAATACCGCACGTATCTGATCGGACCTTGCCATATCTCCATACGGCCTCTACAACTTTTCGCCCGAAAGCTGAGTAACTGAATGTGGGGGACTCTAAAGACTCGTCAACACCTTGGTTGTGGATTTAACCACTAGCACGTCAGAGGTATAAGCCAATACGTAACGGGCTACCAGGTATTGACTAAAAAGGGACGTCTGTGAGCGAACTCAGCCCGACAACCCTACTGAGCCTGTCAGTGACAATATCCGTACAGTCCGGTCCGTTCGTCTAGGAGTATCGCATGGCGGGCCTAGGGGGTTGGTGAAAGTCAGACCCCCAAAAGCGGTACAAGTCGTGTCGGAGTGTAGCCCAGAACACCCTGAGATACTACTGGAATACCTACCTGTAAATCTCCTTGCCTCGGCCGAGGGCTTCGTGTAATGGCTCTCCTAGACACAGCACGACCTCACCCCCAATACCGGGAGAGACGAACCCCTGAAGATACGCTCACTGCCTCCATGTGGCTCGGGACTGTACCCAACTAAAACCTGTTTGCACGACTCCTTTGAGCCGTGGTAGGGTAGTAATCAAAGTACAGTGGGAACTCACACAAGACAAATGACGATCCCCAGGTCGATGAACTAACCTGTACACATGTCACCTGGGAACTGCCATCTGACGTCTGGTATATGACCAACTGGCATGTTCCCGGCGAGTCCTGTCCGGTGTACTCATAACCCAATGAGCACCTGTATACATCTTAGGTGATCCAACTGACACCAGTGGCTTGTGAGACCAGCCACCGCCCCTCGTCGGGGTCTCGACTGTATACACTAGTCTACTCTGGAGTATCGATGCCCTGTCTCGAAACTCACACGACTAGGGACCATTTAAGGATATGCTTATAGACCCCAGCTCCCACTTATATGATCGCCCTCATACTGCTGGTGGTCAAGCAAGAATCCTAGGGGCTCTATCAACGTGTAATAGCGACTTGTCAGGTCACCTAAAACAGTACATGATGATAAAGGTAAACCAGATAGCATACTATCATCTCGAGTAAGACTGTCCTATCGGGATAGGTCCTCCATCAATCATTGCAATCACGTGCCTGTGATCGAATAATTGAATCTGAGGGCACTATCTCCAACAGTGATGGCCTGCTCGAAGCTAGTTGGGTCATCATCTTCCATGATGCAATCCTCGCTCCTACCATCTACGAGAAAACCGTAGTATCTCTCAGGTGGATGAGGAACCCTACTAGATCGGCGGAGAGGCTGAGCTTTGTTGGGAGCTATCGAATCCTCTGGTTCTACTAAATCTTTTGTCGTAATTTGTATCGCTGGAACTTCTTCCAGTTCTACCTCCTCACCACTAATTTCCTTTGCAAGAAATTCCTTTTCTAAAAAGGTGGCATGCCGAGAAACAAACACCTTTTGTTCCTCGATGTGGTAGAAGATATACCCTTGTGAGTTTTTGGGATATCCTACAAACTTGCACAGAACATACCCTACCTCGAGTTTGTCCGGATTATGCTTTTTGACATAGGCCGGACAACCCCATATCTTAACATAATTAAGACATGGTCTCTTCCCCTTCCATATCTCATATGGAGTGGTAGGCACAAATTTGGTAGGGACCATATTCAATAGGTATATGGCTGTTTCAAGCTCATAACTCCAAAAGGAAACATGCAACTCAGCGGTGCTCATCATAGAGCGCACCATATCCAATAGGGTGCGATTCCTCCATTCCGATACACCATTGTACTGTGGTGTATACGGAGGAGTAAGCTGAGAGAGAATCCCATTCTCTTTTAGATAGTCCAGGAACTCATTGCTCAAGTATTCTCCTCCTCGATCAGATCGAAGGATTTTAATACTTTTACCCGTCTGGTTCTCAACTTCATGCTTATATTCTTTGAATTTCTCAAAAGTTTCAGACTTGTGTTTCAACAGGAACACATGTCCGTATCTTGAGAGATCGTTAGTGAATATAATGAAGTATGAAGAACCATTCTCGGCATGTGTAGACATGGGACTGCATACATCATACATCATTATGTATCAGTCCCAAGAGTTCCGTAACTCTTTCTCCGTGTCCAGTAAACGGAGTTTTGGTCATCTTTCCTTTGAGACATGACTGGAAAGTTTCATAAGATGATAATTCGAACGGATTCAAATATCCATCCTTATGTAACTTAGCTAGTCGTGTCGCATTGATATGACCTAGTCTACAATGCCACAAGAAGGATTCGTTCATTTCTGAACTCTTCCTCTTGTGTGTGTTTTGTACGTTAAGAACTGTGTTTTGATTCAGAATGTATAACCAGTTACATAACGCACCAAACCCAATCAACACTTGATTTAGGTAAATGTTCATAACATTATTCTCTACTACAACGTTTTATTCTTCTTTATCTAATAAAGAAACTGATATTAAATTGCATATCATAGAGGGCACGTAATAACATTCGTTCAAGATCACAGTATTGCCATTTGGCAATACAAGGTGATATTCACCAACTGCTTTGGCTGCAACACTTGCACCATTTCCTAATTTTAGAGAATGATCACCTATTCCCAGTTCTCTACTTTTCCTTAGCCCAAGTTGTTGGAGATAGTGCCCTCAGAGTCAATTATTGGATCACAGGCACGTGATTGCAATGATTGAGGGAGGACCTGTCCCAGTAGAACAGTCTTACTCAAGATGATAGTATGGTATCTGGTTTACCTTTATCATCGTGTACTGCTTTAGGTGACCTGACAGGTCACTATTGCACGTTGATAGAGCCCCTAGGATTCTTGCTTGACTGCCAGCAGTATGAGGGCGATCATATACGTGGGAGCTGGTAGTCTATAAGCACATCCTTAAAAGGTCCCTGGTCGTGGGAGTTTCGAGACAGGGCATCGATACTCCAGAGTAGACTAGTGTAAACAGTCGAGACCCCGACGAGGGGCGGTGGCCGGTCTCACAAGCCACTGGTGTCAGTTGGATCACCTAAGATGTATACATGTGCTCATTGGGTTATGAGTACACCGGACAGGACTCGACGGGAACATGCTAGTTGGTCTTATACCTGACGTCAGATAGCAGTTCCCTGGTGACATGTGTACAGGTTAGTTCATCGACCTGGGGATCGTCATTTGTCTCGTGTGAGTTCCCACTGTACTTTGATTACTACCCTACCACGCTCAAAGGAGACGTGCAAACAGGTTTTAGTTGGGTACAGTCCCGAGCCACATGGAGGCAGTGAGCGGATCTTCAGGGGTTCGTCTCTCCCGGTATTGGGGGTGAGGTCGCGCTGTGTCTAGGAGAGCCATTACACGAAGTCCTTGGCCAAGGCAGGAGATTTACTGGTAGGTATTCCAGTAGTATCTCAGGGTGTTCTGGGCTACACTCCGACATGACTTGTACCGCTTTTGGGGGTCTGACTTTTACCAACCCCCTAGGCCCGCCATGCGATGCTCATAGACGAACGGACCGGACTGTACGGATATTGTCACCGACAGGCTCAGTAGGGTGTCAGGATGAGTTCGCTCATCGACGTCCCTTTTGGTCAATAGCTGGTAGCCCGTCACGTATGGCTAATACCTCTGACGTGCTAGTGGTTAAATCCACAGCCATAGTATTGACGAGTCTTTAGAGTCCTCCACAGATCAGTTACTCAAGTTTCGGGCGAAACGCTGTAGAGGCCGTATGGAGATATGGCAGGGTTCGATCAGATACGTGCGGTATTGCACGGATCAGGATCGAACGGTTAGTACTAGAGGCCATATGGATATATGGCAGGGTTCGATCAGATACGTGCGGTATTGCATGGATCAGGATCGGATGGATAATACTAGCCGGCTTTGGTTTAAGCCGGATCCTAGTATAGTACAGTGTAGATTTTGTCTCATTGCATTTGTATTTCGGTCGGAATACAAATGCGGGTATGTATATACAGTAGTGGGGTTTTCCTGTAATTTATTACGGGATCAGTTTTTGGAGTTGCCAGTTTGTTTTCCGTTTCAGCCATATTTCTTTGTATCTTTCATTGGCTGAAGATTGGTGGAGGAGGGCTTATTTGCATTTGTGCAAATTAGCATTTGTGGAGGGTGTTCTTTGCATCTTCTTGTTTCATGATTATTCTACCACCCTTGACTTCCTTGTTCATGATGGCTTGACCTTTTGGAGTCATCATGCTTGATGATGATGTTTGGTGATGATGATGGATTATGATGGTTGAGTGTGATTTTAGTTGTGATGATTCTTGATCATCATCCCCTTTTTTCTCTCTCATGCATGATAGCTTTTGCACTTGCTCTCTTTTGTTTTAGTGAGTCTCCTCCCTCATTCTCTCACTCTCTCCTCTCATTCTCATGTGCATGGCCGGCCAAGTGAGGGCTGCCCAATTTTTGGGTGTGGGAATTTTTCTCTTTTCATGCTACAAAATTCCCAAAGTTTCATCTCCAAAACTTCATTCCTCCACCATCTCAAAAGGCAACCTCCATAACCCCAAATGAGACATGGCCTTCTACACGTATTCTACAGCAAACCTTGGGCACGTCGGCTCGCCAACTTCGTGCCCGAGTTGCCTCGGTCAAGAGGCGGGAGCCCGTAAAAGAAGCCGGCGACGTGGTGCCCTTCCGGCGACAAGGTGGAGACCGGAGATTCCGCGGGGAGATCGGGACGACGACGAGAAGACCGAAGGACACGGATCGCTCGGTATATCTCTCTACCCCTCTCTAGATAGCTAGGACTAGATTAATGGCACGATCCGGGTATATAGTGCGCGGTGGTGCCGGTTTGAAAAGTTAAAGTAAATCACCGCTTCCGCATTCCGGCGTCAGATGACGGCCGGGGCGCCGTCGTGCACTTACAGTGGTATCAGAGCTATTATTTTTGGGCCCAGAATTTCTTTATCTGCTACAGTAATGCTTGGGGCCCACTTGGTAAAATTTGATCGATCGGATATTTTAAAACACATTAGTTCACAGTATTTACATTATATCTGCGACCGTGAATGTCACTCGATCGGTAAATCCTGTCTAACTGCTATAGCCCGGTTAGACGGATTTGCGAACCTGACTTTCACGTTGATGTTCTGTGTATTGCTGTGATGTTGCGGATCGGGCGTGGGGATAGCCTGGATGCAATGGTAGTACATATTTGGTTGTATTATGTACATTTGATATTGCGGGGCGAGCGTCCGACATGTGGACTGCCGTCACTGCCTGTTTGTATTATTATTTTGGGGCACGACCAGGTTGCGGTCGATGTACCCGTTGTATGTATATTTTACTTTCTGTACTAGGATTACCCCAAGGTGGGGTGCACGGATAGCCTGGTTCTAGAGGGAAACGGGCACGCATCTCATGGCATTGAGACGGAGGGGGCTTCACTCTAGGATTGGCGGGCTATTCGCCGCACTCGTAGGGGGTACAGGTTGACCCAGGAGGGGTGCCCAAGTTACCGGATTCCGTGAAGTGCTGGGTGGTCCATTCACGTTGCTGAAGGGGGCTGCCTTGCTCCAGGTTTTGGCGGGTAACTTTCCGCGCCCGTAGGGGTCTAGGATTTCATTGCACAGGCTATCCACACGACCAGGGGAACGTTGGGTTTCAGTAGTGGCTCTGTGAAACCAGGGGATCCCAGATATCTGTATTGTTCTGTAATGCTGTACATTTCTATGATGTTGCATTTTATCACGCCTTGAGCGAAATATAATATATTGGTATATATATTAGTAGATGTTGTATATGTTTTGCATCCGCGCTAGTCCAGTCCCCACTCTGTCGTTAGTTAGCTAACCTAACGGGTAATGACGGGACCCAGTGGCGAATGCGGATGGCATATACGTACATCAATATATTTTCGTTCTTTGTGGTGTGATCAATTGATGGGACTGCGTTGATTCGGATCAATGCAAGTTAAAAACAAACCTATTCTGATGTTATTGGAACACTTTTCAAAAAGCTGTTATTGCAAGGACGTTCTTTTTGTTTTGCATCGTGGTATTCAGTTGGAATATCCTGCTCCTCAGTCGACGAGGCAAGGGCCGAGATCCCTTCACCGGGAGTGACCCCTTGGACAGAATTTTGCGTCAGGGCAATAACTTCACTATAGCCGATTACTTTTGTTTTGCATCGTGGTATTCAGTTGGAATATCCCGCACCTCATTCTACGGGGAAAGAGCCGAGATCCCTTCACCGGGAGTGACCTCTTTAGCAATGGTTTTCGTCACTATATTTTTTAAAAAGCTATCCGGTTCCTTCAACGATATCAAGTTCATTGCGTTAAAGGTTTTCGCCAGAAACCATTCGTAGCCCTCCGTCGTTTCATATGGATAGTCAATAGTATTCAAGCTATGTTTGTTGGCCAAAGTCAAGGCACAGTGATTGGTAGCTGTTGGGTATTCATATGCAGCATAGATAGATGCGTTGGTTTGGGACAGTCGTACTGCCTTGTTGGCCAAAGTCAAGGGTAGGTACGGGTGGGTTCAAATTAACTTGGAGAATGACGGGTAGAACTTGACATGTGACTTATGATTTGTTGGCCAAAGTCAAGGTCATAAGAGCATGGGGTAAAAATCCACATCGGGAGTTTCTAAAGAAACTGAAACTTGCCAGATATGCGCATACCTTCTGGAGTGTGATGACGTGAGCGGATTCCGTCACGTTATCATGTGATGGTAGTTGGATCCCGATTCCCACTGATGAGTTGGTTTACTCCTCGGGTGATCCCGACTAATTCTTCTTTCAGGTTTGGAGGAGAATTTGACGGTACAGTGGGAGGTTTCCAGATTAGATAAATTGTCAACCATTCTGATCTAGGATAGAGTGTACGCTGAGTGTTTATTTTCTCTCTCTCTTTGGCAGCGACCATTGACCCGACCCTAAGACTATGACTCAGTGACCAAAATTAACCGAATCTTCTTTAACACTAGCTTTTGGATTGTCAGAGTTGCATACCTTATTGCTACTCCTACTTTTACCCTTTTCTCCAGGACACCCCGTATTACTACGAACGTCCACTTCCATTGGACAAAACCATCGTATGGTTAGATACGAACTCGAAGGAATTCGCGGATGGTTTCCGGTTCTGGAGAAAACGGATAGGATTATTCAGTTTTATTTTCCTTTTACCTTCTTTCAGGTTGCGAGTACTCCTTGGTTTAGGAGTAGTACACCTATTACGCAAATTGGACAGTCTTCTTCCAAACCTTAGGCTGGTGCCGAACGGTGGGGAATGAAGAAAACCAATTAGCATAACGATGGTGTGCAGAAGGTATTAAGTTAAGACAAAGCAAGGGATTAGTAAGAGGGCAAAGTAAACTGCGACTGCTATTCACGACCAAACCAAGTATTTCTTCGCCAATCCTAAATCACCTTTGTATTTCTCCAGAACACTCTGTATCACTACGAAGATCCACAGTTTATTGGATACTCCATCGTATGGTTATATACGAACTCGAAAGGAACTTGTTCCAGTTCGGGGATGGATTCTGGTTCAGGAGAAATAGGAATAAGGTTTATTCGGTTGTCTTTTATCTTCACCTTCTCTCGCTTTGCGAGTGTTCCTACGATTAGGACAGTACACCCATTATGCTTATTGGATAGTCTTCTTCCAAACCATAGGCTGGTGCCGAATGATAGGGAAGGAAGAAAACCATTTGGCCTAAAAGGGTGTACAAAAGGTAATGACTAAAGACATATAAAGGGATTTGGAGAGGTGGAAAAGAATTACACGGTTACAGTTGTGAATCTGGATAATGGAAGAGACATTACTAGGAATACCGGGATACCCCATCGAAACATTTCAATATTTCAGTTTCACTGTGTACTGTTAAAGGAAAACTGATTTCCCAGTTAGACACTTGCTCCAGGGTATGTATTTACCAGGTATGATTCTCACATCTGTATGGCTTTACAGATGATGAGTGGGAGTAAGTTATTGGGAATTAGGTGATCATCCTCATTATATCGGGATTCGTTGTAATCGGTGATATTTGAGGAAGTCAGCTGGGTTGGTTGCCGGTCGGTAAATATTTGGTTTTGAATATCCGTTGTTATGCACCAATTTCAAATTGATATATCTGTACGTCTATTTTCATAGAGTGAGATATACCTTTTTGAAATTATGTCTACGACATTTACCTATATCAGTGGATGGTTAGGTAAGGAGCATTAAACATCGGTGTAATTCTTCTTAACCATAAATACAGTTATCAACCTGCGACACACAGGGAGTGAGTTATCAGACTTATGGGACTTATACAGAGTATTGTATGTTGTCCAGGGTCCATCAGGACAGAGGGGTTGGTCCTCGTACTATATTCGGTTTACTTATGACTTCTCTAGTTTTTAGACAGGTGTTTCGCGGAAACACAGGGTCTGAATTTTGAGAAGTTATAGGTATTTGAATAAAGTAGAGAACCAGATATTGCAAGTATCGGGATTCTTCAAAGTGATCGGAGATGTAGATACTTGAGTATGGTATTCAGTTGATAGTAGTGATTAAGAGAACTTGCTTCTCTTTCAGGTTACTCATAATTGGAAGCATTCCTAAGTTGAGTAACGCTGATCGACCTTCTTCCATTTAGTTGACATGCACTGGAGACAGCTGCATGATTTGAATCTGGTTCAATTAAATCAGTGCCTCTGGTTCTATATTGGATATAGAACAGTTCATATCTTAACGATGTTAAGGTAAGGGGAGTTGTCCGGCCTATGCTTAAAACCAGACTCTGGATAACTCAAGGCACGTTGCTGTAATGGCTGTTTGTGGGTTGACCCAGGCTATGACGAGGGTTGATTTTCTACCATCTGGAAGTTCAATAGTGATATTGTTCTAGACTCGCCACAGTTTTAATAAAAATGGATTTTTTCAGAAAACAGTAGTGGGAGTATGGTAGAACTGGAAGTGATTCCAGAACCACAAACGATTACTGAAGATTTGATAGGAACCTAAAGATTCAATCTGATTTGACATTCCATTGGACACTCCGCAGATAAGGTGGGTAACCTCAGGCACCCGAGAGGTACTCCGGTAGCCTCAAGGACGGTGACAGGGAAGTTGTTGTTTACCCAGACTTGCCATTGCTGTTGTTCCAGACCGTGAGACCCGGCAGGAGGATGAGTATAGCGTCGTTCTAAACTTGCTTTAGAAGTGTACGTGTATATGACTCTGCCAGAGGGTTATCATAGTCAGTGGGAGCAGCAGAAGCATTGGTGGACAGGTAGCTTATGTCTATTTATAGACTAAAGCAGATATAGCGGAGATAGATCATCAATTTCTGATGTGACAGTCATAGGTTTGACTTCATCAGAATAGGGGATGGATCAGTTGAGAAGGTAGTAGGGTGTGATGTCATGGTATTTGGATGACATGCACAGAGTAGGAAGTGATATTCCTATACTACGATCGGTTATACTTTGGTCATCACACAGTAGTTTCTCCACATGGGACTTGGACATTATATCAGACATACTGGTTACTAGATCTATGGTTTTAGATCTAGATTTGGGTGGTTTCCCAATTAAGGGTACTTAGACAGCATTCTAAGAGCATTTAGAATGGACGACTCCTGGCACGGTAGTGTACCTGCAGGTGATGGAGTCACCCTCTCTAAAGTGTCTTACATACTAAAGAGGAGAGGGATGTGCATGATTGGCAGATCACTTTCTCAGGCAATTGAGTCAATCATGAGATGTCAAGTACCACACCAGATGTTGTTCTTGCACTAGATGCAATAAGTTGACATTGATCCAATCCTGGAGAAACAGTCGGAAGCAGTTTTAGAACATAAGTGGATGTTCTTGGGATATGATAACGACAGCCTCATTCGGGAGACAGTTATCATTTCAGGCTTCCAAGGTGACCTGGACGACAAGGAGGTTGTCAGAGTTATAGTTTTCCTTCTGACGAGATGCAGTATTTTGGACAGGTGGTCCAAGGCAATACTGAGGGAGGCATGGCGCAGGATACTGATTAAGTTCAGTTGACGATACAGTCTAAGAAGTTTGGATTTGGAGTTCATTTATGAGCTAGGTCCCATCAGACATCCAGACACATTCTAAGACAGGTATTGCTCATTTCGGGAGATGGTTTTCTCCGCGAACTTGAGATATAGAGAGACATAGAAAGAAACATCAAAGCGGATCCACTCGCTGAGGCTATTCCTCGAACGCAATAGTTTCGCAAACGGGATTTGTGAGACTGACTAGTAGAGGAGTTGGGTGTTCGGTATCACACGGGCTGTGAGTATGCGACATCGCAATAATTAGCCTTGAGTGCAAGTGGGAGATTGTTGGAGATAGTGCCCTCAGAGTCAATTATTGGATCACAGGTACGTGGTTGCAATGATTGAGGGAGGACCTGTCCCAGTAGAACAGTCTTACTCAAGATGATAGTATGCTATCTGGTTTACCTTTATCATCGTGTACTGCTTTAGGTGACCTGACAGGTCACTATTGCACGTTGATAGAGCCCTTAGGATTCTTGCTTGACTGCCAGCAGTATGAGGGTGATCATATACGTGGGAGCCGGTAGTCTATAAGCACATCCTTAAAAGGTCCCTAGTCGTGGGAGTTTCGAGACAGGGCATCGATACTCCAGAGTAGACTAGTGTATACAGTCGAGACACCGACGACGGGCGGTGGCCGGTCTCACAAGCCACTGGTGTCAGTTGGATCACCTAAGATGTATACAGGTGCTCATTGGGTTATGAGTACACCGGACAGGACTAGCCGGGAACATGCTAGTTGGTCTTATACCTGACGTCAGATAGCAGTTCCCTGGTGACATGTATACAGGTTAGTTCATCGACCTGGGGATCGTCATTTGTCTCGTGTGAGTTCCCACTGTACTTTGATTACTACCCTACCACGCTCAAAGGAGACGTGCAAACAGGTTTTAGTTGGGTACAGTCCCGAGCCACATGGAGGCAGTGAGCAGATCTTCAGGGGTTCGTCTCTCCCGGTATTGGGGGTGAGGTCGCGCTGTGTCTAGGAGAGCCATTACACGAAGTCCTTGGCCAAGGCAGGAGATTTACTGGTAGGTATTCCAGTAGTATCTCAGGGTGTTCTGGGCTACACTCCGACACGACTTGTACGTCTTTTGGGGGTCTGACTTTTACCAACCCCCTAGGCCCGCCATGCGATGCTCATAGACGAACGGACCGAACTGTACGGATATTGTCACTGACAGGCTCAGTAGGGTGTCAGGATGAGTTCGCTCATCGACGTCCTTTTTGGTCAATAGCTGGTAGCCCATCACGTATGGCTAATACCTCTGACGTGCTAGTGGTTAAATCCACAGCCATAGTATTGACGAGTCTTTAGAGTCCCCCACAGATCAGTTACTCAAGTTTCGGGCGAAACACTGTAGAGGCCGTATGGAGATATGGCAGGGTTCGATCAGATACGTGCGGTATTGCACGGATCAGGATCAGACGGTTAGTACTAGAGGCCATATGGATATATGGAAGGGTTCGATCAAATACGTGCGGTATTGCACGGATCAGGATCGGACGGATAATACTTGCCGGCTTTGGTTTAAGCCGGATCCTAGTATAGTACAGTGTAGATTTTGTCTCATTGCATTTGTATTTCGGTCGGAATACAAATGCGGGTATGTATATACAGTAGTGGGGTTTTCCTGTAATTTATTACGGGATCAGTTTTTGGAGTTGCCAGTTTGTTTTCCGTTTCAGCCATATTTCTTTGTATCTTTCATTGGCTGAAGATTGATGGAGGAGGGCTTATTTGCATTTGTGCAAATTAGCATTTGTGGAGGGTGTTCTTTGCATCTTCTTGTTTCATGATGATTCTACCACCCTTGACTTCCTTGTTCATGATGGCTTGACCTTTTGGAGTCATCATGCTTGATGATGATGTTTGGTGATGATGATGGATTATGATGGTTGAGTGTGATTTTAGTTGTGATGATTCTTGATCATCATCCCCTTTTTTCTCTCTCATGCATGATAGCTTTTGCACTTGCTCTCTTTTGTTTTAGTGAGTCTTCTCCCTCATTCTCTCACTCTCTCCTCTCATTCTCATGTGCATGGCCGGCCAAGTGAGGGCTGCCCAATTTTTGGGTGTGGGAATTTTGCTCTTTTCATGCTACAAAATTCCCAAACTTTCATCTCCAAAACTTCATTCCGCCACCATCTCAAAAGGCAACCTCCATAACCCTAAATGAGACATGGCCTTCTACACGTATTCTACAGCAAACCTTGGGCACGTCGGCTCGCCAACTTCGTGCCCGAGTTGCCTCGGTCAAGAGGCAGGAGCCCGTAAAAGAAGCCGGCGACGTGGTGCCCTTCCGGCGACAAGGTGGAGACCGGAGATTCCGCGGGGAGATCGGGACGACGACGAGAAGACCGAAGGACACGGATCGCTCGGTATATCACTCTACCCCCTCTCTAGATAGCTAGGACTAGATTAATGGCACGATCCGGGTATATAGTGCTCGGTGGTGCCGGTTTGAAAAGTTAAAGTAAATCACCGCTTCCGCATTCCGGCGTCGGATGACGGCCGGGGCGCCGCCGTGCACTTACACAAGTAACATATTACATATGTGGGATCCTGATCCAGTATCTAATACCCAGGACGTAGAGTGTACTGAGAAACAGTTCTCGGTAACTAACACACCCGAAGAAGATGCATCAACATGCTCATTCTTCGTTTGGATGGCGTGGAAATCCGGATATTTTCCTATTTCCTGCTCGGACTTATAACAATTATAAGTTGGAGCGGCACCAACGTTCCCCAGCTCAGCATAACAAGCGGGTTCGGTCAATACATCCATATTATTATCTTGATTAAGGCCTGACATGGTCGCTACCTGGAGAGAGAGAGAAGAAAACACTTTAGCGTATGCACTTGCAAGATTAGATTGGTTTATTATCTTATCTAATCAGGATGGCTCCCACTGTTTTTATCAAATCTTCCTTCAAACCCTAAAAGGTAAGACTAGCCGAGATTAATTACACCTTACAAGTTCGCCAATTTTTTAGCCAGGTCAGTGTCAGTACTTTGAGGGAGGTTCCCCGTTCTTTCGCACGGACCTAATTAAAATAAACCTCGTTTTCCCATTGGCGTAACTGTTAGTTGTATGTATGCCCTAGAGGCCAGTATTGTACAGATGATGTATATTATATTGGATGCTTGGACATATATAGAGATGACTTTCTTGCTCGATATGATAGTATGCTCTCTGGTTACTCTTTATCTTAACATGTATACTAGTCTTTTTAAACTGTCTTATAGTTATATGTTGGTAAAGCCCTTAGGATGTGTACTTGACTGCCTGGACTATGATGCAGATCATACTAGTGGGGACATGGTAGTCCATAAGTACATCCTTCAAGGTCCCTAGTCGTGGGTGTATCGAGACGGGGCATCGATATACCAGTGTAGACTAGCGTATACGCTTCTCGACCCATGAGATGGGCGATGGATGATCCCATATCCATTGGTGTTTGACATCAGAGATAGTATACGGGTGCTCAGTGGAGACTGGGTACACTGGACGGACTCGCCGAGAACTCCCAGATGGTATTATACCTCACGTCAGATGGCAGTTCTCAGGTGACACTTGTGCAGGTTAGTCTGTAGACCCGAGATCGTCATAGAGTCTTGTGTGATTCCCACTGTGCTTTGATCTCCACCTTACCACGTCCATGAGGGCGTGCAAAACGGTGGTTTTTGGGCACAGTCCCGAGTCACATGGAGGCAATGAGCGATAGGAGGGGTTTCGTCTCTCCCTGTATTGGGGGTTGATGTTGCGCTGTGCTCGATTGGCCGTAACAGGGAAGTCCCTGGTCAGGGCTGATCAGAGATTTGCTGGTAAGTGTTACCAGTAGTTTCTCGACCCGTTATGAGCCTCACATCGGCACGACTTATCGGTTATTGGGGTCTGACGTTTACCACCCCTAGACTTGATATGCGACATATCAGACGAACAGACCGGACTGTACGGTAAGTGTTACTGATTGGATTCACAGGAGTATGAGCGGGCTTGCTCGTCGGTCTTCTGATCGCTCAATACCCGGGTGGCCGTTACGTTTAGCAGACCGCTTGCGGCTTGTGGGTGCTTGATATGATCATCATCTGCTGCCGGCGTATTGACGGGTCTTTAGAGTCCTACACAGAGGTTTCCTGGCTCAAGCGAAACGAAATAGGAGCGCATATGAGATATGTGCGGGACCGAGAATAATGCGTGTATGTGATACCGTATTTCATTCTCGCGATGAATGTTTCGATTGGTTGTATGCGATATAACCTAGTTATCGAATCGAAGATTGATTCGATGAGTCGATACATTGGATACTAGTCGGTTATGTGCGACATGACCGGATCATTGAATCAAGTGTTGATTTAATAATTTACTGTATAATTATATATTTGATATATTACTTTGCATTAACTAGTATTGGTTCATTTTAAAAGGATTTTCTCACTTGATGCACATTGTATATGTGATATATTTTTGTGCACTTGTTTGTATCATGTTTGATGATACTTGCTCACTTGGGTTTGTGTAAAGATTAAACCATGGTTATATGAATGGTTAGGGTTTTGTTTATTTACTTAGTTATTTATTTATTTATTCATTTTGGAAAATATTAGGAATGGTGGCTTATTTTGTTTGTTTGTTGAAGCTTCTTGAAGCTTTGAACAAGTCCACTATTCTTATCTCATGCTTAACCCTAACCATTCCAACTAACCTTAGTTTATTCTCTACACCTAACTAAGGTTAAGATTATGATAAGTATCATATTGTTTTCTATTTTTTAAAAGAGGCTTATCATATTCTTCATCTTCTTCTTCTTCTTCTTCAAGAAAGAAACCTTGCCTTCATCAATGGCAACTTGAGCAAATGAGTGAGAAATCCAATTCTAAAGTGAACCCACCTCCTATTTCTTCATCATCTACCTCTTGCCAAGTAGTATAGGGTGTTTTCTTCACAAGTTTCACAACTTAGTGAAGTTGGAGCTTGATCTTGTGTTGCCTCGACGTAGATCATCTTCGGCATCGAAGCCGACGACTTAGCCCGCCCATTTCTCCGATGAAGCCGATGCAAGAGTCCGAGATTCGAGATGGACAGCGAGGGGACGTCTACGTGGAGCTAAGGAAGTGGAGAACCGGATCTACAAAGGTTGTAGCCTCTTTCTTTTAGTTAAAATGTTAACTAGTTTCACTTTTCGCTTAAACTCTAGTCAACGAATCCGTATTAGGGTTTCTCGGCACTTGTAAAATTTGAAATTGGCATGGTTGATACCTTGTGAGACCTCCTTAGCGTGCCTAGGAACCCTACAGTGGTATCAGAGCCTAGATAGAGCCTTAGGCGAAGTGTAGACGACGTTTGAAACCCGATCGAACCGAAACCCTAATTCTAAAATGCTCTCTGGACTTTTTTCAAAAACTGGGTTTTTTCCAGATTATAAATTCTTAAAAAATTCAGCAGGAAATTCTAAGAATTACGGTGCAAAATTTTCCAAATGATACGTCCATAGAGCGGCGGAACCGCGGCAGAAGCCTGGCTTCTGCGGCGGTTCCGCGGCCATCTGATGACGTCAGCCTTCCAATTTTGCACAGTAATTTGTTATTTGAGATTCTGAGTTTTCTGGGAGTTTTTAATCTGAACTCAAGTGTTGAGTTTTCTGGGGTGTTTTGGAGCTTGGATGATTCAATCAGATTATCAAATTTTGTCTATGTGGTTTTCCGGATATTTTAGAATATGTTAAAAAGTTCGACCGAATGTAAATACCCAATCTTTCCCCTGTCGGGAAATTTCCAATTGTTGGACTTTTCCGTAGTTTAATGACGTTCTAAGTAGTGCAAGTAACGCGATGGTCCCTCTAGAAGACAACAAACCTTAACTCGATTATGTGACCGTCTTGAACTGCCCTTTGAACCTAAGGGTTTGGGGCAGTACGGCGTGCCACATGTGAGGCGTTGGCTTGACCCTTCTACGGCTGGACCATTGGTTTTGAGGTATGAAGTGAATGTCTTTGAACTTATTTCATGTGTTGATCGGTTTCGGGAAAACTTGGGTGTTCGAATGTTCGATCGGAAAGTTTAATATTTTCTATTTATCCGGAATGGGATACAATAATTGGAATTCACAAACAGTTATGAGATAACTGAATGAATGTTATAAATCTAGCGGTTTAGTTTCACTTGATATTGAAAAGAGTTTTCGATAAAGAGACTAAAATGCAGGGTTTATAATTGTTAGGCATGTGATGTCTAAGTATTTCATTTGATTAGGCATGCGATGTCTAAAGAGGTTGCAGATTCCAACTGTTGTAGTTTTACACTTTCTTTTCTGTGACCGTAAGTGTAGTATGTCGATATCGCCGGTTTCGTTTCTATACGTCAACGACAATTGGGGTATGCATTCTTACTTACGTTGATGACATGTGATGTTATGTGTTGCTGGATATGTTATATTGGATCGTCGTGTTCGAATAGCCGCGGGTTTTTATGTGAGATGAGTGTTTTTCATTTTCATTCATGTAAAAACTTGTATGTAATATTCTTTTATTGGGACACTTCCAGGTTGCGGAAGATGTCACCTTTTGTATATTATTTACTTTTCCGCATTAGGATAGACCCAAGGAGGGGAGCACAAGTAACCGGGTTCTAGGGTCCAGTGGGAGACCATCTCGAGGAGTCGAGTCCGGGTCTCCTAACCCTAGAATTGGTAGGGTTGCTTGCCGCTCTCGTAGGGGTCTAGGGGTGTGGGATTGGCTATTCATCACGACTGTGGAATCCGTGTTTTATACTGGCTCGT
This sequence comes from Agapanthus africanus, assembly GCA_030015575.1. Classification (NCBI taxonomy): domain Eukaryota; kingdom Viridiplantae; phylum Streptophyta; class Magnoliopsida; order Asparagales; family Amaryllidaceae; genus Agapanthus; species Agapanthus africanus. Next base: position 193,590,587 of record CM057351.1, read on the forward strand.
ATTAAAAACACGGACGTCCTAGTATATCCAATATTTCATATGATATTTTCTGCTGCGATATCTGTGATGTGATCATTTGATTTGTTCTGATGGATACAGTATATAGTATATATGATGTATTATATATATATAGACGTTACTTATGTTTTGCACCCGCACTAGCCCTGCCCTGCTCCGTCGTTAGTTACCTAACCTAACGGTGCATGAGGGGACATCGAGGCGAATGCGGATGGCATAAGTGTACGTCGTATTTATCTGTGATGTTTAGGTGACTTAAATGATGGGACTTCATTAATGTGATTAATGAAAGAAAAGAAACCTAAGATGTTGTAGAATCAAATTTTAAATAAAACAGGTAGCTACAGTTCTTGCTTTGCACAGCGGTATATGTGATATATCCTGCACCTTATTCGACGAGGAAAGGACCGAGATCCCTTCACCGGGAGTGACTCCTTTAGCAATAACTGGCAGACGCTACACACTCGGTTTGTCTTTTGATTGCTTCTATAGTTTCTGCTTTGCACAGTGATATATATGATATATCCCGCACCTCATTCGACGAGGAAAGGGCCGACGATCCCTTCACCGGGAGTGACCCCTTTAGCAAAACTAGAAAAAGCCTAAAAAACACTCCATTTCAAAATCATTCGATTCTACAACGATATCAAGTTCATTACGTAATAGGTTTTCAGAAAAGCCTGACGTAGCCCTCCGTCATTTCAGATAAGTTACATATAGTATTCGTGCTACATTTGTTGGCTTTCGTCAAGGTGTATTGTGCGGTAGCTATGTGCTGCTTATCTGCTGCATATGATGCGACTGGATTAGGGTAGTCGTACGGCTTTGTTGGCTTTCGTCAAGGGTCGTGCGGGTGGGTTTAATTCAGTCAAGAAATGTACGGGTTGAATTTGACTCGCGGGCTGTGGTTTGTTGGCTTTCGTCAAGGTCATAGCACGCTAGGGGCAAAAGCATTATCGGGAATTTCAAGTGTTGAAATTTGCAATGAGATTGCATACCTTCTATGAGATAGTTGGATCCCGATACCCACTGCGAGTAAGAGTTACTCCTGGGAGAGTTTTGCACATTACAATTAGCCGATCAAGTAGGTGTCTAGAAAGGTGTCAACGGGGTTACGCCTCTGGGAAAACGAGGTTTACTTTAATTAGGTCCGTGCGAAAGCACGGGGAACCTCCCTCAAAGTACCGACACTGGCCTGGCTGAAAGATCGACGAAGTTGTAGGGTGTAATTAATCCTGGCTAGTCTTTCCTTTTAGGGTTTGAAGGAAGATTTGATAAAAACCAGTGGGAGCCATCCTGATTAGATAAGATAATAACTAATCTGATCTTGCACGAGCATACGCTAAAGTGTTTTCTTCTCTCTCTCTCCAGGTAGAGACCATGTTATGCCCTAATAAAGATAATAATATGGAGGTATTGACCGAACCCGCATGTTATACTGTGCTGGGGAACGTTGGTTCCGTTCTTTCTTATAAGAGTTATAGGAATGAACATGACATAGGGGAATACCAGGATTCCCATGCCACCCGAATGAAGAAAGTACATGATGATGCATTTTCATCGGGTGTGTTCGTTACAGAGAACTGTTTCTCCATTTGCTCCACGTCCTGGGTATTAGATACCGGGTCAGGATCCCATATATGTAATCAGTTACATGGGCTCAGGAAAGGTAGAGAACTTGGAGAAGGTGATAAAGACATTAGAGTTGGAAATGGTGCAATTGTTGCAGCTAAGACTGTCGGGGAATATCACCTAGTATTACCGACTGGTAATACATTGGTTCTGAACGAATGCTATTACATGCCGAACCTGATATGCAACATTATATCGGTTTCTTTATTGAGTAAAGAGGGATATAATTTTGTATTACAGGACAATGTTATGAATATTTTCCGTAACCAAAAGTTGGTTGGATCAGGCACATTGTGCAATGGCATTTATGTTCTAAATCAATCAACAGTTCTGAGCATAACAAACACACACAAGAGGAAGAGTTCAGAACTGAACGAATCCTTCTTGTGGCATTGTAGACTTGGTCACATCAATGCGACACGACTGGCTAAGTTGCATAAGAATGGATATTTGAAACCATTCGAATTTTCATCTTATGACACTTGCCAGTCATGTCTCAACGGTAAGATGACCAAAACTCCGTTTACGGGACACGGAGAAAGAGTTACTGAACTCTTGGGACTAATACATAGTGATGCATGCGGTCCCATGTCTATACATGCCAGGGATGGTTCTTCGTACTTCATTACATTCACTGACGATCTCTCAAGATACGGACATGTGTACTTGATAAGACACAAGTCTGAAGCTTTTGAGAAATTTAGAGAATATAAACAAGAAGTAGAGAACCAAACCGGAAAAAGTATTAAAATCCTTCGATCTGATCGAAGAGGTGAATACTTGAGCAATGAATTCCTGGACTTCCTAAAAGAGAATGGGATTCTCTCTCAGCTGACTCCTTCATATACACCACAGCACAATGGTGTATCAGAACGGAGGAACCGCACCCTATTAGATATGGTGCGCTCTATGATGAGCACAGCTGAGTTACCTATTTCCTTCTGGGGGTATGCGCTTGAGACAGCCATACATCTATTGAATATGGTCCCCACCAAATCTGTGCCTACCACTCCATATGAGATATGGAAAGGAAAGAGACCATGTCTTAACTATGTTAAGATATGGGGTTGTCCAGCCTATGTCAAACGACAAAATCCGGACAAACTCGAGGCACGATCTGTTCTATGCAAATTTGTAGGATATCCTAAGAATTCACAAGGGTATATCTTCTACCACCCTGAGGAACAAAGAGTGTTTGTTTCTCGGCATGCCACCTTTTTAGAAAAGGAATTTCTTGAAAAAGAGATTAGTGGTAATGAGGTAGAACTGGAAGAGGTTCCAGCTACAAAAGCTACAACAGAAGATCTGGTGGAACCAGAGGATTCCGTAGTTCCCAATGAACCCCAGCCACTCCGCCGATCTAGTAGGGTTCCTCACCCACATGAGAGATACTACGGTTTTCTCATGGATGGTGGGAGCGGGGATTGCATCATGGAGGATGATGACCCAACTAGCTTCGAGCAGGCCATCACGAGTAGGGACTCAGTGAAATGGCTGGATGCTATGCGGTCCGAGATGGAATCCATGTACACCAACAAAGTATGGAATTTAGAAGTTGCTCCTGAAGGGGTAAAACCCATTGGGAGCAAGTGGATCTTCAAGAAAAAACTTGGTGTAGATGGGAAAGTGGAGACTTTCAAAGCTAGACTTGTTGCAAAAGGTTTTCGTCAAAGACCAGGTGTGGACTATGACGAAAACTTTTCTCCAGTGGCTATGCTTAAATCCATCCGGATCATGCTTGCCATCGCTGCATATCATGATTACGAAATCTGGCAAATGGATGTTAAGACCGCCTTTCTAAATGGTGATTTAGAAGAGTGCGTGTACATGACTCAGCCAGAGGGCTTCGTAGACAGTGGGAGCAGCGGGAAGGTATGCAAGCTGCTTAAATCCATTTATGGATTAAAGCAAGCATCGCGGAGTTGGAACATCTGCTTTGACGTCGTTATCAAAGAGTTTGATTTCGTCAAAAACCCAGATGAACCTTGTATTTACAAGAAGGTGGCAGAGAGTAAGGTTGTCTTCCTCGTATTGTACGTGGACGACATACTCTTGATAGGAAATGATATTCCTATGCTGCAATCGGTCAAGCTCTTCTTATCATAAAGATTCTCAATGAAAGATCTTGGTGATGCCTCCTGCATATTGGGAATTAGGATCTATAGAGATAGATCCAAACGGATATTAGGATTGTCCCAATCCAGGTACATTGACACCATACTAAAGAGGTTTAGTATGGAAGAATCCAAGCGTGGGAACTTGCCCACGAACTCTAGAGTCAGTCTTTCCAAAGAGATGTCTCCCAAGACTGTTTTGGAGAGAGCTCGCATGCAAGGGATACCCTAAGCTTCGGCTGTAGGCTCTATCATGTACGCGATGCTATGTACCAGACCCGATGTTGCATACTCACTAAGTGTAGTGAGCAGGTATCAAGCTGATCCTGGAGAGAGTCACTGGACAGCTGTGAAGAGCATTCTCAAGTACTTGCGAAGGACTAAAGAGATGCTCTTGGTGTATGGTAACGGAGAACTCCAAGTGGAGTCCTTTACCGATTCAAGCTTCCAGAGTGATAAGGACGACTCTAAGTCGCAGTCGGGATTTGTCTTTACCCTTTACGGAGGGGCGGTTAGCTGGAAGAGTTCCAAGCAGGAAACCGTGGCAGACTCGACGATGGAGGCTGAATACATCGCTGCCAACGATGCTGCCAAAGAGGCTGTCTGGATCAAGAAGTTCATTACTGAACTTGGAGTGGTTCCATCCATTGAGCATCCAATACCTTTGTATTGCGATAACAATGGAGCGGTGGCTTTGGCCAAGGAACCCAGGTCCCATCAGCGATCCAGGCATATTCTGAGGCGGTATCACCTGACCCGGGAGATAGTTGATCGCCGGGAGATCGAGGTCAGGAGGGTTGACACGAAGAACAACACGGCGGATCCACTCACGAAGGCCATTCCCCAGATACAGTTTGAGAGACTCTTCGGGATGCTCGGTATGCGATACTACAGCAGCTGGCCCTAGTGCAAGTGGGAGATTGTTAGTTGTATGTATGCCCTAGAGGCCAGTATTGTACAGATGATGTATATTATATTGGATGCTTGGACATATATAGAGATGACTTTCTTGCTCGATATGATAGTATGCTATCTGGTTACTCTTTATCTTAACATGTATACTAGTCTTTTTAAACTGTCTTATAGTTATATGTTGGTAAAGCCCTTAGGATGTGTACTTGACTGCCTGGACTATGATGCAGATCATACTAGTGGGGACATGGTAGTCTATAAGTACATCCTTCAAGGTCCCTAGTCGTGGGTGTATCGAGACGGGGCATCGATATACCAGTGTAGACTAGCGTATACGCTTCTCGACCCATGAGATGGGCGATGGATGATCCCATATCCATTGGTGTTTGACATCAGAGATAGTATACGGGTGCTCAGTGGAGACTGGGTACACTGGACGGACTCGCCGAGAACTCCCAGATGGTATTATACCTCACGTCAGATGGCAGTTCTCAGGTGACACTTGTGCAGGTTAGTCTGTAGACCCGAGATCGTCATAGAGTCTTGTGTGATTCCCACTGTGCTTTGATCTCCACCTTACCACGTCCATGAGGGCATGCAAAACGGTGGTTTTTGGGCACAGTCCCGAGTCACATGGAGGCAATGAGCGATAGGAGGGGTTTCGTCTCTCCCGGTATTGGGGGTTGATGTTGCGCTGTGCTCGATTGGCCGTAACAGGGAAGTCCCTGGCCAGGGCTGATCAATGATTTGCTGGTAAGTGTTACCAGTAGTTTCTCGACCCGTTATGAGCCTCACATCGGCATGACTTATCGGTTATTGGGGTCTGACGTTTACCACCCCTAGACTTGATATGCGACATATCAGACGAACAGACCGGACTGTACGGTAAGTGTTACTGATTGGATTCACAGGAGTATGAGCGGGCTTGCTCGTCGGTCTTCTGATCGCTCAATACCCGGGTGGCCGTTACGTTTAGCAGACCGCTTGCGGCTTGTGGGTGCTTGATATGATCATCATCTGCTGCCGGCGTATTGACGGGTCTTTAGAGTCCTACACAGAGGTTTCCTGGCTCAAGCGAAACGAAATAGGAGCGCATATGAGATATGTGCGGGACCGAGAATAATGCGTGTATGTGATACCGTATTTCATTCTCGCGATGAATGTTTCGATTGGTTGTATGCGATATAACCTAGTTATCGAATCGAAGATTGATTCGATGAGTCGATACATTGGATACTAGTCGGTTATGTGCGACATGACCGGATCATTGAATCAAGTGTTGATTTAATGATTTAATGTATAATTATATATTTGATATATTACTTTGCATTAACTAGTATTGGTTCATTTTAAAAGGATTTTCTCACTTGATGCACATTGTATATGTGATATATTTTTGTGCACTTGTTTGTATCATGTTTGATGATACTTGCTCACTTGGGTTTGTGTAAAGATTAAACCATGGTTATATGAATGGTTAGGGTTTTGTTTATTTACTTAGTTATTTATTTATTTATTCATTTTGGAAAATATTAGGAATGGTGGCTTATTTTGTTTGTTTGTTGAAGCTTCTTGAAGCTTTGAACAAGTCCACCATTCTTATCTCATGCTTAACCCTAACCATTCCAACTAACCTTAGTTTATTCTCTACACCTAACTAAGGTTAAGATTATGATAAGTATCATATTGTTTTCTATTTTTTAAAAGAGGCTTATCATATTCTTCATCTTCTTCTTCTTCTTCTTCAAGAAAGAAACCTTGCCTTCATCAATGGCAACTTGAGCAAATGAGTGAGAAATCCAATTCTAAAGTGAACCCACCTCCTATTTCTTCATCATCTACCGCTTGCCAAGTAGTATAGGGTGTTTTCTTCACAAGTTTCACAACTTAGTGAAGTTGGAGCTTGATCTTTTGTTGCCTCGACGTAGATCATCTTCGGCATCGAAGCCGACGACTTAGCCCGCCCATTTCTCCGATGAAGCCGATGCAAGAGTCCGAGATTCGAGATGGACAGCGAGGGGACGTCTACGTGGAGCTAAGGAAGTGGAGAACCGGATCTACAAAGGTTGTAGCCTCTTTCTTTTAGTTAAAATGTTAACTAGTTTCACTTTTCGCCTAAACTCTAGTCAACGAATCCGTATTAGGGTTTCTCGGCACTTGTAAAATTTGAAATTGGCATGGTTGATGCCTTGTGAGACCTCCTTAGCGTGCCTAGGAACCCTAGAGTAACCCCGTTAACACCTTTCTAGACACCTACTTGATCGGCTAATTGTCCTGTGTAAAATTCTCCCAGGAGTAACTCTTGTTAGTTATATATATGCCCTAGAGGCCATTGTTGTACATATGATGTATATTATAGTGGATGCTTGTATATATATAGAGATGACTTTCTTGCTCGACATGATAGTATGCTATTTGGTTTCACTTTGTCTTAACATGTTGACTTGTATTGGTTTACTGTCTTGCTCTCACATGTTGATAAAGCCCTTATGATATGTACTCGACTACTAGGACTATGATGCAGATCATACTAGTGGGGCCAGGGTAGTCCAAGAGTACATCCTATAACTGTTCCTAATCGAGGGAGTATCGAGACATGGCATCGATACTCCAGAGTAGACTAGCGTATACGCATCTTGACCCATATGATGGGCGATGGATGATCCCATATCCATCGGTGTTTGACATCAAAGATGGTGTACGGGTGATCAGTGAAGACTGGGTACACTGAACGGAATCGCCGAGAACTCCTAGATGGTATTATACCTATCGTCAGATAGCAGTTGTCAGGTGACACCGGTACAGGTTAGTCTGTAGACCAGAGATCGTCATAGAGTCTTGTGTGATTCCCACTGTGCTTTGATTTCCACATTACCACGTTCACAAGAACGTGAAAAACGGTGGTTTTTGGGTACAGTCCCGAATCACATGGAGGCAATGATCGATAGGAGGGGTTTCGTCTGTCCCGGTATTGGGACTTAATGTTGCGCTGTGTTCGATTGGCTATAACTGGAAGTCCCTGGACATGGCCGATATGGAGATCTACTGGTAAGTGTTATCAGTAGTTTCTCGACCCGTTATGAGCCTTACATCGACACGACTTATCGGTTACTGGGGTCTGACGTTTACCACCCCTAGACTGGATATGCGACATATCAGACGAAGAGACCGGATTGTACGGGAGTGTTACCGATTGGATTTACAGGCTTGCTTGTTGATCTTCTGATTGCTCAATACCTGGGTGGCTGTTACATTTAGCTGACCGCTTGCAGCTTGTGGGTGTTTGATATGATCATCACCTACTGCCGACGTATTGACGATTCTTTAGAGTCCTACACAGAGGTTTCCTGGCTCAGGAAAAACGGAGTAGGTGCACATATGTGATGTGTACGGGACCGAGAATAATACATGTATGTGATACCGTATTCGATTCTCACGATATGTGATATCGGCCGGGTATATGTGATATAGCCGGGTCATCGGATCAATTGTTGATTCGATGAACTGATATAGATTATATCAGTCAGTTATTTGAAAAATAGCCGGATTATCGGATCAAGTGTTAATTCGATAATTTAATGTATAATTATATATTTGATATATTACATTACATTAACTAATATAAGCTCACTTAAAGATTCTTTTTCTCACTTGATGATACATTGATATATATGTGATATATGTTAATTGTATTATTTTCTTTTATTACCAAATATTGTATATGTGATATATAATATTGTAACATGTTAGGGTTACAAATGCAACTAGGGTTAAAACCATGATAGGGTTTAAACTTGGGTTAACATTTTCTTTTTGGTTAATTCTTTTTGGATGGATAATGTTTTGGATGAGCTTTAAGGAAGCTTCATGATCCTTTGACAAAGTCCACCCTCTTTGTTTTATCCTTGATATTTGTTAACCTAACTTTAACCCTAGCCTATGGTTTATTCTCTACATGAGTTAGCCATGACACATACTTAACCTTGGTTTCAATTCTAACTTCAACAATAATTCATTCATCACTTGTAATTCTTCTTCTTCTTCTTGAAAAAAAAGGCTTGCTTGATTTTTGCAAGTGATGATTGTTTGTGAGAAATAGAAAACAAAAGAGAGCAAAATTCCTACTTCATCATCCTCATCTATTCTAGACACTTAGATTAGGGTGTTCACTTCACTAATACCTCATTAGAAAAGTGTGAGCTTGGGTTAGTGTTTCTTCAAGGTAGATCATCTTAGAAAGTGAAGACTTCAAGCAAGATGCCTCATTCACCTCATGGAGCCTCTTTAGAGTCCGGGTTCTTGATGATCGCAATGAAGGGACCTCAACTCGGAGCTTATGAAGCGAAGGAATGGACTACAAAGGTTGTAATTCCTAACTCCTAGAAGTAAAGTTGTTTACTTTGATGTTTTGGTTTGATTCTCTAGTTAAGATCCTAGGTTTAGGGTTATCTTTAATGGCAAAATTTTAACTTGGCATGGATGATGCCACCCAAAACCTTGCTGCCGTTGTAGGTAACCCAACAACTCTTACTTCCAGTGGGTATCGGGATCCAACTATCTCATAGAAGGTATGCAATCTCATTGCAAATTTCAACACTGGAAATTCCCGATAATACTTTTTACCCCTAACGTCCTATGACCTTGACAAAAGCCAACAAACCATAGTGCGCTAGTCAAGTTCAACCCATACATTACATGATTGAATTAAACCCACCCGTACGACCCTTGACGAAAGCCAACAAAGTCGTACGACTACCCTAATCCAATCGCATCATATGCAGCAGATAAGAAGTAAGTAGCTACCGCACACTACGCCTTGACGAAAGCCAACAAACATAACACGAATACTAAATACTACTTATCTGAAATGTCGGAGGGCTACGACAGGTTTTTTAAGAAAACCTTTTGGCATAATGAACTTGATATCGTTATAGAAACAAGTGATTTTTGAAAAAGGAGTGTTTTTGAGGATTTTTACTAGTCTTGCTAAAGAGATTACTCCCGGTGAAGGGATCTCAGCTCTTTCCTTACCGAATAAGGTGCAAGATATTTCACAAATACCGCTATGCAAAGCAAGAACTAAAAGAAGCGGTCAAAAGACAAAACCGAGTGGGTTGTAGTATCTGCTTGTTTCGCTAAAGAGGTCACTCCTGGTGAAGGGATCTCGGCTCTTTCCTCATCGAATGAGGTGCGGGATATTCTACAAGGAATACCGCTATGCAAAGCAAAAACTAGAGCTACCCTTTTTGAAAATATAATTCTACAACATCTTTTAGATTCCTTTTTCTTTTTCATTAATCTCATTAATGAAGTCCCATCATTTATGCTTCCTAAGCATCACAGAAGTAATGAAAATACAACGTACGCTTATGCCATCCGCATTCGCCATAGTGTCCCGTTATGCACCGTTAGGTTACTTAACTAACGACATAGCGGGGCAGGACTAGCGCGGGTGCAAAACATAAGCAACATTTATTATATATCATATATACAATAATAAAGCATTCGTCTCACGCATATAAAGTGATCACATCACAGAATATCAGCAGCAGAAGATAACATATGAAATATTGGATATACTAGGAATTCCGTGTTTTAAATTAAGCCAGTATAAAACACGGATTCCACAGTCGCGATGAATAGCCAAACCCACATCCCTAGACCCCTACGAGTGCGGAAAGCAACCTTACCAATTCTAGAGTTAGGAGACCCGGACTCGACTCCTCGAGATGGTCTCCCACTGAACCCTAGAACCCAGTTACTTGTGCTCCCCACCTTGGGTCTATCCTATTGTGGAAAAGTAAATAATATACAACAATGGTTACATCATCCTTAACCCGGAAGTTCCCCAATAAAAGAATATTACATACATTGATTTGTACATGAATGAAAATAAAAACTCTTATCTCACATAAAACCCCCGGCTATTCAAAACACGACGATCCAATATAACATATCACAGCAACACATAACATCTCATGTCATCAACGTAAGTAAATATGCGTATCACAACTGTCGTTGACATATAGCAACGAAAACGGTGATACATCACATATTACACTTACGGTCGCAGAAAAGAAAATGTCAAACTACAACATTTGGAATCCACAATTACCTTAGACATCATAAACCCGAAATATCACATACTTCGGATTTCATGCTTAACAATATGAATTCCAAATATTGTATCACAATCCATAAACAGTTAGACGATATTAAATATTCCGATCGAATCAACAAACACCCAAAATTTCCCAAAAAGCTCAACACATGAGCGCGGTTTAAAAATACTCAGAACATGCCACAATGCCTATGGACCAACCGTAGAAGGGTCAACCCTTGCCTCACCTATGGCGCCGCGGAACTACCGCAAACCCAATGGTTTGGCGGCGGTTCTTACGGTCATATAATCGAGTTAGGGTTTTGTTCTTCTAGAGGGTCCATCACATCACTTGCATGATATTTGAATGTTCTTTAACTTGGAAAAATCCAACTCTTGGAAAATTTCCAGCGAGGGTTAAAGTGGGTATTTGATATCCGTTCGAACTTTTTAACGCTGTCTAAACTACCCGAAATATAGTTAGAATTACGACTACGAAACACTCCGAATTTTCTTTAAAGAAAGATAACATCTCATGCACTTTCAGCAAAAACAATTACACTTGAAACACTAAAACCCAGAGACCAGAACACCAGACAAATACGAAGCCCAGAAACAATAAACAGGCCAGCCAGCTCGGTTTTTCAGGGCATGCGCTCGGGTCAAATCCGCCCAATTGAGTTCGTATTTGTTCAGTGTTCATGTTACATCTCATATAACATTCTCCAGTTGCTAAAATTTTTTTCGACGACTTAAAAATATTGACAGAATCTAGGTTTTAGTTTCGAGTGTTTTGGAGTTGTTTCGGTTTTGTAATTCTACAAACATCGTCTAAATTTCTAGCTTAGCTCTGATACCACTGTAGGGTTTCTTAGCACGATAGCAAGGTTTCGGGAGGCATCGTCCATGCCATTTTCAAAATTTTTCCATGCTAAACAATCCTAACCTAGAATCTTAACTAGAGATTTAGACAATACAAAGTGTAAACTACTTTACAACTAAGTGAACAAGGAATACAACCTTTGTAGACCGGTCCTTCACTTCAATAGCTCCGTTTATTAGTCCCCTTGCTCTAAGTAGTGATCTTCCGGACTCTAGAACGGCTCCACAAGATGAAAGGAACGAGCTTGCACGAAGTCTTCGAGGCCGAAGATGATCTACGTCGAGGAGACACTAACCCAAGCAACCTCTTCACTAATGTGGGATTAGTGAAGCTAACACCCTAAACTAAATGGCTAATCTAGTAGAGGATGATGAAGTAGGATTTTTGCTCACTTTAGAATTAATATTCTCACTAATTTTATTCTCCTCTCAAAAACCTAGAGAGCTCTCTCATGAGCTTGAAGAAGATGAAGCAAATAATAGATGAGAGAGTGAATGGAAACCATGGGTGAGAAATATCTCATATAACTCATGTAGAGACTTAACCATGAGTTTAGATAATGGTTGGGTTAATAAATATCTTAAGTAAAACAAAATTAGTGGACTAAGTCAATGCATCTACAAGCTTCCACAAGCTTCATACCATGTGACCAATATCCATCTAATTTGGATTTACTTTAAATAAATAAACCTCATATTATCATGAGTATGGTGTGAGTCTCATACACCCATGTAGCATGTGGCATCAAGCATGACACAAAAAGAAATACAATTAATATATATCACATATATATTAAATGCATAAGTGAGCAAAGAAATGCTTAAGCGGGCTAATATTAGTTAATGTAAATTAATATATCAAATATATAATTATACATAAAATCATTAAATCAACACTTGATTTAATAATCCGGTTATATCTTATATGACCAACTAATATTATTTGTATCAACTTATCGAATCAACACTTGATTTGATAACCCGGCTATATCTCATATAACCGACCGATATCAATAAATCGCGAGAATAGAATACGGTATCACATACTTGTATTAATCTCGGTCCCGCATATATCATATATGTGCTCCTACTTCATTTTGCCTGAGCCAGTAAAACCTCTGTGCCGGACTCTAAAGACTCGTCAATATGCTGGCAGTAGGTGATGATCATATCAGGCACCCACAAGTCGTCAGCGGTACTAGCTGGATGTAACGGCTATCCGGGTATTGAACGATCAGAAAATCAACAAGCAAGCCTGATCTTACTCCTAAAAAGCCTGTCAGTAACACTACCGTACAGTCCGGTCTTTTCGTCTGATATGTCGCATATCCAGTCTAGGGGTGGTAAACGTCATACCCCAGTAACCGATAAGTCGTGCCGATGTGAGGCTTATAACGGGCCGAGAAACTACTGATAACACTTATCAGTAAATCTCCGTATCATCCCTGGCCAGGGACTTCCTGTTATGGCCAATCGAGCACAGCGCATCATCAACCCCCAATACCGGGAGAGACGAATCCCCTCCTATCGTTCATTGCCTCTATGTGATTCGGGACTGTACCCAAAAGCCACCGTTTTGCACATTCTCTTGAACGTGGTAAGGTGGAAATCAAAGCACAGTGGGAATCACGCAAGACTCTATGACGATCTCAGGTCTACAAACTAACCTGTACCAGTGTCACCAAAGAACTGCTATCTGACGATAGGTATAATACCAGCTAGGAGTTCTCGGCGAGTCCGTTCAGTGTACCCAGTCTCCACTGAGCACCCATATACCATCTTTGATGTCAAACACCAATGGATGTGGGATCATCCATCACCCATCATATGGGTCAAGATGCGTATACGCTAGTCTACTCTGGAATATCGATGCCATGTCTCGATACACCCTCGACTAGGAACAATTATAGGGTATACTTGTGGACTACCCTTGGCCCCACTAGTATGATCTCCATCATAGTCCTGGTAGTCAAGTACACATCTTAAGGGCCTTATCAACATGTGAGAGCAAGACAACATCACTTATACAAGTCAACATGTTAAGACAAAGAGCAACCATATAGCATACTATCATGTCGAGCAAGAAAGTCCTCTCTATATATATCCAAGCATCCACTATAATATACATCACATGTACAATAATGGCCTATAGGGCATAGATGTAACTAACAGTTTGTATATTAATTAATGGATGCTTTGGATATATACGGATATAGTAACAGTCTTACTCGAAATGGTAGTATGCTAACTGGTTTGTTTCTACCTCAATATGTGCATGTGTTTCTTTTAGCATATCGTTTATATATATTGGTAGAGCCCATAGGATCTTTGCTTGATTACCAGCGTTGTGATGGCAGTCACACTAGTGGGGGCTGGGTATTCTATAAGTACATCCTATACAGGTCCCTAGTCGTAGGATTATCGAGACGGGGCATCGATACTCCTGAGTAAACTAGTGTATACGTTTCTCATCCCAACAGGGGAGATGGTCTGTCCCACAGCCATTAGTACGTCGTACTGGAGATAGTATGCAGGTGCTCATTAGGTTATGAGTACACTGGACAGGACTCGTCGGGAACTGCTGGTGGGTATCATACCTATCGTTGGGTAGCAGTTCCCAGGTGACATGAGTACAGCTTAGTCCGTCGACTTGACACTTATACTTCGCATCGAGTGTGTTCCCACTGTACTTTGATTACTACCCTACCACGGCTCAAAGGAGTCGTGCAAACAGGTAGTAGTTGGGTGCAGTCCCGAAGCACTTGGAGGCAGTGGCGGTTAGATAGGATTCGACTATCTCGGTATTGGGGGTTGATATCGCGCTGTGTTTGGAGAGCCATTACACAAAGTCCCTGGCCAGGGCAAGCGAGATTTACTGGTAGGTATTCCAGTAGTTTCTCAGTGTAACGCCTTAGATTTCGATTAGTGTTAGTTTAGACGGTAATGCGAGTTTTTGGTAAAAATTTTACCAATTTGGGTTCCTCATATTTTATAACATTTAATTAATAATTTTTTATTATTTGTTATGGCATGCACACACTTGTGCATGTTTATGTGAGGGTGTGTTTGTGTAATCTAGATTAGTGACCATGACAACTTAACCCTAATCCTAATCCTTTGCTTTAACCTAATCCCTGCCTTAACCTAAACCTCTTGATATTTGTTGTGAGGGAGAGAGATATTTACTTTGGCTTTTGTTTTGGGGAGAGGTGGCATGGTGAGTAGTGTGTATGCATTAATGAGGAGTTAATGCTAGGTGCACTCACCTCTCTCTTTCTCTTTATCTTTTCCTTCTCTCATTCTCTCACACTTATTCCCTTCTCATTTTCTTCATCCCTCTCTCATCTAAACTGAACACTTCACCAATTCTTCACAAAACCATCACAAAACCTTCACAATCTCACTAAAATAACATCTTTGGACTAGTTTTGCCTCTTGGATGCCTTGGATCTTGGAAAGTTAGGATCTTTGATCTTGTGGGAGTAGGTAATGATCTCTATCTGTTCTTTATGTTGTTATTGTGTTGTGTAGACTTTTAGTTTTAGTTTTGATCGTTTAAAGTTAAGTTTCGTGGAAATATCGTGTTTTCTTGTGTCGATTTGTGATATCTGTGATCTGCTGTGACCTCGATAGTATACTAGAAAACCAAACAATGTAGTTGTGTTGTACCCGAGACTATAAGACATCACCTGGAGAACGAACCCCTTTGCTCGGATCTCGGCCGGCGACGAGAAGGAAAATTCCGGCGACGTCGGATTTTTGAGGGAGTTAGGGTGTGGGTTTTTGTGGGTAGCTGTCTGCTTTGGTTTTTGTGTTTTTGGTCTTGCTGGATTTTTGGGTTTTCTCTGTATGCAAAATCTAGGAACACATAGCTAGTTTCTTGTGTTACGATTACGCGCGATACGTTATACGACACGGTTCGTGCACTTTGTGTGGTTTTGCTCTTGGGTTGGTTTCGTAGTGTCGCTACGCACGTTAGCCACAATACGAACACTTGAGAGTATGTTTTGAGTTGATACGTCGGTCAAACGTAGTTTGTACGTGTTTTGGGTCTATTGCTAATATATACTTGTTATATTGTTTTATGTTTTAGGTTCGCAGGTGGGGACTTCGGACGTTGCGAAGAAGAAGATGCAGGTGTAGGCTTTACTTAGCCAGGAGCGTTGGTGAGTAGATTTAACATCTACAGGGGAATTGTCCGCATGGAGTTATGCGTCTGGGCTAGATCAAATGACATGACTATTAGTTAGCAGTATAAGGATATTGATTGTGCATGTATACCTTTGTTGCTTATCTCATTTCCTTGTGTATGGACTTAGTATTAATGAGACACAACACCATTATTGACGGTTCATGTTTCACGAGCACTAATTGTATGCTACATACACACCGTCAATAATTGCCATGACACGCACAACACCTATACATATGTGATATTGTATTGTTTATGGACATTGAGACATTGATCCTTATTTTTCCTTCGTGCATATGACATATAGCATACATGTATACCTACATGATTACACATATGCCTTGACATGCTTACATGCTAGTTACCCATATACCTATATGGTATTGTACCATTATTGATAGGTATATACACATATGAGACATAGCTACATGTACATCTTGCATACATACTTACACTTATACCTGGAGGGTATATTACATCATTACTGATAGGTAGATACATATACCTTGCTATACCTACATATTTACACATATATATGGCTATAGCTACATGTTCACCTTTATTTGATGTTATATAGACTTGGAGAAATTAGGAACCACATGATATATATATATATATTAACTTGTTGTAGTTAAATAGCGGCTTTTCCTTTATATGCTCACATTACAGTTTTATGTTGCATATATTATATTCATGGATTTTCGCATTGAGATATGGATTTTTCATGATGTTTTCTGGATTTGTGGACCGTGGTAGTTCATGAAATTATGCATTATTTGAAAAACCCGGTTTCTCTTGATATGATATTTCAGCAGCCACCATGAGTTTTATCAGTTCTGATATATATACCCCATGCAAAGAGGAGTCGTGGGCCGTGTGAGGGTACATGGTGGGGCCCGGTACGGTTTCCCTGGCAAGAAGATCGACGGTACATGCCGATTGAGCCTGGAAGGTGGGCAAGTACCTACCGGTGACAGTACCTATCACTCGGCGGTTATCGTGGGGATACTGACAGGAGTCATGTACATATGGATACGTCGAAAGGTGAGGGTCAGAGATAGGTACTCGAGTTTTCGGGATAGCATATGATACGTACCTATCAGGGGGCCAGTCATGGTGACAGCACCTGATAGATCAGTATTTATGTGTCGATGCTTGACACTTGGTTTCATGATATTTTTACTCCTAAGTATATAATGGGACGCTGTTATATATGTATACATATCTAATTTATATACGTCATCATAATAATCTTGCAAATATACTTGTTCAGGATATAAGAGATTCACTTGATATTGGTTACATGATTTATGAGATTCACTTGATATTGGATACAAGATATATGCGATTTACTTGATATTGTACATTCATGATATATGATATTTACTTGATATTGTACATTCAGGATATATGAGACTTACATGATATGAGAGCAAATTTGGGGGCGGATTTGAGAAAATTGGGATTTGGATTGTCTTGATGTACTTTGGTCCTATCACAAGGTCAGGATTCCGTGAGGATGACATGTTTTATCCCATACTCCGCATTTATTGTTTATGCACTGTTTCATATATTAGTAGTACCTGATAGAGTACCTTCCATGACTGTTGCATTTACATACTGTTATTTTATATGCATTGCTTCATGTATTAGTTGTACCTGATAGAGTACCTTTCATGACTGTTGCATATACATATTGTCAAATTATTGCTTCATGTATTAGTTGTACCTACTAGAGTACCTTTCATGACTATTGCGTGTATATGACCATTTATTTCTATTAGTTTGCATATGTTAGATTCACGCTGTACGTGCATACTTACGATTACCTGCATATGTTATTTACTATTCACGAGTTGGCAACTCACCCCCATTGTGCCACAGTGTTTTGCAGGTTGTTCCTTAGAGTAGTCGAGGCAGGCTTTCATTTTCATTTTCGTATCATCTTTTGAAGCGGATACCGTTTCGGCTGACTGTGTGCAGTTTTTCTTAGGTGGGTTTTACGGTTATCCGATATTGCTTATTGTATATTCATTGTATCCATGTACTCTCCATCTATCACTATCATGTATGACTTAGAAACTTGATGTGAAGACGATATGGTATATTATTTTGTGACTTGGAGGTCTTTTATTGTCACGACCCGAAATATTAGCTCGTGACCAGCACTTGAATCACGCGACGTCTAAAGGCGTAATGGAATTCAAGTAAGCTGAAACCCAGAAATCTAAACCTTTTTAAGAAAATAAAGGAGGTGAGTTTTTGAAATAAAGGTATATGAAATCAAGTTTTCTTAATGCAAAGAAAGGAACATGAATGATGCATGTGAAATTTGCTAATTTGAAAACATGTTTCGTCTTTTAAAATTTTGGCAGCACCTCCTCTGTATTTTTTGATCCAAAACCACAATACATAATAATGATAATGGCATCCCTATGCGGGAGCTAGCTCTTCGCCAAACGGCGGATCACAACCACACAAGGCAATATAAATAAGTATACGATGCCCAACGACGAAGATCACCACAAAAGAATAAAAGAAAAGCAAGACATATAAATCACAAGTAGCGGAAAACCCTTCGCTCTAAGTCTCGCAATCACAAGTCTCACTAAGTCTCATCACTTATACAATTTACAACTTTTGATTGATGGAGTTAACTAGATACAATATGAAATATAGATACAAGAGTGGGAATGATATAAATATCCCACCTACCCATTCAAAACACCCGAATGCAACTGTGTGCCAGCGAAGCCGCTACTGATCCAAGCGGTCAACCTGCAATAACAGTGGCACAACGGGGGTGAGTTGCCAACTCGTGAGTAGAAAAAATATCAACAGATAGAAATCGAATAAACAACGACTCCTAGGTCGACTATATCATAAAGGTAATACTATGATATCTAGGGTGATCGGGTCTGTATATGTGCCAACAAGGTAGTCAATACCTATGTGCATATGGATAACATCCAACAGTAATAACCAATGCATGTATATGGATCTCGTCCAACCATAATCAAGATATGTATGCATGTGGATCTCGTCCACCCAAAATCAATGTCTGCATGCACATAAATATCATAAAGGGTGTGCATGAAAGTATGAGGATATATATATATATATATATATATATCAGCGGTGTCCCTCCTGACACATCAAAATCATGGAACCTGAGTGCCTATCATCGACACTCGAAAACATCATGAAAACCGTGCCCAGCATCGGCACATAAATCCTCATATATCGGGCTTTGTCAGTCCGGATCGGCCTACGGGCTCCATCTGCGGAATCGGCCCTCGGCCCCGGCAGTACGGGTCTTCCGTATCCATCTATCGACTCTGGTCAGTATCCTCCGGATAACCGCCAGGTCCAACCAATCACTGGTAGGTAGTGGTACCTCTGCCAGGCTCACCGTCTAGCTACACAGCAGATCCGTTCTCGCCCCGGGGTACCATACCGAGTCCACCATGTACACGCAATCGGCCTCATCCAGCTCCTCAATTCGGGTTCACAAGTCACACGTCTCAGAACCGAGAAAATGCATGATGGACGCACTGAAATATCATATCAAGAGAAACCGGGTTTTTAAATCAGTACATGCTTTCTTTGAAATAGCCACGGTTTTCAAATCCAGAAATCTCATGAAAATAGCATATCTCAATGCGTAAAATCATAAAGCATGATGTATGCGACATGTGATGGAAATGTAAGCATAACAGTATATCATGATGCAGCAATCCTACTGTGTAGTGACATGGCAATTATCGATGATGAAGTGTGTGAGCCAGCAAATCTGTGTGCGTGTAACATACACATCATCGATAATAGTGCAAGTGTACTAGCACAAGTATAAGCAATGCGATGGGAATAATATGAATGCAGCATAAGGTAAATCATATGCAATGCCGACGGGTATACGTATCTAATATGACCGAGTCGGGGAATATATCAACCGGCATCTAGCCTCACAACCTCGCGTACGGTATAATCCATCGTACAACAACATCTGGTCAAGGGTAAGGATCAATCATCAAATCAACTCGTCACGCACGGAAAATCATCGTACGACGGCATTAAGCTAATAGGGATCCTATCATCCTATAAGACACGTGAGGGTATGGCCTAATATCACGTACGGCCTATCATCCATGATTCACAACATTCTATATATGTAAATATATTTATGTACCTATGTCCTAGGTCACATCCGCAATAATCTCATATCAGGGGACCGGCAGGGTACAAATCATCTCGATCGACTCGCATCCGTATACCAACATATCATCAGGTCAACATATCCGTCTTAATCTTTTAATCGCATTTATAACTCACATCAAATCGAATCTACATAAACATTCTAATCTAACATACACACCCGAACCATTCAATCCGATTTTTAAAGAAGTGAATCTTAGTTTTGCAAATAGGGGTTACGGTGTCTTTAAGAAAAAGATATCATTTGGAAATCCGTAACATCCCTCAAGATATATATTTAAAAGATACTTACGACTCCTTGTTTTAGGAAAAGGTATGGTTCGGATGACGCATCTACATCGACTATCTAGTCCTACAGTACCCTAAACGGCAATACCGGCAAACGTCGTCCTCGAATCCCGTCATCACATAATAGCCTTATTATCTCATTTCTAACTATCCTTAGTTTCAATATAGTATCACTAACTATTCTTTAATATAACCCTAGTTTCCTAATCTAGGTTTCCTAACCATATTCTATAATCAGTTTTCCATCAATACTCTGCGGGGGTGCTATACGCCATCCACTCGACTTCCCCCGTGGATATAGATCCACTCACCTGGTCTTCGCTCGCCGAAATCGATGACGCCGCGCTCTTTTGCCTTGGAATCCATACGAGGGTACCTATAGTAATAAACAATCACAATACGTATTAAAATTAAGGCGGAAAACCAAAACGACACACGTTTCGCTCATAGGTCAAAACCTATAGCTTTGCGTGCAAAACACGACCAAAGAACCCTTGTTGTTGATGTACGAACATCCAACAACCAAATACAAATCCAAATGTCAAGAAATCGCATTTCAAAATACGGAAAACATAGCCTAAAACACACCAAAATGCTCCCAGATTTTCCCCAGGTGACAATTAGCCAAAACTGCATATAGGAGGGGTCTAATTTAGTGCAAAAGGAGCCATGGACCAAATCTGGGACCCTATTTCCCTGCTCTGGCTGCAAATTGCGGCCAAAATGAATATATCTGCGGCATGGGGTTGGATTTAGGGGCTCGGGTCTCTGCGGTAGCTTCCTAGGTGCCTGCATATCTCACTGTCAATGCAAAATAATTTTAGGAGTCTCGGGGTGATAGCAGATCCCATATAACCTTCACAGATTCCACAAATCTTCCGATATCGGTTTCTAAATCCGTATTACGGGTTTCAAGTCTCAGGTTTTGGGTCTTAATTCAAGCACTAGGGTGTTTGTGTAGGCTCTGCTGAGCTCAATTTCACATCACAACTCACAATTTCCAATAACCCTAACTAGGTTTTTCCCAAGTCCACCAAATCACACAATATCGTTTCTAATCTAGCATGGGGGTATAAGTAATGCAAAAACTAAGCTAATGGTCCATAAAATACCTCATTTGGCAACTCAAGAAAATTCTTGAGTTGCCCCAAGTGGCCAAAATCCTTGCTTTCTTGGTCCGAAATGCTTCTCTTGAGCTTGCGCACCTTTTTAGTGAAATGAAGATAGGGTTTTGAGTTTGTTTTTGAGATGATTTGAGGAGGTGAAGAGGGGAGGGAGAAGGAGCAGCAGCAGCAGCAGGGAGTTGAGGAAGAGGGAGAGAGGAAATGAGGGAAATGGCTAAGTCTTGGTCAAAGGAAACCCTCCCTTTCTCTCTCTTCACCATACCTACTACTATACCATTCTTTAATCAATTTCTTTTCTTTTTCTTTTCTCTAAATCCCTTCTCACATAAGTAGTAAACCCAAAAGAACATGGTAGAAATGCACAAGTGTAAAGCAAAAAATGATATGTGCATGTTTTGCGCAAAAATGCTAAAAAACCGATTAGCGATTTTTAATCGCGATTAGCACTAAATTAGCATATAATTAATTATAAACTCTCATAATTTGCATGAATCACATAAAATACCCTCATTTTAGTAATTTCAATAATTTTCCAAATTTTTTCCAATTTATCGGTATTTAATTATACCGAAATATTAAAATATTCAATATAATATTATTTAATTATTAAAAATTCCCAAAAATAATATTTTATTTTTCTGAAGTGTTACATTTATGCAGTTTTATTTATATCGTCTTTTATTTCTTCGGTACGGCGTCGTATATCTGTTGTGGTGGTTGTTTTCGCCTTTGGGCGTGTATTTGCTCCCGTTTGGGGATGCTTTATTTATATCTTTGTTGTACCCATTTTTAGGGATGGTTTGTTTCAAAGGAGGTGCTGCCAAAATTTTTAAAGGAAATTAAGTTGGATTTTAAATAATTTGGGTTTGAGATTTCAAAGGTTTTAAAAATGTTATTATCACTTACTACTTTTGATGGTTTATATTGCTGGATTTTCGGATTAATTAAATTGCGTTACGCCTGTGGACATTGCGTAGTTTAAGGGCTGTCACATGCCAATTTCGGGTCGTGACAAAGTTGGTATCAGAGCGCTAGGTTTTACCTTTCGGAGTGTAGGATGACTTTGGTATGATGGAGTAGGTAGCTTAAAGCAGAGTAACGTAATGTGTGTATGTCCGCGGCATACTCACGACACGGTACTCCGCCTAAAGTGACCTAAGTACTAATTGCTTGAAATTCCTTTCGTGATGATACTTATCCTTGTGATTCGATTTCCGTGTTCTTATCGAATCCTTTTCCATTTATAGCCTTTGCCGCCGATGACTATGGGGACTCAGAGTGATGCAGCGAGGGCCGAGGTCAGAGTTGACTCGGGTGGGACGAGGAATGACCAGGATGGCACGCTCGTTGCACTGGAGCAGATGGATCCGCCTTCGACAGATTGTATCGCTAGGCTTGAGGCTGAGATGCAGGACTTGCGCCAGACGATGAGGTCTTTGGTTGAGGCCAGTAGAGTGCAGCGACAGGAGGTTGCCACCCCTATTACCCAGTTGTTCCTTGCGGTCAGTACACAGCATTCCGTCACTTACATAGCACCAGTAGATGCAGCCCTAGTTGACGAGGCACGTCTTCCAGAGACTTTGGGAGTTCCAGAGCAGAGGAAGGCTTGTGTAGGTGTACCAGCCCAGAGACAGAGGTTCAGTCGCCGTGATAGGTTTCAGGCACGTCGCGGGAGTAGCGGAGGCTTAGGACGAGGTCAGTCTCTTAGCTCGTATTCCCCGGAGGGTCGGCAGCCATGGAGAGGATGTTATCGGTGCGGGGGCCTTCATCACTCCATCAGGAGTTGTTCCTTAACACCACGTCAGGGTCGTATTCTGAGAGGTCATGGACGCGGAGGGTTCGCTCAGAGCAGACAGGTTGGCAGAGGAGGAGTTCAGCCAGTTGCGGGTAGGGGGCAGACACGATAGTTTGCTTCTACTCATCGGGACACGCGGGCGTCCAATTCAAAGTTTTCAGGTATTCTTAATTCATATGTTCTTTTGTTGAACTTGTTCGTTTTACACACTTTGTGCTGTGGTTGGGCCGAGAGTCGTGTTAGCTAGATCAGCCGTTTGTTGTGTTAACTTCTGTCAGCGATTCTTTTATTGCGCGACACGTATTTCAGTCGTATGCCAATCGGATAGGAGATAGAGATTCGTCCGTCGTTATGATCCTTCTTGAGATGTTGGATTTGACGTTCTCCTGGGCACGGACTGGTTAGCTACGTGCTAGGCGTCTGTGGACTGCCGCGAGAAAACAGTCAGGTTTTTTTTCCCGGCGAGTCAGTTCTTGTTGTGCGGGGGGACAGTGGTACCGCTTCTCACAGCTTGAATTCATCCTTTTTCGTTAGTCGGCTTTTGAGGAGAGGGTGTCGAGGATTCTTGGCTTTCATTCGTGATACCGGAGCCACAGTGGGATTGTTGGACTGGGTTCCTATTGTACGAGAGTTTTCTGACGTTGTTCCAGATGAGCCGGCGGAGCGTAGGGAGCTTAAGGATCAGCTGCAGAGTTGTTTGTTGGGGGACTTGTACGTCCAGGTGTTTCTCTTTGGGAAGCTCATATTCTGTTGGTCAGGAGAAGGACGGCAGTTGAGGTTGTGTATTGATGGATCGTCAATGAACCGAGTTACGGTGCGGATAGGTATCCTTTACCTCGCATTGACGATTTCTTCGATCAACTCCAGTGTGCGAGACATTTTCTAAGTTTGTTTGGGATCAGTTCATCATTGGTTGCGGGTTCGGAGTGATGTCATTCCGAAGACTGCTTTTGTGCGCGCTACGGGCAGTATGAGTTTTGGTGGTGTAGTTGGACTCACCAATGCCCTAGCAGCATTCGTGGATGTGATGAACCAGATTTCTTCAGGCCATTCTTCGACCAGTTTATTGTTGTGTCATTGATGACATTCTGGTCTTTTCCAAGAGTCGTGAGGAACGTGAGCAGCACTTGAGGATTTGTTTTGCAGACATTGGGAGAGCACCAGCTGTTTTCTAAATTCTCGGAGTGTTCCTTCAGGCTTGATTGTGTTGACTTCTTAAGGTTTTGTAGTTACGGGAGACGGTTTTCGTATGGTCCCGAGGAAGATCGAGGCCATACAGCTTTGGCCCATACTTGTGTATGGGACGGAGGTCCGCAGATTTTTGGGCTTAGCAGGTTTACACCGCCGTTTCGTGCAGGATTGCTTATGTATCGCTGCACCGTTGACTGAACTGACCGGAAAGGAGCTTCCTTTTCTTTGGACTGAGGTTTGTGATTAGTCGAAAATATTGCATATTTTAGCCGGCAATTTCCTCATCATTTGCATTCATATAGAAGTGTTCGGCATTCATATTTTACATATTAGCAAAACTGTAGCAAAATATCAGATTGCATGTATTAAACCTTAAAACCGGCATTTCTAAGGAAATTGACTGCATTTCATGGCATCGCATCATCCCTACATTTGCGTAACACTTGTTTTGAGATCTGTGCAGGAAAATCAAGAAGTAAAGCCAAAAACTTACAGGGTACCGATCAAACATGACGCCAACTCAATGATTTCAGTTCTGGTATAAATCAAAAGGGACAAACAAAAATCAACATATCAAAGGAAGCCCCAAATAGCAGCCTAAGACCTCTGCAAAAAGACCAAAGCCCAAGACTTCAACATGGCCACGGAACCGCGGCCGGAGCCTGCTTGCGCCGCGGTTCCGCGGCAGTCTTGCCTCTTCATCACCTCAATTTTGGTGCAAAATGTCTATCTCAGTGGCTACAGCTCAGAATAACACACCAATTTCCAGAAAACTCCAGAGACTTCTGCCAGATCAGCAAACCCTTGTTCCTACACTAAACTAAGCCTTGTATTCTAGAAACTTCTTCTTAAACCCTAGCTTAAACCCTAAGCTAAGCCTAACAAACTCTTTCTAGAAGTCTTTCAACAAAATTTTGGAGGGAACTCAAAGGCTTAGGGTTTGGGTGATCTATAAATAAGACCCTAGGCTCACTTGTAAAAGGATCCAATTATCCAATTATTGAATTCATTAGATTCATTCATTGAAATCAATAGACCCATTCACTCTCTTTCTTCATCTTCTTCTTCCATATGTCTAGTGAGAAGGCTTGTGTGAAACCCTAACCCTAATTCCAATCAAAAGCCAAGATCCCGAGTACCCATTCAAGCAAGAAGCCTTGCAACCTTTTAGGAGCCGAGCCGTTCTTCAACAGAGCAAGTGGTCCAAGCCGATCCGCGACTCACGAAGCCGAGCGAAGCCAATTCAACAATTTAGTTCTTCCTCTTGTAGTTCTTGAGCGATTGTAATCAAATTGTTGATAGAAATAAAAGGCGATATTCTTTTATCTTGTTTTCTTTAAATTCTTGCATCATGATTCAATCTAAATTTCTAGTTATAATTCTTGTTGTGATGTTTGAGTAATACTCCGCTCGTCGAGGAGTCGAGACGATCAATAAAATGATGATGTAATATATCTTAAATCGATTCTTGAATCCTACGAGTTTTGTAAACCCTAGCAAGATCAAGAATCGATGACCCAATTCATTGCGATACTTTCTTTGATTGATATCGCTCGAGATTGGGGAGTTACGATCGTTTCTTGAATTTGCTAGATGCTAGAATATGAATGATATCGACAAAAGAACAAGGGTTAAAAGATGAAACCCTAGTTTTATCAAGAAAGCCCTAACTCTCGTCGATCATCATCGATCTAGTATCAATCCTTCGAAGGACAAGAACACGAAATCTTGAAATTACATCACGTCTATAGATCCGATCGATTCCTACGAGCCTCATTTAGATTCTTGACATTTGGTTGGAAATATCAGAGAAACCCCGATTCTTGATTGTTTATCAGTTTCTTGATCCTTGATTAAACTCGTGACACCTGAATCAATCGATAAATTCTTGAATCATGTTTTCTTTTCTTTTCTGTTAACTTTTCAATTCAAACAAAGCAAATATAAAAACGAACCGCACAATCCCTGTCGACGATCCGCACTCGCTTACGATCTACAACTGACACCGTAGTTGATTGCGGTCAAATATAATTTTTTGATTGTGAACTTTATTCAATTTTCTAATTACCGACACAAAGAGACTCTTATCGATTTGATTTACTTACTCAGTCTCGCATTTTACGATCAATCAAATGGCACCAAAATCGGGGACTATTTGAATCGGTACTTTTACACATGCACATCAAGAAAATATTCAATCAAAATGGCGCCGTTGCCGGGGATCGCGCGCTAATTCGTTTTATATCAAAGTTTGAATTGAAAGATTTATTTCATTGTGATTTTTGAGATCAAAATTCGTGCAAACCCTAAACAATTTGTTGTGTTTCATTGCAAGGAGATCTGGAGCTTGCTGAAAATTGGAGAAATTTTTTGGAATATACCAGAGAGCAGAAGAAATCAACAGCAGCTTGCTGTTAAATTTTGGCGCAAAGATCATCACAAACGACCGCGATTCCGCGGTGGGAGCCCCCTTATTGTGGCGGTTCCGCAGCTACCTGAAGGGATCTCTGTGCTAGTTTTTCTCTGTAAGCTTCTTACCTTCTCCTCTCTCCTCTTTTTAGCTCCAACTGACAATTTTCGGCAGGATTCTTTGCAAAGAATAGCAGCTCGCAAATTGCAAAATTAAATTTGTGCGTGATTTTGTTTCTTGGTTGTTTGCATTCTAAATACGGATATTAAGGGGCACGGCCAAATCCAAATTAGGTGGGGATTTCATTACCCTTCCTAGGCCCCGAAAACCATAAAACTTGCATCCGCATTGACCCACATTAACTAAAAGAAATCTAGAGATGACTCTAAGGACCGTCGCGCTCAATTAGGACAGAAGAAGGCCGTGGGTAATTCATTGCTTATCCGCGTTTTCTTGTGGTGCCTAGGCAAGTGTGTCGAAGGCTAGTGGTTATTAATTAGGCCCACTACTTACGTAGTGGAGTACCTTCCCACTTACCTGGCACTTACCTGGCCACAGGGGAATAAAGAGGCAGTGGATGATTCTATCCCGCGACTTGTCTTTTGGCAGTTAGGAGCGGTCTAGAGCCGGACCTAGGTGACCACTAGATTCTAGGGTTTGTGTGCTGCATTTGTTGTGTCACATCATTTTTTCAAAGCAAACACCGCATTCATTTACCCCTAATTATAAGCCAACGCTGCCACTTGTACTAACCCTTTTTAGTACAAGATAGGTTGGACACGGGATTCTAGTGCCCGTTTAGTCCGCGTACCCTTTATCGACTCCGAAGTCGATATTTCTCTATTTACCTTTCCTTTACCCACTACCACACCCACACCGATGGATCCACCTCCATCAAACTTCTTTAACCCTAATCTACCGCCGTCCGTTGGTGCGCAGAATCCACCCTACATCTCTCTCCAGGAGAGGTGCTATCCACTTAGACGTCCTCTTTCGACCTGCTTATCCACACCACCAGCCAATGGGGATAACTTTGAGATTAAGCCCCAGTATATCAATCTTTTACCCAAATTCCACGGACTCGAGACTGAGGACGCCTACGTTTTCATTACCAAATTTGAAAACGTATGCGCAATGATGGGTACGTCACAACTTTCAGTGGATGCGATGCGTCTACGACTTCTTCCATTTACATTGTGCGATATAGCCGAGAAGTGGCTATATAACACTACCGCACACTCTATTACGAATTGGGAAGAATTCATCGCTGCATTCTTTAAGAAATTTTACCCAATCAAAAAGACAGCTCGAATCCGTAGCGAACTGAATCAATTTGCCCATCTCCCTACCGAACCATTCTCCAAATACTTTGAACGTTTCAAGGATCTTTTGGTTCAGTGTCCTCATCACGGCATCCCGAGATGGGAATTGTGCCGAATCATTTATGAGGGCATTAACTCAAACACTAAACAGAGCCTTGAAAACATGTGTCAAGGTACTTTTATGACCAAGGATGATAGGGAAGCTTGGAAATACTTAGAAGAGTTCGCTGAAAAATCACTACAGTGGGAGAGTGGAACCCAACCATTGAATAGGGGTGGCGTACACCAAATAGATGTGTCCATAGGTGTTCGAGCTGAGATGGCAGCAATGCAAAAGAAGCTCGACGCTATGGAACATAAATATTCTGCAGCCTCCCTAAACCCAATGTCGCTCCCCAAAACTGTTTGTGGGTGCTGTTCTGATCCGTCTCATTTAACGGAAGAATGTCCATTAAACTCTGCGTTTCAAGGTCACGAGCATTCAAATGCCGCATTTCAACGACCTAAAAACGATCCATATTCTTCCACGTACAATCAGGGTTGGAGGAATCACCCGAATTTTGCTTGGAACCAACAAAAATCTCAAAACACGGTTCCAAACACGAATCTATTTCAAAGAGCTCTTCCTCCACCACAACAGCAACCCCTTCAACTCACTCTGCACCCCTACCAGTCACAAAATTTCCAAAACCAGGGCAACAATCCTGCATAATCTAATCCTATGCAGTCCTGTTCTGACGAATTCTCTCAATTCACTCAAACCATGAAATCACTTTTATCAAATTTCATAGAGGTTTCGACTGAGGTTAGATCTTCCGTCAATGAGATAAAGAAAAACTCAGCGTCCCAAGCTGAGAGTATCAGATCGATGGAAGCTGAAATCGCACGCCTAAAAGCCGAAATGAGTGCGAGAGAAAAAAGGGAAACTTCCCTCTCAACCCCTACAGAATCCTGGGCATTACAATGTAAATGCCATCACAACGTTGAGATCGGGAAAAGTGCTGAACAATCATGTCGGGAAAGGTATTGATGATACTGAAAATCATGTCAACACCCCGGCTGAGACCTTTCCACACACACACACATCTCCTTCTGATCCTTCTTCTTCTACCACACCATCTTCTCGAGTGCCTATTCTCCATTTCCCATTAGGCTCGACACCTTCTCCCAACCCTTATAGTTCTCCACAGACGGTCCCCACACCTCTTTTGGGACCTCGTCTACCCCCTCCTCCTTCTCCTATAATGGACCCAGCGCTTATTGCAAAAGCTCCTTACCCGAATCGGTTAAGGGGTAATAGAACGAGTCCTCATATGGAGAAAATTTTGGAAATGTTCAAACAGGTTAACATCAATATCCCTCTCCTAAATGCAATTCAACAAGTCCCCGCTTATGCGAAAATTCTTAAGGACTTGTGCACTAGGAAGAGGAAGACCCAAGTGCCGAAGAAGGTCTTCATGGCTAATAATATCAGCACTGCTTTTATTCCCCAGCTACCAAAGAAACGAAAGGACCCAGGATGTCCTACAATATCGATTTCTATTGGGGGTAAAAACATAAATCGTGCTCTTTTAGACCTTGGCGCAAGTGTTAACCTACTTCCTTATTCTGTATATGAGCAACTAGGGATTGGAGAGCTGAAACCTGCTCACTGTGTAGGGTTGCTATGCACGCGCACAAGGGTCTACGAGGCATCAACCATGCCCGATTAAAAATTTAGCCGTGCCGAACAACCCGAATACGGATCTTTAAACTAGAGATTAGGCGAAAACAAGCATGCTAAACACTTTAACACTAAGTGAGAGGGATTACAACCTTTGTAGATCCGGTCCTTCACTTCATATGCTCCGTGTTGTGGTCCCTTCGCTGCGATCATCGGGATCCGAACTCTCGAGAGGTTCCACGAAGAGAAAGATGCAACCTTTGCTTCCGATCTTTGATACTAAGATGATCTACCTTGAAGTTCCATTAACACAAGCTAACACTCATGAAATGATGTGAACACCCTCATCTAAATGGCAAGGGAAGATGAGGATGATGAAGTAGGATTTTTGCATTCTTTATTTATATTTTTCTCACAATTATTCATCACTTGGAAAAAATCAAGAAAGCATTTTTCCATGAAAGAATGAAAGAAGAAGAAGATGAATAATAATTGAATTCCTTTTGTGATGAATAATGCGAAGGAGATAATGATGAATTATGCAACCATGGTTGACTTAACCATTGTAGAGAATTAACCAAGGGTTAGGGTTTGGGTTGAGTTAAGAATGAGTCATAAGTAAATATCTTTTCCATGACAAAACAAAACCTTCTAGAATCATCTAGAAATCATTAACCCAAATCAAACCCTAATCTTGTTTAATCTCAACAAAACATGTTTCATTATTTATCATATCATGTTACAATATTATATATCATATATATAATATTTATTGTAACCAAATAAAATAATACAATTAACATATATCGCATGTATATCAATGTATTACCCGAGTGAGAAAAAGAATCTTTTAGTGAGCTAATATTAGTTAATGCAATTTAATATATCATATATATTATTATACATTAAATTATTGAATCAACACTTGATCTGACAATCCGGCTATATCGCATATAACCGACTAATATATATCCGTACCGATTCATCAAATCAACACTTGATCCGATGACCCGGCTGATATCAAATATCGCGAGAATAGAATACGGTATCACATATCGCATTATCCTCGGTCCCGCACATATCACATATGTGCTCCTACTCCGTTTTGCCTGAGCCAAGAAACCTCTGTGTAGGACTCTAAAGAATCGTCAATACGCCGGCAGTAGGTGATGATCATATCAAACACCCACAAGCTGCAAGCGGTCAGCTAAACGTAACAGCTACCCAGGTATTGAGTGCTCAGAAGATCAACAAGCAAGCCTGTACATTCTCCTGTGAATCCAAACAGTAACACTCCCGTACAGTCCGGTCTCGTCGTCTGATTTGTTGCATATCTCGCCTAGGGGTGGTAAACGTCAGACCCCAGTAGCTCGATAAGTCGGGTCGATATGAGGTCTATAACAGTTCGAGAAACTACTGATAACACTTACCAGTAAATCTCAGCAACCCTGGCCTGGGATTTCCGGTTATAGCCAATCGAACACAGCACAACATCAACTCCCTATACCTGGAGAGACGAATCCCCTCCTATCGCTCATTGCCTCCATGTGATTCGGGACTGTACCCAAAAGCCACCTTTTTTCACTCCCTCTTGGACGTGGTATGATGGAAATCAAAGCACAGTGGGAACCACACAAGACTCTATGACGATCTCGGGTCAACAGACTACTCTGTACCAGTGTCACCAGAGAACTGCCATCTGACGTATGGTATAATACCATCTGGGAGTTCTCGGCGAGTCCGTCCAGTGTACCCAGTCTCCACTGAGCACCCGTACACCATCCTTGATGTCAAACACCGATGGATATGGGATCATCCATCGCCCATCATATGGGTTGCGTATACGCTAGTCTACTCTGGTGCATCGATGCCCTGTCTCGATACACCCTCGACTAGGAACAGTTATAGGATGTACTCGTCGACTACCGTGGCCCCACTAGTATGATCTCATCATAGTCCCAGTAGTCGAGTACATATCCTAAGGGCTTTATCAACATGTAACATAGAGACAATCTGAGTACATGTTAAGATAAAGTACAACCAGATAGCATATTATCATGTCGAGCAAGAAAGTCCTCCCTATATATGTCCTAGCATCCACTACAATATACATCGTATGTACAGTAATGGCCTCTAGGGCATACATATAACTAACAATCTCCCACTTGCACTAGGGCCATCTGTTATGGTATCGCATACCCAACAATTAGCTGCGGTTGAAGTATCTCATACTCAACCATCCCGTAAAGAGTCTCTATTGGGAAAAAGGCCTTTGTGAGTGGATCCGCGCTGTTGTCCTCTGTGTCTGCTCTCCTAACCTCGATCTCCCTGGAGATCAACCATCTCCATGATCAGGTGATACTGCCTAAGAATTATGTCTGGATTTCTGATGGGACGGGCGTTCCTTGGCATAAGCCACAACTCCATTGTCTCACAATGGTAGGAACGAAGTTCATCGCATGAACTTATAAATATCCAGACAGCCTCTTTTGGTAGCATCCTTGGTAACGATGTATCTTGCCTTTAATCGTCTAGTAAGTCACGGTATCTAGCTTGGAACTCTTCCAACATACCGTCCCTTCGCTGAGGGTAAAGACAATGCCTGCGACTGACATTCAGTCGTCTTTATCACCCTGGAACTTTTCCAGTGATTCTCCCCAGGATCGATTGATACCATCTCACTATAACTAGTGAGAATCCTAACATCCAATTAGATCTATCTCATAGATCCAAAACCTAGGATTTAGGAGGTATCACCTTGATCCTATATGGAGAATCGTTGTGATAAGCGGAGATCGATCGAGCGTAGCATAGGAACTCCTTCCCTATCAAGAGTATGTCATCCACGTACTCTACGAGGATCACCACCATACTCTCTACTACCTTTTTGTATATACAAGGTTCATCTACCATTTTGATGAAGTCAAACTCTTTGACTACCACATCAAAACAGATGTTCCAACTCCGCGATGCCTGTTTTATCATATAAAACATCTTGCACACGTTTCCGCTGCTCCCACTGTCTACGAAGCCCTCTGGCTGTGTACTTATAGACGCTCTTTTCTAAAACAACATTTAGAAAAGCTGTCATGACACCCAACCACCAGATATCGTAGTCATGGTATGTAGCCGTGGCAAGTAGGATCTGGATGGACTTAAGCATAGCTTTGAAAGTCTCAACTTTTCCATGTACACCAAGTAATCTTCTCAAGATATACTCGCTCCTGATGGGGATTTAACCCTTCAGATAAAGCAACCAAAGTCCATACTTTGTTGGTGTATAAGGATTCCATTTCAGATCGATAAGCATCCAGCCATTCTTACAGAGTCCCACTCCTGATGGCCAGCTCGAAACTAGTTGGGTCATCATCTCATGATGCAATCCTCGCTCCCACTGTCATAGAGAAACCGAAGTATCTCTCAGGTGGGTGAGGAACCCTACTAGATCGGCGGAGAGGCTGAGGTTCGTTGGAAACTATTGAATCCTTTGGTTCTACCAAATCATTAGCTGCAGTTTGTATAGATGGAACATTTCCAGTTCTACATGACAGACCTTACCTCGAGCTTGTCCGGATTTTGCTTTTAGACATAGGCCGGACAACCCCAAATCTTAACAAACTTAAGATATGAGCTCTTCCCTTTCCATATCACATATGAAGTGGTAGGCAACTGATTTGATTTGAACCCTATTCAATAGGTATGCAGCTTCTCAAGTGCATAACTCCCAAAAGGAAATAGGAAACTCAGTAGTACTCATCATAGAGCACACTATATCATATAGAGTGCTATTGCTCCGCCCCGATACACCGACGTGCTGTGGTGTATTCGAAGGAGTAATGCTGAGAGAGAATCTCATTCTCCTTTAGAATAGTCCAGGAATTCCGTGCTCAAGTATTCTCCCCTTTGATCTCATCAAAGGGCATAATACTTATACCCGTTTTTGGTTCTCTATTTCTAACTTATATTCCGTGAATATCTCAAAAGATTCGGACTTGTGTTTCAACTGGAACATATGTCCGAATCTTGAGAGATCATCAGGGAATATAATGAAGTACCAAGAACCGGTCCTGGCATGTGTAGACAGGGGGCCTTCATACATCAACATGTATCAATCCCAAGAGTTCATTAACTCTTTCTCTGTTTCCAATAAACAGATCTGTGGTCATCTTATCTTTGTGACATGACTGGCAAGTTTCACAAGATGTAAATTCAAACTAATTTAAATATGCATCTATATGTAACTTAGCTAGTCGGGTCGCATTGATATGATCTAGTCTAAAATACCTCAAGAATGATTCGTTCATTTCTGAACTCTTCCTCTTGTGTGTGTTCTGTATACTAAGAACTGTAGTTTGATTTAGAACTTCAATGCTTTTAGATAACGTGCCTGAACCGATCAACTCTTGATATAGGAAATGTTCAAAACATTATCCAACAATACAAAATTATATCCTTCTTTACTAATAAAGAGACTGATATGATTTTGTATATCAGGTTCGGTATCAAAGAACATTCGTTCAGAATCAATGTATTCTGGTAATACAGGGTGACAGTGACCAACAGACTTGGCTGCAACACTTGCACCGTTTTCTGTCTCATGAAACTTATCACCCGTTCTCAGTTCTCTACCTGTCTTTAGCCCATGTAACAGATTACATATGCGGGATCCTGATCCGGTATCACATACCCAGGACGTAAAGGATACTGAGAAACAGTTCTGTGTAATGAACACACCCGAAGATGATGCATCAGCATGCACTTTCTTCGTTTGGGCGGCACGGGAAATCTGGTATTCCCCAATTTCCTGCTCTGTCTTATAACAATTATAAGTTGGAGCGGGACCAACGTTCCCCAGCTCAGTATAACAAGCGGGTTCGGTCAATATATCCGTTTTATTATCTTGATTAAGGCGTGATATGGTCGCTACCTGGAGAGAGAGAGAAGAAAACACTCAGCGTATGCTCTTGCAAGATTAGATTGGTTATCTAATATATCTAATCAGGATGTCTCCCACTGTTTTAATCAAATCTTCCTTCAAATCTTAAAAGGAAAGACTAGCCGGGATTAATTACATGCTACAAGTTCGCCAATCTTTCAGCCAGGCTAGTGTCGGTACTTTGAGGGAGGTCCCCCGTGCTTTCGCACGAACCTAATTAAAGTAAACCTCGTTTTCCCAGAGGCGTAACCCCGTTAACACCTTTCTAGACACCTACTTGATCGGCTAATTGTAATGTATAAAACTCTCCCAGGGGTAACTCTTACTCGCAGCGGGTATTAGGATCCAACTATCTCATAGAAGGTATGCAATCTCATTGCAAATTTCAACACTTGAAATTCCCAATAATATTTTACCCCTAGCGTCCTATGACCTTGACGAAGGCCAAACTACCCATAGTCCGCTAGTCAAGTTCAACACGTACATTTCTTGATTGAATTAAACCCACCCGCACGACCCTTGACGAAGGCCAAACTACGCCGTACGAATACCCTAATCCAATCGCATCGTATGCTAGCAGATAAGCACTAGTTAGCTACCGTACACTACGCCTTGACGAAGGCCAAACTACCGCAGCATGAATACTAACTAGTACTTATCTGAAATGACGGAGGGCTACGACGGGTTTTTCAGAAAACCCTTTGCGTAATGAACTTGATATCGTTGTAGAATCGAGTGATTTTAAATGGAATGTTTTTGAGGCTTTTCTAGTTTTGCTAAAGGGGTCACTCCCGGTGAAGGGATCATCGGCCCTTTCCTCATCGAATAAGGTGCAGGATATATCATATATACCGCTGTGCAAAGCAAGAACTATAGAAGCAATCAAAAGACAAACCGAGTTTGTAGCATCTTCCAGTTATTGCTAAAGGAGTCACTCCCGGTGAAGGGATCTCGGTCCTTTCCTTATCGAATAAGGTGTTGGATGTTCTACAAGGAACACCGCTATGCAAAGCAAGAACTAGAGCTACCAGTTTTTGAAACAAGTTTCTACAACATCTTAGGTTTCTTTTATTTCATTAATCTCATTAATGAAGTCCCATTTTATTATGCTTCACAAGCATCTCTTTTGAAACGAAATCTGCAATATAACATATATCTCATATATATAATATAAACATTCGTCACAGGCAGTAATATAATCTCATCACAGAACATTGCAGCAGAAGAACATATATGAAATATTGGATATACTAGGACGTCCGTGTTTTCAATACGAGCCTGTATAAAACACGAATTCCACGGTCGCGATGAATAGCCAAACCCACATCCCTAGACCCCTACGAGAGCGGCAAGTAACACTGCCAATTCTAGGGTTAGGAGACCCGGTCTCGACTCCTCGAGATGGTCTCCCACTGGACCCTAGAACCCGGTTACTTGTGCTCACCGCCTTGGGTCTACCTAATGCGGAAAAGTAAATAATATACAACGGTGACATCTTCCGCTACCTGGAAGTGCCCTAATAAAAGAATATTACATACAAATGAATTTTACATGAATGAAAAAGAAAAACTCTCATCTCACATAAAATCCCCGGCTATTCAAAATGCGACGATCCAATATAACATATCACAGCAACACATAATATCTCATATCATCAACGTGAGCAAGTATGCGTATCCCGATTGTCGTTGATGTATAGCAACGAAGCCGGCGATACACCACATACTACGCTTACGGTCACAGAAAAGAAAGTGTAAAACTACAACAGTTGGAATCCGCAACCTCCTTAGACATCGCATGCCTAACCAAATGAATTCCTTAGACATCACATGCCTAACAATTATAAACCCCGCATTTTAGTCTTATTATCGAAAACTCTTTTCAATATCAAGCCGGGAATTCAACAAGATTCCCGACGTCCTGATCGAATGCTCGTCGAAAACTTTAGTAGACGGCCGCACCCCCAGATGCCGTCGACGAAGTGCACTAAGGCGGAACACCGCTGCCGCGAGCACCCGAACGGATGCTTTCGGCGACGGGGTTCTCCTACAGTCACTTGGTCGGGGCTAAGAGGTGTAGCTGTCTATTAAGTTTACCCGGCGAGTATCCGCGTACACTACGTGATTGCGACGGACTTTTGATCGCATCAAAATTCCGTGGCAACCGATCATTTGAGACTAAACTGCTATGTTTATAATATTCAAATTAGCTATCTCATAACTACCTGTGGATTCCAAATATTGTATCACATTCCAGATAAATAGAAAAAAGTTAAACTTTCCGATCGAATAGTCAAACACCCAAGATTTCCCCAATATATCTCAACACTTGAAATCAGTATAAAAACATCCATCACATGCCACAGTACCAATGGTCCAGCCGTAGAAGGGTCAAGCCAACGCCTCACATGTGGCACGCCGTACTGCCCCAAACCCTAAGGTTCAAAAGGCAGTTCAAGACGGTCACATAATCGAGTTAAGGTTTGTTGCCATCTAGAGGGTCCACCGCGTTACTTGCATGACTTAGAACATTCTTAAACACGAGAAAAAATCCAACTTTTGAAAAATTTTCCGACAGGGGAAAAAGTGAGTTATTGATATCCGTTCGAACTTTTTAACAGTTTCTAAAATTATCCGGACAACACAAAGACAAAATTAGACAATCCGATCGAATAATCGAATCCCCAAAACAACCCCAGAAAAACTCAACTGTTGAGTAAAATATAAAAATTTCCAGAAGACTCAGCACATAAAGTTACTAATTACTGTGCAAAGCACGTGCATTGATTCAACACTTTGGCCGCGGAACCGCCGCGCAAGCCAGGGTGGTTCCGCGGTTCCGCGGCTCTTCTGTCGAATCAATGGCACGTGCTTCACAGTAATTCATCAAATTCACTGCTGAATTTTTTGGCAATTTTTAATACACAAAAATCCAAATTTTCAGAAAATTTCCAGAGAAGGGTTCGTGTCGGGGTTTTCGGGTTCGATCGGACTTTAAACTTCGTCTAGACTTCGCCTAAAGCTCTAGCTTGGCTCTGATACCACTGTAGGGTTGCTATGCACGCGCACAAGGGTCTACGAGGCATCAACCATGCCCGATTAAAAATTTATCCGTGCCGAACAACCCGAATACGGATCTTTAAACTAGAGATTAGGCGAAAACAAGCATGCTAAACACTTTAACACTAAGTGAGAGGGATTACAACCTTTGTAGATCCGGTCCTTCACTTCATATGCTCCGTGTTGTGGTCCCTTCGCTGCGATCATCGGGATCCGGACTCTCGAGAGGTTCCACGAAGAGAAAGATGCAACTTTTGCTTCCGATCTTCGATACTAAGATGATCTACCTTGAAGTTCCGTTAACACAAGCTAACACTCATGAAATGATGTGAACACCCTCATCTAAATGGAAAGGGAAGATGAGGATGATGAAGTAGGATTTTTGCATTCTTTATTTATATTTTTCTCACAATTATTCATCACTTGGAAAAAATCAAGAAAGCTTTTTTCCATGAAAGAATGAAAGAAGAAGAAGATGAATAATAATTGAATTCCTTTTGTGATGAATAATGCAAAGGAGATAATGATGAATTATGAAACCATGGTTGACTTAACCATTGTAGAGAA
Source organism: Agapanthus africanus (assembly GCA_030015575.1). NCBI lineage: Eukaryota > Viridiplantae > Streptophyta > Magnoliopsida > Asparagales > Amaryllidaceae > Agapanthus > Agapanthus africanus. The sequence continues at coordinate 193,629,007 of CM057351.1, forward strand.
TTAACCAAGGGTTAGGGTTTGGGTTGAGTTAAGAATGAGTCATAAGTAAATATCTTTTCCATGACAAAACAAAACCTTCTAGAATCATCTAGAAATCATTAACCCAAATCAAACCCTAATCTTGTTTAATCTCTACAAAACATGTTGCATTATTTATCATATCATGTTACAATATTATATATCACATATATAATATTTATTGTAACCAAATAAAATAATACAATTAACATATATCGCATATATATCAATGTATTATCCGAGTGAGAAAAAGAATCTTTTAGTGAGCTAATATTAGTTAATGCAATTTAATATATCATATATATTATTATACATTAAATTATCGAATCAACACTTGATCCGACAATCCGGCTATATCGCATATAACCAACTAATATATATCCGTACCGATTCATCAAATCAACACTTGATCCGATGACCCGGCTGATATCAAATATCACGAGAATAGAATACGGTATCACATATCGCATTATCCTCGGTCCCGCACATATCACATATGTGCTCCTACTCCGTTTTGCCTGAGCCAAGAAACCTCTGTTTAGGACTCTAAAGAATCGTCAATACGCCGGCAGTAGGTGATGATCATATCAAACACCCACAAGCTGCAAGCGGTCAGCTAAACGTAACAGCTACCCAGGTATTGAGCTCTCAGAAGATCAACAAGCAAGCTTGTACATTCTCCTGTGAATCCAAACAGTAACACTCCCGTACAGTCCGGTCTCGTCGTCTGATATGTTGCATATCTCGCCTAGGGGTGGTAAACGTCAGACCCCAGTAGCTCGATAAGTCGTGTCGATATGAGGTCTATAACAGTTCGAGAAACTACTGATAACACTTACCAGTAAATCTCAGCAACCCTGGCCAGGGATTTCCGGTTATAGCCAATCGAACACAGCACAACATCAACTCCCTATACCGGGAGAGACGAATCCCCTCCTATCGCTCATTGCCTCCATGTGATTCGGGACTGTACCCAAAAGCCACCTTTTTGCACGCCCTCTTGGACGTGGTATGATGGAAATCAAAGCACAGTGGGAACCACACAAGACTCTATGACGATCTCGGGTCAACAGACTACTCTGTACCAGTGTCACCAGAGAACTGCCATCTGACGTATGGTATAATACCATCTGGGAGTTCTCGGCAAGTCCGTCCAGTGTACCCAGTCTCCACTGAGCACCCGTACACCATCCTTGATGTCAAACACCGATGGATATGGGATCATCCATCGCCCATCATATGGGTCAAGATGCGTATACGCTAGTCTACTCTGGTGCATCGATGCCTTGTCTCGATACACCCTCGACTAGGAACAGTTATAGGATGTACTCGTCGACTACCGTGGCCCCACTAGTATGATTGTTTCGCCCAATCAGAGCAAAGCTCTGTTTGAATTCAAAATTCAAAATTTTGAAGCAACGCTTCGAGTCGCGGGCGCAACGCGCCGCGTGTCTGGCGCTAATACGTCAGCGCAGCGCCCCAGAAAGCGCACCCAATCAGAGCAAAGCTCTGTTTGAAGGAAGCAACGCTTCAGCTGCGCTGCGCTCTGCGCTGCACGACACGTGTCAGCGCAGATGCGCTAGCGCACTTGCGCTGCGCTCTGCGCTGCGCGACACGTGTCATGCGCTGGGGCATCTGCGCCAAACTGAATTAAGATTTTATGAAATCTTTTCTGTTCTTTCCAAAACCAGAAGATTTTCTTCTGCCTTTGGATCAAAGATCCAGCGGTGGGAAAATTCCCAAAATCACTCAGAAAAGATCCTGTTAACAAATTCAACAAATTTGTGAGCACTATAAATAGGACCCCAGACCTCATTCAAAAAAAAGAACATTTTTTTTCTTGAGAACTCAAGAACTTTAAACAGAGAGAACTCTGAGAAGATTTCAAGAAAAAGGTAAAGAACCTTCATGGATTAGAAGAAATTCCTTCTAATAGACCATTAGTCTAAAAAAATAAGATCAATGATCTGTATATAAAAAAAAACAGTGCTTTGCACTTCTTGTGAACCTCCGGTTCTTTAAAAACAATAAAAAAAAAATAGTGCTTTGCACTTTTATGAACCTCTGGTTCTTCAAAATAAAGAAAACTTTATTTTTTCTTTGATCTAATTTAGATCAAGAAATTAAATAGTGCTTTGCACTTCCCTTCTTGAATCTAAAAGATTCTTAGTGCTTTGCACTTCCAAACTGCGCTGTTGCGCTCTTAAGAGAGCGCCACGTGTCGGCTATAGAACCACTTGCGCTAAGCGCCCTTAAGATAGAGCTTTGCTCTCTGGAATTGGCGCAACTCGCTGAAAGCGCGCCACGTGTCAGCAGCGCAATAGCGCAGCGCAACAGCACATCGCACTGCGCTAGTGCGCTTGCGCTCACCAGAGCACGACACGTGTCATCACCATATGAGCTTGCGCTCATTACTTAGCGCAAAGTGCAGATGCATTGTATTGCTTACAAAAAGGGCCAAGCCCAATTAAAAGAAGGCCTAACAGGCTTAATAAAAAGCAATGCATTATTTTAAGGGGGGCAGAGCCCAAACCAAAACAGATGCTCTGCATCATTTATAAATGGGCAGAGCCCAAACAAAATATTCAGAATGCTATGCATTTTAAAAGGGGCAAAGCCCAAATAAGGTTAATACTTCGCATCATCTACAAATGGGCAGAGCCCAAAATAAATTGATACTCTGTATCTTTTGTGGGTAGAGCCTAAATAAAAAATGCAATGCAAAGCAAATAAAATGTTGAACTGGACTTAGCCCAATCGTGGCCATAAGTCCTTAAATTAAATTGACTGAGCAAAATGGCTCTCCTAAATCAATCTACGTCTGGTTCGAGGGTACATCTCCGAACTCCTTTGACATCCATCGTTGTAATTCCTCAACGACGTCAAAGAGGTGACGGGTCCCAACAACCAAACACCCCACATGGACCTAAACGTCCCTAAACTAATATTGGACCGAAACGTCCCTAAACTAATATCGGACCGAGACGTCCCTAAACTAATATCGGATCGAGACGTCCCTAAACTAATATCGGACCGAGACGTCCCTAAACTAATATCGGACCGCGACGTCCCTAAACTAATATCGGACCGAAACGTCCCTAAACTAATGATGGACCACCACGTCCCTAAACTGGCGATGGACCACGACGTCCTTAAACTGGCGATGGACCACCACGTCCTTAAACTGGCGCAATAGAGCCCGAACGCTCTTTTGCCGGATCTAAACGGTCCCGTCTAAGTTGATCTTAGCCCCAAATACGGTTAATGTGTCCTTAGATCTTTAAATAAACAATAAAACTCCAAATCAACTTTGGTTCAAGGGTACATCTCTGAACTCCTCTGACGCCTGTCGTTGTAATCCCTCAACGACGTCAGAGAGGTGACGAGTCCCGAAGGCCAGATAATTAAATCAATCACTACGTTAAGTTGATCTTAGTCTAAAACAGGACTAATGTATCCTTAACGAATGTTTAAGTTGATCTTAGCCGCAACGCGACTAATGCATCCTTAAACTAAAAACACCAAACCCAAATCTAAGTAAATACGGATTTGGACTAATCCACGTCCTACGGGCGACGACATTACTCAGTCTCCGTATAAAATCCACGGGCAACCACAAACAAAACAAACATACACGACACGAAGTGAAATTCTGGAGAAGGAGAAAGTTGTTATCGCAACGCGGTAGCGTAATTAACTGCAGGGGCTTGCGCCTGCAGGGAAGAGCGTCCCCACAATCAAAAACCCCTCACCCCGAGGGGGAATCTGACGAAGTCTGCTACATCGGCCGCATCCGTCTAAACCTCCGATACACGGTGTCATAAATCAACTTGGTGTTCACATCATAATATTGCAATTCATACGCCCCACTTTTTGTGCAATTTATAAGTAAACAGGTGCTTTTGACGATCGTTTGTTGCATGTTGCAGGATACAGGTTTCCGGAGCAAATACAGTGAAAAAGACACAAAACAACAGAAAAAGGGACTTTTGACCAACAATTAGACGGATCTCAGTAAAGCCCAGTTCATATAGGTGCAAGTCAAGGTGAAACGGTTAAAAGACCAATACAAATCTTCACTGAAAATCTGGAGAAGACTCAGAAGCCCAACAGAGAAGATACACATATAAACAGAGAGCCCTAGAAATCCTAAAGAAAACCCAAAAGACTGGAGGCCCAACACCACCAAAGGGCCGCGGATCCGCGGCCCAAGCCAGTATCTGCCGCGGATCCGCGGCCGTCTAATGCCCGGGTCGGTGGAGATTTCTTCTGTTGCTGCGACGGTTCTGGTGTTGTGATTTTTAGGGGGTAAATCAGTAAATTCATGTCTACGAGAGTCTGTAACCCTAGCTTCACTAGTTACTTATAAATTGTAATCTAGATCTAAAAAAATGTATGCCTCTTGATAATCAATAAAAGTGAGATTTGTTGAAGAATTCGGAGCATCATCTTTTCTTGTAAGTCTTTAGTTTTATTTAATTCTTGCCTTAGTATAATCTTTTACTTGCCCTAGTTATTTAATTTTTGCTCTAGTGTAATCCTCCTTAATCTGCACCAAGTAGTTAACCTTTAAAACATAAACATAAAAATGTCTCTTTGCAACAATTCCCTAATGAGCGAGTAAAATCCTCGCTCGTTAGGGTTAGGAACAAGGGAGTAAGTGAGAGATGGATGTCTCTCACCTCCTTCAATGCCAACTTATTTTTAAAACGAAATCTTCATGCATTCATATACGATCCGCCCCCTACGGCACCCTACCTACAAGGTAACGGTGAACCTTAGTATAAAAGGCCGGACTTATATGACATCCATGAAGATCACATCAATTAATAGGAAAGGACGGACAAGGATCTAGAGGAAGAAACTTAGTTTCTTCCCAATCATCCTAATCCCCTTTGCTAATAATTGTTGTGATATTTCTAAAAAGCTTAAATCATGGCATTGAAAGAGGTGAAAACATAGATCTCAACACCCCTACCTTCGACCTAACCCTAACGAGTCCTTTCTTATCACATAACTTCGTCTTTAAATCAATCGATAAAAACCAAACAACGATTTGAATCAACTCGTTATAACACAAAATCAGAAACTAACACATCCCTGCGGATCGACCCGTACTCACCGGCTAGCTGCGAAGCGACGCCGTTTCTGATTACGGTAAACTACAAATTTATGGATTAATCAAATGGCGCCGTTGCCGGGGATGGTGTAATTTTCTCTTTTTGTATGATTTCGGGTTGATATAAAATTTGAAAATTATGAAAATCTGAAAATACAAAATACAAAAAAAAATATTCTTTTCATTATTTTTATCTGTTTGAAGGGTTTCTCGTTTGAATCTTGCAGGAACGACAAGAACGTTTGGATCTGGAGTTTTACAGAAGGTGAAAACAGAAAAGAGAACATAAAAACAGAGAGGAGTTCATAGCCCAGAGAAGCACAAATTTTTACAGAGCCCGATCCCTTCATCAGACCGCGGAACCGCGGCCAAGGAGCACCCCAGACCGCTGAACCGCGGCCATCTGTTGGACTCGCTGCTTGAAATTTTTTTGGGTTAGTTATCTCTATTCTCTCCCCTCTGAAACCTCCATATTTCCACTGTAAACTTTTCTGCAGGGTTCTTTGCGTAAAGAGTCTTTCTCCCCCTTCTCGATAACAGATTTTCTGCAGGTTTCTTTGCGCCGCGCTAAAATTGATTGCAAGTGATTTTATTTGTTTTGCATATTTTAATCGGACTTAAGGAGCTATTTGACCAAACTCAGATTGGGTGGGGATTTCATCACCCTTCCCAGGACCCCAGAAAACACCTAAGCATTTTGCATCGACCACAATTAATTAAAAAAGATTAGACTCAGACCTAAGGACAGCGAGCTCAATAGGAAAAGGACTAGGGTAGGCATCGGCCGTTTATCCTAACCGACATTGCGGTGTCTAGGCTAGTGGTTATTAATTAGGCCCACTGTAGTGGTGGTTCCTTCCCACTTACCTGGCCGTATTTGTCCGTGAAGAGGCGGTTTGAGGTCTATTTCTAGCCCTAGTTAGGAGCTGTCTAGTAGACCTAGGCGACCCTAGATCTAGGCCTGATTGTGCATGTGTGGTTGATACAGTTGTGTCACGAGTTCGTTTTCAAAAATCTCTTTGCAAAACTCACACACAAATAAAAAAAATAAAGAAAAATCTTTTCAAAACTTGCAACTTGCCGCTAAGAAAACTTGCACCTCATTTCCACCATCTCTCCTTCATTGACGTTATCTTACCCCCACATTCTGTTTTTCTTTTTTCTGACTGCACTATCCCTTTTAGTGTATGCCACTTTGGACTAGGGATACAGACGCCCGATTAGTCCGCGTTTCGTTGGTACCGACCAACGAACCCTTCGACACCGAAGTCGAAAATCCGTCCACTTTCTTACCTTCACCTTTAATTTCTTCCACCGAAGGTATGTCGGGATTCAACCCCAATAATACCTTGCCGACGGGAATGATTCCACCTCCACCAGGTGCGAATAACCCGAACCAGCCGCCTGTTGAAGCGCCCGCACGAGTTGCGCTCCAGGACCTCTTCTACCCCATCCGCACTTCTTTACCCACTTGTCTCTCACCCCCACCGGCAAATGGGGACAATTTTGAGATTAAACCACATTTCATCAATATGCTGCCGAAATTTCACGGTTTGGAAACTGAAGACGCTTATATCTTTATTAATAAATTCCAAAATGTGTGCGCTATGATGAAAACAACCCAATTGAGTGATGACGCTATAAGGCTAAGGGTCATTCCTTTCACCTTATGTAACCTAGCCGAGAAGTGGCTATATAGCACCGCATCACATTCCATAAGAAATTGGGATGAGTTTGTGAAGGCTTTTCTGAAAAAGTTCTATCCTCACCATAAAACTGCCAGAATTCGAAATGAAATAATTCAATTCTCACAACTTCCTTCCGAACCTTTCTGGAAGTGCTTCGAGAGATTCAAGGACCTATTAGTTCAATGCCCTCACCATAGGATAGAAAGTTGGCAACTTTGCCAAACATTATATGAGGGATTGAACTCGGCAACGAAGCAGTTGCTAGAAACCATCTGTCAAGGTCATTTTCTCTCTAAGTCTAATGATGAGGCGTGGCAGTTTCTCGAGGATCTTAGTGAACAGACAATACAGTGGGAGAGCACAAAGACCACATCAGCTTCTAGTGGTCAATCTAGGGCAGCCATACATCAAATAGAGATGTCGATTGCTATGAAGGCCGAGATGGCCGCTCTTACGAAAAAGCTAGAAGCGATCGAGACCAAAATCTCGTCGTCTTCTCCTGCCCCTGCTATGCCCCCACGTACTGTCTGTGCTTGTTGTGCGGATCCATCGCACCTGACTGAAGAGTGTCCTTATAATGCATCTACACAAGGACAGGATCAAGTCAATGCTGCATTCCAGCAACGACAAAGGAACGATCCGTATTCTTCGACGTATAATCCGGGGTGGAGGAGTCACCCAAACTTCGCTTGGAACCAAAATCAACAATTCCAAGGAAATAATAATAATAATTTTCAAAGACCTCCTCCACCACAACAACAACAAGCACCCTCGCAAACTCAATATCAACCGCAACAATTTCAACAACAACCTTACCCTAATCAGGTGAACAACTTTGTGCCGAACAATGCGTACCAGCCAAACAATTATGTTCAACCTAATAATGATAAGGTTAGCTCGCTCGAAAGAAGTCTAGATGCGTTCCTTAAGCAATCTACACAGTCTACAGCAAGACTTGAGACTTCTATTCAAACTTTAGTGCAAAATAGTGCCTCCCATGATCAGAGTATCAAATCTATAGAGGCACAAATTGCACAACTCAACGCAGCTTTGAGCGAGCGCGAAAAAGGAAAACTCCCGTCTCAACCGTTGCCCAACCCCGGTCACGCACATGCTGCACACAATCAGCAAAATCATAACGTAAATGCGGTGACCACGTTGAGATCGGGAAAAGTGTTGCGGAACAATGTGGGCATTAATAATGACACCCCTGCCGGTGGGTCTTCTTCATCTTCTTCACCATCTTCTTCTTTAGAGCCTATTCTCCACCCTTCACATGGCTCTACCTCTTCTAGCTTGAACGGACCTAATTCTCACGACATGAACACATCTACACGAGGTACCGTTCCAACTCGACAATCTGATCCACAAAAATTGGACTCAACCACCTTTCAAAATGTTCCTTTTCCTAATCGGTTGAGATCAAATAAACCAACTCCTCAAATGGAAAAAATTGTCGACTTGTTCAAACAGGTTAGCATAAACATCCCTCTTTTGGATGCAATTCAGCAAGTTCCTTCATATGCCAAAATTTTAAAGGACTTGTGCACCAAAAAGAGGAAGTCGCAAGTGCCAAAGAATGTTTTTGTGGCCAGTGCTATTAGTGATGCTCTTGTAAATTCCCTTCCCCCAAAACAAAAGGACCCCGGGTGTCCTACCATTTCGATAACAATTGGGGACAAGAATATCAATAGAGCACTCTTAGATCTTGGCGCGAGCGTCAATTTGCTACCCTATTCTGTGTACGAGCAATTGGGCGTTGGAGAGCTTAAGCCCACTCACTGTACTCTCCAAATGGCCGACCGGTCAATAACCCATCCTAGGGGAGAGCTGGAGGATGTGTTAATAAGAGTAGGGGACTTCATTTTCCCCGTTGACTTTATAGTGATGGATACACAACCTGTTGCAAACCCCCGGAACCAAATTCCGGTAATTCTAGGTCGACCATTTTTGGCTACTTCCAACGCAGTGATCAATTGTCGTAACGGTTCAATGAACCTATCTTTCGGCAATATGACAATTGAGCTCAATATTTTCAAGTTAGGAAGTCAGCCTGCTGAGCCCAATGCTAGCGTACTTGACGTTTGCTCGATCAATGAGATCGCGGAGGAGGACTGTGAGTTCGAGAATTTTTTATTCGACCACAGCAATGTTAACGCCACTAGTGCGTTCCTCCTAGAATCCGACTCAGCTTTCACGGCGGATAACGATTTTGAATGTTTTACATTCGTCGACGACTTCGAAGACTCATCACCTGATTTGGAGTCTTTTGCTTTTGCGGATGAGTTAGTAGAACCATCCGACACTGTTGCGTACACTCGGTACGAACCTTTGATGGAATCATTCGAGTTTGAAACAATTACCCCTTTGCTACCATCTATTGTTTCACCTCCTAAACTCGAATTAAAGCTTTTGCCGACACACCTAAAATATGCATATCTATGTGATAATGAGACCTTACCTGTCATTATATCAGCCTCTCTAGCTCTTGAGCAAGAGAAGGCTCTCTTGATGGTCTTACTTAATAATCGGCAAGCTTTCGGCTGGTCTATGGCGGACATTAAGGGGATTAGTCCCCTCATAGTCGAACATCATATACACTTAATGGATGATGCCAAGCCAGCACGAGATCCACAAAGGCGCCTCAACCCCATCATGAAAGAGGCGGTTAAGAAGGAAATTGTCAAATGTCTGGATAGCGGTATCATTTACCCTATCTCGGATAGCCAATGGGTTAGCCCAATCCACGTCGTGCCCAAGAAATCGGGCATTACGGTCATTACAAACGAGGCAAATGAGTTGATTCCCACTCGCACCCAAACTGGGTGGCGAGTCTGCATAGACTATAGGAAACTCAATGCCGCAACAAGGAAAGACCACTTTCCTTTACCCTTCATTGACCAAATGCTCGAGCGATTGGCAGGGCACGAGTTCTATTGTTTTCTTGATGGCTATTCCGGTTACAATCAAGTCCCCATCGCCAAAGAGGACCAAGACAAGACAACATTCACTTGTCCCTTTGGCACTTTTGCTTATCGTCGCATGCCCTTTGGGTTATGCAACGCACCCGCGACATTTCAGCGGTGTATGATGGGGATCTTTTCAGACATGGTTGAAAAGTTCTTGGAGATTTTTATGGACGATTTCTCCATCTTTGGCGACTCCTTCGACGAATGTTTACGCCATCTTGACGCTGTTCTTACCCGCTGCAGGGATAAGAACCTAACATTAAATTGGGAGAAGTGCCATTTCATGGTGCAAGAGGGCATTGTTCTAGGACATGTCATTTCGCAAAACGGCATCGAGGTAGACAGGGCTAAAATCGAAGTGATTTCTAACCTACCTCCCCCAAAGTGCGTCAAAGATATCAGAGCCTTCCTTGGCCACGCCGGTTTTTACAGACGGTTTATCAAGGACTTTAGCAAGATTGCTAGACCCTTGACTCTCTTACTGTCCAAGGATACGACCTTCGCTTTTGACTCCACATGCACTGAAGCATTCGAGTCTTTAAAACATTCACTCATCACTGCGCCCATCCTTTCATCTCCCGACTGGACGCACCCTTTTGAAATCATGTGCGACGCATCAGACTTTGCAATTGGTGCTGTTCTTGGACAGCACATTAATAAGATGCCGCACGTGATTTATTATGCCAGCCGAACACTAAATGAGGCCCAACTTAATTACACAACAACAAAGAAAGAGTTTTTAGCTGTTGTGTTCGCACTCGAAAAATTCCGGCCTTATTTAATCGGCTCTCCAGTCGTTGTTTATACTGATCATTCGGCTCTTCGCCACCTCTTTGCGAAGAAGGATGCTAAGTCTAGGTTAATACGTTCGATCCTTTTATTACAAGAATTTGACCTTGTCATTAAGGACAAAAAGGGATGTGAAAACGTAGTAGCTGATCACCTATCACGACTTCCTTCTTCGCCCACGCTCGATCTTCCAATCTCTGACGTTTTTCCCGACGAACAACTCTTGACTGTTTCTTGCGAACCATGGTTCGCCGATATTGTAAATTATTTAGCCACCGGCCTGATTCCTAATGATTGGTCGATACAGGATAAGCTTCGATTTTTGTCCCAAGTAAAGCATTTTTACTGGGATGAACCCTATCTTTTCAAATACTGTTCCGACCAAATCATTCGTCGGTGTGTGCCCGAGAGTGAGGTCAAGAGCGTGCTGTCTTTCTGCCATGATCAAGCATGTGGCGGGCACTTTGGCCCAAAGAAGACAGCCGAAAAAGTTTTGCAGTGTGGTTTCTATTGGCCACGACTCTTCAAGGATGCATTTGAATACTGCAAAACTTGCTCCCGGTGCCAACATTTGGGCCGGATTTCGCGGAGAAACGAAATGCCACTCCAACCCATTTTGGTAGTGGACATTTTTGATGTTTGGGGTATAGATTTCATGGGACCATTTCCTAACTCTTTTGGAAATGTGTATATTCTGTTGGCAGTTGACTACGTTTCTAAGTGGGTCGAGGCTGTGCCCAGTTGAACGAACGATAATAAAGTTGTCGTTCGATTCCTTAAAGAACACATATTTTCTCGATTCGGGCACCCTCGAGCGATTATAAGTGATAATGGCTCTCATTTCTGCAATAGGACCTTTGAGTCCTTGATGCGTAAATACTCTATCACCCACAAATTGTCAACGCCATATCACCCCCAAACATGTGGGCAAGCCGAGGTTTCAAATCGGCAAATAAAGCAAATTTTGGAGAAAACGGTTTCTAAAAACCGTAAAGATTGGTCGCTTAAATTGATAGATGCACTATGGGCTTTCCGTACTGCATATAAGACCGATCTGGGTATGTCTCCATACCGGCTTGTGTACGGGAAGGCTTGCCACCTCCCAGTGGAGATCGAGCACAAAGCTTTCTGGGCTATAAAAGAGCTAAATTTGTCTTTAGGAGATGCGGACAGCAACAGAAAGCTGCAACTGAATGAGTTGGAGGAGCTAAGGGATGAGGCATATGACAATACCATAACTGCTAAAAACCGAGCCAAGGTGTTCCACGATAAACACCTTTTACGAAAAACTTTTGAACCTGGTCAACAGGTTCTACTTTATGACACTCGGTTACACTTGCATCCTGGTAAGCTCAGGTCCAGATGGAGAGGACCTTTTGTGGTCCGCACCGTTTATCCGCATGGTGCGGTTGATCTTGAGAACCCTGAAGACGGTACCTTATTTAAGGTAAATGGGCATCGACTAAAACCGTTCTTCACTGCGGATCCTTCGGAGGAGCTCCTGTTTTTGCAGGAGCCGCTTTACACTGATTGATCTTCCTCCGCTTTCACCCCCAAACTTTGTTTCCCAAGGACACTATTTCAAATAAGTTTAGGGGTGTGTATATCATTTGTATGTACATTTCCAAAATACCATAAAAATAAGATAATATAAATAAATAAATAAATAAAAAAATAATATTTTTTGGACCAAATAGCAAATTTGGAGATTACACGCTGTTTTTACGAATAAAACCCTCACCCTTGAGGGTGTTTTTTGTAAATCACCCCTTTCCCCCTATATAATGGAACCCGACCCCCCTGTCATTTTACCCTAATTCTTTCATTCTCCTTAAAACCCTAGCGCCGCCACCGATCTGTTCCAGAAGAATTTCGCTGTGCCGCCGCCAACCCGCCGCGCAACCGCCGCATCCGCCGCCTCCAGCCGCTGACCCGCCGCGCATCAGAAGCTTCACCCCCTGAAATTTTCGGGGGAGGTACATCTGTGCCTTTCCTCTCTGTTATTACATACATTTTCCTGCACACATCTTTATGGCTCATAAATTCCAATTTGAAAGGGACTTTTCCCCTGTGTTTGCACATGAGATCTATGGATCATACTTCCCACACGAAATTGCACAGAGGGGATGGAATTTCCTCCTATATAACCATGGATCTGCATTTGCTGTCCCTAGCTTAGTCACCCAATTTTATGAGTCAATGGAAGAGAATAGCCTAGAAAACTTAGGTTATATTAAATTGAATTGGGGAACTCAAGAAATTCGCATCGACAGGGGCATGATACACGAGGTTACACTCATACCTCGTGTCCCGGCACACGAACAACCCCTTCGCTTTGAAGATTATATTCCTTTAATGGGTAATGACTGTGCGCGAGAACCGTGCAAGGGGATCCAAGCACGGACCCTCTTCGCAAATGTTTTAACTGTGTGCCGGTGGGCACAAAACAATATTTTTGGAAGTTCTCACAACACAACCTTTTTCACCCCTTCCTTGCATGTCGTTCATACTTTAATGACGAAAAACCCTAGATTCGACATATGCACAGTTTTGCTTTACTCCATAGGTTCGGGTAAACGAGGTCCTGTATACCCATGCCCCATGCTAGTTACCCAGCTCTGCCGTTATTTCCTCCCAGCCGAGGAATTTGACTCACATTTGATAGACGGTACCCCGGTCCGACCACTTTTAGAGGGCGTCTCGTCGTCCTACTCTAGACTAACGGATATTTGGACACGGACAGAGCCGGGAGAAAACATACTTGCACACACCCCCAGCTCGAGCTCGACTTCGAGCGGGGAAGAGCTAACTCCCCAAGAACATGCGCGATTAATGAGAAGAACAGTGAGGAGATTAGACTCTTTGAGGGATGAGTTTCGGGCAACGGCACGAGAGCACGACCGTCGGTTGACGGAGATTGAGAGGGGGATACAAACACTATTGGCTAGGGGGGAGAGATCACGTTCACGCTCACGAGCGCGACGTGGGGCCGGGCAGTGAGGGCACTGCTTTGTTCAAGTTTGGGGGTATTAGAGGTGATGTATATAGTTATCCTTGCATTGCATATTGTATATATCTTTGTTTTTCTTTTTGCATAGTTATTTCTGCATTGCATTTTTATAAAAATCATAAAAATTTAAAAATTTGAAAAAAATAAAAAAAAATTAGAAAACTGAAAAACCCATAAAAATTGAAAAAATTTCAAAAATTATAAAAATTATTGTATTCAATTTTGGTTAGTTGACTTGAGTTGATAAAAGGGTTAACTGGCTAGGAATAACTAGATCTTAGACTTAGTAAATTAAAAACCCTAAAAATAACCTTCCTTAAAGTTTAACGGTAGAAAGTATATGTCTTTGTAGGTTATCTAGAAATAGGCAAATTTTGGGTTCAGTTCTTGGGCTAAATCGAAACGAAGGAAAAGTATTAAAACTTTTATTAGAGTATAAGTTTGAAAAATAGTTCCTAGCTTAAGTCTAAATTCTGAAAACATGTACCCTACAAAATGCACAAACACGCACCTTGAAATTTGGATTAGTAGAAAAGACCTTGAAATACTCTTGTCTAACGTCCTTAGCACAATGAAAAAGAAAAAAAGTGGATAAAGAAAAAAATGGACACTGGTTTTTGTGATTAATTAAGGCTAAAAAAAAAAAAAATTAGAAAAATATTTAGCAAAGGTGCTACTGCTAAAAGCCTTGGGTGTTGCAAAACTAGGAAGTACGCCTTAAAGTGCTAACGCATCTTGTAATCGGTTGTTGGTACCTCAAGAAGTATTAACAGTCGCATGAAGGATGTGAAAGCGAAGTCTCACAAGTGCTTTGGACAATGGACGGGAGTACGATTGCTTGATTTGAATTTCCAAGTGTAGGGGTGATACTTACACACACGTAGGGATATGTGATTGGAGTTTAGATAAGAGAAAGGAATGAAGAATAGAACTTGTGTCTTTAATAGAGTTGATAGAAATTCCTAAGTGGAGATGGAACTCTAGAAGGAAAACTTAAGAAATGCCGAAAGCTAGGTAATTCTACAGGATATATGTAATCTTAAGTTACATAATGAGAAAGTGTGAAGAATACGGGTGGATAATTTGCGAGTTAAAAGATAATAGAATTCCTTATTAGAAAACCTGATTAGAAAACAAAAGTCGAAAAACCAAGTTGATAGGATTTTGTGGGTGTAATCCGCTGAAAACCCTCAGGAGACAACACTCCTCCTACTAGGGACACCTAGAGGTTTAACGGCTTGTTGCACGTGCTCAGTGCAATCGCGTTTCCCTGCGAAAGTGTGGCTAGGTTAGAATAAACTAATAAGTTTGCTCGAGGACAAGCAAAAGGTAAATTTGGGGGTATTTGTTCACATCATAATATTGCAATTCATACGCCCCACTTTTTGTGCAATTTATAAGTAAACAGGTGCTTTTGACGATCGTTTGTTGCATGTTGCAGGATACAGGTTTCTGGAGCAAATACAGTGAAAAAGACACAAAACAACAGAAAAAGGGACTTTTGACCAACAATTAGACGGATCTCAGTAAAGCCCAGTTCATATAGGTGCAAGTCAAGGTGAAACGGTTAAAAGACCAATACAAATCTTCACTGAAAATCTGGAGAAGACTCAGAAGCCCAACAGAGAAGATACACATATAAACAGAGAGCCCTAGAAATCCTAAAGAAAACCCAAAAGACTGGAGGCCCAACACCACCAAAGGGTCGCGGATCCGCGGCCCAAGCCAGTATCTGCCGCGGATCCGCGGCCGTCTAATGCCCGGGTCGGTGGAGATTTCTTCTGTTGCTGCGACGGTTCTGGTGTTGTGATTTTTAGGGGGTAAATCAGTAAATTCATGTCTACGAGAGTCTGTAACCCTAGCTTCACTAGTTACTTATAAATTGTAATCTAGATCTAAAAAAATGTATGCCTCTTGATAATCAATAAAAGTGAGATTTGTTGAAGAATTCGGAGCATCATCTTTTCTTGTAAGTCTTTAGTTTTATTTAATTCTTGCCTTAGTATAATCTTTTACTTGCCCTAGTTATTTAATTTTTGCTCTAGTGTAATCCTCCTTAATCTGCACCAAGTAGTTAACCTTTAAAACATAAACATAAAAATGTCTCTTTGCAACAATTCCCTAATGAGCGAGTAAAATCCTCGCTCGTTAGGGTTAGGAACAAGGGAGTAAGTGAGAGATGGATGTCTCTCACCTCCTTCAATGCCAACTTATTTTTAAAACGAAATCTTCATGCATTCATATACGATCCGCCCCCTACGGCACCCTACCTACAAGGTAACGGTGAACCTTAGTATAAAAGGCCGGACTTATATGACATCCATGAAGATCACATCAATTAATAGGAAAGGACGGACAAGGATCTAGAGGAAGAAACTTCCCAATCATCCTAATCCCCTTTGCTAATAATTGTTGTGATATTTCTAAAAAGCTTAAATCATGGCATTGAAAGAGGTGAAAACATAGATCTCAACACCCCTACCTTCGACCTAACCCTAACGAGTCCTTTCTTATCACATAACTTCGTCTTTAAATCAATCGATAAAAACCAAACAACGATTTGAATCAACTCGTTATAACACAAAATCAGAAACTAACACATCCCTGCGGATCGACCCGTACTCACCGGCTAGCTGCGAAGCGACGCCGTTTCTGATTACGGTAAACTACAAATTTATGGATTAATCACTTGGCATCTTCGGAGAGGTGGAAGGATAAAACCAAATAGCATCTGCCCCGAACCTTTGGCAACGGACGCGAAGTCCGGGCCGCCGTTCGGAGGGGAACAGATTCTGGCACGCCCGGTGGGACCTCTTCCTCTTTCCACTCCACACTTCGTGTGTCGTCTTCGCGAACCAATCGCGGTTTGTTAAATGGTTGTCTTCGGATTTCTAGTTGCTAAGATTTGGTCTTTTACCTGGCGCAGAATTCAAGATTCAATGGCCACCAACTGCACCAACTGCTTGAAATGCCACTGCAACGGACGCTCCACCTCACCGAGAGGTGTAACATATGGGCCCCAAGCGGCTTCCTTCCTGACTCTGCCGGTAGACCAGGTGACCCAAGCCACCACCGGCTTGTTCTTCGGGACCATGGTCCCACCTACAAGCTTCTCTATGCCGACACCTGCACCGGAAGTAAACAAGAAGTCGGTGTTCGACCGGGTCACTGCTACCACGACCCCTGTCAACGGGTCGCCTGCTGCTAAACCAACAGCCTCCGTTTTCACCAGGCTAGGTCAGAACTATAAAGTGGCCGTCCCAAAGAGGGCAACGGCCGCTGCTTTGGAAATCGTTAAGGCGGCTTCTCCCATCAGAGAGTCGGTCTTCACAAGATTGACGGTTCCCACTCCTCCCCCAGCTGGTCAAAAGGCATCAGTCTTCGATAGGCTGACATCGGCAGTTACCCCATACTCAAACAGGGGGCAACAAGAAACCATCTCGATTTCCGAGCCAGTCCCAACGGCTCGTCGTGCGCGACGTCGCCATTGGCAACGAGTAAGGAAAGCAGGGGGCAACTCCCCCTCAGGGCTAACCCCACCTGCTCCAGTGGTGGAGGTCAACGCAGCTGTTCCAACTGGGAACAGCTTTGAATTGCTGAGGAAGGTGAGAAAGAACTCTCCGATTGCTACATTGAAAAGATCTCCTCCGCCTATGGAAAAAGCTCCGGAGACAAAACAGGAACAGCCCTCTCAACGGCTGTCGTCAAAAATTTATAAAGTTTGGCGGAGGGTTCAAGACTCTGTGATTGACCCAGACCACTTTCGTCACCAGAAAAAGGCAAAGGTGGAAAAGGACAAAAACCGCCCCATTAAACAGCAGGGGGCAACAAATGCTAGGATGCCTGCTTCAACGGCTCCTTCAACCTCAAAGGTCCATAAAAGGAAAAGGCCAGAGAAAGCTCCCGTGATACTGACAAAGTTTAAAAGCGGTGAACCTAAGCGCCCCAAGTCAGGGGGCATAACAGTTCATACGGTCTATATGGCTTCTGGAAAGGAAGAAAGTCGTACTTCTACGGGTCACCGACCGCTCACCCGATCCGTGACGAAAGCCCAGGAGCAGCAACAAAAGCTCCAGGAGATGATGACTACAATGGCTGCACTCACGGGACCAAAAGAGAATCCTGAGACGTCCTTAGATGAACGTCAAAAGGAAGAGACCGACGCCGAGTTCCTCCGCCGAGTACTGGAAAAGAGAGACAAAGAGGCTGCTGAACAAGCAGCCAATATCCAGCGTATGGGCCTCCTCTTCCAGGACATGATAGGGATGATGATACAACAAGATCCCCCGACTGAAGAACCCCCGATTGTCCTTGGGGATGATAGGGGAGAGACATCAAACCCTCAGCCCGTTCTATCAACGGCTAAGGAGGATACAATCTCTAAAACTGATCTGGACGAATATATAGCCCAGCAAATAAAGGTTCATCACGCGGCCGAAGCAGCCGGCCACGTCGTAAAAACGGGGCGACCGTATCCAGGCTGGTATGACCAAATCAAGTACCCGCCAGGTTATACAATTCCCAAGTTTCATGTCTACAAAGGGACCGACAATCCCCATCAACATGTTGCCCAGTTCAGGGCGCTTTGCGGTAACACCGGCGGCGACGACAAGCTTTTGCTTCGCCAGTTTGTTGGAAGCTTATCAGATACGGCCTTCGAATGGTATTCTGAGCTCCCCAATGACTCTATTAAAACCTTCGCGGAGATGGAGCTGCTCTTCACCCAACGTTTTGCAAGTGCCAGCGAGCGTACCCCGATGACGGCACTGATTAATGCCAGGGTAAAACCCGGCGAGACATGGGTTCAGTACGCTATACGGTGGCGTAATCTATGGTCTAAGTGTGAACAGCGCATAGAAGAAGCCCCTGCGGTGGGAATGTTTGTTGGAACCCTTGATCCACAAGCAACCATCTCACAGTTTATGATGTTCTTCAAGCCGACTTCCTTCCAGGCTTTGATCGACAAATTGGCGCAGATGGACCAGATGGGCCATAAACCCCCTCTCCCGAAGCCGGACTCCCGAAACGATAAAGGAAAGGGAAAAGCGATCATCATCGCTAATGCCCAACAACAACCGAACGACTCGAAGCCGGTTGCTCGTCCAAACAATACGCGCCCATACGTACCCCTTGAGGACAGGATGGGACGTGCTTACTCCTTCCCCCGTGATAAAACGAGGAGGCTATTCGAGCTGGCATTGCGCAACAGGCTCATAAATCTGCCAGATCCAAAACGTCCGTCGCAACCAAGTGACGTCAACGAGCCTAATTACTGCCCTTATCATCGAGTGCTAGGACATCCTATCGAAGACTGTTACGTTTTCAAAAATTGGCTTGAAAACCAGTACCGCCAAGGCAAATTTGCGCTATCCGACAAATGGAAGGTGAATCCCCCGCAGCCCCACATCTCTAAAGGGACGAATACGCCGGGGGCAACATGCTCCGTCATTGAAGAGGCTCCCTGGGAGGTTGTATTATCAGCCAAAACGAGGAGAATGCTAAATGATCTTCAGACCTGTCCAGCGGTCAAGTGGAAGAACCCCTTTGAACCGCAGGTTATTGAGGGGATGTTGAAGCCACGTCCGACTCCGAGGACCGATGGTGGTAGTTCAAGCGCTCATAGTCAGCCGTCAAAATCTTCGAAAAAGAAGAAGAAGAAATCTAAGAAGCCCGTGAAGCCTGGCGACAAGCGCACGGACTTACAGAAGCAAATCGACGCACTGGATGAGTATAACCAAAAGGCGCGGACTCCCATTACGCTCCAAGATTTCCTTGATCACGTCTTCCAAAAAGAAGATGAGGGAGAAAGTTCATCGGATGAATCCGAGGAATATGTGGCGAGCTGTCATATGATCTCCCATTCGACCACGGACGATGAAAGGACTTCTGGCACTAAAACGCCGGGGGCAAATACTGAGTCAAGGGTTCCAGAATTATCAATCAAAATGATTGACGCGTTTCTTAGTGAAGCTCGATTGAAAAGTAAAGCTGATCGAGAACGCGAGACGGCTATATTCGAAAAAGCCAAGCGCCAGCGACTTGAGGAAAGAGCTGAGATGATCCCGCTGGAGCAAAATGCCTCCACCGCTGACAAAAGCCAATCCAAGATAAAAAAGAAGTTTGCTAAGGCCATATCGATGGGCATGAAGCTACCCCCCTCTGAAGAAAAAGTTACTGGCGTGGTAGAAATGCACCCCTCTTATTGCTTATATCATCAGAAGGTCTCGCACTCCACCCAAGATTGTAAAGCTTTCAATGGATGGTGTCAAGGATACGTCGCTAATCAACAACGCTTTAAACGGGAAAAGCGTAAGATTCGTCGGGAGCAAAGAAGCACAACCAAAGAGCTTGAAGGAACTGCCGGCAACTGTCACATGGTTAACACTACCGGGTCGCAAGTGCCTACATTTGGGAGCGACTCTGATGAGGAGTTAGAACTTGCCCCTCTCTTTAAAGAGTCAACTTCGGGAAAAGAAGAGGAGCCAGTGGTTTGCGAAAATATCCGGCTGCGGAATCGAACACTGCCTTAAAAGAACCTCGGAACCTCGAATAGAAAAGATAAAGGGAAAGAAAAGGTCTCTGAAGACATCGTCTTAGATGACCAAGTTCTGGAAGAGCTAAACGCCGAAAACCTGCCGAAGAGAAGTAAGGTGGATTACAACGTTCTGGCACATCTGAGGAAACTGCCCTCTCAGCTCAGCGTCCTTGATGCCTTGTTACTATCAAAGGAGGCGAGAGACTCTTTGATTAAGGCGCTACAAGATCCGGACCAGTTCCAAGCCTTCTTAGCCGAAGAAAAGATGAAAGACGAATTAGAAGAAGTGCACACAGCCGACGTTGCTTTTGGTGATGAAGACCTTCTCCTCGGGATTCGATCTCGCTCTAAAACATCAAATGCTTACGTTGCCAGAATCTAAGCATCATGAGCACGCAGGCGAGGTGTTCAATCCAAATTATTGCTTTTACCATCGAGTAATGGGACACCCTCTTGAAGATTGCTTCACCTTCAAGAATTGGGTTGAAGATCAGTATCAATTAGGCAAATTCGCGTTTTCTGACAACTGGAGGGTAGCACCACCACAGAAGCACGAGCCCGAGGCCACGAGAGAAGAACCAACTCCGCATTGGGATTGGCAGAAAATTTGCACTTGCCATGTGGTAACAATATTAAAAGAAGAGTCCGAGGACATGAACAGTCTTCCTTGGTGCTTTGAAAACGGCAGCGATGAGGTGATCTCAGAATTTCCCCCAGCTCCGAAAGAACTGGAGGACGGAATACATACCACCGCAGACAACCTCAGGAAAATCGAGTTGGGGACGGTAAATGATCCGCGACCGACATTCGTCAGTGAGCTACTGTCTGAAGAGAGGGTGGCTGCGTTAAAAGACGTCCTTGTACAGCATAAAGATTGCTTCGCATGGAACTATTCAGAGATGCCGGGACTAGATCCAGAAGTTGCTGTACACAAACTAGCAATATCCCCAGACATCAAGTCAGTCAAGCAGGCACCGAGAAGAATGCGACTCGAGCTTGAAATGAGCATAAATACCGAAGTCAAAAAGTTAATTGACTCTGGCTTCATCCAGGAAGTTCAATACCCTGAATGGATCGCCAACATCGTCCCAGTGATGAAGAAAAATGGGACAGTGCGTGTATGCGTAGACTTCCGGGATCTTAATAAAGCTTGCCCGAAGGATGATTTCCCAGTACCAGTCACTGAACTGATGATAGACAATACATCCACTCATGAAGTCTTCTCTTTCATGGACGGCTCATCGGGGTATAACCAGATAAAAATGCATCCAGAAGACCAGAAGCACACAACCTTCAGGACTCCTCTTGGTATATTTTGTTATAAAGTGATGCCCTTCGGTTTGAAGAACGCCGGTGCTACTTATCAGAGGGCCATGACAAAGATCTTCGACGACCTTATACACGAAATCGTTGAATGCTATATCGACGACCTCGTGGTAAAAAGCAAATCGTACGAGGAACATCTCGAGCATCTGAAGAACGTATTTCAACGCCTTCGGCAATACAACTTGAAGATGAATCCTCTTAAATGTGCGTTCGGGGTTTCCTCGGGCAAATTCCTGGGATTCGTTGTTCGACACCGAGGTATTGAAATAGATCCGTCAAAGATTAAAGCGATCCTGGAAATGCCTCCACCGAGGACTCTCAAACAGCTGCGGTCTCTCCAAGGGAAACTCGCATACATACGGCGATTTATAGCCAACCTTTCAGGAAAGTGCCGTCCTTATAGTCACCTGATGAAGAAGGGAACCCCATTCGTTTGGGATCAAAAATGCCAAGGTGCACTGGACGAGATCAAGCAATACTTGCAGAACCCGCCGGTGTTGGCTGCTCCGGTTAAGGGGAAGCCTCTCATTCTCTATACAACCGCCCTCGAAGGCTCCTTAGGCGCATTATGGGTACAAGAGAACGATCAAGGGAAAGAAAGAGCACTCTACTACTTAAGTCGAGTTCTGCTGGGGGCAGAAAGCAACTACTCTCCCATTGAAAAACACTGCCTGGCGTTGATCTTCGCAATAACAAAGCTTAGGCACTATGCGTTGGCGCATGAGGTCCGTCTTATTTCAAAAGTGGACCCTCTCAAATATCTAATGTCAAAAGCCATATTGACAGGGCGACTCGCTAAATGGGCCCTGCTCTTGATGGAATTTTCGATAACATATCAACCTCTCAGGGCAGTAAAAGGCCAGGCCATCGCCGACTTCCTTGCTGAGCATCCCATACCTGCCGATTCTCCTTTAAATTGCGATTTGCCAGACAGACATGCGTTTGACGCAATCGACAGTGGTGATAGCCGGTGGGAGCTTTATTTCGATGGAGCATCTTCCATGAAAAAGCACAAAAAAAATACGCCAATGATCAAATCAGGGGTAGGACTCATCTTTGTGACTCCACAAGGAGGAATAATGCACTACGCGTTCTCCCTAACAGAGCCAAGGACAAATAATGAAGCCGAATATGAAGCTCTGATAGCAGGACTTGAGATCGCCATCGACATGGGAATTGAAAGCCTCCTCATATATGGGGACTCCCAACTGGTCGTCAGTCAAGTGAACGGCGATTACCAAACATGCAAGCCGGAATTGGTAAAATACGTTGAAAAAGTGCAGCAACTGCTAACCCAAATTCCCTCCTACACGTTGGAAAGTATACCGCGTGCGGAAAACAGCAAAGCAGATGCACTGGCTAAACTTGCTAAAGAATTGGCTGACGAGAACCTCGATGACGTTAGAATCGTGATACAAAGCCGTCGAGTACTCTCCCCAGCAGAAATACCTACAGAATCATA
Organism: Agapanthus africanus; assembly: GCA_030015575.1. Classification (NCBI taxonomy): domain Eukaryota; kingdom Viridiplantae; phylum Streptophyta; class Magnoliopsida; order Asparagales; family Amaryllidaceae; genus Agapanthus; species Agapanthus africanus. The sequence continues at coordinate 193,651,923 of CM057351.1, forward strand.
TAAAGAAAAGGGAGCAACTGAACAGGCGACCTTACAAATAAAAGACCATGAAAAGACCGAAGACTGGAGAGAAGTCTTCATAGATTACTTCAAGTTCCATCGAATACCTGAAGAAGCGTCCATAAGACATCAGCTCGTGAAACGAGCTCTGTCTTTCGCCTTCGTCAACAACACTCTATACAAAAGGTCATTCGATTCTCTGTGGTTGAGATGCCTAGGACCTGACGAAGCGAGAAAGGTCGTCCAAGAAGTTCACGACGGACTCTGCGGTTCCCATCAAGCAGGCCCTAAGATGAAGTTGAAGATAAAACGGATGGGCTACTACTGGCCCACGATGATGCAGGATTGCCTGGAATACGCGAGGCAATGTCATTCATGCCAAATTCATGGGGACTTCATCCATCAGCATCCCAATCCACTGCATCCAACAGTGGCTAGTTGGCCATTCGAAATGTGGGGAACTGACATAGTCGGCCCCATCGAACCAGCATCGTCAAAGGGACATCGTTTCATCTTGGCGACGACTGATTACTTCTCCAAATGGGCAGAGGCGGTACCGTTGAGGGAAGTGAAGACGGAGAACATCCTTCACTTCTTCAAAACGCATGTCATATACCGGTTTGGAACCCCAAGAAGGATCATCTCTGATAATGGGCCAGCCTACCGAAGTCATAAAATTAGCCGCTTCACACAGCAGCACAATATAGACTGGAGATATTCCTCAGTCTATAATCCGCGAGCTAACGGTCTAGCTGAGGCCTTCAACAAGACCTTGACGAAGATCATGAAGAAAACAGTGTCACGAAATAAGAGAGATTGGCACGAAAGATTGCAAGAGGCTCTTTGGGCGTATCGAACTACATTTAAAACGGCCACAAACACAACGCCGTACGCGTTGGTATTTGGGACGGAAGCAGTACTCCCTCTCAAGATAGAATTACCCTCTCTACGAGTGGCAGTCCACTACGAGCTGACAGACGAAGAAAATGCTCACCTTCGGTTTGAAGAGCTTGACGCCCTTGATGAAATCCGGCTTCTAGCACAGCAAAATCTGGAAGCTTATAAAGCAAAGATGACGCGCTCATACGAAAGATTGACCCGACCGAGGACATTTTGTCAAGGCGAACTTATGCTAGTGGTCAAAAGGTCTATGATCCCCAATCGCGCCAAGCGGGGAAAATTCGAGCCAAACTATGAAGGCCCGTACATCATTGATAAGGTCTACCAGGGTGGGGCCTATCTACTCATGGACATGCACGGTGAAAGGCCTTTCAGGCCAATAAACGGTCGCTTCCTGAAGAAATACTACGCTTAATGAGCCATAGTTTAGGTCAATGATAGATGACGACGACTATGTCCGCTCGCTATCTTCCTAAGCTTAAGCTTTATAAAGAAGCCGGCCTCTTCAATGACGGACCGAAACGTCCTTAAACTAGCGACGGACCGAAACGTCTTTAAACTAACGATGGACCGAAATGTCCTTAAACTAATATCAGACCGAAACGTCTTTAAACTAACACCACGGCATCCTTAGGCTGACGAGATATAAAAAAAACATATAAAAAAAATAAATAAAATAAACGGTATGTCCATAAGCAAAAAGGGCACGGATGAAAACCCGAAAGGGCTCCGTGAGTAAGAACAGCAGGGCTGCCAGCGAGTGTTCGTGAAAACCCGAAAGGGCGCGACCTCGTAAAAAAAAAAGAAAGAAAAAGAAAATAAAAGAAAAACGGTATGTCCATAAGCAAAATGGGCACGGATGAAAACCCGAAAGGGCTCCGTGAGTAAAAACAGCAGGACAACCGGCGAGTGTTTGTGAAAACCCGAAAGGGCGCAACCTCGTTAAAGAACACTTATAGGGTCCTCTCGACCTTGTAAGGAGAAACCACCTGCGTGAGATCCTTACGACTCACAACGGAGCAACACACTTAGGAATCCCCACGATTCCTACGGAGAAAATACACTTGCGAGATCCTCACGACTCGTAAGGAGAACTCTCTTATGGGACCCTCACGGCTCATAAGATTTGAAAGTCTTAAGTTACAGAGACCTAAACCCGTGCTTAAGCAAACCCCCACAAACTTCCAATGTTGCCCTACAAGTGGCTCAGTATTGACCCTTGTATACAATCCACGGGCGCGAGTAAACATATCCCTAGCCAAACTTCATCCGTAATTGGGAATACGTTCGCATGGTGAACAACCCTTATAAATCCCCTCGATTTATGAGGAGAAAACCCTCCTGTAGGATCCTTACGACTTACAGAGGAACAAAACACTTAGGAACCCTCACGATTCCTAAGGAGAAAATACACCTACAAGATCCTCACGACTCGTAGGGAGAAATAACTTCGTGAAACCCTTACGGCTCATGAAGTCAAAAGCCTTAGCCGTCAGGACCCTAACCCTGGTCGCTAAGCCACCTTTGTTCGACATCGACAGAGGCAGATGATGATTCGCTCCTGGTAATATCCCAGTTGTAGCGGTGCTGATGCCGAAATCGGTTTACAGCGAAAAGCCAATAGGCCGCACATGCATACGAAATAGCCGAAATGATAGGGCAACTTGCAATAAAAAGCAGCAAGTAAAAATGTATGCATGCAAAATAGCCGAAATGATTGGGCAACTCGCAATAAAAAACAGCGAGTAAAAATAAAATAAATAGCCGAAATGATTGGGCACCGCGAAAAATAGCCGAAATGATTGGGCAATCGCGACCTTCGCGATATAAAAGCTGAAATGATAGAGCATCGCGGAAATAAAATAAAATAAAAAGAAGAAATGATAAAACTTCGGCCCTACAGTTAAGATCACATCGATCCCTGTATACAATCCAAGGGCGTAAACAAAGAAAGGACCATACTTCCCCAGCGGATTCCGTCAAACGACGAAGCCAAACCTCAACGGTTCATTTCAACCGAAGAAGCCAGTGACTTCAACAAAAATCCTCGACTCACGGATACAAACACTCCTTGACGAGAGCCTCCTGATCCGCGTCGACCCGCAGAGCCACCAGCGCCTCCGTGGGAACCCTCGACTCGTTTCAAACCCCAAGGAAACAAATAATCCTTGGCGCTTGGGAAACAAATAATCCCAGCAAATTCCTCGACTCACGGATACAAACACTCCTTGACGAGAGCTTCCTGATCCGCGTCGACCCGCAGAGCCACCAGAGCCCCCGTGGGAACCCTCGACTCGTTTCAAACCCCAAGGAAACAAATAATCCTTGGCCCTTGGGAAACAAATAATCCCAGCAAATTCCTTAACTCACGGATACAAACACTTCTTGATGAGAGCCTCCTGATCCGCGACGCCCCGCAGAGCCACCAGCGCCTCCGTGGGAACCCTCGACTCATTTCAAACCCCAAGGAAACAAATAATCCTTGGCGCTTGGGAAAAAAATAATCCTAGCAAATTCCTCGACTCACGGATACAAACACTCCTTGACGAGAGCCTCCTGATCCGCGTCGACCCGCAGAGCCACCAGTGCCTCCGTAGGAACCCTCGACTCGTTTCAAATCCCAAGGAAACAAATAATCCTTGGCGCTTGGGAAACAAATAATCCCTCGCAAAACTTCTCAACTCACGGATACAAACACTCCTTGACGAGAGCCTTCTGATCCGCGTCGACTCGCAGAGCCACCAGTGCCTCTGTGGGAACCCTCGACTCGTTTCAAACCCCAAGGACACAAATAATCCTTGGCGCTCGGGAGACAAATAATCCCTCGCAAAACTTCTCAACTCACGGATACAAACACTCCGTGACGAGAGCCTCTTTGACTCACATCTCGGGCAGTAAGGATTCAAAAACTTGCTTCCTGAACAATGGGACCCTGCAAGTCAATCCTAAATGGTCTCTTGCATACTATTCACGGGTCTCACTCTCCAAAGTCGAGTCTCGACAAGGAGGGAAACAACCACTTACGAATCATCTCGACTCGTAAGAGGGAAAATTCTCTTATAGGATCCTTACGACTTATAAGAGAAAACCACACTTAGGAATCCTCACGATTCCTAAGGAGAAAACCCACCTACGAGATCCTCTCGATCCGTAGGGAGAAAAGTCTCCATGAGACCCTCACGGCTCATGGAGTTGAAAAGTCTTAGGCAGCAGATCTGAACCTGCGACCTAAGCCATCGCTGATTCTTAGGAAAGTCAAGATGCGTGCCCTACTATCCGTCAACCATGTTCGTTAAGGTGACATGCTGATAATAAAAGAAGGAAAAAACCAAGAAAATGACACATTACAAAAAAGGTGTATCTTTTATTCATAAACTTGATCGGATACGGGATACATTATGTCAAAGGATAAAAAAATATATATATACATATACTTTCTTTTATCTATAAGTACGAACAATACAAAAATGGATAGCTACTGAGGAGGAAGTGTCTTTAGTAAGTTCACAAGCCGCTCTCGCACTTCCCTCAGCGCTTCCTCTCGAGTGACAGCTGCGGCCACCTCCGCCTCCACCTGAGCCCGCTGCTGCAAGAAGGATGAAAGTTGCTCCTCTACCGCCTTCTGGGCTGCTTCCTGGCTGGCTGCAGCTCGCTCGACAAAGTCAAGTCTTTGCCTCAATGATAACCCTTCGGAGAGGCATTGCAGGAGGCCCTCAAAGATAACCTTCAGCCGTGCGGCATTGGCCTCCACCCGAGCATGCAGTTGAGCGGACTTGCTCGAAGCCTCACCACGCTCCTTACGCCTTGAAATGACTTCTTGTTCGAGATGGCGGAAGTAAGGAGCGCTTTGCTCAATCCACGCTGTCCTCTGGTTATTGGCAGCCACGGTCTCGGGAGCGGGACGCAGCGACTCCAACTGATATAGGCGACCCTCGATCTCCTTACAATGGTTAACCCAGGATGCAATGATGCCCTCCTCATGAAAGTTCACGAGTATTGCTAGCATCGGGTTAACCACCATAGCGAAGTCTGCGGCAGATGTAGGAGTTTCAACGTCGAGTTCCTCGACATAGTCACTCAACATGCGCAGACTATTCGCGGCGCCTTTCGAAGACAGACTCCTCAGATAAGGACCCGCCGGCATTGTGACGCGAGGTTCGAAGGACGCCGAAGCCAGAACGAAAGCTGAAAGAAACAGGATGCGATCAGATAACAGTACAGAAAATAGAGAGAGGAAAGTTACCAATATGATGGTCATTGTACCAGTTGAGACAGGTGGCAAGGTCGGAAGGGCTGGTGGTGCGGCTGATCTTTCATCCCCTCCTTCAATCTGTAGCACTGCAGTTGAGATGAGAAGAAGAGGTTAGAGACAATTCCGTCAATAAGAAAAAAGAGAGGAAGGATGTCAACGGAAATCATACTCACCAACGCCACCAGAAGAAGAAGCAAGCTCAGATGGGAAGGAAAAGTGTGGGAGCAACATCTGATATACGTGATCAAAAAGCACTCCTGAAAACACGACAGTGTCACGTTAGTACGCGAATTATATGTCTGGAAAACAAGATTAATAAATCGTAAACACAGACCTTCCAACATCTTCGAGGGTATGAGAGAAAGCTGAGGGGTAACCACCGCCAAAGCAGTCGTTGAAGGCGCTCCCTCGAGCAGTGGGACATCGGCGCTAGCCGCACCTGCATTACGAAAAGGTGAACTTGTCAGAAAAGGTTGTAAAGTAAAGAAAAGCAGCCACTTAGGGTTTACCTGAGGAGCTCCCGGCTGAAACAGAGGCGGCTCCCTCCTCTACCGACATGAGACCACCGCCCGTGGCCTCGTCACCCGACTCGATGGGGACCGTCGTCGTGCTAGCCAGACCTGGGGACGGCAGAGGACCGTAGACGGGGAGGGTTATGACTGGAGTATTGCCAGATTCCAGAGAAGGAGCGGTTGGCTCGTCCCCGGGAATCATGGCCGCCTCACCCACTACTCTCTCAGGTTCAGTAGCTGCGGTTGTATCGTCTACCGTCGCCAGGGGACCGCCGACCTCGAGCGCCTCAGCCGCCACCACCCTGGACTCATCTATAATGATCATATCATCTGCCCCCGCTTCAGGTTCGGCATCAATGACCTTCTCGGCGGTAGGCCCCTCGACCTCCACTCCAGGCTCCATAGCCTCAACGATATTACCCACTGTCGGCTCGAGTTCGGCAGGCATCGCCTCCTCCGTTCCCCTAGGATCGACGGCTTCCGCCTCTCCCTTGATCGGACTTGGCCCTGCAAAGATAAGAGATATAAGGACCAATGACATTAAAATCCTTATAACAAAAACTCTGAGAGAAATATTACCTGAAGCGGATTTGCCGTTTACGCTCCGAACTGCTCGCGCCACCTCTCTGCGGGCAGTGGATAGGGCGACAGGGGCCTCTTCGGAGGGAGTATAAGCTCGAAGGGCGGTGCTGGGTCCTGCTCCCATGGCCAAGGCAGCCCTGCGCGCCTTCGCCTCACGCCTCAACCGCTTCCTCTCCTCCTGAGCGGTTATGAGGGACCTCTGTGACGCCTCCTTCAAGGCGTCATCATCTTCATTCAGGGATGCCTCCAGAGCCTTTAAGGCATCTCTCATCGGCTCTTCAAGATGAACCTCCTGTGGTGGCCCAAAAGAAGCTGGAACGTCAGCAGCTGGTAGGACGTCTGCATCGCTAGGAGGGAGCGGCATTGAGGTCCCTGCAATTAAAAGGGAAAAGTTAGATCGACCATAACACAAGGAAAACGGAAAAAACTTGATGAGTCGAAACTTACTAAGGCCCATAGATGCCCTGAGACGTTCCTCCTCCTGAAAGGTCTTCAGGGAAGCAGCAATGGCTTCTTCATCAGTGATGCCTGTTGAAAGAAAAGAAAGAAAAGTGTAAGTCAAAAATAATGAAGAGGATATGTTACAATAAAGAAAAGGTGACTAGTAGTTACCTGATTGCACAAGCTTAGCTAGCTACGCGTCACGCTTCACCAACCATGCCGAAGCTCTGAGAGCAGCCTCCAAGTCTGTATCGTCCGGCGGTGGCATCACTAATCCTGCGTTAGTCCCATATTCGAGCAGACCCTCGGAGTAGGGAGCATGGGGTTCCTGGCCGAACACAACGTCCGCGGCGAGGAGCGACTTCTTTTTCTTTTGCCCTCCGACCCTGGGCCCGCGAGGGATCGACTTCCGCTTAGCAGCCACTTTGGGACGACGAGTCCCGATGTCCGCACCCACGCCAGACTCCGGCGAGGGTACAACCATTGTTTCCACCTGAGCGCGGGGTGCAGGAGGTGCATCCGCGATATCAGGAAGTGGTAATTCACGTGGAGGACTTTGCGCACGTGATGGTCTGCCCCCAGCATCTTTTAAAGGAGCGATTACTGGGGTCCTAGGAACCAAAGGAGCGGTGCGATCGGTACCTGGAGGTGCACCCTTACGATCGACCAACAGTCGCCTTTCCTCCTTTATGACTGCTCCTGTTGCATGATTGTACCAGTCTTTGTACCCATTGAGGAGTCTCGGAGCGTAAGCCGGCGCATTGATAAAAAAATGAGAGCTCGTATTCACGCGCATGAAATGGTGCAATGCGTTCTCCATCCCCTCTTCAGTGGCAGCGGGTTCCACCAAGAAGGCTTCCAAGGGGACCCCTTGATCGTAACCCAGTTGTTGAGCAAAACGATGTGGGTTATACCTCATAAAAATTGCCACATCATTCTGCCTAAAAACTAAAAAACCCGGTCTAATGGAATATAAGTGGAGGGTCTCCCGAGCCGTTAAAACTGAAGCTCCATCCTTAAAGATATCTTGTAATGGCCGCGTCACAGTGGTAGACACCTTTCCAACGGTCAATACCTTATCGACAAAGGACATCTCGGCTTCGACGGTATGGGGGCGAAGGAGCAAGCCCCTAGCGTTCCGTGGTGAGGGGTTTACAATTGATGCACCGATCAGCTGTATAATGCGAGGAAAACCGCACTTGTCAAAGAACGAGGGCCTTTTATGCATCCCGAAGACACCCGCTGTGTGTAACTCGAGCCACGATGCGAAGTAATGTATCGGGAAGACCACATGCAACACCCCGGGCTCGCTAGCATCCGCTGCTCGACTGAGGCCGTGGTATAAGTGTGCCTAGCCGGCGATCCCAACAGCTACCTTCACCCCGATGACCATCCGGTGTGCTGGATAAAAGACAGAGGGCCGCATCCGATGAGAGTGCATTGGGATAGCGAACCAACTCAACCATAACCCGAGAAACCCCAAGAAAAAGGCCTCCTCATCCATCCCAGGGGCCGCTACTTCTGCAAGAGACATGGTTGGAAAGTTAGGAAGAAAGAAATCCTTTTGGCCTATTTCATTCGCCGGCAGGTTATCCAAACCTAAACCGAAATGGGTGGCAAACTTGGCAGTGGCCGCAGAGAGGGCGTTAGGGTGAAGGAACCGAGCAATGAAATCCTCAAAATTAACTCCTCGACTCCCGTGTTCGACGAAGAGAGACTCATATATGTTCAACACTTTAATTAAGCTTGGGAACTGGTGTTGAACAGCAGTATATGGTGTGACCCCCTTCACCATCGGCCTAGCACCGAAGACGTACACGTCTGTTGGGAGCAGCTCCTCATAATGTTCCCCCATCACCGGTAGACCGGATAGCTCCGCAAATTCCTCCAGGGAGATTGACACTTCCCGATCCATGGCAAGGAAAGTGTGGGTGGGAATATTCCATTGCTCCAAGAAAGCTTTAAACCACCAGGTGGGAAGCGTGGGATACTGGAAGAGAGATACATAGACCGCGGTATACAGTCCCAATCTTATCAACTGTGACTTCTTCATCGACAGGATATACCGGGCCCACGGCAGATAGCCAATCGGGTGGCGGGGAATCAGACCAAGGTTATACGATTGCCCCCAAGGTCGCGCTTCACCTTGACAGATACGACGTCCTAGAATGTCCAAAACCATAGGACGCTGAACCGGTATCGCATCTATGGCGGGATGTAGAAAACCTTTCGATGTCCAGTCCGCCAACTCCACGGCATACTGCACCGAGGGCGGGGTAGCATAATGAATCGCCGTGATGTGCTCAGACGGCACCGCGCATGTGAAGCTGCGTCGACCCATAATGATCTGATTGTACCACGACCCCAAAGGCGGAGACTCTTGGACTCCGGATCGTATGCCTTGATCATGGCCAGGATCTCACGGTCCAAATGCGCCTCTGGAAATCCCTCCTCCGAGCGGACGAACGAAAATGAAGTGTCTTCAGACATGATCGTTGCAAAAGAGCAATGTAGCCGTCAGTGTTGTAATCCCAATGTTTGGCATTAAAAAAAAGAAAAAAAGAAAATGCATTAATTAAATTAAAATCAAAATTAATTAATTACACCGCACCACAGTGCAGTGAGTAGGAGACCAAAGAGGGACCCATGAAATCTAAATGACAATACGTCAGTTAATAAGACAAACTCATCATTGGATGAGGTTGTCAGTTGGTCCCTGGGGGGGAACATTCCCATAATAAAAAAGGGGAGAAAGAATCACTGAAGACAAGGAGAAAATCTCCTCTTTCAGAGCAAAGCTCTGTCACAGAATGACACTTGTCAAATCATGACACTTGTCAAATCCTGGACTTAAAAGAGTAGAATTCTTTAAAAAAGGAGTTTAGCTCTGTAATATTCCCTCAAAAAGAAAATTTTGAAAATAATCTTAAAATTAAAATTTCTGAAATCTTGAAAAATCCATGATTCTTACAAAAATAGAGAGGGGGGTTCTCTATTTTTCAGATCTAAAAGATCTACAGTTGATCCAAGAGCAAAGCTCTGTTCATGGGTTAGAACCCATGAAAGATCTCTGTGGATCTATAAGCTTTTTTTTAGAGCAAAGCTCTGTTTATGAAACCCCAATGGGGACATCCTTAGATCGAAAGATCTGTAAGAGCCAAGCTCTATAAGTTAATTAAAATATTTAATCTAAGATTAAGTTTACCTAAAATTTTCTAACTTGGAAAATGAGAGCAAAGCTCTAAAGTTCTGAAAGCAAGAGCAAAGCTCTGAAATTCTTAAGCAAGAGCAGAGCTCTGAAAATCTAAATTTAGAAAAATGGTGGAGAGTTTTCTAAGGGCCAGAGGCTCTATTTATAAGGCGCTTCCGCCTCTTGAGATTCCCCCTTGATCTAACGGTCAGGGGGGGTTGCCACCGTTGCACTCACGTGTGCGCCACGTGAGCGCAACGGTGGGGGGGCATTTGTTTCTCCCAATCAGAGCAAAGCTCTGTTTGAATTCAAAATTCAAATTTTTGAAGCAACGCTTCGAGTCGCGGGCGCAACGCGCCGCGTGTCTGGCGCTAATACGTCAGCACAGCGCCCCAGAAAGCGCACCCAATCAGAGCAAAGCTCTGTTTGAAGGAAGCAACGCTTCAGCTGCGCTGCGCTCTGCGCTGCACGACACGTGTCAGCGCAGATGCGCTAGCGCACTTGCGCTGCGCTCTGCGCTGCGCGACACGTGTCATGCGCTGGGGCATCTGCGCCAAACTGAATTAAGATTTTATGAAATCTTTTCTGTTCTTTCCAAAACCAGAAGATTTTCTTCTGCCTTTGGATCAAAGATCCAGCGGTGGGAAAATTCCCAAAATCACTCAGAAAAGATCCTGTTAACAAATTCAACAAATTTGTGAGCACTATAAATAGGACCCCAAACCTCATTCAAAAAAAAGAACATTTTTTTTCTTGAGAACTCAAGAACTTTAAATAGAGAGAACTCTGAGAAGATTTCAAGAAAAAGGTAAAGAACCTTCATGGATTAGAAGAAATTCCTTCTAATAGACCATTAGTCTAAAAAAATAAGATCAATGATCTTTATATAAAAAAAAAACAGTGCTTTGCACTTCTTGTGAACCTCCGGTTCTTTAAAAACAATAAAAATAAAAAAATAGTGCTTTGCAGTTTTATGAACCTCTGGTTCTTCAAAATAAAGAAAACTTTATTTTTTCTTTGATCTAATTTAGATCAAGAAATTAAATAGTGCTTTGCACTTCCCTTCTTGAATCTAAAAGATTCTTAGTGCTTTGCACTTCCAAACTGCGTTGTTGCGCTCTTAAGAGAGCGCCACGTGTCTGCTATAGAACCACTTGCGCTAAGCGCCCTTAAGATAGAGCTTTGCTCTCTGGAATTGGCGCAACTCGCTGAAAGCGCGCCACGTGTCAGCAGCGCAATAGCGCAGCGCAACAGCGCATCGCACTGCGCTAGTGCGCTTGCGCTCACCAGAGCACGACACGTGTCATCACCATATGAGCTTGCGCTCATTACTTAGCGCAAAGTGCAGATGCATTGTATTGCTTACAAAAAGGGCCAAGCCCAATTAAAAGAAGGCCTAACAGGCTTAATAAAAAGCAATGCATTATTTTAAGGGGGGCAGAGCCCAAACCAAAACAGATGCTCTGCATCATTTATAAATGGGCAGAGCCCAAACAAAATATTCAGAATGCTATGCATTTTAAAAGGGGCAAAGCCCAAATAAGGTAAATACTTCGCATCATCTACAAATGGGCAGAGCCCAAAATAAATTGATACTCTGTATCTTTTGTGGGTAGAGCCTAAATAAAAAATGCAATGCAAAGCAAATAAAATGTTGAACTGGACTTAGCCCAATCGTGGCCATAAGTCCTTAAATTAAATTGACTGAGCAAAATGGCTCTCCTAAATCAATCTACATCCGGTTCGAGGGTACATCTCCGAACTCCTTTGACATCCATCGTTGTAATTCCTCAACGACGTCAAAGAGGTGACGGGTCCCAATAACCACACACCCCACATGGACCGAAACGTCCCTAAACTAATATCGGACCGAAACGTCCCTAAACTAATATCGGACCGAGACGTCCCTAAACTAATATCGGACCGAGACGTCCCTAAACTAATATCGGACCGAGACGTCCGTAAACTAATATCGGACCGAAACGTCCCTAAACTAATATCGGACCGAAACGTCCCTAAACTAATGATGGACCACCACGTCCCTAAACTGGCGATGGACCACTACGTCCGTAAACTGGCGATGGACCACCACGTCCTTAAACTGGCGCAATAGAGCCCGAACGCTCTTTTGCCGGATCTAAATGGTCCCGTCTAAGTTGATCTTAGCCCCAAATACGGTTAATGTGTCCTTAGATCTTTAAATAAACAATAAAACTCCAAATCAACTTTAGTTCAAGGGTACATCTCTGAACTCCTCTGACGTCTGTCGTTGTAATCCCTCAACGACGTCAGAGAGGTGACGAGTCCCGACGGCCAGATAATTAAATCAATCACTACGTTAAGTTGATCTTAGTCTAAAACAGGACTAATGTATCCTTAACGAATGTTTAAGTTGATCTTAGCCGCAACGCGACTAATGCATCCTTAAACTAAAAACACCAAACCCAAATCTAAGTAAATACGGATTTGGACTAATCCACGTCCTACGGGCGACGACATTACTCAGTCTTCGTATACAATCCACGGGCAACCACAAACAAAACAAACATACACGACACGAAGTGAAATTCTGGAGAAGGAGAAAGTTGTTATCGCAACGCGGTAGCGTAATTAACCGCAGGGGCTTGCGCCTGCAGGGAAGAGCGTCCCCACAATCAAAAACCCCTCACCCCGAGGGGGAATCTGACGAAGTCTGCTACATCGGCCGCATCCGTCTAAACCTCCGATACACGGTGTCATAAATCAACTTGGCATCTTCGGAGAGGTGGACGGATAAAACCAAATAGCATCTTCCCCGAACCTCTGGCAACGGAAGCGAAGTCCGGGCCGCCGTTCGGAGGGGAACAATGATCTCATCATAGTCCCCGTAGTCGAGTACATATCCTAAGGGCTTTATCAACATGTAACATAGAGACAATCTGAGTACATGTTAAGATAAAGTACAACCAGATAGCATACTATCATGTCGAGCAAGAAAGTCCTCCCTATATATGTCCTAGCATCCACTACAATATACATCGTATGTACAGTAATGGCCTCTAGGGCATACATATAACTAACACACTGCACTCTCCAGATGGCAGACCGATCTATCACCAAACCAAGGGGTGAATTAGAGGATGTGTTGATAAAGGTCGGGGAATTTGTTTTCCCTGTAGACTTCATTGTGCTCGACACACATCCTGTAACAAACCCCCAGGGCCAAATTCCGGTGATTCTAGGTCGTCCTTTCCTTGCCACTTCCAAAGTTGTTATAAACTGTAGAAACGGTTCAATGAACTTATCATTTGGAAATATGACCATTGAACTAATTATCTACAAAGCTGGAAGTCAGCCATCAGAACCCTCTGCTCATATTTTAGATGTGTGCTCTGTCCATGAGATCGCTCCCGATAGTTGTGGAGTTGAGGAACTTTGCTTTACAGATCTCGATGACATTACCACATCTCTGTTTGACTTTACACAAGATCTTAGTGAGGACACTTTACCTACACTTGAGTCCTGCACTTCTGACTTTTCTCCACCCGAGTCTGTATCTTTCACAGGCTCTGAGCTTCTTTGTAAATCCAAAAATCATTCAATGATCCCTTCTTCTATCATTTCTCCGCCAGAATTAGATCTCAAAATTTTACCGTCTCATCTGAAATATGCTTATTTAGGTGAGAAGGAGTCTTTACCGGTTATAATATCCGCTTCTCTAGCATTAGAGCAAGAGAATGCACTTTTATCGGTATTGAGATCTAACAAAGAGGCGTTTGGTTGGAGTATGGCGGACATCAAAGGGATTAGTCCCTTGATAGTTGAACATCATATACATGTGATGGATGATGCCAGACCAACCCGAGAACTGCAGAGACGGTTGAATCCCGTCATGAAGGAAGCGGTCATGAAAGAGATCGTCAAATGCTTAGATAATGGTATTATATACCCCATCTCCGATAGCCAATGGGTGAGTCCTATACATATCGTTCCTAAGAAATCCGACATCACTGTTATAACCAATGAAGCGAATGAGTTGATTCAGACACGCGCCCAAACTGGGTGGCGTGTATGTATCGATTATAGAAAACTCAATGCTGCCACGAGGAAAGACCATTTTCCTCTACCATTCATTGATCAAATGCTGGAATGCTTAGCGGGACGAGAGTATTATTGTTTTATGGACGGATACTCAGGCTATAATCAGGTCCCCATCGCCAAAAAGGATCAAGATAAAACCACTTTTACTTGTCCTTTTGGTACCTTTGCTTACAGTCGCATGCCCTTTGGGTTATGCAATGCTCCCGCTACCTTTCAGCGGTGTATGATGGGGATATTCTCTGATATGGTAGAGAATTTTCTGAAGATCTTTATGGACGATTTCTCGATTTTTGGAGACTCTTTTTCCGATTGCCTAGTGAATCTTGACGCTATTCTTACTCGTTGCAAAGAGAAGAACTTGACTTTGAACTGGGAAAAATGCCATTTTATGGTCCAAGAAGGAATTGTTCTTGGACATGTTATTTCACAGAAAGACATTGAGGTTGACAGAGCTAAGATAGATGTCATTCAAAACCTCCCTCATCCGAAAAGCGTCAAAGATATTCGCTCTTTCCTTGGCCATGCGGGCTTTTATAGGAGATTCATTAAGGACTTTAGCAAAATTGCTAGACCTTTAACTCTTCTCCTGGCCAAGGATACGACCTTCCATTTTGACTCGGATTGCGAGACAGCTTTCGACTCACTTAAACACTCACTCACTTCAGCCCCCGTTTTATCATCACCAAACTGGGACTACCCCTTTGAGCTAATGTGTGACGCATCCGACTTTGCAGTAGGTGCAGTCTTAGGACAGCACATCGAAAAGATGCCACACGTGATATACTATGCAAGTAAGACCCTGAATGATGCGCAAATCAATTATACAACCACAGAAAAAGAACTTTTAGCGGTTGTATTTGCATTAGAAAAATTCAGGCCTTACTTAATTGGCTCACCTATAGTTGTGTATACTGACCATTCCGCTTTAAAACATCTTCTGGCGAAGAAAGATGCAAAAGGTCGACTAATACGTTGGATCCTTCTGTTACAAGAATTCGATCTTGTTATCAAAGATAAGAAAGGATGTGAAAACGTAGTAGCCGACCACCTTTCACGCATCATTTCTTCCCCCGTGACCCTGCCGATCAATGACTCGTTTCCTGACGAGCAACTCTTGAGCATATCCAATGAACCATGGTTCAGGGATATTGTGAACTATCATGCCACGGGACTAATACCCAGCGATTGGTCAAAACAGGACAAATACCGTTTTCTATCCCAAGTAAAACACTTTTACTGGGACGAACCCTATTTGTTTAAATATTGTCCTGATCAGATCATTCGCCGGTGTGTCCCGAATGAAGAGTTCAAGAGTGTTCTTTCTTTTTGTCATGATCAGGCCTGTGGGGGTCACTTCGGTCCTAGAAAGACAGCGGAGAAGGTTTTGCAATGTGGATTTTATTGACCGACCTTATTCAAGGACGCATTTGAGCATTGCAAAACCTGTACACAATGTCAATATACGGGTAGAATCTCCCAGAGGAATGAAATGCCTCAGCAACCCATCTTGGTTGTTGAAATATTCGATGTTTGGGGCATTGATTTTATGGGTCCCTTTCCCAACTCCTTTGGGAATCTGTACATACTGCTGGAGGTTGATTATGTCTCAAAGTGGGTAGAAGCCATTCCATGTCGCACTAATAACAAGAAAGTTGTCATTAAGTTCTTGAAAAAGAATATCTTTTCGCGATTTGGACACCCACGCGCTATTATTAGCGATAATGGGACACATTTCTACAACAGGTCTTTCGAGACTCTGATGCGGAAATACTCAATCAACCACCGACTTTCTACACCCTATCATCCCCAAACAAGCGGGCAGGCTGAAATCTCAAACAGACAAATCAAACTTATCCTGGAGAAAACTGTTGCTAAAAATAGAAAAGACTGGTCGACCAAACTGACGGATGCTCTTTGGGCATTCCGAACTGCATATAAAACCGACCTAGGGATGTCTCTATATAGGATAGTGTTTGGGAAAACATGTCACTTACCTGTTGAGATAGAACATAAAGCATTGTGGGCTATTAAAGAAATAAATTTTGATTTAAACCTTGCTTGCAACTTTCGGAAGCTGCAACTTAATGAGCTAAGCGAACTCCGCGATGAAGCTTCTGATAACGCTGTAATTGTAAAGAATATGAATAAGGTTTTTCGCGATAAAAACATTTTGAGGAAAACATTTTCACCTGGTCAACAAGTCCTTTTTTATGATTCACGATTACACCTTCACGCGGGTAAGCTCCGATCTCGATGGAAGGGAACTTATGTTGTGCGGTCTGTATACCCGCACGGGGCAGTAGAAGTAGAAAATGTTAAAAACGACACATTTTTTAAAGTGAATGGACATAGATTAAAGCCGTATTTTTCCACTGACCCTACGGAGGAGCTCTTGTTCTTACAAGAGCCAGTTTATTTGGATTAAAATTCCCCCGTCTCACCTTCATATCCAGTATATCATTGCATCATCTTTTGAATGGAGATGAGTGAAAAGAGTAAGTTTGGGGGAAGTTCTTCACTTATATATTTTGCCCCCACTAATAATCCCTCCCAGACTTACAGGTTTTTCACATATAGCTGTTGGCAACAGTGAGGACACTGTTGAAAACAAGTTTGGGGGAGGTTTGTGCTTATTTTTGCATCATTTGCATATCATTTGCATCAGCACAAAACATTTCTTTTAAAAATCTATAAAAATTCAAGTATAAAAATAATTTTAATATTTTCACTTTTTGTATATAAATAAGATAATGAAAGTTTAGATAGTGAAAAATTACATCCATGAGATTAGGAAAATTTAAGAAAACTAAGAAAATTAGAAGTTTTCTTATATGAACTAGTAATAAGTAGTTATGAGCCGTTGTCTCAAGGGTTAGTAAGATGAAAGACGTCACTAATCTGAGGATAAAAATAAGTCTGAAAAATAGTTTCTATTCTGGAAGCCAAACATTTTGAACGTTGCGACCCTGCTATTCGCACTTACACACGTCTTAAAGCCTGGGATAGTAGAGGATACCTTGAAATGCTCTTGTCTTAAAGCCAAAAGTATGAAGGAAATAAAAAAAAATGAATAAAAATATAAAGCGGTGAGAAAAATGGACACTGGTTTTGTTATCACCGAGGGCAATAAAAAATATATAGCGAGGGTGCTTCTTCACCTAGTGCCCTAAGGCCAACTGGTCTGGGAGTCACTGCTATGCCTGAGGTGGTGCAAGACGAGGAAAATACACCAAGTAAGCAAGCACATGAGTAATCAGTCGGTTATTACCTCAAGAAGTATTAACGGTCGCATGAAAGTGTGTGAGCAATCTCATCTAAATATTCATTAATTAAAAAGTACTGAGGCTGATGGGCAAGAGTATGATAGCTTGAATTGAATTCTCCGGGTGTAGGGATGTCTTTACACACACGCAGGGTTATATGATCGATGTTTGGAAGAAAGATAGGAATGAAAAATAAGACGATGTTTTATTGAGGGAGGACCTGATTTCTAACATCTTTTCATGACCATTAAGATAGGGCTCATGACAACCGAAAAGCTAGCTTAGTTGGAAACCCTAATTTTCGAAGTCTTTCTTTTACAATTCTTTTCTTTAAATGTAATATTCATGATCTTTCTTTTATTATTGGATTTTGTGGGTGCAATCCGCTGAAAACCCTCAGGAGACAACACTCCTTCTACTAGGGACACCTAGAGGTTTAAAGGCTTGTTGCACGCGCTCAGTGCAATCGTGTTCCCTACGAAAGTGTGCTAGTTAGTTTTTTCTCTTTCTTTATTTTCTCCTTCTCTTTTTAATAAAACAGTTCGCTCGAGACGATCGAAATTATGTTTGGGGGAATTTGATTAGTCGAAAATATTGCATATTTTAGCCGGAAATTTCCTCATCATTTGCATTCATATAGAAGTGTTCGGCATTCATATTTTACATATTACCAAAACTGTCGCAAAATATCAGATTGCATGTATTAAATATTAAAACCGGCATTTCTAAGGAAATTGACTGCATTTCATGGCATCGCATCATCCCTACATTTGCGCAACACTTGTTTTGAGATATGTGCAGGAAAATACAGAAGTAAAGCCAAAAACTTACAGGGTACCGATCAAACATGACGCCAACTCAATGATTTCAGTTCTGGTATAAATCAAAAGGCACAAACAAAAATCAACATATCAAAGGAAGCCCCAAATAGCAGCCCAAGACCTCTGCAAAAAGACCAAAGCCCAAGACTTCAACATGGCCGCGGAACCGCGGCCGGAGCCTGCTTGCGCCGCGGTTCCGCGGCAGTCTTGCCTCTTCATCACCTCAATTTTGGTGCAAAATGTCTATCTCAGTGGCTACAGCTCAGAATAACACTCCAATTTCCAGAAGACTCCAGAGACTTCTGCCAGATCAGCAAACCCTTGTTCCTACACTAAACTAAGCCTTGTATTCTAGAAACTTCTTCTTAAACCCTAAGCTAAGCCTAACAAACTCTTTCTAGAAGTCTTTCAACAAACTTTTGGAGGGAACTCAAAGGCTTAGGGTTTGGGTGATCTATAAATAAAACCCTAGGCTCACTTGTAAAAGGATCCAATTATCCAATTATTGAATTCATTAGATTCATTCATTGAAATCAATAGACCCATTCACTCTCTTTCTTCATCTTCTTCTTCCATAAGTCTAGTGAGAAGGCTTGTGTGAAACCCTAACCCTAATTCCAATCAAAAGCCAAGATCCCGAGTACCCATTCAAGCAAGAAGCCTTGCAACCTTTTAGGAGCCGAGCCGTTCTTCAACAAAGCAAGTGGTCCGAGCCGATCCGCGACTCACGAAGCCGAGCGAAGCCAATTCAACAATTTAGTTCTTCCTCTTGTAGTTCTTGAGCGATTGTAATCAAATTGTTGATAGAAATAAAATGTGATATTCTTTTATCTTGTTTTCTTTAAATTCTTGCATCATGATTCAATCTAAATTTCTAGTTATAATTCTTGTTGTGATGTTTGAGTAATACTCCGCTCGTCGAGGAGTCGAGACGATCAATAAAATGATGATGTAATATATCTTAAATCGATTCTTGAATCCTACGAGTTTTGTAAACCCTAGCAAGATCAAGAATCGACGACCCAATTCGTTGCGATACTTTCTTTGATTGATATCGCTCGAGATTGGGGAGTTACGATCGTTTCTTGAATTTGCTAGATGCTAGAATATGAATGATATCGACGAAAGAACAAGGGTTAAAAGATGAAACCCTAGTTTTATCAAGAAAGCCCTAACTCTCGTCGATCATCATCGATCTAGTATCAATCCTTCGAAGGACAAGAACACGAAATCTTGAAATTACATCACGTCTATAGATCCGATCGATTCCTATGAGCCTCATTTAGATTCTTGACATTTGGTTGGAAATATCAGAGAAACCCCGATTCTTGATTGTTTATCAGTTTCTTGATCCTTGATTAAACTCGTGACACCTGAATCAATCGATAAATTCTTGAATCATGTTTTCTTTTCTTTTCTGTTAACTTTTCAATTCAAACAAAGCAAATATAAAAACGAATCGCACAATTCCTGTGGACGATCCGCACTCGCTTACGATCTACAACTGACACCGTAGTTGATTGCGGTCAAATATAATTTTTTGATTGTGAACTTTATTCAATTTTCTAATTACCGACACAAAGAGACTCTTATCGATTTGATTTACTTACTCAGTCTCGCATTTTACGATCAATCAAATGGCACCGAAATCGGGGACTATTTGAATCGGTACTTTTACACATGCACATCAAGAAAATATTCAATCAGTATGCGTGTGGAGTTTTCAGCAGTTGAAGACTCGGTTGACAACTGCACTAGTTCTTTCTTTGTTTTCTAGTTCGGGCGACTTTGTTGTTTAACTGTGATGTTTCACGTGTTGGGCTCGATTTTGCGTTGATGTGGCATTATAGAGTTATCGCTTTTGCTTCCTGACAGTTGGAGGAAGTACGAGCAGGATATCACACTCATGATCTAGAGATGGCCGCGGTGGTCATGCGTTGAAGATTTAGAGACACTACTTGTGTGGAGAGTCATGTCAGATTTTCACGGACCACCAGAGCTTAATGTACATATTCCTGCAGCGGGTTTTGATTGAAGTGATAGCGCCATTGGATGGAGCTTGTGAAGGATTGTGTTTGTGAGATCCTCGTTACCCGTGGCAAGGCGATTATGGTAGCTGATGCTGGAGTCGTAGGCCTGGGGTTAGCTTGTTCCAGTTGTGCGCAGTTCAGAGACAGTCTTCTGCAGATTTACAGTTCTTGTGCGATCGTTGAGTACAGCTTAAATTCGCCTCTACTGAGGCGACAACTTGCTCATGTCCGCGCCCGTCCATTTTTCCTTAATCGTTTTCGTGAGGCACAGCCCACCGATGCTCGTTTGTCAGAGATTCTTGAGCATACTCGGTTGGGTAAAGATTCGGAGTCCTTGATTTATGACCAGGGTGTGCTACATTTAGGGACGCGTTGTGTGTACCTGTTACTGATAGGTAGAAACGCGAAATCCTACAGCAGGCACATCAGTCAGCTTTCTGTGTTCATTCAAGTTCCACCAATATGTGACATGACTTGTAAGATAGTTACGGGTGGGTAGGGATGAAGTGTGAAGTTTCGGATTTCGTTTTAAGGTGTCTGTCTTGTTGTGAGCTATGGTTGAGCATTTGAGACCGGCTGGAGAGTTGCAACCTTTAACCGTTCCGGAGTGGGAATGGGAGCAGATCTCCATGAATTTCGTTGTGGTGTCAATCCAGGTCTAGACAGGGTGTGACTCCATTTGGGGGTTTGTTGTCCGGTTATGCTCAGTTTGCTCAGTTGTCATTCATTAAGTTTGTGCGTTGCACGGAGTTCCTTCATGTGTTGTATCCAATGGAAGCACCCTTTTCGCTTGCCGTCTTTGGCAGAAGCTTCAGGGAGCCTTAGGTACTGGTTGAGCTTTAGCTATGCTTTTCCATCCGCAGGGCGAGGGTTTGTGAGAGCGGGCTATACAGACTCTGGAGGATATGCTTGTGTGTGCGTACTAATTGTTGTTGGCAGTTGGGATCGTCGCTTGCCATTGTTAGGGTTCTCCTTCGATAGCTGTTATCAGGAGACATTCCAATTGGAAACCTTTAGGTTTTGTTTGGTAGGTCATGTTGATCGCCAGTCTGTTTTTCTGACTCCGCGAGAGTAGGATTTTTAGACCCCATCTTGTCGAGAGGCTTCGGAGATGATCCAGTTGGTTCAGGTCAGGATGAGGACAGCCCAGTACAGACAGAGGTCTTATGCCGACCGTGGTGGTCATAGACTTGAGTTCGCAGTGGGAGATCATGTATTCCTACAGATTTTTCCGATGAATGACGTGTTGAGTTTTGGGAAGCTTATCCCAGGATTGTAGGTCCTTTTGAGATCCTTAAAGCGAGTTAGTTCCGTTGCCTATAATTTGGCACTTCCGCCCAGATTATTGAGTATTCACCCCGTATTCCTTGTGCCGATACTTTTCAAATACCTTCATGACCTTTCTCACATGATTTAGCACCAGACTATTTAGCTTGGACGCGATCTATTCGTTCTCCGGCAGCCATTTGTGTTAGTGGTTCGGCAGGTGGAGAAACTTCGGTCAAGGGTCTTGCTATCTGTGATGGGTTTTCTTGGGCGTAGCCGTATAGTGAGGTGATCACTTGGAAGGCTGTGAGCGAGAATTGTGAGTTTTGCACTCATCTCTTTGAAGGCATGCATAGTAAGAATTTTAAATTCGGGGACGAATTTTTATAGGGGGGATGGTAACGCCTTAGATTTCGATTAGTGTTAGTTTAGACGGTAATCCAAGTTTTTGGTAAAAAGTTTACCAATTTGGGTTTCTCACATTTTATAACATTTAATTAATAATTTATTATTATTTGTTATGGCATGCACACACTTGTACATGTTTATGTGAGGGTGTGTTTGTGTAATCTAGATTAGTGACCATGACAACTTAACCCTAATCCTAATCCTTTGCTTTAACCTAATCCATACCTTGACCTAAACCTCTTGATATTTGTTGTGTGGGAGAGATATATTTACTTTGGATTTTGTTTTGGGGAGAGGTGGCATGGTGAGTAGTTTGTATGCATTAATGAGGAGTTAATGCTAGGTGCACTCACCTATCTCTTTCTCTTTATCTTTTCCTTCTCTCATTCTCTCACACTTATTCCCTTCTCATTTTCTTCATCCCTCTCTCATCTAAACTGAACACTTCACTAATTCTTCACAAAACTATCACAAAACCTTCACAATCTCACCAAAATCACATCTTTGGACTAGTTTTGCCTCTTGGATGCCTTGGAGCTTGGAAAGCTAGGATCTTTGAGCTTGTGGGAGTAGGTAATGATCTCTATCTTTTCTTTATGTTGTTATTGTGTTGTGTAGACTTTTAGTTCTAGTTTTGATCGTTTAAAGTTAAGTTTCGTGCAAATATCGTATTATTTAGTGTCGATTTGTGATATCTGTGATCTGCTGTGACCCCGAGAGTATACTAGAAAACCAAACAATGTAGTTGTGTTATACCTGAGACCATAGGACATCACCTGGAGCACGAACCCCCTTGCTCGGATCTCGGCCGGCGACGAGAAGGAAAATTCCGGCGACGTCGGATTTTTGAGGGAGTTAGGGTGTGGGTTTTTGTGGGTAGCTGTCTGCTTTGGTTTTTGTGTTTTTGGTCTTGCTAGATTTTTGGGTTTTCTCTGTATGCAAAATATGGGATCACATAGCTAGTTTCTTGTGTTACGATTACGCGCGATACGTTATACGACATGGTTCGTGCACTTTGTGTGGTTTTTCTCTTGGGTTGGTTTCGTAGTGTCGCTACGCACGTTAGCCACAATACGAACACTTGAGAGTATGTTTTGAGTTGATGCGTCGGTCAAACGTAGTTTGTACGTGTTTTGGGTCTATTGCTAATATATACTTGTTATATTGTTTTATGTTTTAGGTTCGCTGGCGGGGACTTCGGACGCTGCGAAGAAGGAGAAGCAGGTGGTAGGCTTTACTTAGCCAGGAGCGTTGGTGAGTAGATTTAACATCTACAAGGGAATCGCCTGCATGGCGTTATGCATCTGGGCTAGATCAAATGACATGACTATTAGTTAGAAATATAAGTATATTGATTGTGCATGTATACCTTTGTTGCTTATCTCATTTCCTTGTGTATGGACTTAGTATTAATGAGACACAACATCATTATTGACGGTTCATGTTTCACGAGCACTAATTGTATGCTACACACACCGTCAATAATTGCCATGACATGCACAACACCTATACATATGTGATATTGTATTGTTTATGGATATTGAGACATTGATCCTTATTTTTCCTTCATGCATATGACATATAGCATACCTGTATACCTACATGCTTACACATATGCCTTGACATGCTAGTTACCCATATACCTATATGGTATTATACCATTAGTGATAGGTATATACACATATGAGACGTAGCTACATGTACATCTTGCATACATACTTACACTTATACCTGGAGGGTATATTACATCATTACTGATAGGTAGATACATATACCTTTCTATACCTACATGTTTACACATATATTTGGCTATAGCTACATGTTCACCTTTATTTGATGTTATATAGACTTAGAGAAATTAGGAACCGCATGATATATATATATATATATATATATATATATATATATATATATTAACTTGTTGTAGTTAAATAGCGGCTTTTCCTTTATATACTCACATTATAGTTTTATGTTGCATATATTATATTCATGGATTTTCGTATTGAGATATAGATTTTTCATGATGTTTTCTGGATTTGAGGACCGTGGTAGTTCATGAAATTATGCATTATTTGAAAAACCCGGTTTCTCTTGATATGATATTTCAGCAGCCACCATGAGTTTTATCGGTTCTGATATATATACCCTATGCGAGGAGGAGTCGTGGGCCGTGTGAGGGTACATGGTGGGGCTCTCGGAAAGAAGATCGACGGTACATGCCGATTGAGCCTGGAAGGTAGGCAAGTACCTACTGGTGACAGTACCTATGACTCGGCGGTTATCATGGGGATATCGACGGGAGTCATGTACGTATGGATACGTCAAAAGGCGATGGTCAGAGCTAGGCACTCGAGTTTTTAGGATAGCGTATGATACGTACCTATCAGGGGGCCAGTCGTGGTGACTGCACCTGATAGATCAGTATTTATGTGTCGATGCTTGACACTTGGTTTCATGATATTTTTACTCCTAAGTATATATAACAGTGGAATGGGACGCTGTTACATATATATATATATATATTAGTGGAATGGGACGCTAATATATATATATATATATATATATATATATATGTATACATATCTAATTTATATACATCATCATAATAATCTTGCAAATATACTTGTTCAGGATATAAGAGATTCACTTGATATTGGTTACATGATTTATGAGATTCACTTGATATTGGATACAGGATATATGAGATTTACTTGATATTGTACATTCAGGATATATGAGATTTACTTGATATTGTACATTCAGGATATATAAGACTTACATGATATGAGAGCCAATTTGGTGGCGGATTTGAGAAAATTGGGATTTGGATTGTCTTGATGTACTTTGGTCCTATCACGATGTCAGGATTCCGTGAGGATGACATGTTTTATCACATACTCCGCATTTATTGTTTATGCACTGCTTCATGTATTAGTAGTACCTGATAGAGTACCTTCCATGACTGTTGCATTTACATACTGTTATTTTATATGCATTGCCTCATGTATTAGTTGTACCTGATAGAGTACCTTTCATGACTGTTGCATATACATATTGTCATATTATTGCTTCATGTATTATTTGTACCTGCTAGAGTACCTTTCATGACTGTTGCATGTATATGACCATTTATTGCTATTAGTTTGGATATGTTAGATTCGCGCTGTACGTGCATACTTGCGATTACGTGCATATGTTATTTACTATTCACGAGTTGGCAACTCACCCCCATTGTGCCACAGTGTTTTGCAGGTTGTTCCTCAGAGTAGTCGAGGTAGGCTTTCATTTTCATCTTCGTATCATCTTTTGCAGCGGATACCGTTTCGCCTGACTGTGTGCAGTTTTGCTTAGGTGGGTTTTACGGTTATCTGATATTGCTTATTGTATATTCGCTGTATCCATGTACTCTCCATCTACCACTATCATGTATGACTTAGAGACTTGATACGAGGACGATATTGTATATTATTTTGTGATTTGGAGGTCTTTTATGCAGTTTTATTTATATCGTATTTTATTTCTTCTCTACGGCGTCGTATATCTGTTGTGGTGGTTGTTTTTCGCTTTTGGGCGTGTATTTGCTCCCGTTTGGGGATGCTTTACTTATATCTTTGTTGTATCCATTTTTGGGGCTGGTTTTTTTCAAAGGAGGTGATGCCAAAATTTTTAAAGGAAATTAAGTTGGATTTTAAAGAATTTGGGTTTGAGATTTCAAAGGTTTTAAAAATGTTATTATCACTTACTACTTTTGATGGTTTAGATTGCTTGGTTTTCGGCATACTTAAATTGCGTTACGCCTGCGGACGTTGCGTAGTTTATGGGCCGTCATGTGACAATTTCGGGTCGTGTCACTCAGGGTGTTTTGGGCTACACTCCGGCACGGTTTATTGCACTATTAGGGGTCTGACGACTACCGCCCCCTAGGCCCGATATGCGATACTCTTAGACGGACAGACCAGACTGTACGGAGATTGTCACATACAGGCTAGTAGGAGTTCGGATGAGTTTTCTCATCGGCCTTCTCATCGACAGATACCTGGGTAGCCGTTACATGTAGCTAGTACCTCTTGCGGCTTGTGGTTAAACCCACCGCCAGCGTACTGTCGAGTCTTTAGAGTCCCACACAGAGGGTTTCCCTGTATCGGGCAAAAGATGTAGAGGCCGTATCGTTTTTCGGCAGGGCTTCGATCACGTACATGCACTTGTGTACTTATGATGATCGGACGGATAATACTAGTGGGCTTTGATTTAAGCCGGATCCTAGTATTATATTGATGGATTTGTTTCGTCTCTTTGTATTCGTATTCTTCGGAATGCGGATGCGGGTATGTATATACGGATGAGGGGCATTCTCATAATTTCTCGGGAAAGCTTCTAGAAGTGGACACCTCATTTATGGTTTATTCTTTTTGGATTAAAGTTAAATGAGGTGAGGAAATGAGGTGGAGATATTTGTTGGATGAGGATGACTCATTATGTTGACAAAAGATTAAGCATAACTCACTCTTGAGATATTTTGAACCATGCTTGATATTTGGGAGATATTTTCACTTGGTTAGATATTTATCTCCTAAAATATAAGTATGACTCATTATTCAAAAGGGTAGGTGTAACATTTCAGAAAAATAAAAATAATATTTTTGGGAATTTTTATAATTTAATATTAATTTTAATGAATATTTTAATGAGGCGGTATTATTAAATACCGATAAATGGGGGGAAATTTGGAAAATTATGGAAATCACTAACAAGAGGGTGCTTTATGATATTCATGCAAAATATGGAAGTTTATGATTTATTTGACACTAATTTTGTGCTAATCGCGATTAAAAATAGCTAATCGGACTTAAAGCGTGTTTTGTGCACATGTCATTTTTATCGCTTGTTACATTTTTCCTACATGATTTGGGTTGTATGGGTATTTGTTTTGGGTTTACTATTGAGGAGAGTAGAAAAAGAAAAGAAAAGAAAAGTCAAGAGGGATGGGCAAGAGAGAGAAAGAGAGGGTGAGGGGTCAACCTTGGTCTTGTGCCACTTCTCTCTACAATCATTCATTCATTTCTCTCCCCTCCCTTTCACCCTTGCTGCTGCTGCTGCCTCCCTCCTCCAACCCCCTCTACCCCTTCATTTCATCACAATAAGCACCTCAAACCCCATCACCCATTTCATTAAAAAGATGCACAAGCCCTCAAGCAACACACTAGACCAAGAAAGCTTGCATTTTCGACACTTGGGGCAACTCAAGAATTTTCTTGAGTTGCCAAATGATGTATTTTCTGAACCATTAGCTTAGTTTTCCCATTGCTTTTACATCCATGTTAGATTAGAACCGATATTGTGTGATTTGGGTGAGCTTTGAAAATTCTAGTTAGGGTTTATGGAAATTGAGAGTTATGACGTATAATTGAGCTCAGTAGAGGCCACACAAACCCCCTAGTGCTATAATTCAGACCTAAACCAGAGACTAGAACCCCAGAATATGGATTTATAAACCCGATATTAGAAGAATTATGGATTCTGTGAGTGTATTTGGAAATCTGCTAACACTCGGGGACCTGAAAAATTATTTTGCTAGGACAGAGAGATGTGCAGGCACCTAGGAACCACCACCCAAGACCCCAACCCCTAGATCCACTCTATGGCCGTAGATTTAATCTTTCTGGCCACAATTTGCGGCCAGAACATGTTGGATTTGATTTGTGTTGGTCCTGTAGCTTTATCTCCAGTAAACTTGACCCTCCATATGTGCAAAATTGATTGATTTGACCTAGGGTGAAATCTGGGACCATTTTCAAAAATTGTTTTTTTGATTTGGGGTTTCGTTTTTCGTATTTTGAATTCTGGATTTGTGTATTTGTGTTTTACCTTGATCACATGACGTTTGTACGACGATATCGAGGGTTGTTGATGGTGTTGGAAGCGTAGTCCTTAGGTTCTAACCTATAGGCCTTAGCGTGTCGTTTTGGGTTTTCCGATGTGATTTTCATGTGCTTTTGGGATTGTGTTATTTTTGTAGGTACCTTCACGTGGGTTTCATACATTGAAGAAGATGAAGGCGACACCGACACACAAGAAGCAAGGTGAGTAGATTATATCTACGGGGGAAGTCGGGTGGATGGCGTATAGCACCCCCGCAGTTCGTGGTGATGTATACGAATACGTATACACACATATATTATTTATATGTTGATTTGAGTTTATTGTTGATAAAGATGGATTCTAGATGTTCTTGGATTGGTTTAGTGTTAGTTGCGAAACCCTAGAGTAGTGGTTGCACCCACACACACGCACACACATACTTGCATACATTCTTTCTTTTACCTGTGCGTATATGGGGATGTGTATATTTACACATGGGTATGGGACTATGTGTTCATTTACTGGATTTGAGGATAGTACTCGGGATATGAGATGAGTCGATGAGATTGGATTTGAGCCCGTGAGATCGGTGAATGACAGGGTTCGTATTTGAGATACGACATGATGTTTTAGCGGGTCCTTTGGCGTAGTGTTTCATACACGCGCATGCATATGCTTAGATGGTATCAGTATTGTACTAGACGTAGGTTAGTATCCCGGATCATGATATTTGATAAAGATGATACCAGATGAATAGTGTGATTGATGTGACTTTGACCCGTACCCAAATTTGGGATGCCGTACGACGGATTTACGTACGAGCTATATATTGATGATAGATCCGCACTCTTGACTTGAGGATGCCATATTATAGATTTTGGATCGTATATGATACTATTGAGGCGGATCACCGACTATTATTTATATATGTATCGACTCAGATGTTAGGCGGTTTTCTTACCTTTCGTTTAGCCTGTTAGCTCAGCCCTATAGTTAGTGTAGTTGTTAGACTAGATTCGATTCCTACCTATTTCAAAACTAACGAATCGTGGGTATTTTAAAAGACAGGCCAAGGGATTCTACGGATATTTCAAAGGACGCATCTTTTCTTAAAAACACTATAGCCCTTATTTTCAAAACACCACGATTCGTGTTATTTCAAAAGGCACTACTGTATGACTTATAATTATGTTAAATGCAGATTAGTTATCATTGTGTTTATCATTCAGCTCCCGCACATTATTGCTGTTCGCTCCGCATCGCATACTTATATTGTGATTTTATATACCATTATTGATACCATGCTGTTAGGACACCAGCACCATTACCGATGATGCGTATGTTCCACGTACTCTTACTTGCCGGCTCACACACATCATCATCGGTAATTGCCATGTCACGTACACTTTAGACAATACTATTTCATTGACAAAGCTTGTTAGCTGATAGTTTCGACATAATATTAGTGTACTTGCCTTATATGCCAGTTTAGACATATCCGTTATTACTTGCTACTTCATGCATATTATTATTCACTGTTATGCCGTATTATGGAGTTTTATGCCTATATTCACTGTCTACGTGCTATTGATGATTGGATTTCGGATTTTCCTGAGATTTCCTGGATTTGGGGAAAAACCGCAAGAACTTTTATAAACTTCTTTCTCTCTCTTTTTAAATGAAAAGTGCGGTTTTCCCATGATGTATGAGTCGTCCACCATGAGTTTTCATGATTGCTGATGGATTTTGAGACCCGATTCGAGGAGTTGGATGAACCGTCTTGGGTACATGGTGGGCCCGGTAAGGTACCCCGGGGCAAGAAGTTCGAGTTTTATTCGATGAGCCTGGCAGGGGAGCACTACCTACCGGTGATTTTACCGACGCGTCGGATATCCGGAGGATACCGTCGTGGTCCTGTGATTGATGTTAGGGGCCAATCCGGACTGACGGCGCCCTAGACAGTGAGATTTGAGACACTGAGATTTTTAAGATATTGAGGTATTGAGATTTGATGGTACATGCCAGTCCGGGCAGCCAGAGCCTGAGATATTGCAATTTTTGGATTTATGTTTTCTGTCGAGGTTTGACATGGATTTCCATGTTGATTTCCTTGATGTTATTCGATTTATATACATACGAATATCTCTTTAAAAAATAGAAAACCCTGTCTCATTCATTTTATTACTTAACATTCATACCTCATACATATGATATATTGCTACCTGAGGCACTGACACGAGCACATGGGATTACACTTATGTCTAGATGTTTACCCTTGCTACCTTTTCATGCTTCAGACTTGTCATTTTGAGGATTATATATTGATCGTATGACCTAAGATTGCGCATACATGCGATTTCTGCTCTGTGATGTTTTCTACTCACGAGTTGGCAACTCACCCCCGTTGTGCCACAGTTTCTTGCAGGTTTTGTCGTACAGGTTTCGTTACGGCTTTGCTGGCACTACTTCCATTTCCGGGTGATTTGCTAGTAGGTGGGTTCTTTTGCATCAGGACCACAATTGTTTATTTATTATTTCAGTTGTATCTAGTGACTCCATCAACCAAACATGTATTTATTTCAAAGATAGAGACCAGCGATGTTTATTCTTTCGACCTTAAAGTCGCGCGTTGTATTTCTATGGATTTCATGCTGTTTTGAGTTTCCTTTTGAGTTTTGATCCTCGCCCTTCGGCGTTGTATATTATATTGCTTGCGTGGTTGTGACCGTCGATTGACGAAGAGCTAGCTCCCGCTTGGGGATGTCTTTATTCATTATATATGCTTTATCAGGTTTTGTACCCGTTTGGGGTCAGTTTTTACAAAGGAAACTCTGCCGAAATTTTTAGAAAAGACTTGTGATTTTAAAAATTCATATTTCGGCGTATGTTGTAAAACTACTTGATTTAAATTGGTTTTTCCTTCACTCTACTACTTTACTTGGTTTGGATTTCTAGGTTTTCGGCTTACTTAGATTACGTACGCCTCAAGACGTTTTGTAATTTAAGTGCCGGTCATGTTCCGTACTTTTCGGGTCGTGAAAAAGTTGGTATCAGAGCGTTAGGTTTCACCTTCGGAGCGTAGGATGACCATGGTTGATGGAGTAGGTAGCTTGAGTAGAGTGTCATACCGTACATATGTTCCGCGGCATATTTACGATACGCTACTCCACTTAAGAAGCCTTAGGATGTACATTTCTTTGCTTAGTATTATATTCATTCATGATCTAGCCTCATCGGTACCAGTTTATGGTTTTGCTGCAACGATTACGGGCAGGGAGAGCTACGGCTAGAGTTGCGGTCAGCACGAGCTCTTTACGAGCGAGGACTGACCAGGGCATGATTCCGACGACACACGATTGCGGAGATGTGTCTTTTTATTGTGTTTTCACGCCACGAGCGTTTGATGGATCGCGGTATGAGATTTCTCGGACGTGCATATCAGCACCAGAGGATTGAGCAACTGATAGAGGCCAGCCAGGACGTGATGACCATTGATGTATCGCGTAGTCATGATGATTGAGGCACTGTTCAGCGTACAGACGAATGAGCCAGTTGCTGCTGCTAATGACTAGATATCGCCCAGATGTTGGAGCTACTGCAACACGAGTTGCACTTAGAGATTTGATAGACGGTCGCTAGTCACACAAGGATGAAAGGCTAGGACATGTGGTTCGTTCGTTTACCCCGATGTGAGGTCATCAAATTGATTGATTCCATCTAGAGACGAATTCGCACGGATATGTTGAGAGTCGACAGAGACGATCAAATGTCAGAAACCCATTATTCCAAGTTTAAAGTATTCGGAAAGACATGCAAGCAATTCTATGGACCCTCTAGAAGAATGAAACCCTAACTCGACATAATGACCGTGTGAAAGCCTTTGAACCTTAGGGTTTGCGGCAGTTCCGCGGCGCCATTAGTGAGGCTTGGGTTTGCCCTTCTACGGCTGGTCCACCGATGCTGTGGTATGTACTTGATACTATTAAACTGTACCCAAGATTTTGAGTTCTTGGGGGATTATGAGGTTTTGACGAATCGATCGAATGGTTCGACTTCATTCGGATACTATGTGGTGAGTTTCAGTTCTTGGGAGACTCCAGATACGAGTATAGCCGTTGGAGCACAGTCCATGCAGCTACGAAGAGACGAGTCCGAAGCGGTCGACATTTGAGAAATATGGAGTAATAGGTTCGTACGAGATCTTGATGAGACGAAGTTCCACTCCGCCGCCATCGGAGATGTGATACGCATGCAGAGGTGTTGTAGATGGATATATCTTCCAGAAGGAGTCACGATGAGTATTCAGCCATTCCGGAACAAGAAACAGATATAGTAAAGGACGATGACTTCCGGACAGTTCGGCAGAGACGAGATTTGAGAGACCTCGACAGGACCTTTCTGGAATACTATACGAGAAGACTTGGACCCAGGAGCGGTTACATTGTGCACACCCAGCAGGACAGAGTTCGGCATCGTCGGTGAGATAGTTGGCCAGAGATCTGTAGAGGATGTGCCAGAGCGGACTACTTCCATTATCGTTTCCATATTGGACCGTTGAGCCGGGGAGCTATGTACTTAGCAATTCGCAGTGAGAGACGAGAGCCTAAGGGCACTAGGCGACAGGCCATGATCGGGAGGCAAGTAGATATCTGCTCTGCTAAGCATTGGATGCACCGACACCTTCTCGACTTCGAAGGAGGGACTATCTACGACAGTGTTTATGATTTGTGAGTTGGTGATTCGATTATCACGTATCCGTCACCTTGGATTTTGGTATTTTGGATGATCTATTCGCATGAGTGATTTTGATGATTGAGTTTCATGATATTTGTTTTTGTGCACCATGGTTGCACCTATTGAGTATTTACGATTTGCGCACAGTTATTTCACTTGATATAGTTTTTGTGCCTTGGCTGCACATGCTCATGACCTCATGGATTTCATACAGTTGAGTTGATTTTGTGCATATGTACGCACACGATTTGATTTTTGCACTCGATATAGTTCATATATGCTTTCAGTGCAGTGATACGTATTTTGTGCACTACAGTTGCACAGGACTTCGATTTGATGTTGTTGGAGGTATTGATTGTGACTTCATGCCTAGGGCATGCATATGATTTAGCTTATGTTTTCGGCATGGTTTTCATGCACTTTTAGTATTTGATTTGATTTCGTGCATGCTGATGCACATGGCTGTGAGATTTGATACCGTGGTATACCTGATTTGGATTTGAGATGTGTTGTATACCGTTGATTTCGATTGTGATGCTCGATATTTGTTTTGTGCACCTGATTGGGTTTTGCGCATGTTCGGCGCTTGATATTGAACTTCGTGATTTCGTACATGATGGATGCACCTGATTTAGATTTTCGCGCATGTTGGGCGAATGATTTGAGATGCGATTTTGGTGCACACCAGATGCAATAAATCGGATGCTTCGTTCATGTCAGATGCACTTGATTTTTGCTGTCCGGCACACCTGTTGCCCTTGACAGATGTTTCGTGCACACCCGATGCACTTAGATGTTGTTTCCGTGCCCATATATGGCACATTCATGGATTTTGATTTCCGTGCGCACCAGACGCACGTAGCATTCATATGCACATTTTGGGATGGATTTCTTATGGAGCAGTACGTTTTTATGATATTTATTATTGTTTCGTACTGAGCAGGACTAGTCAGAGGACGGTACCTGGATATATTTTGCATGCATTGATAGTTTTTGAAGGGATTTCCAAAAAGGGAGCTATAGTCTCAGTATTTACCTACGTGTCTGATATGACACGAAACGTTTAAAAAACAAGGAAACCCTTCTAAATTGTTTTCAAAACGGCGGAATGTACATATTAAACAAAGGATATATATAGATATAGATATTTTCTTGCAATAGACGTCCGCCACTGTGCAGTGTTATGCGCGTCGCACAGCAACATGAAAGGTTTGGCATGCATTTCCTTCTTATGTTTACATGTATAGATTTGATGTTTACATGTATAATTTTGAGGTATATCATATTGATTTCGTGTTGGATTTGACATTGATGTATTCACCATGAATCCGATGATTGCGGGATGCATGACGGAGTTTTGATTTTGAGTTATCTTCTCATTCTTCATACGCATGCATTGCGCTATGAAGCGTTTTATGTATTGATGATTTCGGAGCCCCGCGTAGTGGACTTTTACTGAAATGTTTTAGTATTCGAGGGGTTTAAATTTAAATTCGGGGACCGAATTTCTTTAAGGGGGGAAGATTGTAATATTTCAGAAAAATAAAAATATTATTTTTGGGAATTTTTATAATTTAATATTAATTTTAATGAATATTTTAATAAGGCGGTATTATTAAATACCGATAAATGGGGAAAAATTTGGAAAATTATGGAAATTACTAAAAAGAGGGTGCTTTATGATATTCATCCAAAATATGGAAGTTTATGATTTATTTGACACTAATTTTGTGCCAATCGCGATTAAAAATCGCTAATCGGACTTAAAGCGTGTTTTGTGCACATGTCATTTTTATCACTTGTTACATTTTTCCGACATGATTTGGGGTGTATGGGTATTTGTTTTGGGTTTACTATTGAGGAGAGTAGAAAAAGAAAAGAAAAGAAAAGAAAAGTCAAGAGGGATAGGCAAGAGAGAGAAAGAGAGGGTGAAGGGTCAACCTTGGTCTTGTGCCACTTCTCTCTACAATCATTCATTCATTTCTCTCCCCTCCCTTTCACCCATGCTGCTGCTGCTTCCTCCCTCCTCCAACCCCCTCTACCCTTTCATTTCATCACAATAAACACCTTAAACCCCATCACCCATTTCATTAAAAAGATGCACAAGCCCTCAAGCAACACACTAGACCAAGAAAGCTTGCATTTTGGACACTTGGGGCAACTCAAGAATTTTCTTGAGTTGCCAAATGAGGTATTTTCTGAACCATTAGCTTAGTTTTCCCATTGCTTTTACATCCATGTTAGATTAGAACCGATATTGTGTGATTTGGGTGAGCTTTGAAAATTCTAGTTAGGGTTTATGGAAATTGAGAGTTATGATGTGTAATTGAGCTCAGTAGAGGCCACACAAATCCCCTAGTGCTATAATTCAGACCTAAACCAAAGACTAGAACCCCGGAATACGGATTAAGAAACCCGATATCGGAAGAATTATGGATTCTGTGAGTGTATTTGGAAATCTACTAACACACGGGGACTTGAAAAATTATTTTGCTAGGACAGAGAGATGTGCAGGCACCTAGGAACCACCACCCAAGACCCCAGCCCCTGTATCCACTCTATGGCCGCAGATTTAATCTTTCTGGCCGCAATTTGCGGCCAGAACATGTTGGATTTGATTTGTGTTGGTCCTGTAGCTTTACCTCCAGTAAACTTGACCCTCCATATGTGTAAAATTGACTGATTTGACCTAGGGTGAAATCTGGGACCATTTTCGATAATTGCTGTTTTGATTCAGGGTTTTGTTTCTCGTATTTTGAATTTTGGATTTGCGTATTTGTGTTTTACCTCAATCACTTGACGTTTGTACGACGATATCGAGGGTTGTTGATGGTGTTGGAAGCGCTGTCCTTAGGTTCTAACCTATAGGCCTTAGCGTGTTGTTTTGGGTTTTCCGATGTGATTTTCATGTGCTTTTGCGATTGTGTTATTTTTGTAGGTACCTTCACGTGGGTTTCATACGATGAAGAAGATGAAGGCGGCATCGACACCGACACACAAGAAGCAAGGTGAGTAGATTATATCTACGGGGGAAGTCGGGTGGATATATGGCGTATAGCCCCCCCGCAGTTCGTGGTGATGTATACGAATACGTATACACACATATATTATTTATATATTGATTTGTGTTTATTGTTGATAAAGATGGATTCTAGATGTTCTTGGATTGGTTTAGTGTTAGTTGCGAAACCCTAAAGTAGTGGTTGCACCCACACACACACACACACATACTTGCATACATTCTTTCTTTTACCTGTGCGTATATGGGGATGTGTATATTTACACATGGGTATGGACCTTGTGTTCATATACTGGATTTGAGGATAGTACTCGGGATACGAGATGAGTCGATGAGATTGGATTTGAGGCCGTGAGATCGGTGATATGACAGGGTTCGTATTTGAGATGTGACATGATGTTTTAGTGGGTCCTTTGACGTAGTGTTTCATACACGCGCATGCATATGCTTAGATGGTATCAGTATTGTACTAGACGTAGGTCAGTATCCCGGATCATGATATTTGATAAAGATGATACCAGATGAATAGTGTGATTGATGTGACTTTGACCCGTACCCAGATTTGGGATGCCGTACGACGGATTTACATACGAGCTATATATTGATGATAGATCCGCACTCTTGACTTGAGGATGTCATATTATAGATTTTGGATCGTATATGATATTATTGAGGCAGATCACCGACTATTATTTATATATGTATCGACTCAGATGTTAGGCGGTTTCCTTACCTTTCGTTTAGCCTGTTAGCTCAGCCCTATAGTTAGTGTAGTTGTTAGACTAGATTCGATTCCTACCTATTTCAAAACTAACGAATCATGGGTATTTTAAAAGACAGGCCAAGGGATTCTACGGATATTTCAAAGGACACATCTTTTCTTAAAAACACCTTAGCCCTTATTTTCAAAACACCACGATTCGTGTTATTTCAAAAGGCACTACTGTATGACTTATAATTATGTTAAATGCAGATTAGTTATCATTGTGTTTATCATTCAGCTCCCGCACATTATTGCTGTTCGCTCCGCATCGCATACTTATATTGTGATTTCATATGCCATTATTGATATCATGTTGTTAGGACACCATCACCATTACCGATGATGCGTATGTTCCACGTACACTTACTTGCCGGCTTACACACATCATCATCGGTAATTGCCATGTCACGTACACTTTAGACAATATTATTTCATCGACATAGCTTGTTAGCTGATAGTTTCGACATAATATTAGTGTACTTGCCTTATATGCCAGTTTAGACATATCAGTTATTACTCGCTACTTCATGCATATTATTATTCACTGTTATGCCGTATTATGGAGTTTTATGCCTATATTCACTGTTTACGTGCTATTGATGATTGGATTTCGAATTTTCCTGAGATTTCCTGGATTTGGGGGAAAACCGCAAGAACTTTTATAAACTTCTTTCTCTCTCTTTTTAAATGAAAAGTACGGTTTTCCCATGATGTATGAGTCGTCCACCATGAGTTTTCATGATTGCTGATGGATTTCGAGACCCGATTCGAGAAGTTGGATGAACCGTCTCGGGTACATGGTGGGCCCGGTAAGGTTCCTCGGGGCAAGAAGTTCGAGTTGTATTCGATGAGCCTGGCAGGGGAGCACTACCTACCGGTGATTTTAATGACGCGTCGGATATCCGGAGGATACCGTCATGGTCGTGTGATTGATGTTGGGGGCTGATCCGGACTGACGGCGCCCTAGACAGTGTGATTTGAGACACTGAGATTTTTGAGATATTGAGGTATTAAGATTTGATGGTACAGGCCAGTCCGGGCTGGTGGAATCTGAGATATTACGATTTTGGGATTTATGTTTTGTGTCGAGGTTTGACACGGATTTCCCTGTTGATTTCATTGATGTTATTCGATTTATATACATACGGATATCTCTTTAAAAAATAGAAAACAGCTGTCTCATTCATTTCATTACTTTACATTCATACCTCATACATATGATATATTGCTACCTGAGGCACTGACACGAGCATATGGGATTACACTTATGTCTAGATGTTTACCCTTGCCACCTTTTCATGCTTCAGACTTGTCATTTTGAGGATTATATATTGATCGTATGACCTAAGATCGCGTCATACATGCGATTTCTGTTCTGTGATGTTTTCTACTCACGAGTTGGCAACTCACCCCCGTTGTGCCACAGTTTCTTGCAGGTTTTGCCGTACAGGTTTCGTTACGGCTTTGCTGGCACAACATCCATTTTCGGGTGATTTGCTAGTAGGTGGGTTCTTTTGCATCAGAACCACCATTGTTTATTTATTATTTCAGTTGTATCTAGTGACTCCATCAACCAAACATGTATTTATTTCAAAGATAGAGACCGGTGATGTTTATTCTTTCGACCTTAGAGTCACGCGTTGTATTTCTATGGATTTCATGCTGTTTTGAGTTTCCTTTTGAGTTTTGATCCTCGCCCTTCGGCGTTGTATATTATATTGCTTGCGTGGTTGTGACCGTCGATTGACGAAAAGCTAGCTCCCGCTTGGGGATACCTTTATTCATTATATATGCTTTATCAGGTTTTGTACCCGTTTGGGGTCAGTTTTTACAAAGGAAACTCTGCCGAAATTTTTAGAAAAGACTTGTGATTTTAAAAATGCATATTTCGGCGTATGTTGCAAAACTACTTGATTTAAATTGGTTTTCCCTTCACTCTACTACTTTACTTGGTTTGGATTTCTGGGTTTTCGGCTTACTTAGATTACGTACGCCTCGAGACGTTTCATAATTTAAGTGCCGGTCATGTTCCGTACTTTTCGTGTCGTGACAGTAGGGTAGCCAAGCTTCTTTCTTTAGTTCATTCTCCACTAGCTTTTCCTCAAGTGTTCATCTTTTTCTTCACAACCCTAAAAGTCTCATGAGTTGAGTAACCTAGGGTTCCAAGAGACAAATCAATCCATCTTATTTCTCTACATCACCTATGCCATCTAGTTTAGCAAGCTAGTTGTCCTAGTTACCTCAGATTTGAGGTTGGAGCTCGGACTATAGACTCTCGGGTGGATCGTCTTTGACTTGAGGAAGCCGACGAGGAAGCTACGATCCGTTACGATCTTCGAAGCCTACGATGACGAGGAGGACAACAAAGAAGACACGAAGGACTTGTATCATGAGGTATAAAATCCTTTCCGAGTCGTTAAACCTCACACAGTTATTTGCTAGCTAGGGTTTAGCATCGATCCTGGAGTTCAAATTGGTGTTGCGAGCTTTGAAAAATCTTTTTAAATATTCCGCCTCCTCGCGAACCCGTGGTTTGCGTGATATCGACTAACAGTGGTATCAGAGCCTACTAAACCATAGCTAATAGTTTATACGAAGTATAAAACTACAAAACTGAAATAACTCCGAAACATCGAGACAAAGATCCAAGTTTCTGTCAATTTTTCACGATCCTCTAAAATTTTTTTAAACAATTGCAGAGTGCTCCTTTGCTTGTGAGATGAACACACAACAAAAACGAGACAATTTCACTGTAGCATGGCCAACCACATTGGGAAAATTCCCGGCCTCACCCATTTTCTTATGGTGAAATTTCTTGAGTTTTGTTCAGTGTTCAAGTTGCTTGGATCTAAGGTCTTAGGTGTTGTTTGTATTTGCCAATTTTGGATATACTGTTATCTTTTTTCTGTGGCAATACGAAGTGTTTCGAAGTCGCATTTTTAACGCCGTTTAAAGTTTCAAGTTATGATATATGTGTTTGGAAACGTCGACTAATTGCTATACATCGATTAGTCGGGGTTGCACATATCTGTGTTGCTGTTCTTATGGTTTGTGTATATGAATTTATTGGATCGTCGTGGATGAATAGTCGGGGATGTGAGATGAGGGTTTTTTCATTCGATGTAAAATTGTAAAGTGGTGTAATATTATTTTGCGGGGCACATCCGGGTTGAGGTTGTAGCAACCGTTGTATTATTTTCTTTTACTGTTTTCTGCTCCTAGGATAGACCCAAGGTGGGGTGCACAAACTACCGGATACTTTGAAGTGCCAAGTGGCCTACTCACTTTGATGAGGGAGGTTGC
This sequence comes from Agapanthus africanus, assembly GCA_030015575.1. Lineage (NCBI taxonomy): Eukaryota > Viridiplantae > Streptophyta > Magnoliopsida > Asparagales > Amaryllidaceae > Agapanthus > Agapanthus africanus. Next base: position 193,691,346 of record CM057351.1, read on the forward strand.
TTCACTTTGGGTATTTGGCGGGTAGTTTGCCGCACCCGTAGGGGTCTGGGGTGGGGTTTGGCTATTCATCACGACCGTGGAATCCGTCTTTCGTTACAGGCTTAAATGAAACGCGAAATTCCTAGTATATCCAATATATTCATCTGTGATCTGGAATGCCTATTATTGCGTCAGATGAAAGGTTATTATATATATGTTATATAATAGACGTTGCTAATGTTTTGCATCCGCGCTAGTCCAGTCCCCGCTCTGGCGTTAGTTAAGTAACCTAACGGTGTTAGACGGGGCCCAGTGGCGAATGCGGATAGAATAAGTGGACGTAGTATTTTCTTCTTTTTCTGTGATGATAGGTGTAAATGATGGGACTGCATTATTAAAGCAAAGAAAATAAACCAAAGTTGAATCATTGGAATTTTTTTTAAAATCACTCGGTTTTTTCAAAACAACAGAATTTTAAATGCGGATCTTAAACCACTCCTTTTAAAAGCTATCAGGTTCCTTCGATTATATCAAGTTCACTACGTTCACAGTTTCGCCAAAACCATTCGTAGCCTTCCTTCATTTCATATGAATGTTCAGTAGTATTCAAGCTATGTTTGTTGACCTTCGCCAAGGCATAGTGTTTGGTAGCTACTGGATATTCATATATAGCATAGATAGAAGCGTTGGTTTGGGACAGTCGTATTACTTTGTTGGCCTTCGTCAAGGGTATATACGGGTGGGTTAAAATTAACCTGGACAATGATGGGTAGAACTTGATATGCGACTTATGATTTGTTGGCCTTCGTCAAGGTCATAAGAGCATGAGGCAAAAATCCACATCGGGAGTTTCTAAGGAAACTGAAACTTGCTATTGCTGTATACCATTTTGAGTGTGATAATGTTGGTAGGATTCCTTTAGGATTATCACACAATGATATTTGGATCCCGATCCTACTGTGAGTATATGCTACTTCTCGGGAGATTTTTCACTTAACGATCAATGCTATAAACCAAATAGGTGTCTAGAATAGTATTAGCGGGGCTACGACTCTAGGGAAAAGAGGTTATTTAATTAAGAAACTTTGCGAAAGCATCGTAAAACCTCCCTCGAAGTACCGACACTAGCCCGGCTGAACGGTTAAGCAAGTATTGTACGGTGAGATTAATCCTGACTAATTCTTCTTTTATGGTTTAAGGAAGGATTCGAGAAACAGTGGGAGCCATCTTGTTTAGATAAATTAAAAACCAATCTAAACTTGCAAGAGTATCATGCAGAGTGTTTTTTTCTCTCTCTCTCCTAATTGCAGCGACCAGGTGACCAGATTAGGTTACAGTTAGATAATAAAATGACTAAGTTATACTATATTGACTGGCAAAGATTTGTCCAGATGTACATTACCTATGACAAGCTGGACCATCTCATTATTACTCAAGCCCCCGCCGTCCCAGGTACAATTTCCACCGCCGCGGATGTTGATATCGCGGATGTTGATATCCGTAAGACAAGGGAAAAAGGAGTGCGAATGCTAAGTGCATCGTGTTGGCCTCAGTTGATGGTGTATACTAGAGGCAGCACGAGAAAATAGACTTAGAATCTATCTTTCTCTATAACAAAGTTTTATATGGAGAGCAATCTCGTATCGCAAGATATGAGACCTCGAAGGAATTGCTTCAAGCGAGGTTGGCTGTTGGGTCATCTGTAGAGGACCACGTCCCTACAATGATCAGTTGTATTAAACAGCTCACGGACCTGGAGACCACGTTGGAGAACGAGTCATGTGCTGACTTGATTCTACAGTCCCTATCTTCTACTTACGCCCAAGGGAAGAAAGTTATATTTCTAGTTGAGGGCATCCTGAAGGAAACCAGGGAGACACCTGCTCTACTTATTGGGGAATCTTCCTCTTCTGGATCCAAGGCGAAAGCCAAGGGTGAGTAGAAGAAGACCTCCACAAAGCCGATAGGCGGTGTCAGTAAGGTAGAAGGAAAGGGCAGGGCAAAAGTTTCGGGGTCAACAGTAGGGAAGGAGGGTTGTTCCTATTGTCACGGGAAAGGGCATTGGCATAAGGGATGCAGGGCTTGGAAAGCTAGAATCCAGGATCCGAAGCATGTTGTGGCTTCGACTTCAGGCGTGTTTGTGATTGAAAACAGTCTGTCAATTAACTCTACTTCCTGGGTATAAGATACCGGATCAGGATCTCATATCTGTAATTCTTTACAGGTTTTGAGAAACCGTAGAGTTATTAAGGCAGGTGATATGACTCTCAGGGTTGCTAACGGAATGAGCGTGGACGCTGCATCCGTAGGGTATATCACCTAGAATTGACAAGTGGGCAGATATTGATTCTACGTAACTGTTTGTGTGTACCAAGTTTAGTTTGTAAGCGATGTGGTCCGCATCCACCTAAATCAAAGTTTGATTGGGTTAGGTACACTAGAGGACAGTATATACGTGTTAAATAAAGCTCAGGTTTTCAACGTTCAGAACACACTTAAAAGAAAGTCTCTATAATTAAATAAGGCTTTCTTATGGCATTGTAGACTGGGTCACATCAATGAAACACGGTTGTCGAAGTTACATAAAGAGGGATATTTGGATCCGTTCGAATATCAGTCTTATGCAACTTGTCAATCTTGTCTCATAGGAAAGATGACAAAGACTCCGTTCACTGGACACGGAGCAAGAGCGAGCGAGCTCTTATGACTCACACACAGCAACGTGTGTGGTCCAATATCTACAGATCCATGAAGTGGTTATTCCTATTTCATTACTTTTATGGATGATTTCTCTAGGTAAGGAGATGTCTTCTTGATGAAGCATAAATCCGAACACTTTGAAAAATTCCGGAATATAAGAATGAAGTGGAAAAACAAACAGGCAAAAGTATCAAGACTCTGAGATCTGATCAATGTGGTGAATACTTAATTGCCGAGTTCCTGGATTACTTAAAAGAGAATGGAATTCTCTCTTAGCTTACTCTTCCATACACACCTCAACTCAACAGTGTATAAGAAAGGCAGAATCAAACTCTATTGGATATGGTTCGTTCCATGATGAGTAACGCTGAGTTACAGCAATCCTTCTGAAGTTATGCACTAGAATCAGCTGCATATCTTTTGAATAAGGTTCCTACCAAGACTGTGCCTACCACACCATATCAGATGTGGAGTGGGAAGAAACCCTATCTTCAGTATCTGAAGATATAAGGATGTCTAGCTTTTGTCAAAAAGCAGTATGCGGACAAGTTCGAGACACGCTCAGTACCGTGTAGGTTTGTGGGATACCCAAAGGACTCCAGGGGGTATCTTTTCTATTACGCATATGAAAAAATGGTTTTTTATTCCTCGTCATGCCTACTTTTTAGAAAATCAATTTTTTGAAAAAGGACTAGTGGGAGCGCAATAGAACTGGAAGAAATTCTAGAACCACAAACTATTACTGAAAGTATGGTAGAACCAGAGATTTCAAAAGAACAGAAAATCCCTGCGCCAATCCGCAGGACTAGTAGGCAGTCTTATCCGCCCGAGAGATACTATGGTTTTCTTATAGACAGGGATAAAGTGGATTGCATCATTAACAATGATGAGCCAGCCAGCTTCCAGCAAGCCATTTAGAACAGTGATTCGGTAAAATGGCTGAATGCATTGCGGACCGAGATGGAGTCCATCTACACCAACAAAGTATGAACTTTGAACATTGCTCTAGTAGGGGTAGAACCCAAAGGCTGCAAATTGATCTTCAGAAAGAAGATTGGTGTAGATGGACAAGTTGAAACCTATAAGGCTAGACTTGTTGTAAAAGGTTTTCGTCAAAGACGTGGTTTGGACTATGATGAAACCTTTTCTCCAGTGGCTATGCTCAAATCCATTCGGATCCTTCTTTCCATTGCTGCCTTCCAAGATTTTGAGATCCGGCAGATGGACGTAGAGACGGCTTTTCTAAATGATTATTTGGAAGAGTACGTCTATATGAATCAGCCAGAGGGTTTCAATCAGAGTGGGAGCAGCGGGAAAGTTTGCAAATTGCTTAAGTCCATTTATGGTATAAAGCAGGCATCGCGGAGTTGGAACATCTGTTTTAATGAGACAGTCAAAAGAATTCGACTTTATCAAAAATCCAGATGAACCATGCATTTAAGTAAGATTGTAGCTAGAACTGTGGGATTCCTCGTCGATTGCGTGGATGATATTCTCTTGATAGGAAATAACATTCCTATACTACAATCAGTCAAAGGATTCTTGTCACTAAGGTTCTCCTTGATGGACCTGGGTGATGCCAACTACATTCTGGGATTCAGATCTATCGTGATAGATCAAATAGGATGGTGTGACTTTCACAGTCACGATACATCAACACCATACTAAAAATATTTAGTATGGAAGATTCAAAGCGCGGTAGTCTACCGGCTTGTCACGGAATCACCCTCTCCAAAGATGTCTTCCAAGTCTGATTTGGAAAGGGCTCGCATCACATCTATACCATACGCTTCTGCGGTAGGCTCTATAATGTATGCGATGTTGTGTACCAGACCAGATATTGCTTATGCACTCAGGGTGGTAAGCCGGTATCAGCCAAACACAGGAGAGAAGCATTGGATAGCAGTAAAGAACGTTCTCAAGTATCTTAGAAGGACTAAGGAGATGTTCTTGGTGTATGGCGGAAAAGACCTCCAGATCGAGGCCTTTGCTGACTCCAGCTTCCAGAGTGATAAGGATGACTCCAAGTCCATATCAGGATATGTCTTTACCCTCAGTGGAGGGGCGGTCTGTTAGAAGAGCTCCAAGAAGGACACCGATGCAGACTCGACGATGGAAACAGAGTAGTTCGCTGCATGAGACGCCACAAAAAAGGCAGTCTGGATCAGGAAGTTCTTAACTGAACTTCAGGTGGTTCCTTCCATTGTTGGTCCAATACTTTAGTATTGTGACAACAACGACGCTATAGCTTTAGGGAAGGAACCCAGGTCCCATCAGAGATCCAGACATATCTTGAGGCGGTACCACCTGATCAGGGAGATCGTTGATCCCCAGGGGATCGAGGTGAGGAGGGTAGATACGGAGAACAACACTGCAGATCTACTCACAGAGGCTATCCTTCAGACAGAGTTCGAGAGGCTATTCGAGATCTTCGGTCTGCGATATGCCAATATGTCACGACCCGAAATTAGTTCGTGACCGGCACTTAAATCACGCCACGTCTAAAGGCGTAACGTAAATTAAGTAAGCCGAATCCCAGAAATCTAAACCTTTTTAAAGAAAATAAAATAGGTGAAGTTTTGAAATAAAGGTATAATGAAATCAAATGTTTTCTTAAATGCATATATAACGGAACATGAAAAATGCAAGTGGATTTTACTAGTTGAAAAACATGTTTCGTCTTTTAAAAATTTGGGCAGGACCTCCTTTGTATATTTTAATCCAAAACTACATATACATAATAATAATAAAGGCATCCCCAAGTGGGAGATAGCACTTCTCCAAACGGTGGAATCACAACCACGCAAGTCATAATATAAGTATACGACGCCAAACGGCGAAGATCAACACAAAGGAAATGTAAAGCAAGACATCAAAACCACAAGTAGCGAACATATAACCCATCGCTCAAGTCTCGCAACTACAAGTGTTGCTAAGTCTTACTACTTATACAAATACTAGTTTCTGATTGATAGAGTTGACTAGATACAATAGGAATAATAATACAAGATTGTTAGTTATATGTATGCCCTAGAGGCCATTACTGTACATACGATGTATATTTTAGTGGATGCTTGGACATATATAGGGAGGACTTTCTTGCTCGACATGATAGTATGCTATCTGGTTTCTCTTTATCTTAACATGTACTCTGATTGTCTCTATGTTACATGTTGATAAAGCCCTTAGGATGAGTACTTGACTACCAGGACTATGATGCAGATCATACTAGTGGGGACAGTCTAGTCGCCAAGTACATCCTTCAAATGTTCCTAGTCGTAGGTGTATCGAGACAGGGCATCGATATACCAGAGTAGACTAGAGTATGCGCTTCTTGACCCATATGATGGGCAATGGATGATCCCATATCCATTGGTGTTTGACATCAGAGAAGGTATACGGGTGCTCAGTGGAGACTGGGTACACTGGACGGACTCGCCGAGAACTCCCAGATGGTATTATACCTCACGTCAGATGGTAGTTCTCTGGTGACACTGGTACAGGTTAGTCTGTAGACCCGAGATCGCCTTAGAGTCTTGTGTGATTCCCACTGTGCTTTGATTTCCATCATACCACGTCCAAGTGGGCGTGCAAAAAGGTGGCTTTTGGGTACAGTCCCGAATCATATGGAGGCAATGAGCGATAGGACCGAGATTTACTGGTAAGTGTTATCAGTAGTTTCTCGAAATGTTATAGACCTCATATCGACACGACTTATCAAGCAACTGGGGTCTGACGTTTACCACCCCTAGGCGAGATATGTGACATATCAGACGAAGAGACCGGACTGTACGGGAGTGTTACTGATTGGATTCGCAGGAGGATGTACATGCTTGCTTGTTGATCTTCTGATCGCTCAATACCTGGGTGGCTGTTACATTTAGCTGACCGCTTGCAGCTTGTGGGTGTTTGATATGATCATCACCTACTGCCGGCGTATTGACGATTCTTTAGAGTCCTACACAGAGGTTTCTTGGCTCAGGCAAAACGAAGTAGGAGCACATATGTTATATGTGCGGGACCGAGGATAATGCGATATAAGATACCGTATTTTGTTCTCGCGATATTTGATATTAGCCGGGTCATCGGATCAAGTGTTGATTCGATGAATCGGTACAGATATATATTAGTCGGTTATTTGAGAAATAGCCGGATTGTTGGATCAAGTGTTGATTCGATAATTTAATGTATAATTATATATGTGATATATTACATTACATTATCTTATATTGGCACGCTTTATTGATTCATTTTCTCACCGGGTAATACATTGATATATATGCGATATATGTTAATTGTATTATTTTCTTTTGTTACAAAAATATATTATATATGTGATATATAATATTTTAACAAGTTATGATTACTAATGCAACATGATTAGTGGAGATTAAACATGGTTAGGGTTTGATTTGGGTTAATCTTTTCTAGAAGCTTCTAGAAGCTTTTATTTTGTTTCTTGCAAAGATATTTTGTTTTGATATTTTGCTTGATATTTCCTAACCCAACCCACACCCTTTAACCCTAGTTAACTCTCTACAATGGTTAGCCCTTTCTTTTATCAACCATAGTTGCATTTGTAATTATTATTACAATTCATTATTCATCACAAATGAATTCATTCTTCTTCCTTGAGCTCTTGAAAAGCTTTCTAGGTTTTTCTTTTGTGATGATTTAGTGTGAGATTATGAAAACAAATGAGAGCCAAATTCCTACCTCATCTAATCTAGCCAATTAGATTAGGGTGTTCACTTCATTAGTGAGTGAGAGCTTGTGTTAAAGAAACTTCAAGGTAGATCATCTTTGTTATCGAAGATCGGAAGCAAGCATGCATCTTTCTCTTCGTGGAGCATCTCTAGAGTCCGGGAACTTGATGATCGCAGCGAAGGGACCACAACACGGAGCTTATGAAGTGAAGGACCGGACTACAAAGGTTGTAATCCCAAACTCTTAGAAGTAAAGTTGTTTACTTGCTATTTGTTTCTCCTAATGTCTAGTCTAAGATCTTGGTTAGGGTTGTTCGACACGTCTAAATTTTAAATTGGGCATAGTTGATGCCTTGTAGAACCTTGTGAGAGTGTCTAGTAACCCTACAGTGGTATTAGAGCCAAGCTAGAGCTTTAGGCGAAGTCTAGGCGAAGTTTAAAGTCCGATCGAACTCCGAATACCCGTTAAATCCTAGTTTTTGAATTTTTTTTCAAAAGTTGACATTTTTCATATTAAAAATACTCAGAAAATCATGCAGGGAAATATAAGAATTACTGTGAAGTACGGACTACCAACTCCCTCACGTGACCGCGGAACCGCGGCCAAACCACGCGTTTGGCTGCGTTTCCGCGGCCAAAATTTGGAGTTGGGGCCCACCACTTCAGTTATTTATTCTTAGGTCCTTTTTCATAATTCTTGGAATTTTTAATTCTACTCAAGTGTTGACCTTCTGGGAATTATTGGGAACTCGTTGATTCAATCGAAAAGTTTAACTTCGTTTATTTTTCCGGGTAATTTAGAACGTGTTAAAAAGTTCGAACGGATATCAATAACTCACTTTTTCCCCTGCCGGAAAATTTCCAAGTGTTGGATTTTTCCATAGTTTAAGAACGTTCTTAGTCGTGCAAGTAACGCGGTGGACCCTCTAGAAGAACACAAACCTTAACTCGATTATGTGACCGTCTGAACTGCCTCTAAACCTTAGGGTTTGGGGCAGTACAACGTTGCCACATGTGAGGCGTTGGTTTGACCCTTCTACGGCTGGACCATTGGTACTGTGGCATGTGATGGATGCTTTTAAACTCCGCTCAAGTGTTGAGCCATTTGGGAAAACTTGGGTGTTTGATTATTCGATCGGAAAGTTTAACATTGTCTATTTATCTGGAATGTGATACAATATTTGGAATCCACAAGTAGTTATGAGATAACTAATTTGAATGTTATAAATCTAGCAGTTTAGTCTCAGATGATCGGTTGCCATGAGATTTTGATGCGATCAAAAGTAGCGTACGCGGATACTCGCCGTGTAAACTTAATAGACAGCCACGCCCCATAGCCCCGACCAAGTGACTGTAGGAGAACCCCGTCGCCAAAAGCATCCGTTCGGGTGCTCGCGGCAGCGGTGTTCTGCCTTAGTGCACTTCGTCGACGGCATCGGGGGTGCGTCCGTCTACTAAAGTTTTCGACGAGCATTCGATCAGGTTATCGGGAATCTTGTTGAATTGCCCGACTAGATATTGAAAAGTGTTTTCGATACTGAGACTAAAATGCGGGGTTTATAATTGTTAGGCATGCGATGTCTAAGGAATTCATTTGGTTAGGCATGCGATGTCTAAGGAGGTTGCGGATTCCAACTGTTGTACTTTTACACTTTCTTTTCTGCGACTGTAAGTGTAATATGTGGTGTATCGCCGGTTTCGTTGCTATACATCAACGACAATTGGGATACGCATATTTACTTACGTTGATGATATGCGATATTATGTGTTGCTGTGATATGTTATATTGGATCGTCGTATTTGAATAGCCGGGGGTTTTATGCGAGATGAGAGTTTTTTATTTTCATTCATGTAAAATTCATTGTATGTAATATTCTTTTATTGGGGCACTTCCGGGATGAGGATGATGTCACCATTGTATATTATTTACTTTTCCGCATTAGGTTAGACCCAAGGCGGGGAGCATAAGTAACCGGGTTCTAGGGTCTAGTGGGAGACCATCTCGAGGAGTCGAGACCGGGTCTCCTAACTCTAGAATTGGCAGGCTTACTTGCCGCTCTCGTAGGGGTCTAGGGATGTGGGTTTGGCTATTCATCACGACCGTGGAATCCGTGTTTTATACAGGCTCGTATTAAAAACACGGACCTCCTATTATATCCAATATTTCATATGTGTTCTTCTGCTGCAATGTTCTGTGATGAGATCATATTACTGCCTGAGACGAATGTTTATATTGTATATATGAGATATATATTATATATTGTTGATTTCGTTTCATAACTGATGCTTGTGAAGCATAATTAAAATGGGACTTCATTAATGAGATTAATGAAATAAAAGAAACCTAAAGATGTTGTAGAAACTTGTTTAAAAACTGGTAGCTCTAGTTCTTGCTTTGCATAGCGGTGTTCCTTGTAGAACATCCAGCACCTTATTCGATAAGGAAAGAGCCGAGATCCCTTCACCGGGAGTGACCTCTTTAGCGAAAATAGCAGATGCTGCATACTCGGTTTGTCTTTTGATTGCTTCTATAGTTTTTGCTTTGCATAATGGTATTTGTGAAATATCCTACACCTTATTCGATGAGGAAAGAGCCGACGATCCCTTCACCGGGAGTGACCTCTTTAGCAAAACTAGTAAAAGCCTAAAAAACACTCCATTTAAAATCACTCGATTCTACAACGATATCAAGTTCATTACGCAAAGGGTTTTCTTAAAAACCTGTCGTAGCCCTCCGTCATTTCAGATAAGTACTACTTAGTATTCGTGCTGCGGTAGTTTGGCATTCATCAAGGCGTAGTGTACGGTAGCTAACTAGTGCTTATCTGCTTGCATACGATGCGATTGGATTAGGGTATTCGTACTGCGTTGTTTGGCATGCGTCAAGGGTCGTGCGGGTGGGTTTAATTCAATCAAGAAATGTACGGGTTGAACTTGACTAGCGAACTGTGGGTTGTTTGGCATGCGTCAAGGTCATAGCACGCTAGGGGTAAAATATTATTGGGAATTTCAAGTGTTGAAATTTGCAATGAGATTGCATACCTTTTATGAGATAGTTGGATCCCGATACCCGCTGCGAGTAAGAATTACTCCTGGGAGAGTTTTACACATTACAATTAGCCGATCAAGTAGGTGTCTAGAAAGGTGTCAACGGGGTTACGCCCCTGGGAAAATGAGGTTTACTTTAATTACGTCCGTGCGAAAGCACGGGGAACCTCCCTCAAAGTACCGGCACTGGCCTGGCTGAAAGATTGGCGAACTTGTAGGGTGTAATTAATCCCGGCTAGTCTTTCCTTTTAGGGTTTGGAGGAAGATTTGACTAAAACAGTGGGAGACATCCTGATTAGATATATTAATAACCAATCTAAATCTTGCAAGAGCATACGCTGATTGTTTTCTTCTCTCTCTCTCCAGGTAGCGACCATGTCACGCCTTAATCAAGATAATAATACAGATGTATTGATCGAACCCGCTTGTTATACTGAGCTGGGGAACGTTGGTCCCGCTCCAACATATAATTGTTATAAGACAGAGCAGAAAATAGGGGATTACCAGAATTCCCGTGCCGCCCAAACGAAGAAAGTGCATGCTGATGCATCATCTTCGGGTGTGTTCATTAACGAGAACTGTTTCTCAGTATCCTTTACGTCCTGGGTATGTGATACCGGATCAGGATCCCAGATATGTAATATGTTACATGGGCTGCAGATAGGTAGAGAACTGAGAACGGGTGATAAGTTTCAAGAGTTGGAAACGGTGCGATTGTTGCAAGCCAAGTCTGTTGGCAGTTATCACCATGTATTACCAGAATACATTGATTCTGAATGAATGTTATTAGATACCGAACCTGATATACAACATCATATCAGTCTCTTTATTTAGTAAAGAGGGATATAATTTTGTATTGTTGGATAATGTTTTGAACATTTTCTATATCAAGAGTTGATCGCTTCAGGCACGTTATCTAAAAGCACAGACGTTCTAAATCAAACTACAGTTCTTAGTATACATAACACACACAAGAGGAAAAGTTCAGAAATGAATGAATCCTTCTTGAGGCATTGTAGACTAGGTCATATCAATGCGACCCGACTAGCTGAAGTTACATTTAGATGCATATTTAAATTAGTTTGAATTTACATCTTGTGAAACTTGCCGGTCATGTTACAAAGATAAGATGACCATAGATCTGTTTATTGGAAACAGAGAAATTGTTAGTGAACTCTTGGGATTGATACATGATGATGTATGTAAGGTCCCCTGTCTACACATGCCAGGACTGGTTCTTTGTACTTCATTACATTCACTGATTATCTCTCAAGATTCGAACATATGTTCCTGTTGAAACACAAGTATGAACCTTTTGAGATATTCACAGAATATAAGTTAGAAGTAGAGAACCAAAAACAGGTATAAATATTATGTCCTTTGATGAGATTGTTAGTGTATATGCCCTAGAGGCCATTACTGTATCATACTAGTTTGTATATTACTTAATGGAAGCTTGGGATATTCACCTTGTATAGAAAATCTTGCTCAATATAGTAGTATGCTACTTGGTTTGTTTCTACTTTAATATGTATATGTGTTTATTTTAGTAAATCACCTATACACATTAGTGGAGCCCTTAGGATCTTTGCTTGATTACCAGCGTTGTGATGGCAGTCACACTCGTGGGGGCTGGGTAATCTATAAGCACATCCTTATGCAGGTCCCTAGTCGCAGGACTATTGAGACAGGGCATCGATACTCGGGAGTAGACTAACGTATGCGCTTCTCATCCCAGTGTGGGAGACGGTCTGTCCCACAGCCGTCAGTACGTCGTACTTGAGATAGTATACGGGTGCTCGTTAGGTTACGAGTACACTGGACATGACTCGTCGGGAACTGTTGGTTGGTACTATACCTATCATCAGTTATCAGTTCCCAGGTGACATGAGTACAGCTTAGTCCGCTGACTTGACACTGTCACTTCGCCTCGAGTGTGTTCCCACTGTACTTTGATTACTACCCTACCACGGCTCAAAGGAGTCATGCAAACAGGTAGTAGTTGGGTGCAGTCCCGAAGCACTTGGAGGCAGTGACGGTTAGACAAGATTCGTCTCTCCCGGTATTGGGGGTTAACATCGCGCTGTGACTAGGAGAGCCATTACACGAGTAGTCCCTGGCCAGGGCAAGCGAGATATACTGGTAGGTTTCCAGTGCTATCTCAGGGTGTTCTGGGCTACACTCCGACACGACTTGTACCGCTATTAGGGGACTGGCGTTTATCGCCCCTAGGCCCGCCATGCGATGTATCAGACGAACAGACCGCACTGTATAGAGATTGTCACATTCAGGCTCAGTAGGAGTTCAGATGGGTTTCACCTCGTCAGTCTTCTTGTCGGCATCTACCTGGGGACCGTTACGCACAGCTAGTGCCGCTTGCGGTATGTGGTTAAACCCACTGCCAGCGTAGTGTCGAGTCTTTAGAGTCCCACAAAGAAAGCTATTCTCCTTGAGGTAAAAGAGTAGAGGTCGCATGGTTTTGCGACAGGTCGCATGGTTTTGCGACAGGGTTCGGTCACATCCGTGCACTTATGCACGTCTGGTGTCCGGACAGTTAACACTAGCGGGCTTTGGTTTAAGCCAGATCCTAGTGTACATTTTGGGATTGGTTTTATCTCATTTGTATTCGTGTTCCTCGGAACGCGGATGCGGGTGTGTATGCACAGTTGACAGAGAGACAGAGGCAGATGATTCTCTTTGTGGTTGTTGACTGTTGACTGTTGACTATTGACTTTTGGCTAAACCCTAATGAGGATAAGAAATATAATTAACAATAATATTAATTAAGTATTATGGTGATATGGTTGTTGAGGGGTTGACTTTGTTGACTTGTTGACTTTGTGGACCGGTTGACTAGGTTGGACTAGTTGACCATCATCATGACAATGGCTATCATTTCATGGAAAAGACTTTTGCTTGCTTGTTTGTTTTTGCAAAATGAGTGCATGAAATGATATAGCCATTTTGACTTGAACCATCACATAATACTTGATTACTATTTTGTTATGATGGTTTTGGATTATGAGAGCTTGGATGGCAAAAGAGTTACTCATTCTCTCATTTCATTTCTCTCTCTTGCTTGAGCTCTCCCTCTTGCTCTTCCTCTTGCTCTCTCTCTAGTTCAAGGCAACTACATCTCATGAGTTGAGAAACATTGCCTTAGAGATAAAAGAAAACCCAAAATACTTCTCTACTCATCCTAGTTCACAAGGTTTAGCAAACCAAGTGTTCTAGTTTCTTCAAGTTCGAAGAAGAAGCCAAAGGTAGAAGCTTTCAGGTGGATCCATCTTCTGCGCAAGGAGACGACGAGGTGAGGCCGATCCGTACACCGGAAAGAGTTGAAGATGAAGGAGTTCAAGAAAGGTATAGCCCCCTAACCGAGTAGGTAAAACTCAAGTTAGGTTGTTAGGTAGTTGTTTAACAAAGATCCGTATTTTGAGTCCATGTTACCACCTCTTGAAAAATCTTTTTTCATCATTTCCGCAAGCCCGTAAGTACCGGGAGAGGTAACGTGGACTTACAGTGTTATCTGAGCCTAGTTAAACACTATATAACATGTTAGCAAAGTAAGTAGAAGTTCGATCGGAGAAAATATCACGAAACAAACCCGTAAAATCAAGTTTCTGCCGAATTTTTTTTTCTGTCCAAAAAATGATAAATCTTATCTTAAAAATCGGCTCAGGCTTTTATTAAAACACCCAAGAAAATTGGTCCAACGAACCAGTCAAGTCGCCGCGGAAACGCGGCGGGAGCATGCTCCCGCCGCGGTTCCGCGGCCGAGTTGACTCGGCCGTGGCACAATTTTGCTGCAGTGTGTTTCTGGGGTTGTTTTTGGATTTTTAAAATATGTTTTTTCTGCCCAGATTTTCCAGAAAGAAAAATTTGTGTTTGGGGCCTAAAAATCCGTATTTTGATCGAACTTCTAAATACATAAGCTGGCGGGTATATATCTGTGATGTGTTATATGTATTGAACGTCCGCTAATCGCTATACGTCGATTAGTGGGGGTTATACATATCTGTGATCTGTAATGTTGATGGTATGTGTATATGAATTCATTGGATTGTCGCGGATGAATAGCCGGGGGGTTGTGAGATGAGAGTTTTCTTTTTTCTTTCAATTCATGTAATATGTAAATTGATGTAATATTATTTTTGTAGGGTTCCTAGGCACACTATAGAGGTCTCACAAGGGATCAACCATGCCAATTTCAAATTTTATGGGTGCCGAGAAACCCTAGTACGGATCGTTGACTAGAAGCTTAGGCGAAATACGAATCTAGTTAACAACTTAACTAAAGATAAGAAGCTACAACCTTTGTAGATCCGGTTATCCACTTCCTTAGCTCCACGTAGTCGTCCCTCGCTGTCCATCTCGAATCTCGGACTCTCGCATCGGCTTCATCGGAGAAATGAGCGGAATAGGTCGTCGGCTTCGTGCCGAAGATGATCTACGTCGAGGCTACACTGGATCAAGCTCCGACTTCACCAAGTTGTGAAACTTGTGAAGAAAACACCCAAAACCACTTGGCAAGAGGTAGAGGATGAAGAAATAGGAGGTGGGTTCACTTTAGAATTGGATTTCTCACTTTAGAACTCAAGTTGCCATTGATGGCATCAAGCTTTCTTTCTTGAAGAAGAAGATCAAGAAGAAGGAAATATTATGATAAGTTAATCAAAAATGAAAAAGAAATGAATACTTATCATAATAGGAACCATGGTTAGGTGTAGAGAATTGACCAAGGTTAGAAGAGTGGTTAGGGTTAAGCATGAAGACAAATTGGTCACTTTGGTCAAAGCGTCATGAAGCTTCACAAAGGTTCAAGAATGAAAGCAACCATTTTGTATTCTTATCCCATTCTTTTTCCAAAATCAATAAATAAAAGAATGGATAATTAAAACCCTAATCACTTTCTTAACTTAGGTTTAATTCTTTACACTTAACCAAATGAGCAAGCATCATCAAACATGATACAAAGATGTGCACAAAAGTATATCACATATACAACTTGCACATCAAGTGAGAAAATCCATTTAAAGTGAACCAATACTAGTTAATGAAAAGTAATATATCAAATATATAATTATACATTAAATCATTAAATCAACATTTGATTCAATGATCCGGTCATGTCGCACATAACCGACTAGTATCTAATGTATCGATTTATCGAATCAATGATTCGATAACTAGGTCATATCGCATACAACCAATCGAAACATTCATCGCGAGAATGAAATGCGGTATCACATACACGCATTATTCTCGGTCCCGCACATATCTCATATGCGCTCCTATTTCGTTTTGCTTGAGCCAGGAAACCTCTGTGTAGGACTCTAAAGACTCGTCAATACGCCGGTAGCAGATGATGATCATATCAAGCACCCACAAGCCACAAGCGGTCTGCTAAACGTAACGGCCATCCGGGTATTGAGCGATCAGAAGATCGACGAGCCAGCCTGCTCACACTCCTGTGAATCCAACCAGTAACACTTACCGTACAGTCCGGTCTGTTCGTCTGATATGTCGCATATCAAGTCTAGGGGTGGTAAACGTAAGACCCCAATAACCGATAAGTCGTGCCGATGTGAGGCTCATAACGGGTCGAGAAACTACTGGTAACACTTACCAGCAAATCTCTGATCAGCCCTGGCCAGGTACTTCCCTGTTACGGCCAATCGAGCACCCCCAATACCGGGAGAGACGAAACCCCTCCTATCGCTCATTGCCTCCATGTGACTCGGGACTGTACCCAAAGACCACCGTTTTGCACGCCCTCATGGACGTAGTAAGGTGGAGATCAAAGCACAGTGGGAATCACACAAGACTCTATGACGATCTCGGGTCTACAGAATAACCTGTACAAGTGTCACCTGAGAACTGCCATCTGACGTAAGGTATAATACCATCTGGGAGTTCTCGGCGAGTTCGTCCAGTGTACCCAGTCTCCACTGAGCACCCGTATACGATTTCTGATGTCAAACACCAATGGATATGGGATCATCCATCGCCCATCTCATGGGTCGAGAAGCGTATACGCTAGTCTACTCTGGTATATCGATGCCCCGTCTCGATACACCCACGACTAGGGACCTTGAAGGATGTACTTATGGACTACCATGTCCCCACTAGTATGATCTGCATCATAGTCCAGGTAGTCAAGTACACATCCTAAGGGCTTTACCAACATGTAACTATAAGACAGTTTAAAGAGACTAGTATACATATTAAGATAAAGAGTAACCAGATAGCATACTATCATATCGAGCAAGAAAGTCATCTCTATATATGTCCAAGCATCCAATATAATATACATCATCTGTACAATACTGGCCCCTAGGGCATACATACAACTAACAATTTTTGGCCGCACAACCGGGTCGGGGTTGTAGCCGTCATTGTATAATTTCTTTTTACTGTTTTTGCTCCTAGGATAGACCCAAGGTGGGGTGCACAAACTACCGGGTATCTCGAAGTGCCGAGTGGCCTACTCACGTCGTTGAGGGAGGTTGCTCCGCTTCGGATATTTAGCGGGTAGTTTGCCGCACCCGTAGGGGTTTAGGGTGGGGTATTGGCTATTCATCGCGACCGTGTAATCCGCTTTTCGTTACAGGCTCGTACGAATTGCGGATTCCTAGTATATCCAATGTGTTCATCTGTGATCTGGAATGGCTATCATTGCATCTGACGAATGAGTATATCTATATATGATATTATTTAGGCGTTGCTTAAGTTTTGCATCCGCGCTAGTCCAGCCCCCGCTCTGTCGTTAGTTAAGTAACCTAACGGGTAATGACGAGGCCCCGTGGCGAATGCGGATGACAAAAGCGTACGTCATATTTTCGTTGTTTTCTGCAATGGTAGGATTAAATGATGGGACGCATTGGAATTAATGCAAGAAAAATAAACCAAGTAAAAGTCGTTGGAACACTTTCAAAACCACTCGGTTTCTTCTCAAAAATAACTTTTAAAGCGCGGAGCTTAAGCCACTCCTTTTAAAAGCTATCAAGGTTCCTTCGATTATATCAAGTTCACTACGTTCAAGATTTCGCCAAAACCATTCGTAGCCCTCCGTCGTTTCATATGAATATTCAACAGTATTCAAGCTGTGTTTGTTGGCCTTAGTCAAGGCACAGTGTTTGGTAGCTGGTGGATATTCATATGTTGCATAGATAGATGCGTTGGTTTGGGACAGTCGTATTACTTTGTTGGCCATAGTCAAGGGTATATACGGATGGGTTCAAATCAACCTGGACAACGACGGGTAGAACTTGACATGTGACTTATGATTTGTTGGCCTTAGTCAAGGTCATAAGAGCATGGGG
Source organism: Agapanthus africanus (assembly GCA_030015575.1). Lineage (NCBI taxonomy): Eukaryota > Viridiplantae > Streptophyta > Magnoliopsida > Asparagales > Amaryllidaceae > Agapanthus > Agapanthus africanus. The sequence goes on from CM057351.1 coordinate 193,709,104, forward strand.
CAAAAATCCACATCGGGAGTTTCAAAAGAACTGAAACTTGATATCGCTGCATACCATTTGGAGTGTGATGATTCTGGTAGGATTCCTTCAGTTTTGTCACGCGATGATATTTGGATCCCGATCCTACTGTGAGTATATACTACTCCTCGGGAAATTTCTCACTTAACGATCAATGCTATAAACCAAGTAGGTGTCTAGAAAGGTGTTAGCGGGTCTCCGCCCCCAGGGAAAAGAGGTTATTTAATTAAGGAAATTCGCGAAAGCGTTGGAAAACCTCCCTCGAAGTACCGACACCAGCCTGGCGAACGGTTAAGCAAGTATTGTACGGTGAGATTGATCGTGACTAATTCTTCCTTTATGGTTTGAGGAGGGATTCGAGAGACAGTGGGAGCCATCCTGTTTAGATAAATTAAAAACCAATCTAAACTTGCAAGAGCATCATGCTGAGTGTTTTCTTCTCTCTCTCTCTCTCTCTTAATTGCAGCGACCCAGTGACCAGACATAGGTTACATCTAGATAATAAAATGACTGAATCTGACTGTTATGATTGACAAAGGTCTGTCCAGATATCCATTACCCATGACAAGCTGGGACACCTCTTAACTAATCAAACCCTTGCCGTCTCAGGACCAGTTTCCCCTGTCACGGACATTGACATCCGCATGACATCGGAAAAAGACTGTGCGAAAGCCAAGTGCCTCGTGTTAGCCTCAGTTGATGGTGCAAACCAGAGGCAGCACGAGAAGATGGACTCAGTTTCTATCTTCCTCCATAACAAAGATTTATATGGAGAGCAATCTCGTATCGCAAGATATGAGACCTCGAACGAATTGCTTCAAGCGAGGTTGGCTGTCGGGTCATCTGTAGGGGGCAACGTCCTTACAGAGACCAGCTATTTTGAGCTCACGGACCTGGAGACCACGTTAGAGAATGGGTCAAGTACTGACTTAATTCTACAGTCCCTGCCCTCTGCTTATACCCTGAAGGAAACCAGGGAAGAAGAAGGAAAGGGAAGGGCAAAAGTTTCAGGACTGGATGTAGTAAAAGAGGGACGTTCCTATTGTAACGGGAATGAACATTGGCAGAAGGATTGCAGGGCTAGATAGCCAGTAGCCAGAATTCGAAGCATGTTATGGCTTCGGCTTCGGGTGTGTTTGTGATAGAGAACTGTATGTCAGTTAACCCTACTTCCTGGGTATTGGATACCGGATCAGGATCTCACATCTGTAATTCGTTACAGGCTCTGAGAAACCGTAGGGTTATCAAGAAAGGTGATATAACTCTCAGGGTTGCTAACGGAATGAGCATGGATGCTAAATCCGTAGGGGAATATCATCTTGGACTGACAACTGGGCAGATATTGATTTTGCGTAACTGTTTGTATGTACCAGGTGCGACTTGTAATATCATATCTGTATCCTTACTTTCTAAGGAAGGATATGAATTTACTTTTGTAAGCGATGTAGTACACATCCACCTAAATCAAGTTCCGATTGGGTCATGTTCATTAAATAACGGGATATACGTATTGAATCAAGCTCAGATTTTCAGTGTCCAGAACACACTTAAATGAAAGTCTCCGGAATTAAATCAGGCTTTCTTATGGCATTGTAGACTGGGTCATATTAATGAAACACGGTTAACAAAGTTACATAAAGAGGGATACTTGAATCCGTTCGAGTATCAGTCTTATGCCACTTGTGAATCTTGTCTCATGAGAAAGATGACAAAGACTCCGTTCACTGGACACGGAGTAAGAGCAAGCGAGCTCTTGGGACTCATACACAGTGATGTGTGTGGTCCAATGTCTACACATGCGCGAAGTGGTTATTCATACTTCATTACTTTCACAGATGATTTCTCTAGGTATGGACATGTCTTCTTAATGAAGCACAAATCCGAGGCCTTTGAGAAATTTCGGGAATACAAGAATGAAGTTGAAAAACAAACAGGCAAATGTATAAAGACACTGAGATCTGATCGAGGTGGTGAATACTTGAGTGCCGAGTTTCTGGACTACTTAAAAGAGAATGGAATTCTCTCACAGTGTACTCCTCCATACACACCACAACATAATGGTGTATCTGATGTAAGTCCATGCTACCTCTCCCGGTACTACGGGCATGCGGAATTTGATGAAAAACAATTTTCTAAAGGCGGTAACATGGACTCAAAACGGATCTTTGTTAAACTATCTACCTAACAACCTAACTAGGAGTTGTTAACTACTCGGTTAGGGGGTTATACCTTTCTTTCTTGAACTCCTTCGTCTTCAACTCTCGATGGTGTACGGATCGGCTTCACCCCGTCGTCTCCTTGCGCCGAAGATCGATCCACCCGAAAGCTTCCACCTTTGGCTTCTTCTTCGAACTTTGAAGAAACTAGTTCACTCGGTTTGCTAAACCTTGTGAACTAGAGTGAGTAGAGGAGAGTGTGTTGGGATTTTTCTCTATGGTTCTTGCTTCTCAACACATGAGACAAGTGAACCATAGACTAGAGAGAGGGAGAGCAAGAGGAAGAGGGTGAGAGCTTAAACAAGAGAGAGAAAGGAAATGAGAGAAATTAGTAAGACTTTTCTCCCTTTGGCTCTCATAATCCAAAGTCATCATAATAAAAATACCAATCAAATATTATGTGATGGTTTAAGTCAAAATAGCCATATCATTTCATGCACTCATTTTGCACAAGATAAACAAGCAAGCAAAATTCATTGCCATGAAATGATAGCTATTGTCATGATGATGGTCAACTAGTCCAACCTAGTCAACCGGTCAACAAAGTCAACAAGTCAACAAAGTCAACCCCTCAACAACCATGTCACTATAATACTTAATTAATATTAATGTTAATCATATATCATATTCTCATTAGGGTTGAGCAAAAAGTCAACAGTCAACAGTCAACAGTCAACAACCCTAATGAGAATCCTCTGCCTCTGTCTCTCCGTCAACTGTGCATACACACCTGCATCCGCGTTCCGAGGAACATAAATACATACGAGATAAAACCAATCCCAAAACGTACACTAGGATCTGGCTTAAACCAAAGCCCGCTATTGTTAACTGTCCGGACACTGTACGTGCACAAGTGCACGGATGTGACCGAACCCTGTCGCAAAACCATGCGACCTGTCGCAAAACCATGCGACCTGTCGCAAAACCATGCGACCTCTACTCTTTTGCCTAAAGGCGAATAGCTTTCTGTGTGGGACTCTAAAGACTCGACACTATGCTGGCAGTGGGTTTAACCACAGACCGCAAGCGGCACTAGCTGTGCGTAACGGTCCCCAGGTAGATGCCGACAAGAAGACTGACGAGGTGAAATCCATCTAAACTCCTACTGAGTCTGACTGTGACAGTCTCCATACAGTCCGGTCTGTTTGTTTGATACATCGCATGGCGGGCCTAGGGGGCGGTAAATGTCAGTCCCCCAATAGCGGTACAAGTCGTGTCGGAGTGAAGCCCAGAACATCCTGAGATAACACTGGAAACCTACCAGTATATCTCGCATGCCCTGGCCAGGGACTACTCGTGTAATGGCTCTCCTAGACACAGCGCGATGTCAACCCCCAATACCGGGAGAGACGAATCCTGCCTAACCGTCACTGCCTCCAAGTGCTTCGGGACTGCACCCAACTACTACCTGTTTGCACGACTCATTTGAGCCGTGGTAGGGTAGTAATCTAAGTACAGTGGGAACACACTCGAGGCGAAGTGACAGTGTCAAGTCAGCGGACTAAGCTGTACTCATGTCACCTGGGAACTGATAACTGACGATAGGTATAGTACCAACCAACAGTTCCCGACGAGTCCTGTCCAGTGTACTCGTAACCCAACGAGCACCCGCATACTATCTCCAGTACGACATACTGATGGCTGTGGGACAGACCATCTCCCACACTAGGATGAGAAGCGCATACGCTAGTCTACTCCGAGTATCGATGCCCTGTTTCGATAGTCCTGCGACTAGGGACCTGCATAAGGATGTGCTTATAGATTACCCAGCCCCCACTAGTGTGACTGCCATCACAACGCTGGTAATCAAGCAAAGATGCTAAGGGCTCCTCTAATGTGTATAGGTGATATACTAAAATAAACACATGTACACATTGAAGTAGAAACAAACCAAGTAGCATACTACTATATTGAGCAAGATTGTTTATACAAGGTGAATATCCTAAGCTTCCATTAAGTAATATACAAACTAGTATGATACAGTAATGGCCTCTAGGGCATATACACTAACAATCTCCCACTTGCGCTAAGGCCATGTACTGGCGTATCGAAGACCTATCATCTCGATCAGCCGCTCGAACTGAGTCTGGGGTAAGGCCTTTGTGAGTGGATCAGCAGTGTTATCTTCCGTAGAAACTCTCCGAACCTCGATCTCCTGGCGACCCACGATCTCCCTGATCAGGTGATACCGCCTCAAGATGTGTCTGGACTTCTGATGGGACCTTGGTTCCTTCGCTAAAGCTATAGCCCCGTTGTTGTCGCAATACAGAGGTATTGGATCAACAATGGACGGAACCACCTGAAGTTCAGTTAAGAACTTCCTTACCCAGACAGCTTCTTTTGCGGCATCTGCAGCAACGATATATTCCGCTTCCATCGTCGAGTCAGTAACGGTTTCCTGTTTGGAACTCTTTCAACACACCGCCCCTCCATTGAGGGTAAAGACATAACCCGACATGGACTTGGAATCATCCTTGTCACTTTGGAAGCTGGAGTCAGCAAAGGCCTCGATCTGGAGGTCTTTTCCGCCATACACCAAGAACATCTCCTTAGTCCTTCTCAGGTACTTGAGAATGTTCTTTACTGCTATCCAATGTTTCTCCCTAGGGTTTGACTGATACCGTCATACCATACTCAGTGCATAAGCTACATCTGGTCTGGTACACAACATCGTATACATTATAGAGCCTACCGCAGAAGCGTAGGGTATAATAGACATGCGATCCCTTTCCAAATCAGTCTTGGGAGACATCTCTTTGGAGAGGGTGATCCCGTGACAAGACGGTAGATTACCGCGCTTGGAATCTTCCATACTGAATCTTTTCAGTATGGTGTCGATGTACCTGGACTGTGAGAGTCCCAGTATCCTCTTGGATCTCTCACGATAGATCCGGATCCCCAGAATGTATGAGGCATCACCCAGGTCTTTCATGGAGAACCTGTGTGACAAGAACCCCTTGACAGATTGTAGCATAGGAATGTCATTTCCTATTAAGAGAATGTCATCCACGTATAAAACGAGGAATACTTCAGTTCTCGCTACAAATCTACTATAGATGCATGGCTCATCTGGATTTTTGATAAAGCCAAATTCCTTGACCGTCTCATCAAAACAGATGTTCTAACTCCGCGATGCCTGCTTTAGTCCATAGATGGACTTAAGCAACTTGCACACCTTTCCGCTGCTCCCACTCTGAATGAAACCCTCTGGCTGGTCCATATAAACACACTCCTCTAAATTTCCATTTAGAAAAGCGGTCTTTACGTCCATCTGCCAAATCTCATAATCGTGGAAGGCAGCAATGGCAAGAAGGATCCGAATGGATTTCAGCATAGCTACTGGAGAAAAGGTCTCGTCATAGTCCAAACCAGGTCTTTGACGAAAACCCTTTGCAACCAGTCTAGCTTTATAGGTCTCACCCTGTCCATCTACACCAATCTTCCTTTTGAAGATCCACTTGCATCCTACGGGTTTTACCCCATCTGGAGCAACGTCCAACGTCCATACTTTGTTGGTGTACATGGACTCCATTTCGGTCCGTATTGCATCCAGCCATTTTACTGAGTCAACGCTCTGAATGGCCTGCTGGAAGCTAGTCGGCTCATCATAATCTATGATGCAATCCTCTCTATCCCCGTCTATGAGAAAACCGTAGTATCTCTCGGGCGGATGAGACTGCCTACTACTCCTGAGGAGCGGCGTAGGAATGTCATTTTCTTTTGAACCCCCTGGTTCCACTAAGCTTTCAGTAATAGTCTGTGGTTCTGGAATTTCTTCCAGTTCTATTTCGCTCCCACTTGTTTCCTTTTCTAAGAACTGGTGTTCTAGAAAATGGGCATTACGAGAAACAATGATCTTTTGTTCCTCTGCGTAATAGAAGAGATATCCCTTGGAGTTCTTTGGATATCCCACAAACTTGCACTGTACTGAGCGTGCCTCGAGCTTGTCCGCATGCTGCTTTTTGACAAAAGCTGGATTTCCCCATGTCTTAATGTGATTAAGATAGGGTCTCTTCCCACACCACATCTCATATGGTGTAGTAGGCACAGTCTTAGTTGGAACTCGGTTCAAAAGGTATGCAGCTGATTCTAGTGCATATCCCCAGAATGATCGCGGTAACTCAGCGTTACTCATCATGGACCGTACCATATCCAATAGGGTTCGGTTCCGTCTCTCCGATACACCGTTATGTTGCGGAGTGTATGGAGGAGTAAGCTGAGAGAGAATTCCGTTCTCTTTTAAATAGTCCAGGAAGTCGGCACTCAAGTATTCACCACCTCGATCCGATCTTAGAATCTTGATACTTTTGCCGGTTTGTTTTTCTACTTCATTCTTATATTCCTGGAATTTTCCAAAGGCTTCGGACTTATGTTTCATTAAGAAGACAAAACCGTTCCTTGAAAAGTCATCCGTAAAAGTAATGAAGTAAGAATAACCGCTTCGCGCATGTGTAGACATTGGACCGCACACGTCGCTGTGTACGAGTCCCAAGAGCTCGCTCGCTCTTACTCGTGTCCAGTGAACGGAGTCTTTGTCATCTTTCCTTTGAGACAGGATTGACAAGTGGCATATGATTGTATTCGACGGATTTAAATATCCTTCTGTATGTAACTTCATCAACCTTCTCTCATTGATGTGACCCAGTCTACAATGCCATAAGAAAGTCTGATTTATTTCCGGAGACTTTCTTTTGTGTGTATTCTGGACATTGAAAATCTGTGGTTGGTTTAATACGTATATACCATTGCTTAATGTACCTGACCCAATCAGAACTTGATTAAGGTGAATGTTTACAACATTACTTACAAACGCAAATTCATAACCTTCTTAGAAATCAAAGATCAGAAATGATATTACAAGTTGCGTTGGGTACAAAAATGCAATTACGCAAAACCAAAACGTGCCCATCTGACAACCCCAGGTGATAGTCCCCCACGGCCTTAGCATCCATGCTAGCTCCGTTTGCAACTTTGAGGGTCATTTCACCTGCCTTCAAAACCCTACGGTTTCTCAACGCCTGCAAAGAATTACAGATATGAGATCCTGATCCGGTATCCAATACCCAGGAAGTAGAGTTTATTGATAGACAGTTTTCAATAACATACACACCTGAAGCTGAAGCCGCAACTTGCTTCAGTTCCTGTGTCCTGGCTTTCCAAGCCCTGCAATCTTTCTTCCAGTGACCACTTTTATGACAGAAAAAGCACTCTTCCTTCCCTATAAGCTTCCCCGCTATCTTTGTTGCTTTTGCTTTTCCCTTCGTATCCACTTTACTCACACCGCCCCTTGGTTTGGCGGAGGCTTTCTTCTTCTTTCCCTTGGTTTTCGCCTTGGACCTAGAAGATGAAGATCCTCCTACAAACAAAGTGGATGTTTCCCTACCTTTCTGTAGGGTGCCCTCTGCACTCCTCAGCATGTTGAGGAGTTCTGAAAGTTCAACTTCTTTTTCTTGTAAGTTGAAGTTCAGGATAAACCGGGCGTAAGTGGAAGGAAGGGACTGGAGAATCAAGTCCGTATAGAGCTCGTTCTCTAACGTGGTCCCAAGTTCCGCGGGCTCCTCAATGAAGCTAATCATCTTAAGCACGTGTTCCGCTACCGATGATCCGATGGCCAACCTTGCCGAAAATAACTTCTTCGACACTTCGTATCTTGCGATACGAGATTTCTCTCCATACAGTTCTTTTGTATGGAGAAATATGGATTCGAGGTCCATATTCTCGTGCCCCCTCTGATGTTCGTTGTCCATAGAGGCAAGTACGAGGCACTTGGCCTTCGCGCTATCGATCTCCCAAGTCTTACGGATTTCCTTATCCGCGATGCTGGAGGTGGGACTTGGGACAGGGGGAGCTTTGGTGGTAAGGAGATACCCCAACTTGTCATAAGTGATTGCCATTTTGACATTCCTGAGCCAATCTTTGTAGTTTGGCCCTATCAGTATGTTTTTATCTAGTAATAACTTAAGTCCGGTCATGATGATTGGTCGCTGCAATTAGGAGAGAGAGAAGAAACACTTTAGCATGATGCTCTTGCAAGTTTAGAGTGGTTTTAATTTTTCTAAACAGGATGGCTCCCACTGTCTCTCGAATCCCTCATCAAACCAAAAAGGAAGAATTAGTCAGGATCAATCTCACCGTACAATACTTGCTTAACCGTTCGGCCAGGATGGTGTCGGTACTTCGAGGGAGGTTTTCCAACGCTTTCGCGAAGTTCCTTAATTTAAGAACCTCTTTTCCCTGGGGGCGTAGCCCCGCTAACTCCTTTCTAGACACCTACTTGGTTTATAGCATTGATCGTTAAGTGAGAAATTTCCCGAGGAGTAGCATATACTCACAGTAGGATCGGGATCCAAATATCATCGCGTGACAAAACTGAAGGAATCCTACCAGAATCATCACACTCCAAATGGTATGCAACACTAGCAAGTTTCAGTTCTTTTGAAACTCCCGATGTGGATTTTTGCCCCATGCTCTTATGACCTTGACTTTGGCCAAAATATCATAAGTCACATGTCAAGTTCTATCCGTCATTCTCCAGGTTAATTTGAGCCCATCCGCACATACCCTTGACTTTGGCCAAAATGGTAGAACGACTGCCCCAAACCAACACATCTATCTATGCTGCACATGAATACCCAATAGCTACCAATCACTATGCCTTGACTTTGGCCAACATACATAGCTTGAATACTATTGACCATCCATGTGAAACGACGGAGGGCTACGAATGGTTTTGGCAAAACCGTGAACGTAGTGAACTTGATATAATCGATGGAACGAGATAGCTTTTAAAAGGAGTGGCTTAAGCTCCGTGTTCCAACGACTTTTACTTGGTTTATTTTTCTTTGCATTAGTTCTTTTAATGCGTATTTTTCTTGCATTAGTTCTTTTAATGCGTCCCATCATTTAATCCTACCATTGCAGGAAACAACCAAAATATGACGTACGCTTATGCCATTCGCATTTGCCACGGGGCCCCGTCATTACCCGTTAGGTTACTTAACTAACGACAGAGCGGGAGCTGGGCTAACGCTGCTGCAAAACATAAGCAATGCCTAAATAATATCATATTTAGATATATTGCAATGATAGCCATTTCAGATTACATATAAAAACATTGGATATACTAGGAATCCGCAATTCGTACGAGCCTGTAACGAAAAGCGGATTACACGGTCGCGATGAATAGCCAAAACCCCTCCCTAGACCCCTACGGGTGCGGCAAACTACCCACCAAATATCCGAAGTGGAGTAACCTCCCTTAACGACGTGAGTAGGCCACTCGGCACTTCGAGATACCCGTTAGTTTGTGCACCCCACCTTGGGTCTATCCTAGGAGCAAAAACAGTAAAAAGAAATTATACAATGACGGCTACAACCCCGACCCGGTTGTGCGGCCAAAAATAATATTACATCAATTTACATATTACATGAATTGAAAGATAAAAGGAAAAACTCTCATCTCACAACCCCCGGCTATTCATCTGCGACAATCCAAAGAATTCATATACACATACCATCAACATTACAGATCACAGATTTGTATAACTCCCACTAATCGACATATAGCAATTAGCAGACGTTCAATACAAATATCACATCACAGATATAAACCCGTTAGCCTTAGTCTTTAGAAGTTCGATCAAAAATACGGATTTTTAGGCCCCAAATACAAATTTTTCTTTCTGGAAAATCTGGGCTGAAAAAACATATTCCAAAAATCCTAAAACAACACCAGAAACACACTGCACGAAATTTGCACGGCCGAGTCAACTCGGCCGCGGAACCGCGGCGGGAGCATGCTCCCGCCGCGTTTCCGCGGCGCTTTGATCGGTTCGTTGGCCCAAATTTCTTGGGTGTTCAACAAAAAGCCTGAGCCGATTTTTAAGATAAGATTTATCATTTTTTGAACAGAAAAAAATTCGGCAGAAACTTGATATTTCGGGTTCGTTTCGCGACTTTTTCTTTGATCGATCTTCTAGTTACTTTGCTAACATGTTAGATAGAGTTTAACTAGGCTGTGATACCACTGTAAGTCCATGCTACCTCTCCCGGTAATTACGGGCATGCGGAATTTGATGAAAAACAATTTTCTAGAGGCGGTAACATGGACTCAAAACGGATCTTTGTTAAACTATCTACCTAACAACCTAACTAGGAGTTGTTAACTACTCGGTTAGGGGGTTATACCTTTCTTTCTTGAACTCCTTCGTCTTCAACTCTCGATGGTGTACGGATCGGCTTCACCCCGTCGTCTCCTTGCGCCGAAGATCGATCCACCCGAAAGCTTCCTCCTTTGGCTTCTTCTTCGAACTTTGAAAAAACTAGTTCACTCGGTTTGCTAAACCTTGTGAACTAGAGTGAGTAGAGGAGAGTGTGTTGGGATTTTTCTCTATGGTTCTTGCTTCTCAATACATGAGACAAGTGAACCATAGACTAGAGAGAGGGAGAGCAAGAGGAAGAGGGTGAGAGCTCAAACAAGAGAGAGAAAGGAAATGAGAGAAATTAGTAAGACTTTTCTCGCTTTGGCTCTCATAATCCAAAGTCATCATAACAAAAATACCAATCAAGTATTATGTGATGGTTTAAGTCAAAATAGCCATATCATTTCATGCACTCATTTTGCATAAGATAAACAAGCAAGCAAAAGTCTTTGCCATGAAATGATAGCTATTGTCATGATGATGGTCAACTAGTCCAACCTAGTCAACCGGTCAACAAAGTCAACAAGTCAACAAAGTCAACCCCTCAACAACCATGTCACTATAATACTTAATTAATATTAATGTTAATCATATATCATATTCTCATTAGGGTTAAGCAAAAAGTCAACAGTCAACAACCCTAATGAGAATCCTCTGCCTCTGTCTCTCCGTCAACTGTGCATACACACCTGCATCCGCGTTCCGAGGAACATGAATACATACGAGATAAAACCAATCCCAAAACGTACACTAGGATCTGGCTTAAACCAAAGCCCGCTAGTGTTAACTGTCTGGACACTGTATGTGCACAAGTGCACGGATGTGACCGAACCCTGTCGCAAAACCATGCGACCTCTACTCTTTTGCCCAAAGGCAAATAACTTTTTGTGTCGGACTCTAAAGACTCGATACTACGCTGGCAGTGGGTTTAACCACAGACCGCAAGCGGCACTAGCTGTGCGTAACGGTCCCCAGGTAGATGCCGACAAGAAGACTGACAAGGTGAAACCCATCTGAACTCCTACTGAGTCTGACTGTGACAGTCTCCATACAGTCCGGTCTGTTCGTCTGATACATCGCATGGCGGGCCTAGGGGGCGGTAAACGTCAGTCCCCTAATAGCGGTACAAGTCGTGTCGGAGTGAAGCCCAGAACACCCTGAGATAACACTGGAAACCTACCAGTATATCTCGCTTGCCCTGGCCAGGGACTACTCGTGTAATGGCTCTCCTAGACACAGCGCGATGTCAACCCCCAATACCGGGAGAGACGAATCCTGCCTAACCGTCACTGCCTCCAAGTGCTTCGGGACTGCACCCAACTACTACCTGTTTGCACGACTCATTTGAGCCGTGGTAGGGTAGTAATCTAAGTACAGTGGGAACACACTCGAGGCGAAGTGACAGTGTCAAGTCAGCGGACTAAGCTGTACTCATGTCATCTGGGAACTGATAACTGACGATAGGTATAGTACCAACCAACAGTTCCCGACGAGTCCTGTCCAGTGTACTCGTAACCCAACGAGCACCCGCATACTATCTCCAGTACGACGTACTGATGGCTGTGGGACAGACCATCTCCCACACTGGGATGAGAAGCGCATACGCTAGTCTACTCCGGAGTATCGATGCCCTGTCTCGATAGTCCTGCGACTAGGGACCTGCATAAGGATGTGCTTATAGATTACCCAGCCCCCACTAGTGTGACTGCCATCACAACGCTGGTAATCAAGCAAAGATGCTAAGGGCTCCACTAATGTGTATAGGTGATATACTAAAATAAACACATGTACACATTGAAGTAGAAACAAACCAAGTAGCATACTACTATATTGAGCAAGATTGTTTATACAAGGTGAATATCCTAAGCTTCCATTAAGTAATATACAAACTAGTATGATACAGTAATGACCTCTAGGGCATATACAGTAACATCTGAAAGGCGGAATCGAACTCTATTGGATATGGTTCATTCCATGATGAGTAAGGCTGAGTTACCGCGATCTTTCTGGAGTTATGCACTAGAAACAGCTGCATATATCTTGAACCAAGTTCCTACTAAGACAGTGCCTACCACACCATACCAGATGTGGAGTGGGATGAAACCCTGTCTTAAACCCTTTAAGACATGGGGATGTCCAGCTTTTGTCAAAAAGCAGCATGCGGACAAGCTCGAGGCATGCTCAGTATAGTGCAAGTTTTTGGGATACCCAAAGAACTCCAAGGGGTATCTTTTCTATTACGCAGAGGAACAAAAAGTCTTTGTTTCTCGTCATGCCCTCTTCTTGGAAACTGAGTTTTTAGAAAATCAGATAAGTAGGAGTGCAATAGAACTGGAAGAAATTCCAGAACCACAAGCTATTACTGAAACCATAGTAGAACCAGAAGGTTCAGGGGAACCGGACATTCCTGCGCCGCTCCGCAGAAGTAGTAGGCTGTCTCATCCGCCCGAGAGATACTTCGGTTTTCTCATAGACGATGATAGAGAGGATTGCACAGTTGATTATGATGAGCCTACTAGCTTCCAGCAAGCCATTCAGAGCGGTGACTCGGTAAAATGGCTGGATGCAATGCGGACAGAGATGGAGTCCATGTACACCAACAAAGTTTAGACTTTGGACTTTTCTCCAGAAGGGGTAAAACCCGTAGGCTGCAAATGGATCTTCAGAAAGAAGATTGGTGTAGATGGGCAGGTTGAAACCTATAAAGCTAGGCTTGTTGCAAAGGGTTTTCGTCAATGACCTGGTTTGGACTATGACGAGACCTTTTCTCCGGTAGCTATGCTCAAATCCATTCGGATCCTTCTTGCCATTGCTACCTTCCACGATTATGAAATCTGGCAGATGGACGTAAAGACGGCTTTCCTAAATGGAAATTTGGAAGAGTGCGTCTATATGGATCAGCCTGAGGGATTCATTCAGAGTGGGAGCAGCGGTAGAGTGTGCAAGTTGCTCAAGTCCATCTATAGACTCAAGTAGGCATCGCGGAGTTGGAACATCTGCTTTGATGATACTGTCAAAGAATTCGACTTTGTCAAAAACCCAGATGAACCATGCATTTACAGTAAGATTGTAGGGAGAAGTGTGGTATTCCTCGTCTTGTACGTCGATGACATTCTCCTAATAGGAAATGATATTCCTATGCTACAGTCAGTCAAAGGATTCTTGTCACAGAGGTTCTCCATGAAGGACCTGGGCGATGCCAACTACATTCTGGGGATCCAGATCTATCGTGATAGATCTAAAAGGATGTTGGGACTTTCACAGTCAAGGTACATCGACACCATACTGAAACGATTCAGTATGGAAGATTCCAAGCGCGGTAATCTACCGGCTTGTCACGGAATCACCCTCTCCAAAGAGATGTCTCCCAAGACTGATTTGGAAAGGGCTCTCATGTCATCAATACCCTACGCATCTGCGGTAGGCTCTATTATGTATGCGATGTTGTGTACCAGACCAGATGTTGCATACGCATTAAGCGTTGTAAGCCGGTATCAGTCGGACCCAGGGGAGAAACACTGGATAGAAGTAAAGAACATTCTCAAGTACCTGAGAAGGACTAAGGAGATGTTCTTGGTGTATGGCGGAAAAGACCTCCAGATCGAGGCCTTTGCTGAATCCAGCTTCCAGAGTGACAAGGATGACTCCAAGTCCATGTCGGGTTATGTCTTTACCCTCAATGGAGGGGAGGTTTGCTGGAAGAGCTCCAAGCAGGAAACCGTTGCTGACTCAACTATGGAAGCGGAGTACATAGCTGCTTGCGATGCCGCAAAGGAAGCTGTCTGGATGAAGAAGTTCCTCACGGAGCTTCAAGTGGTTCCTACCAGTGTTGATCCAATACCGCTGTATTGTGACAACAACGGCGCTATAGCTTTAGCGAAGGAACCAAGGTCCCATCAGAAGTCCAGGCACATTTTGAGGCGGTATCACCTGATCAGGGAGACCGTAGATCGCCGGGAGATCGAGGTGAAGAGAGTAAATGCGGAAGATAACACTGCTGATCCACTCACAAAGGCCTTACCCCAGACTCAGTTCGAGCGGCTGATCGAGATGATAGGTCTTCGATACGCCAGTACATGGCCTTAGTGCAAGTGGGAGATTGTTAGTGTATATGCCCTAGAGGCCATTACTGTATCATACTAGTTTGTATATTACTTAATGGAAGCTTGGGATATTCACCTTGTATAGACAATCTTGCTCAATATAGTAGTATGCTACTTGGTTTGTTTCTACTTTAATGTGTACATGTGTTTATTTTAGTATATCACCTATACAGATTAGTGGAGCCCTTAGGATCTTTGCTTGATTACCAGCATTGTGATGGCAGTCACACTCGTGGGGGCTGGGTAATCTATAAGCACATCCTTATGCAGGTCCCTATTTGCAGGACTATCGAGACAGGGCATCGATACTCCAGAGTAGACTAGCGTATGCGCTTCTCATCCCAGTGTGGGAGACGGTCTGTCCCACAGCCGTCAGTACGTCGTACTTGAGATAGTATGCGGGTGCTCGTTAGGTTACGAGTACACTGGACAGGACTCGTCGGGAACTGTTGGTTGGTACTATACCTATCGTCAGTTATCAGTTCCCAGGTGACATGAGTACAGCTTAGTCCGCTGACTTCACACTGTCACTTTGCCTCGAGTGTGTTCCTACTATACTTTGATTACTACCCTACCACGCCTCAAAGGAGTCGTGCAAACTGGTAGTAGTTGGCTGCAGTCCCGAAGCACTTGGAGGCAGTGACGGTTAGACAGGATTCGTCTCTCCCGGTATTGGGGGTTGACATCGCGCTGTGTCTAGGAGAGCCATTACACGAGTAGTCCCTAGCCAGGGAAAGCGAGATATACTGGTAGGTTTCCAGTGCTATCTCAGGGTGTTCTGGGCTACACTCCGACACGACTTGTACCGCTACTAGGGGACTGACGTTTACCGCCCCTAGGCCCGCCATGCGATGTATCAGACGAACAGACCGGACTGTATAAAGATTGTCACATTCATGCTCAGTAGGAGTTCAGATGGGTTTCACCTCTTCAGTCTTCTTGTCGGCATCTACCTGGGGACCGTTACGCACAGCTAGTGCCGCTTGCGGTCTGTGGTTGAACCCACTGCCAGCGTAGTGTCGAGTCTTTAGAGTCCCACACAGAAAGCTATTCGCCTTGAGGCAAAAGAGTAGAGGTCGCATGGTTTTGCGACAGGTCGCATGGTTTTGAGACAGGGTTCGGTCACATCCGTGCACTTGTGCACGTTTGGTGTCCGGACAGTTAACACTAGCGGGCTTTGGTTTAAGCCAGATCCTAGTGTACATTTTGGGATTGGTTTTATCTCATCTGTATTCGTGTTCCTCGGAACGCGGATGCGGGTGTGTATGCACAGTTGACAGAGAGACAGAGGCTGAGAATTCTCATTGGGGTTGTTGACTGTTGACTGTTGACTGTTGACTATTGACTTTTGGCTAAACCCTAATGAGAATAAGAAATATAATTAACAATAATATTAATTAAGTATTATGGTGACATGGTTGTTGAGGGGTTGACTTTGTTGACTTGTTGACTTTGTTGACCGGTTGACTAGGTTGGACTAGTTGACCATCATCATGACAATGGCTATCATTTCATGGCAAAGACTTTTGCTTGCTTGTTTGTTTTTGCAAAATGAGTGCATGAAATGATATAGCCATTTTGACTTGAACCATCACATAATACTTGATTACTATTTTGTTATGATGGTTTTGGATTATGAGAGCTTGGATGGTAAAAGAGTTACTCATTCTCTCATTTCATTTCTCTCTCTTGCTTGAGCTCTCCCTCTTGCTCTTCTTCTTGCTCTCTCTAGTTCAAGGCAACTCCATCTCATGAGTTGAGAAACATTGCCTTAGAGATAAAAGAAAATCCAAATCACTTCTCTACTCATCCTAGTTCACAAGGTTTAGCAAACCAAGTGTTCTAGTTTCTTCAAGTTCGAAGAAGAAGCCAAAGGTAGAAGCTTTCAGGTGGATCCTTCTTCGGCGCAAGGAGACGACGAGGTGAGGCCGATCCGTACACCGGAAAGAGTTGAAGACGAAGGAGTTCAAGAAAGGTATATCCCCCTAACCGAGTAGGTAAAACTCAAGTTAGGTTGTTAGGTAGTTGTTTAACAAAGATCCGTATTTTGAGTCCATGTTACCACTTCTTGAAAAATCGTTTTTCATCATTTCCGCAAGCCCGTAAGTACCGGGAGAGGTAACATGGACTTACAGAGATCAGGGAGGAGAATATTTGAGCACGGAATTCCTGGACTTTTCTAAAGGAGAATGAGATTCTCTCTCAGCATTACTCCTCCGTATACACCACAGCACGTCGGTGTATCGGGACGGTGCAAATACACCCTATTTGATATGGTGCGCTCTATGATGAGTACTACTGAGTTTCCTGTTTCCTTTTGGGAGTTATGCACTTGAGAAGCTGCATACCTATTGATTAGGGTTCCAATCAAATCAGTTGCCTACCACTTCATATGTGATATGGAATGGGAAGAGCCCATATCTTAAGTATGTTACGATTTGGGGTTGTCCAGCCTATGTTTAAAAGCATAATCCGGACAAGCTCGAGGCAAAGTCAGTTCTGTGGAAGTTTGTTGGATATCCCAAGCATTCGCAAGGGAATATCTTCTACCATACTGGGAAACAAAAGGTGTTTTTGTTTCTCAGCATGCCACCTTTGTGAAAGGGAATTTCTTGTGAAGAAATTAGTGGTCATAAGGTAGAACTGGAAAGAGTTCCAGCTATACAAAACTGCAGCTAATGATTTGGTAGAACCAAAGGATTCAATAGTAACCAACAAACCTCAGCCTCTCCGTCGATCTAGTAGGGTTCCCCACCCACCTGAGAGATACTTCGGTTTTCTCTATGACAGTGGGAGCGAGGATTGCATCATGAGATGATGACCTAACTAGTTTCGAACAGGCCATCAGGAGTGGGACTCTGTAAGAATGGCTGGATGCTAAGCGATCTGAGATGGAATCCTTATACATCAACAAAGTATGGACTTTGGTTGCTTTATCTGAAGGGTTAAATCCCCATCAGGAACAAGTATATCTTGAGAAGATTACTTAGTGTACATGGAAAAGTTGAGACTATCAAAGCTATGCTTAAGTCTATCCATATCCTACTTGCCATTGCTACATACCATGACTACGATTTCTGGCGGTTGGGTGTCATGACAGCTTTTCTAAATGTTAATTTAGAAGAGAGCGTCTATAAGTACACAGCCAGAGGGCTTCGTAGACAGTGGGAGCAGCGGAAACGTGTGCAAGTTGTTTTATGCGATAAAACATGCATCGCGGAGTTGGAACGTCTTTTTTGATGTGGTAGTCAAAGAGTTTGACTTCATCAAAATGGTAGATGAACCTTGTATATACAAAAAGGTAGTAGGGAGTATGATGGTGATCCTCGTAGAGTACGTGGATGACATACTCTTGATAGGAAAGGAGTTTCCTATGATACGCTCGGTCAATCTCCGCTTATCACAACGATTCTCCATAAGGATCAAAGTGATACCTCATAAATCCTGGGTTTTGATCTATGAGATAGATGTAATTGGATGTTAGGATTCTCACTAGTTGTAGTGAGATGGTATCAATCGATCCTGGGGAGAATCACTGGAAAAGGTTCCAGGGTGATAAGGACGACTGGATGTCAGTCCCAGGCATTGTCTTTACCCTCAGTGGAGGGACTGTATGTTGGAAGAGTTCCAAGCTAGATACCGTGACTTACTAGACGATTAAAGGCAAGATACATCGTTACCAAGGATGCTACCAAAGAGGCAGTCTGGATATATACTAGTTCATGAGATGAACTTCGTTCCTACCATTATGTGACAATGGAGTTGTGGCTTATGCCAAGGAACTCCCATCCCATCAGAAATCCAGATATAATTCTTATGCATTATCACCTGATCATGGAGATGGTTGATCTCCAGGGAGATCAATGTTAGGAGAGTAGACACAGAGGACAACAGCGCGGATCCACTCACAAAGGCCTATTTCCCAGTAGAGACTTTTATGGGATGGTTGAGTATGAGATACTTCAACCACAGCTGATTGTTGGGTATGCGATACCACAACAGATGGCCCTAGTGCAAGTGGAAGATTGTTAGTTATATGTATTCCCTAGAGGCCATTACTGTACATACGATGTATATTGTAGTGGATGCTTGGACATATATAGGGAGGACTTTCTTGCTCGACATGATAGTATGCTATCTGGTTGCTCTTTATCTTAACATGTACTCTGATTGTCTCTATGTTACATGTTGATAAAGCCCTTAGGATGAGTACTTGACTACCAGGACTATGATGCGGATCATACTAGTGGGGACAGTGTAGTCACCAAGTACATCCTTCAAATGTTCCTAGTAGTAGGTGTATCGAGACAGGGCATCGATATACCAGAGTAGACTAGCGTATGCGCTTCTTGACCTATATGATGGGTGATGGATGATCCCATATCCATTGGTATTTGACATCAGAGAAGGTATACGGGTGCTCAGTGGAGACTGGGTACACTGGACGGACTCACCGAGAACTCCCAGATGGTATTATACCTCACGTCAGATGGCAGTTCTCTGGTGACACCGGTACAGGTTAGTCTGTAGACCCGAGATCGTCATAGAGTCTTGTGTGATTCCCACCGTGCTTTGATTTCCATCATACCACGTCCAAGAGGGGATGCAAAAAGGTGGCTTTTAGGTACAGTCCCGAATCACATGGAGGCAATGAGCGATAGGAGGGGTTTCGTCTTTCCAGGTATAGGGAGTTGATGTTGCGCTGTGTTCGATTGGCTATAACTGGAAATCCCTGGCTAGGGTTGCTGAGATTTACTGGTAAGTGTTATCAGTAGTTTCTCGAAATGTTATAGACCTCATATCGACACGACTTATCAAGCTCTGGGGTCTGACGTTTACCACCCCTAGGCGAGATATGCGACATATCAGACGAAGAGACCGGACTGTACGGGAGTGTTACTGATTGGATTCGCAGGAGAATGCACATGCTTGCTTGTTGATCTTCTGATCGCTCAATACCTGGGTGGCTGTTACATTTAGCTGACGGCTTGCAGCTTGTGGGTGTTTGATATGATCATCACCTACTGCCGGCGTATTGACGATTCTTTAGAGTCCTACACAGAGGTATCTTGGCTCAGGCAAAACGGAGTAGGAGCACATATGTGATATGTGCGGGACCGAGGATAATGCGATATGAAATACCTTATTTTGTTCTCGCTATATTGTTGGAGATAGTGCCCTCAGAGTCAATTATTGGATCACAGGCACGTGATTGCAATGATTGAGGGAGGACCTATCCCTGTAGGACAGTCTTGTTCAAGATGATAGTATGCTATCTGGTTTACCTTTATCATCGTGTACTGCTTTAGGTGACCTTACAGGCGACTATTGCACGTTGATAGAGCCCCTAGGATTCTTGCTTGACTTCCAGCAGTATGAGGGCGATCATATACGTGGGAGCTGGTAGTCTATAAGCATATCCTTAAAAGGTCCCTAGTCATGGGAGTTTCGAGACAGGGCATCGATACTCCAGAGTAGACTAGTGTATACAGTCAAGACCCCGACGAGGGGCGGTGGCCGGTCTCATAAGCCACTGGTGTCAGTTGGTTCACCTAAGATTTATACAGGTGCTCATTGGGTTATGAGTACACCGGACATGACTCGCCGGGAACATGCTAGTTGGTCTTATACCTGACGTCAGATAGCAGTTCCCTGGTGACATGTGTACATGTTAGTTCATCGACCTGAGGATCGTCATTTGTCTCGTGTGAGTTCCCACTGTACTTTGATTACTACCCTACCACGCTCAAAGGAGACGTGCAAACAGGTTTTAGTTAGGTACAGTCCCGAGCCACATGGAGGCAGTGAGCGGATCTTCAGGGGTTCGTCTCTCCCGGTATTGGGGGTGAGGTCGCGCTGTGTCTAGGAGAGCCCTTACACGAAGTCCTTGGCCAAGGCAGGAGATTTACTGGTAGGTATTCCAGTAGTATCTCAGGGTGTTCTGGGCTATACTCCGACACGACTTGTACCGCTTTTGGGGCTCTGAGTTTTACCAACCCCCTAGGCCCACCATGCGATGCTCATAAACGAACAGACCGGACTGTACGGATATTGTCACTGACAGGCTCAGTAAGGTGTCAGGATGAGTTCGCTCATCAACGTCCCTTTTGGTCAATACCTGGTAGCCCGTTACGTATGGCTAATACCTCTGACGTGCTAGTGGTTAAATCCACAACCAAAGTATTGACGAGTCTTTAGAGTCCCCCACATTCAGTTACTCAAGTTTCGGGCGAAACGCTGTAGAGGCCGTATGGAGATATGGCAGGGTTCGATCAGATACGTGCGGTATTGCACGGATCAGGATCGGACGGTTAGTACTAGAGGCCGTATGGAGATATGGCAGGGTTCGATCAGATACGTGCGGTATTGCACGGATCAGGATCAGACGGTTATTACTAGCCGGCTTTGGTTTAATCCGGATCCTAGTATAGTACAGTGTAGATTTTGTCTCATTGCATTTGTATTTCGGTCGGAATACAAATGCGGGTATGTATATACAGTAGCGGGGTTTTCCTATAATTTATTACGGGATCAGTTTTTTGGAGTTGCCAGTTTGTTTTCCGTTTCAGCCATATTTCTTTGTATCTTTCATTGGCTGAAGATTGGTGGAGGAGGGCTTATTTGCTTTTGTGCAAATTAGCTTTGTGGAGGGTTGTCTTTGCATTTTGTTGTGTCATAATCACTTGACTTTCTTTAGTCATCATGGCTTGACTTGTGGTGTCATGATGGTTGTTGTTGAGTGTGGTTTTAGTTAGTGATCATGATTCATTATGATAACTTTCTTCTCTCTCTCTTGCATTATGAGGTTCACTCTCTTTTTGATACATACACTCACTCCCTCTCTCATATACTCTCTCCTCTCATTCTCTCAAGTAATGGCCGGCCATCATAGAGGGAGGGGCTGCCCATTTTTTGATGTGGGAATTTTTGCTCCTTTCATGTTACAAAATTCCCAAGTTCATCCACAAAAAGCTTTGATCTATTTTCCTCCACTAAAAGGCAACTCCCTACAACCCCAAATGAGACATAGCTTCTACACTATATTCTACAGCAAATCTTGAGCACGTCGACTCGCCAGCTTCGTGCCCGAGTTGCCTCGGTCCAGAGGTGGGAGCCCGTAAAAGAAGCCGGCGACGTGGTGCCCTTCCGGCGACGAGGAGGAGACCGGAGATTCCGCGGGGAGATCGGGACGACGATGAGAAGACCGAAGGACACGGATCGCTCGGTATATCTCCCTACCCCCTTCTAGATAGCTAGGACTAGTTTAATGGCACGATCCGGGTTTATAGTGCGCGGTGGTGCCGGTTTAAAAAGTTAAAGAAAAGCATCGCTTCCGCATTCCAGCGTCGGATTGACGGCCGGGGCGCCGCCGTGCACTTATAGTGGTATCAGAGCCTCGCCATTAACCTAGTCTATCTTTGTCTAATGTGTTTACGTTTCCGATCGAACAAAATTCCAAAAACCGCGTTTTCATGTGCATCAGTTTCTGTCGAATTTTTTTTGGCTCCAAAAATTTTTCAGGTTGTTGCAGAATGATGTGCAGGGAATTCTAAGACTTCTGTAGATATTTGATCACGTGAGCACGCTATACGTCCACGGAACCATGGCCAAACCCATGCTTGGGCCGCGGTTCCGCCACAGTCCTTACTGTTCAGTGTGTCAAATTTCTACAGAGTGTCTCTGTGTTGAAAATATGGGTTTTGGAACATTCTTTTTGGGCCCAGACTTTCTGTGAGTGCTACAGTAGTGCTTGGGGCCCACTTGGGTAAATTTGATCGATCGAATAATTTAAACACATTAGTTCACAGTATTTACATTATATCTGCGATCGTGAATGTCACTTGATCGGTAAATCCTGTCTAACTGCTATAGCCCGGTTAGACGGATTTGCGAACGTGACATTCACGTTGATGTTCTGTGATTGTGCTGTGATATTGCGGATTGGTCGTGGGGGATAGCCTGGATGCAATGCTAGTACAGTTTTTGTTGTATTATGTACATTTGATTTTGCGGGGCGAGCGTCCGACATGTGGACTACCGTCACTGCCTGATTGTATATTATTCTTTTGGGGCACGACCGGGTCGAGGTCGATGTACCCGTTGTATGTATATTTTACTTTCTGTACTAGGATTACCCCGGGGAGGGGTGCACAGATAGCCTGGTTCTAGAGGGCAACGGGCCCGCATCTCATGGCATTGAGACGAAGGGGGCTTCACTTTAGAATTGGCGGGCAATTCGCCGCACTCGTAGGGGGTACAGGTTGACCCAGGAGGGGTGCCCAAGTTACCAGATTCCGTAAAGTGCTGGGTGGTCCATTCAAGTTGCTGAAGGGGGCTGCCTCGCTTCAGATTTTGGCGGGTAACTTGCCGCGCCCGTAGGGGTCTAGGATTTCATTGCACAGGCTATCCACATGACCAAGGGAACGTCGGGTTTCAGTAGCGGCTCTGTGAAACCCGGGGATCCCAGATATCTGTATTGTTCTGTGATACTGTACATTTCTGTGATGTTGCATTTTATCACGCCTTGAGCGAAAATATTATATATTGATATATATACTAGTAGATGTAGGGTTCCTAGGCACACTAATGAAGTCTCACAGCAGATCAAACATGCCCAATTCTAATTTTTCCTTGTGCCTACAAACCCTAATATGGATCGTTAACTAGATGTATAGACGATGCGATGCAAGTAAACAACTTTAACTTAAAAGGAAAGAGGCTACAACCTTTGTAGATCCGGTCCGCCACCTCCTAGGCTCCGTGATGACGTCCCTCCGCTGTCCATATCGAATCCCGGACTCTAGCATCGGCTTCATCGGAGAAAAGGGCGGGCTAGGTCGTCGACTTCGATGCCGAAGATGATCTACGTCGAGGCAACTCAAGATCAAACTCCAACTTCACCAAGTCATAAAACTTGTGAAGAAAACACCCTATACTACTTGGCAAGTGGTAGAGGATGAAGAAATAGGAGGTGGGTTCACTTTAGAATTGGATTTCTCACTCTTTTTCTCAAGTTGCCATTGATGAAGGCAAGGTTTTCTTCTTGTTGAAGATGAAGAAGAAGAAGAAAAAGAATATGATAAGTTTATTTTAAAATAGAAAACAATATGATACTTATCATAATCTCAACCTTAGTTAGGTGTAGAGAATTGACTATGGTTAGGTTGAATGGTTAGGGTTAAGCATGAGACAAGAATGGTGGACTTGTTCAAAGCTTCATGAAGTTTCAACAAACAAACAAAGAAAGCCACCATGATTTATTTATCTTTCCAAAATGAAAAATAAATAAATGAATAAGAAAAATGTAAACCCTAACCACTAACTTAACCATGGTTTAATTCTTTACACAAACCCAAGTGAGCATGTATCATCAAACATGATACAAACAAGTGCACAAAAGTATATCACATATACAACTTGTGCATTTCAAGTGAGAAAATCCATTTAAAGTGAACCGATACTAGTTAATGCAAAGTAATATATCAAATATATAATTATGCATTAAATCATTAAATCAACACTTGATTTATCGATCCGGTCATATCGCATATAACCGACTAATATCCAATGTATCGGCTTATCGAATCAATCCTTGATTCGATAACTAGGTTATATCGCATACAACCAATCGATACATTCATCGTGAGAATGGAATACGGTATCACATACACGCATTATTCTCGATCCCTCACATATCTCATATGCGCTCCTATTTCGTTTCGCTTGAGCCAGGAAACCTCTGTGTAGGACTCTAAAGACTCGTCAATACGCCGGCAGCAGATGATGATTATCAAGTACCTACAAGCCGCAAGCGGTCTGCTAAACGTAACGGCCACCCGGGTATTGAGCGATCAGAAGATCGACGAGCAAGCCCGCTCACACTCTTGTGAATCCAACCAGTAACACTTACCGTACAGTCCGGTTTGTTCGTCTGATATGTCGCATATCTCGCCTAGGGGTGGTAAACGTCAGACCCCAATAGCTTGATAAGTCATGCCGACGTGTGGTCCATAACATTCGTGAAACTACTGATAACACTTACCAGTAGATCACTGCAACCCTGGCCAGGGATTTCCTGTTATGGCCAGTCGTGTATGGCGCAACATCAACCCCCAATACCGGGAGAGACGAATCCCCTCCTATCGCTCATTGCCTCCATGTAAATCGGGACTGTACCCAAAAACCACCTGTTTGTATGACTCAGTAGAGCCGTGGTAGGGTGGAAATCAAAGCACAGTGGGAGACACACAAGACTCTATGACGATCTCGGGTCAACAGACTAAGCTGCACCAGTGTCACCAGAGAACTGCCTTCTGACGTGAGGTATAATACCATCTGGGAGTTCTCGGCGAGTCCGTTCAGTGTACCCAGTCTCCACTGAGCACCCGCATACCATCTCTGATGTCAAACACCAATGGATATGGGATCATCCATCGCCCATCACATGGGTCGAGAAGATATACGCTAGTCTACTCTGGAATATCGATGCCCCGTCTCGATATTCCCACGACTAGGAACATTGAAGGATGTACTCATGGACTACCCAGGCCCCACTAGAATGATCTGCATCATAGTCCTGGAAGTCGAGTACACATCCTAAGGGCTTTATCAACGTGTAATCAGAGAGACAGAAAGTATACATGTTAAGATAAAGAGCAACCAGATAGCGTACTATCATGTCGAGCAAGGAAGTCCTACCTATATATGTCCCAGCATCCACTACAATATACATCCAATGTACAGTAATGGCCTCTAGGGCATACATATAACTAACAATCTCCCACTTGCACTAGGGCCATCTGTAGCAACCGATCAAGTGAGACTAAACCGCTATATTTATAACATTCATTCAGTTATCTCATAACTACTTGTGAATTCCAATTATTGTATCACATTCCGGATAAATAGAAAATTTTAAACTTTCCGATCGAACAATCGAACACCCAAGTTTTCCCGAAACAGCTCAACACATGAAACAGGTTCAAAGACATTCACTTCATGCCTCAGTACCAACGGTCCAGCCGTAGAAGGGTCACGCCAACGCCTCACATATGGCACGCCGTACTGCCCCAAACCCTAAGGTTCAAAGGGCAGTTCAAGACGGTCACATAATCGAGTTAAGGTTTGTTGTCTTCTAGAGGGACCATCGCGTTACTTGCACTACTTAGAACGTCATTAAACTACGGAAAAATCCAGCAATTGGAGATTTCCCGGCAGGGGAAAAATTGAGTATTTATATCCGGTGGAACTTTTTAACATATTCTAAAATTACCCGGAAAAACACATAGACAAAGTTTGACAATCCGATCGAATCTACGAACTCCCAATACAACCCAGAATACTCAACTCTTGAGTAAGATTTAAAAAATCCCAGAAAATCCAGAACCAAAATATAGGAATTACTGTGCAAACATTATTGGGAGAGGCGACCGTACGGCCGCGGAACCGCCGCACGAGCCATGCTCGTGCCGCGGAACCGCGGCGGTTTAGATGAATCAGGATCTCGTTTTGCACCATAATTCTTAGATCTTCCTGCTGAATTTTTTAAGAATTTTTAATCTGGAAAAAACCCAGTTTTTAAAAATGTCCAGAGAGCATTTTGGAGTTAGGGTTTCGGTTCGATCGGACTTCTAACTCCATCTACGCATCGCCTAAGGCTCTAGCTAGGCTCTGATACTACTGTAGGGTTCCTAGGCACACTAATGAAGTCTCACAACAGATCAAACATGCCCAATTCTAATTTTTCCTTGTGCCTACAAACCCTAATACGGATCGTTAACTAGATGTATAGACGATGCGATGCAAGTAAACAACTTTAACTTAAAAGGAAAGAGGCTACAACCTTTGTAGATCCGGTCCTCCACCTCCTAGGCTCCGTGATGACGTCCCTCCGCTGTCCATATCGAATCCCGGACTCTAGCATCGGCTTCATCGTAGAAAAGGGCGGGCTAGGTCGTCGGCTTCGATGCCGAAGATGATCTACGTCGAGGCAACTCAAGATCAAACTCCAACTTCACCAAGTCATGAAACTTGTGAAGAAAACACCCTATACTACTTAACAAGTGGTAGAGGATGAAGAAATAGGAGGTGGGTTCACTTTAGAATTGGATTTCTCACTCTTTTTCTCAAGTTGCCATTGATGAAGGCAAGGTTTTCTTCTTGTTGAAAATGAAGAAGAAGAAGAAAAAGAATGTGATAAGTATATTTTAAAATAGAAAACAATATGATACTTATCATAATCTCAACCTTAGTTAGGTGTAGAGAATTGACTAAGGTTAGGTTGAATGGTTAGGGTTAAGCATGAGACAAGAATGGTGGACTTGTTCAAAGCTTCATGAAGCTTCAACAAACAAACAAAGAAAGCCACCATGATTTATTTATCTTTCCAAAATGAAAAATAAATAAATGAATAAGAAAAATGTAAACCCTAACCACTAACTTAACCATGGTTTAATTCTTTACACAAACCCAAGTGAGCATGTATCATCAAACATGATACAAACAAGTGCACAAAAGTATATCACATATACAACTTGTGCATTTCAAGTGAGAAAATCCATTTAAAGTGAACCGATACTAGTTAATGCAAAGTAATATATCAAATATATAATTATGCATTAAATAATTAAATCAACACTTGATTTATCGATCCGGTCATATCGCATATAACCGACTAATATCCAATGTATCGGCTTATCGAATCAATCCTTGATTCGATAACTAGGTTATATCGCATAAAACCAATCGATACATTCATCACGAGAATGGAATACGGTATCACATACACGCATTATTCTCGGTCCCGCACATATCTCATATGCGCTCCTATTTCGTTTCGCTTGAGCCAGGAAACCTCTGTGTAGGATTCTAAAGACTCGTCAATACGCCGGCAGCAGATGATGATCATATCAAGAACCCACAAGCCGCAAGCGGTCTGCTAAACGTAACGGCCACCCGCGTATTGAGCGATCAGAAGATCGACGGGCAACCCCGCTCACACTCCTGTGAATCCAACCAGTAACACTTACCGTACAGTCCGGTCTGTTCGTCTGATATGTCGCATATCTCGCCTAGGGGTGGTAAACGTCAGACCCCAATAGCTTGATAAGTCATGCCGACATGTGGTCCATAACATTCGTGAAACTACTGATAACACTTACCAGTAGATCACTGCAACCCTGGCCAGGGATTTCCTGTTATGGCCAGTCGTGCATGGCGCAACATCAACCCCCAATACCGGGAGAGACGAATCCCCTTCTATCGCTCATTGCCTCCATGTGAATCGGGACTGTACCCAAAAACCACCTGTTTGCACGACTCGGTAGAGCCGTGGTAGGGTGGAAATCAAAGAACAGTGGGAGACACACAAGACTCTATGACGATCTCGGGTCAACAGACTAAGCTGCACCAGTGTCACCAGAGAACTGCCATCTGACGTGAGGTATAATACCATCTGGGAGTTCTCGGCGAGTCCGTTCAGTGTACCCAGTCTCCACTGAGCACCCGCATACCATCTCTGATGTCAAACACCAATGGATATGGGATCATCCATCGCCCATCACATGGGTCGAGAAGATATACGCTAGTCTACTTTGGAATATCGATGCCCCGTCTCGATATTCCCACGACTAGGAACATTGAAGGATGTACTCATGGACTACCCAGGCCCCACTAGTATGATCTGCATCATAGTCCTGGAAGTCGAGTACACATCCTAAGGGCTTTATCAACGTGTAATCAGAGAGACAGAAAGTATACATGTTAAGATAAAGAGCAACCAGATAGCGTACTATCATGTCGAGCAAGAAAGTCCTACCTATATATGTCCCAACATCCACTACAATATACATCCAATGTACAGTAATGGCCTCTAGGGCATACATATAACTAACAGTAGATGTTGTATATGTTTTGCATCCGCGCTAGTTCAGTCCCCGCTCTGTCGTTAGTTAAGAAACCTAACGGGTAATGACGGGACCAAGTGGCTAATGCGGATGGAATATACGTACATCATTATTTTCGTTCTTTATTGGTGTGATCAATTGATGGGACTGCGTTGATTTGGATCAATGCAAGTTTAAAACAAACCTATTCTGATGTTGTTGGAACACTTTTCAAAAAGCTGTTATTGCAAGGACGTTCTCTTTTGTTTTGCATCGTGGTATTCAGTTGGAATATCCTGCTCCTCAGTCGACGAGGCAAGGGCCGAGATCCCTTCACCGGGAGTGACCCCTTGGACAGAAGTTTGCGTCAGGGCATTAACTTCACTATAGCCGATTACTTTTGCTTTGCATCGTTGTATTCAGTTGGAATATCCTGCACCTCATTCTACGGGGAAAGAGCCGAGATCCCTTCACCGGGCGTGACCTCTTTAGTAATGGTTTTCGCCACTATATTTTAAAAAAGCTATCCAGTTCCTTCAACGATATCAAGTTCATTACGTTAAAGGTTTTCTCCAGAAACCATTCGTAGCCCTCCTTCGTTTCACATGGATAGTCAATTAGTATTCAAGCTATGTTTGTTGGCCAAAGTCAAGGCATAGTGATTGGTAGCTATTGGGTATTCATGTGCAGCATAGATAGATGCGTTGGTTTGGGGCAGTCGTATAGCCTTGTTGGCCAAAGTCAAGGGCTTGTGCGGGTGGGCTCAAATTAACCTGGAGAATGACGGGTAGAACTTGACATGTGACTTATGATTTGTTGGCCAAAGTCAAGGTCATAAGAGCATGGGGTAAAAATCACATCGGGAGTTTCTAAAGAAACTGAAACTTGCCAGATATGCGCATACCTTCTGGAGTGTGATGACGTGAGCGGATTCCGTCATGTTATCATGCGATGATAGTTGGATCCCGATTCCCACTGATGAGTTAGTTTACTCCTCGGGTGACCCCGACTAATTCTTCTTTCAGGTTTGGAGGAGAATTTGAGGTTACAGTAGGAGGTTTCCAGATTAGATAAATTGGTAACCATTCTGATCTAGGTTAGAGTGCATGCTGAGTGTTTCTTTTCTCTCTCTTTTTGGCAGCGACCATTGACCCGACCCTAAGACTATGACTCAGTGACCAAGTTGACTGAACCTTCTTAAACACCGGCTTTTGGATTGTCAGAGTTGCAGACCTCATTGCCACTCCTACTTTTACCCTTTTCTCCAGGACACCCCGTATTACTACGAACGTCCACTTCCATTGGACAAAACCATCGTATGGTTATATACGAACTCGAAGGAATTTATTCAAGGATGGTTTCCGGTTCTGGAGAAAACGGATAGGACTATTCAGTTGTCTTTTCATTTACCTTCTCTCAAGTTGCGAGTGCTCCTTGGTTTAGGAGACAGTACACCTATTACGCAAATTGGATAGTCTTCTTCCAAACCATAGGCAGGTGCCGACCGGTAGGGAATGAAGAAAACCAATTAGCCTAACGATGGTGTACAGAAGGTATTAAGTAAAGACATATCAAGGGATTAGTAAGAGGGCAAAGTAAATTGCGACTGCTATTCACGACCAAACCAAGTATTTATTCGCCAATCCTAAATCACCTTTGTATTTTTCCAGAACACTCCGTATCACTACGAAGATCTACAGTTTATTGGATACTCCATCGTATGGTTATATACGAACTCGAAAGGAACTTGTTCCAGTTCGGGGATGGATTCTGGTTCAGGAGAAATATGAATAAGGTTTATTCGGTTGTCTTTTATCTTCACCTTCTCTCGCATTGCGAGTGCTCCTAGGATTAGGACAGTACACCCATTATGCTTATTGGATAGTCTTCTTCCAAACCATAGGCTGGTGCCGAACGGTAGGGAAGGAAGAAAACCATTTGGCCTAAAGGGGTGTACAGAAGGTAATGACTAAAGACATAGAAAGGGATTTGGACAGATGGCAAAGAATTACACGGTTGTAGTTGTGAATCTGGATAATAGAAGAGGCATTACTAGGAATACCAGGATACCCCTACGAAACATTTCAATGTTTCAGTTTCACTGTGTACTGTTAAAGGAAAACTGATTTCCCGATTAGATACTTACTCCAGGGTATGTATTTACCAGGTATGACTCTCACATCTGTATGGTTTTACAGATGATGAGTGGGAGTAAGTTATTGGGAATTAGGTGATCTTCCTCATTATATCGGGATTCGTTGTAATCGGTGATATTTGAGGAAGTCACCTGGGTTGTTTGCCGGACGGCAAATATTTGGTTTTGAAAATCCGCTGTTATGCACCAATTTCAAATTGATATATCTGTACGTCTATTTTCATAGAGTGAGACATACCTTTTTGAAATTATGTCTGCGACATTTACCTATATCAGTGGATGATTAGGTAAGGAGTATTGAACAGCGGTGTAATTCTTCATAACCATAAGTACAGTTTTCAACCTACGACACACAGGGATTGAGTTATCAGACTCAAGGGACTTATACAGAGTATTGTATGTTGTCCACGATCCATCAGGACAGAGGGGTTGGTCCTCGTACTATATTCGGTTTACTTATGACTTCTCTAGTTTTTAGACAGGTGTTTCGTGGAAACACAGGGTCCGAATTTTGAGAAGTTATAGGTATTTGAATAAAGTAGAGAACCAGATATTGCAAGTATCGGAATTCTTCAAAGTGATCGGAGATGTAGATACTTGTGTAGGGTATTCAGTTGATAGTAATGTTTAAGAGAACTTGCTTCTCTTTCAGATTACTCATAATTGGAAGTACTCCTAAGTTGAGTAATGCTGATCGGCCTCTTTCCATTTAGATGACATGCACTAGAGACAGCTGCATGATTTGAATCTGGTTCAATTAAATCAGTGCCTCTGGTTCTATATTGGATATAGAACAGTTCATATCTTAACGATGTTAAGGTACGGGGAGTTGTCCGGCTTATGCTTAAAACCAGACTCTGGATAACTCAAGGCATGTTTCTGTAATGGCTGTTTGTGGGTTGACCCAGGCTATGACGAGGGTTGGCTTTCTACCATCTGGAAGATCAATAGTGATATTGTTCTTGACTCGCCACAGTTTTAACAAAAATGGATTTTTTCAGAAAACAGTAGTGGGAGTATGGTGGAACTGGAAGTGATTCCAGAACCACAAACGATTACTGAAGATTTGATAGGAACCTAAAGATTCAATCTGGTTTGACATTCCATTGGCCACTCCGCAGATACGGTGGGTAACTTCAGGCACCCGAGAGGTACTCCGGTAGCCTCAAGGACGGTGACAGGGAAGTTCTTGTTTACCCAGACTTGCCATTGCTGTTGTTCCAGGCTGCGAGACCCGGAAGGAGGATGAGTATAGCGTCGTTCTAAACTAGCTTTAGAAGTGTACGTGTATATGACTCTGCCAGAGGGTTGTCGTAGTCAGTGGGAGCAGCGGAAGCATTGGTGGACAGGTGGCTTATGTCTATTTATAGACTAAAGCAGATATAGCGGAGATAGATCATCAATTTCTGATGTGACAGTCATAGGTTTGACTTCATCAGAATAGGGGATGGATCTGTTAAGAAGGTAGTAGGGTGTGATGTCCTGGTATTTGGATGACATACACAGAGTAGGAAGTGATATTCCTATACTACGATCGGTTATACTTTGGTCGTCACACAGTGGTTTCTCCACATGGGACTTGGACATTATATCAGACATACTGGTTACTAGATCTATGGTTTTAGATCTAGATTTGGGTGGTTTCCCAATTAAGGGTACTTAGACAGCATTCTAAGAGTATTTAGAATGGACGACTCCTGGCACGGTAGTGTACCTGCAGGTGATGGAGTCACCTTATCTAAAGGTATCTTACAGACTAAAGGGGAGAGGGATGTGCATGATTGGCAGATGACTTGCTTAGGCAATTGAGTCAATCATGAGATGTCAAGTACCACACCAGATGTTGTTTTTGCACTAGATGAAGTAAGTTGACATTGATCCAATCCTGGAGAAACAGTCGGAAGCAGTTTTAGAACATAAGTGGATGTTCTAGGGATATGATAATGACAGCCTCATTCGGGAGACAGTTATCATTCCAGGCTTCCAAGGTGACATGGACGACAGGGAGGTTGTCAGAGTTATAGTTTTTTCCTTCTGACGAAGGGCAGTATTTTGGACAGGTGGTCCAAGGCAATACTGAGGGAGGCATGGTGCAGGATACTGATTAAGTTCAGTTGACGATACAGTCTAAGAAGTTTGGATTTGGAGTTCATTTATCAGCTAGGTCCCATCAGACATCCAGACACATTCTAAGACAGGTATTGCTCATTTCGGGAGATGGCTTTCTCCGCGAACTTGAGATATAGAGAGACATAGAAAGAAACATCAAAGCGGATCCACTCCCTAAGGCTATTCCTCGAACGCAATAGTTTCGCAAACGGGATTTGTGAAACTAACTAGTAGAGGAGTTGGGTGTTCGGTATCACACGGGCTGTGAGTATGCGACATCGCAATAATTAGCCTTGAATGCAAGTTGGAGATTGTTGGAGATAGTGCCCTCAGAGTCAATTATTGGATCACAGGCACGTGATTGCAATGATTGAGGGAGGACCTATCCCGGTAGGACAGTCTTACTCAAGATGATAGTATGCTATCTGGTTTACCTTTATCATCGTGTACTGCTTCAGGTGACCTTACAGGCCACTATTGCACGTTGATAGAGCCCCTAGGATTCTTGCTTGACTGCCAGCAGTATGAGGGCGATCATATACGTGGGAGCTGGTAGTCTATAACCATATCCTTAAAAGGTCCCTAGTCGTGGGAGTTTCGAGACAGGGCATCGATACTCCAGAGTAGACTAGTGTATACAGTCGAGACCCCGACGAGGGGCGGTGGCCGGTCTCACAAGCCACTAGTGTCAGTTGGTTCACCTAAGATGTATACAGCTGCTCATTGGGTTATGAGTACACCGGACAGGACTTGTCGGGAACATGCTAGTTGGTCTTATACCTGACGTCAGATAGCAGTTCCCTGGTGACATGTGTACAGGTTAGTTCATCGACCTGAGGATCGTCATTTGTCTCGTGTGAGTTCCCACTGTACTTTGATTACTACCCTACCACGCTCAAAGGAGACGTGCAAACAGGTTTTAGTTGGGTACAGTCCTGAGCCACATGGAGGCAGTGAGCTGATCTTCAGGGGTTCTTCTCTCCCGGTATTGGGGGTGAGGTCGCGCTGTGTCTTGGAGAGCCCTTACACTAAGTCCTTGGCCAAGGCAGGAGATTTACTGGCAGGTATTCCAGTAGTATCTCAGGGTGTTCTGGGCTACACTCCGACACGACTTGTACCGCTTTTGGGGGTCTGAATTTTACCAACCCCCTAGGCCCGCCAAGCGATGCTCATAGACGAACGGACCGGACTGTACGGATATTGTCACTGACAGGCTCAGTAAGGTGTCAGGATGAGTTCGCTCATCAACGTCCCTTTTGGTCAATACCTGGTAGCCCGTTACGTATGGTTAATACCTCTGAAGTGCTAGTGGTTAAATCCACAACCAAAGTATTGACGAGTCTTTAGAGTCCCCCACATTCAGTTAGTCAAGTTTCGGGCGAAACGCTGTAGAGGCCGTATGGAGATATGGCAGGGTTCGATCAGATACGTGCGGTATTGCACGGATCAGGATCGGACGGTTAGTACTAGAGGCCGTATAGAGATATGGCAGGGTTCGATCAGATACGTGCGGTATTGCACGGATCAGGATCGGACGGTTATTACTAGCCGGCTTTGGTTTAAGCCGGATCCTAGTATAGTACAGTGTAGATTTTGTCTCATTGCATTTGTATTTCGGTCGGAATACAAATGCGGGTATGTATATACAGTAGCGGGGTTTTCCTGTAATTTATTACGGGATCAGATTTTTGGAGTTGCCAGTTTGTTTTCCGTTTCAGCTATATTTCTTTGTATCTTTCATTGGCTGAAGATTGGTGGAGGAGGGCTTATTTGCTTTTGTGCAAATTAGCTTTGTGGAGGGTTGTCTTTGCATTTTGTTGTGTCATAATCACTTGACTTTCTTTAGTCATCATGGCTTGACTTGTGGTGTCATGATGGTTGTTGTTGAGTGTGGTTTTAGTTAGTGATCATGATTCATCATGATAACTTTCTTCTCTCTCTCTTGCATTATGAGGTTCACTCTCTTTTTGATACATACACTCACTCCCTCTCTCATATACTCTCTCCTCTCATTCTCTCAAGTAATGGCCGGCCATCATAGAGGGAGGGGCTGCCCATTTTTTGATGTGGGAATTTTTGCTCCTTTCATGCTACAAAATTCCCAAGTTCATCCACAAAAAGCTTTGATCTATTTTCCTCCACCAAAAGGCAACTCCCTACAACCCCAAATGAGACATACCTTCTACACTATATTCTACAGCAAATCTTGGGCACGTCAACTCGCCAGCTTCGTGCCCGAGTTGCCTCGGTCCAGAGGTAGGAGCCCGTAAAAGAAGCCGGCGACGTGGTGCCCTTCCGGCGATGAGGAGGAGACCGGAGATTCCGGGGAGAGATTGGGACGATGACGAGAAGACCGAAGGACACGGATCGCTCGGTATATCTCTCTACCCCCTTCTAGATAGCTAGGACTAGTTTAATGGCACGATCCGGGTTTATAGTGCGCGGTGGTGCCGGTTTAAAAAGTTAAAGAAAAGCATCGCTTCCGCATTCCGGCGTCGGATTGACGGCCTGGACGCCGCCGTGCACTTACATATATTTGATATCAGCCGGGTCATCGGATCAAGTGTTGATTCAATGAATCGGTACAGATATATATTAGTCGGTTATTTGAGAAATAGCCGGATTGTCGGATCAAGTGTTGATTCGATAATTTAATGTATAATTATATATGTGATATATTACATTACATTATCTAATATTGGCTCGCTTTATTGATTCATTTTCTCACCGGGTAATACATTGATATATATGCGATATATGTTAATTGTATTATTTTCTTTTGTTACAAAAATATATTATATATGTGATATATAATATTGTAACAAGTTATGATTACTAATGCAACATGATTAGTGGAGATTAAATATGGTTAGGGTTTGATTTGGGTTAATCTTTTCTAGAAGCTTTTATTTTGTTTCTTGCAAAGATATTTTGTTTAGATATTTTGCTTGATATTTCCTAACCCAACCCACACCCTTTAACCCTAGTTAACTCTCTACAATGGTTAGCCCTTTCTTTTATCAACCATGGTTGCATTTGTAATTATTATTACAATTCATTATTCATCACAAATGAATTCATTCTTCTTCTTCTTCTTCCTTGAGCTCTTGAAAAGCTTTCTAGGTTTTTCTTTTGTGATGATTTAGTGTGAGATTATGAAAACAAATGAGAGCCAAATTCCTACCTCATCATCCTCATCTAATCTAGCCAATTAGATTAGGGTGTTCACTTCATTAGTGAGTGAGAGCTTGTGTTAAAGAAACTTTAAGGTAGATCATCTTTGTTATCGAAGATCGGAAGCAAGCATGCATCTTTCTCTTCGTGGAGCCTCTCTAGAGTCCGGGAACTTGATGATCGCAGCGAAGGGACCACAACACGGAGCTTATGAAGCGAAGGACCGGACTACAAAGGTTGTAATCCCAAACTCTTAGAAGTAAAGTTGTTTACTTGCTATTTGTTTCGCCTAATCTCTAGTCTAAGATCTTGGTTAGGGTTGTTCGGTACGTCTAAATTTTAAATCGGGCATGGTTGATGCCTTGTAGAACCTTGTGAGAGTGCCTAGTAACCCTACAAAGAGTGGTATGATCCAACATGTACCACCTGCCAAAGCAAATCACCCGAAAGTAAGCTGTGTGTCAGCGATGCCGCTGCTGATGCAAGCGGTCAACCTGCAAGAACTGTGGCACAACGGGGGTAAGTTGCCAACTCGTGAGTAGAAAACATCATCAGGTAGAAATCGAATAAAACAATGATTCCTAGATCAACTATATCATAAAGGTAATACTATGATATCTAGGGTGACCGTATCTGCATATGTCCCAACAATATAATCAATGCCTATCTGCATGTGGCTAACATCTACGTGTCCATCAATGACACAACAACATCATGCATGTAAATATCATGAAAGCATATGCATGAAAATATGAAGATATAAATCAACGTGTGTCCTTCAATGACACATCAAAATCATGGAACCTGAGTGTCCAACATCGACACTCGAAACATCATGAAACCCGTGTCCAGCATCGACACGTAAATCCTCATATATCGGGCTCCGTTAGTCCGGATCGTCCCACGGGCTCCCGGATCGGCCCTCGGGCTCCGGCAGTACAGATCGACCCATATCCATCTCTCGACTCCGGTCGGTATCCTACGGATAACCGCCAGGTCCAACCTGTTAGTGTATATGCCCTAGAGGCCATTAATGTATCATACTAGTTTGTATATTACTTAATGGAAGCTTAGGATATTCACCTTGTATAAACAATCTTGCTCAATATAGTAGTATGCTACTTGGTTTGTTTCTACTTCAATGTGTACATGTGTTTATTTTAGTATATCACCTATACACATTAGTGGAGCCCTTAGGATCTTTGCTTGATTACCAGCGTTGTGATGGCAGTCACACTAGTGGGGGCTGGGTAATCTATAAGCACATCCATATGCAGGTCCCTAGTCGCAGGACTATCGAGACAGGGCATCGATACTCCGGAGTAGACTAGCGTATGCGCTTCTCATCCCAGTGTGGGAGATGGTCTGTCCTACAGCCATCAGTACGTCGTACTGGAGATAGTATGCGGGTGCTCGTTGGGTTACGAGTACACTGGACAGGACTCGTCGGGAACTGTTGGTTGGTACTATACCTATCGTCAGGTATCAGTTCCCAGGTGACATGAGTACAGCTTAGTCCGCTGACTTGATACTGTCACTTCGCCTTGAGTGTGTTCCCACTTTACTTTGATTACTACCCTACCACGGCTCAAAGGAGTCGTGCAAATAGGTAGTTTTTGGGTGCAGTCCCGAAGCACTTGGAGGCAGTGACGGTTAGACAGGATTCGTCTCTCCCGATATTGGGGGTTGACATCGCGCTGTGTCTAGGAGAGCCATTACACGAGTAGTCCCTGGCCAGGGCAAGCGAGATATACTGGTAAGTTTCCAGTGATGTCTCAGGGTGTTCTGGGCTTCACTCCGACACGACTTGTACCGCTATTAGGGGACTGACGTTTACCGCCCCCTAGGCCCGCCATGCGATGTATCAGACGAACAGACCGGACTGTATGGAGACTGTCACAGTCAGACTCAGTAGGAGTTCAGATGGGTTTCACCTCGTCAGTCTTCTTGTCGGCATCTACCTGGGGACCTTATGCACAGCTAGTGCCGCTTGCGGTCTGTGGTTAAACCCACTGCCTGCGTAGTGTCGAGTCTTTAGAGTCCCACACAGAAAGCTATTCGCCTTTAGGTAAAAGAGTAGAGGTCGCATGGTTTTGCGACAGGTCGCATGGTTTTGCGACAGGGTTCGGTCACATCCGTGCACTTGTGCACGTACTGTGTCCGGACAGTTAACACTAGCGGGCTTTGGTTTAAGCCAGATCCTAGTGTACGTTTTGGGATTGGTTTTTTCTAGTATGTATTCGTGTTCCTCGGAACGCGGATGCGGGTGTGTATGCACAGTTGACGGAGAGACAGAGGCAGAGGATTCTCATTAGGGTTGTTGACCGTTGACTATTGACTTTTTGCTCAACCCTAATGAGAATATGATATATGATTACCAATAATATTAATTAAGTATTATAGTGACATGGTTGTTGAGGGGTTGACTTTGTTGACCGGTTGACTAGGTTGGACTAGTTGACCATCATCATGACAATGGCTATCATTTCATGGCAAAGACTTTTGCTTGCTTGTTTCTCTTGTGGAAAATGAGTGCATGAAATGATATGGCTATTGTAGCTTAAACCATCACATAATACTTGATTTCTATGATTTGTTATGATGGCTTTGGATTATGAGAGCCAAGAGAGAAAAGTCTTGCTCATTCTCTCATTTCCTTTCTCTCTCTTGTGTTTTGAGCTCTCATCCTCTTCCTCTTGCTCTCCCTCTCTCTAGTCTATGGTTCACTTGTCTCATGTGTTGAGAATCAAGAACCATAGATAAAAATCCCAATACACTCTCCTCTACTCACTCTAGTTCATAAGGTTTAGCAAACCGAGTGAACTAGTTTCTTCAAAGCTCGAAGAAGAAGCCAAAGGTAGAAGCTTTCGGGTGGATCGATCTTCGGCGCAAGGAGACGACGGAGTGAAGACGATCCGTACACCATCGAGGTTCAAGACGAAGGAGTTCAAGAAAGAAAGGTATAACCCCCTAACCGAGTAGTTAACAACTCCCTGTTAGGTTGTTAGGTAGATAGTTTAACAAATAACCGTTTTGAGTCCATGTTAGCTCCTCTAGAAAAATCGTTTTTCGTCATTTCCGCAAGTCCGTAAGTACTAGGAGCGGTAGCATGGACTTACAGTGGTATCAGAGCCTAGTTAAACACTACCTAACATGTTAGCATAGTAACTAGAAATTCGATCGGAAAAAAAGTCGCGAAATACACCCCGATATCAAACTTGCTGTCGATTTTTGAAGTGCTGTAAAAGTAATAAATCATGCTTCAAAAATCGACTCAGGGTTTTTATAGTGCACTGAAGAAAAACGGTCCAAAGATCCCTCCAAACCACCGCGGAAACGCGGCAATAGCTTGCTATTGCCGCGGTTCCGCGGCCGATTAAGCTCCTCTGTGGATCGTCTTCATTGCAGTTTGTTCTATGAGGTATTTTGGGAATTTTGGTATATGTTTTTTCAGCCCAGATTTTCCAGAAAGAAAAATTTGTTTTTGGGGCTTTAAAAACCGTATTTTGATCGAGCTTCTAAAGACTTAAGCTGACGGGTATTTATCTGTGATGTGATATTTGTATTGAACGTCTGCTAATCGCTATATGTCGATTAGTGGGGGTTATACAAATCTGTGATCTGTAATGTTATTGGTTTGTGTATATGAATTCATTGGATTGTCGCGGGTGAATAGCCGGGGGTTGTGAGACGAGAGTTTTCTTTTCTTTCAATTCATGTAAATTTGTAAATTGATGTAATAATTATTTATATGGCCGCACAACCGGGTCGGGGTTGTAGCCGTCATTGTATAATTTCTTTTTACTGTTTTTGCTCCTAGGATAGACTCATGGACAAACTACCGGGTATCCCGAAGTGCCGAGTGGCCTATTCACGGAGTTGAGGGAGGTTGCTTCACTTCGGGTACTTGGCCGGTAGTTTGTCGCACCCGTAGGGGTCTTGGGTGGGGTATTGGCTATTCACCGTGACCGTGTAATCTGCTTTTCATTACAGGCTCGTACGAATTGCGGGCTCCTAGTATATCCAATGTTTTCATCTGTGATCTGAAATGGCTATCATTGCAATATATCTATAT
The DNA here is from genome assembly GCA_030015575.1 of Agapanthus africanus. Taxonomy (NCBI): domain Eukaryota; kingdom Viridiplantae; phylum Streptophyta; class Magnoliopsida; order Asparagales; family Amaryllidaceae; genus Agapanthus; species Agapanthus africanus. The sequence goes on from CM057351.1 coordinate 193,749,038, forward strand.
ATGATATTATTTAGGCGTTGCTTATGTTTTGCAGCCGCGCTCGCCCAGCCCCCGCTCTGTCGTTAGTTAAGTAACCTAACGGGTAATGACGGGGCCCCGTGGAGAATGCGAATGGCATAAGCGTACGTCATATTTTGGTTGTTTTCTGCAATGGTAGGATTAAATGATAGGACGCATTAAAAGAACTAATGCAAGAAAAACACGCATTAAAAGAACTAATGCAAGAAAAACACGCATTAAAAGAACTAATGCAAGAAAAATAAACCAAGTAAAAGTCGTTGGAACACTTTGAAAAACCACTCGGTTCTTTTCAAAACCAACTTTTAAATGCGGAGCTTGAGCTACTCCTTTTAAAAGCTATCTCGTTCCATCGATTATATCAAGTTCACTACGTTCACGGTTTCGCCAAAACCATCCGTAGCCCTCCGTCGTTTCACATGGATGGTTAATAGTATTCAAGCTATGTATGTTGGCCAAAGTCAAGGCATGGTGATTGGTAGCTATTGGGTATTCATATGCAGCATAGATAGATGTGTTGGTTTGGGGCAGTCGTTCTACCATTTTGGCCAAAGTCAAGGGTATGTGCGGATGGGCTCAAATTAACCTGGAGAATGACGGGTAGAACTTGACATGTGACTTATGATATTTTGGCCAAAGTCAAGGTCATAAGAGCATGGGGCAAAAATCCACATCGGGTGTTTCAAAAGAACTGAAACTTGCTAGTGTTGCATACCATTTGGAGTGTGATGATTCTGGTAGGATTCCTTCAGTATCGTCACGCGATGATATTTGGATCCCGATCCTACTGTGAGTATATGCTACTCCTCGTGAAATTTCTCACTTAACGATCAATGCTATAAACCAAGTAGGTGTCTAGAAAGGTGTTAGCGGGGCTACGCCCCCAGGGAAAAGAGGTTCTTAAATTAAGGAACTTCGCGAAAGCATTGGAAAACCTCCCTCGAAGTACCGACACCAGCCTGGCCGAACGGTTAAGCAAGTATTGTACGGTGAGATTGATCCTGACTAATTCTTCATTTTTAGTTTGAGGAGGGATTCGAGAGACAGTGGGAGCCATCCTGTTTAGACAAATTAAAAACCACTCTAAACATGCAAGAGCATCATGCTGAGTGTTTCTTCTCTCTCTCCTAATTGCAGCGACCAATCGACATGACTGGACTTAAGTTACTTCTAGATAAAAACATACTGACAGGGCCAAACTACAAAGATTGGCTCAGGAATGTCAAAATGGCAATCACTTATGACAAGTTGGGGTATCTCCTTACCACCAAAGCTCCCCCTGTCCCAGGTCCCACCTCCAGCGTCGCGGATAAGGAAATCCATAAGACTTGGGAGATCGATTGCGCGAAGGCCAAATGCCTCGTGCTTGCCTCTATGGACAACGAACATCAGAGGAGGCACAAGAATATGGACCTCGAATCCATATTACTCCATACAAAAGAACTGTATGGAGAGCAGTCTCGTATCGCAAGATACGATGTGTCAAAGAAGTTATTTTCGGCAAGGTTGGCCATCGGATCATCGGTAGCGGAACACGTGCTTAAGATGATTGGCTTCATTAAGGAGCTCGCGGAACTTGGGACCACGTTAGAGAACGAGCTCTATACGGACTTGATTCTCCAGTCCCTTCCTTCCACTTACGCCTAGTTTATCCTGAACTTCAACTTACAAGAAAAAGAAGTTGAACTTTCAGAACTCCTCAACATGCCGAGGAGTGCAGAGGGCACCCTACAGAAAGGTAGAGAAACATCCACTTTGTTTGTAGGAGGATCTTCTTCTTCTAGGTCCAAGGCGAAAGCTAAGGGAAAGAAGAAGAAAGCCCCCGCCAAACCAAGGGGCGGTATTAGTAAAGTGGATACGAATGGAAAGGCAAAGGCAACAAAGAAAGTAGGGAAGCTTGTGGATAAGGAAGAATGCTTCTACTGTCATAAAAGTGGACACTGGAAGAATGATTGCAGGGCTTGGAAAGCCAGGACACAGGAACTGAAGCAAGTTGCGGCTTCAGCTTCAGGTGTGTATGTTATTGAAAACTGTCTATCAGTAAACTCTACTTCCTGGGTATTGGATACCGGATCAGGATCTCATATCTGTAATTCTTTGCAGGAGTTGAGAAACCGTAGGGTTTTGAAGGCAGGTGACATGACCCTCAAAGTTGCAAACGGAGCTAGCATGGATGCTAAGGCCATGGGGGACTATCACCTGGGAATGTCAGATGGACATGTTTTGGTTTTACGTAATTGCTTTTTTGTACCCAACGCAACTTGTAATATCATTTCTGTATCTTTGATTTCTAAAGAAGGTTATGAATTTGCGTTTGTAAGTAATGTTGTAAACATTCACCTTAATCAAGTTCTGATTGGGTCAGGTACATTAAGCAATGGTATATACGTACTAAACCAACCACAGATTTTCAATGTCCAGAATACACACAAAAGAAAGTCTCCGGAAATAAATCATACTTTCTTATGGCATTGTAGACTGGGTCACATCAATGAGAGAAGGTTGACGAAGTTACATACAGAAGGATATTTGAATCCGTTCGAATATCAATCGTATGCCACTTGTCAATCCTGTCTCAAAAGAAAGATGACAAAGACTCCGTTCACTGGACACGGAGTAATAGCGAGCGAGCTCTTGGGACTCGTACACAGCGACGTGTGCGGTCCAATGTCTACACATTCGCGAAGCGGTTATTCTTACTTCATTACTTTTACGGATGACTTTTCAAGGTACGGTTATGTTTTCTTAATGAAACATAAATCCGAAGCCTTTGGAAAGTTCCAGGAATATAAGAATGAAGTAGAAAAATAAACCGGCAAAAGTATCAAGATTCTAAGATCGGATCGAGGTGGTGAATACTTGAGTGCCGAGTTCCTGGACTATTTAAAAGAGAACGGAATTCTCTCTCAGCTTACTCCTCCATATACTCCGCAACATAACGGTGTATCGGAGAGACGGAACCGAACCCTATTGGATATGGTACGGTCCATGATGAGTAATGCTGAGTTACCGCGATCATTCTGGGGTTATGCACTAGAATCAGCTGCATACCTTTTGAACCGAGTTCCAACTAAGACTGTGCCTAGTACACCATATGAGATGTGGTGTGGGAAGAGACCCTATCTTAATCACATTAAGACATAGGGAAGTCCAGCTTTTGTCAAAAAGCAGCATGCGGACAAGATCGAGGCACGCTCAGTAGAGTGCAAGTTTGTGGGATATTCAAAGAACTCCAAGGGATATCTCTTCTATTACACAGAGGAACAAAAGATCATTGTTTCTCGTAATGCCCATTTTCTAGAACACCAGTTCTTAGAAAAGGAAAGAAGTGAGAGCGAAATAGAACTGGAAGAAATTCCAGAACCACAGACTATTACTGAAAGCTTAGTGGAACCAGAGGATTCAAAAGAAAATGACATTCCTACGCCGCTCCGCAGGAGTAGTAGGCAGTCTCATCCGCCCGAGAGATACTTCGGTTTTCTCATAGACGGGGATAGAGAGGATTGCATCATAGATTATAATGAGCCGACTAGCTTCCAGCAGGCCATTCAGAGCGTTGACTCGGTAAAATGGCTGGATGCAATGCGGACCGAAATGGAGTCCATGTACACCAACAAAGTATGGACGTTGGACGTTGCTCCAGATGGGGTAAAACCCGTAGGATGCAAGTGGATCTTCAAAAGGAAGATTGGTGTAGATGGACAGGTTGAGACCCATAAAGCTAGACTGGTTGCAAAGGGTTTTCGTCAAAGACCTGGTTTGGAATATGACGAGATCTTTTCTCCAATAGCTATGCTGAAATCCATTCGGATCCTTCTTGCCATTGCTGCCTTCCACGATTATGAGATTTGGCAGATGGACGTAAAGACCGCTTTTCTAAATGGAAATTTAGAGGAGTGTGTTTATATGGACCAGCCAGAGGGTTTCATTCAGAGTGCGAGCAGCGGAAAGGTGTGCAAGTTTCTTAAGTCCATCTATGGACTAAAGTAGGCATCACGGAGTTGGAACATCTGTTTTGATGAGACGGTCAAGGAATTTGGCTTTATCAAAAATCCAGATGAACCATGCATCTATAGTAGATTTGTAGCGAGAACTGTAGTATTCCTCGTTTTATACGTGGATGACATTCTCTTAAAAGGAAATGACATTCCTATGCTACAATCTGTCAAGGGGTTCTTGTCACACAGATTCTCCATGAAAGACCTGGGTGATGCCTCATACATTCTGGGGATCCGGATCTATCGTGATAGATCCAAGAGGATATTGGGACTCTCACAGTCCAGGTACATCGACACCATACTGAAAAGATTCATTATGGAAGATTCCAAGCGCGGTAATCTACCGGCTTGTCACGGGATCACCCTCTCCAAAGAGATGTCTCCCAAGACTGATTTGGAAAGGGATCGCATGTCTATTATACCCTACGCTTCTGCGGTAGGCTCTATAATGTATGCGATGTTGTGTACCAGACCAGATGTAGCTTATGCACTGAGTGTGGTAAGCCGGTATCAGTCAAACCCTGGGGAGAAACATTGGATAGCAGTAAAGAACATTCTCAAGTACCTGAGAAGGACTAAGGAGATGTTCTTGGTGTATGGCGGAAAAGACCTCCAGATCGAGGCCTTTGCTGACTCCAGCTTCCAGAGTGACAAGGATGATTCCAAGTCCATGTCGGGTTATGTCTTTACCCTCAATGGAGGGGCGGTGTGTTGGAAGAGTTCCAAACAGGAAACCGTTGCTGACTCGACGATGGAAGCGGAATATATCGCTGCTGTAGATGCCGCAAAAGAAGCTGTCTGGGTAAGGAAGTTCTTAACTGAACTTCTGGTGGTTCCGTCTATTGTTGATCCAATACCTCTGTATTGCGACAACAACGGGGCTATAGCTTTAGCAAAGGAACCAAGGTCCCATCAGAAGTCCAGACACATCTTAAGGCGGTATCACCTGATCAGGGAGATCGTGGGTCGCCAGGAGATCGAGGTTCGGAGAGTTTCTAAAGAAGACAACACTGCTGATCCACTCACAAAGGCCTTTCCCCAGACTCAGTTCGAGCGGCTGATCGAGATGATAGGTCTTCGATACGGCAGTACATGGCCTTAGTGCAAGTGGGAGATTGTTAGTGTATATGCCCTAGAGGCCACTACTGTATCATACTAGTTTGTATATTACTTAATGGAAGTTTGGGATATTCACCTTGTATAAACAATCTTGCTCAATATAGTAGTATGCTACTTGGTTTGTTTCTACTTCAATGTGTACATGTGTTTATTTTAGTATATCACCTATACACATTAGTGGAGCCCTTAGGATCTTTGCTTGATTACCAGCGTTGTGATGGCAGTCACACTAGTGGGGGCTGCGTAATCTATAAGCACATCCTTATGCAGGTCCCTAGTCGCAGGACTATCGAGACAGGGCATCGATACTCCGGAGTAGACTAGCGTATGCGCTTCTCATCCCAGTGTGGGAGATGGTCTGTCCCACAGCCATCAGTACGTCGTACTGGAGATAGTATGCGCGTGCTCGTTGGGTTATGAGTACACTGGACAGGACTCGTCAGGAACTGTTGGTTGGTACTATACCTATCGTCAGTTATCAGTTCCCAGGTGACATGAGTACAGCTTAGTCCGCTGAATTGACACTGTCACTTCGCCTCGAGTGTGTTCCCACTGTACTTTGATTACTACCCTACCACGGCTCAAAGGAGTCGTGCAAACAGGTAGTTTTTTCCCGAAGCACTTGGAGGCAGTGACGGTTAGACAGGATTCGTCTCTTCCGGTATTGGGGGTTGACATCGCGCTGTGTCTAGGAGAGCCATTACACGAGTAGTCCCTGGCCAGAGCAAGCGAGATATACTGGTAGGTTTCCAGTGTTGTCTCAGGGTGTTCTGGGCTTCACTCCGTCATGACTTGTACCGCTATTAGGGGACTGACGTTTACCGCCCCCTAGGCCCGCCATGCGATGTATCAGACGAACAGACCGGACTGTATGGAGACTGTCACAGTCAGACTCAGTAGGAGTTCAGATGGGTTTCACCTCGTCAGTCTTCTTGTCGGCATCTACCTGGGGACCGTTACGCACAGCTAGGGCCGCTTGCGGTCTGTGGTTAAACCCACTACAAGCGTAGTGTCGAGTCTTTAGAGTCCCACACAGAAAGCTATTCGCCTTTAGGCAAAAGAGTAGAGGTCGCATGGTTTTGCGACAGGTCGCATGGTTTTGCGACAGGGTTCGGTCACATCCGTGCACTTGTGCACGTACTGTGTCCGGACAGTTAACACTAGCGGGCTTTGGTTTAAGCCAGATCCTAGTGTACGTTTTGGGATTGGTTTTTTCTAGTATGTATTCGTGTTCCTCGGAACGCGGATGCGGGTGTGTATGCACAGTTGACGGAGAGACAGAGGCAGAGGATTCTCATTAGGGTTGTTGACTGTTGACTGTTGACTTTTTGCTCAACCCTAATGAGAATATGATATATGATTAACAATAATATTAATTAAGTATTATAGTGACATGGTTGTTGAGGGGTTGACTTTGGCGCGAGTGTTAACCTGTTACCTTATTCTGTCTATGAGCAACTAGGAATTGGAGAGCTGAAACCTGCTCATTGTACTCTCCAGATGGCGGACCGATCTATCACCAAACCAAGGGGTGAATTAGAGGATGTGTTAATAAAGGTCGGGGAATTTGTTTTCCCTGTAGACTTCATTGTGCTCGACACACATCCTGTAGCAAACCCCCGGGGCCAAATTCCGGTGATTTTAGGTCGTCCTTTCCTTGCCACTTCCAACGCTGTTATAAATTGTAGAAATGGTTCAATGAATTTATCATTTGGAAATATGACCATTGAACTAAATATCTACAGAGTTGGGAGTCAGCCATCAGAACCTAGTGCTCATATTTTAGATGTGTGTTCTGTCCATGAGATCGCTCCCGATAGTTGTGGAGCCGAGGAACTTTGCTTTACTGATCTCGATGACATTAGCACATCTTTGCTTGATCTTACACTTAGTGAGGACACTACACTTACACTTGAGTCCTGCACTTCTGACTTTTCTCCACCCGAGTCTGTATCTTTTACAGGCTCTGAGCTTCTTTGTAAATCCAAAAATCATTCTATGATCCTTCCTTCGATCATTTCTCCGCCTGAATTAGATCTCAAGGTCTTACCTTCTCACCTAAAATATGCATATCTTGGTGAGAACGAGACTTTACCGGTTATAATTTCCACTTCTCTTGCATCAGAGCAAGAGAACGCACTTTTATCGGTATTAAGATCTAATAAAGAGGCGTTTGGTTGGAGTATGGCGGACATCAAAGGGATTAGTCCCTTGATAGTAGAACATCATATACATGTGATGGATGATGCCAGACCGACCCGAGAACCACAGAGACGGTTAAATCCCGTCATGAAGGAAGCTGTCATGAAAGAGATCGTCAAATGCTTAGATAGTGGTATTATATACCCGATCTCCGATAGCCAGTGGGTAAGTCCTATACACGTCGTTCCTAAGAAATCTGGCATCACTGTGATCACAAATGAAGCGAATGAGTTGATTCAGACACGCACCCAAACTGGGTGGCGTGTATGCATCGATTATAGAAAACTCAACGCTGCTACGAGGAAAGATCATTTTCCTCTACCATTTATTGATCAAATGCTGGAACGCTTAGCGGGACGACAATACTATTGTTTCATGGACGGTTACTCAGGCTACAATCAGGTCCCCATCGCCAAAAAGGATCAAGATAAAACCACTTTTACTTGCCCTTTTGGTACCTTTGCTTACAGTCGCATGCCCTTCGGGCTATGCAATGCTCCCGCTACCTTTCAGCGGTGTATGATGGGGATATTCTCTGATATGGTAGAGAATTTCCTGGAGATCTTTATGGACGACTTTTCGATTTTTGGAGACTCTTTTTCTGAATGCCTAGCGAATCTTGACGCTGTTCTTACTCGATGCAAAGAGAAGAACTTGACTTTAAACTGGGAAAAATGCCACTTTTTGGTCCAAGAAGGAATAGTCCTTGGACATGTCATTTCACAGAAAGGCATTGAGGTTGACAGAGCTAAAGTAGATGTCATTCAAAACCTCCCTCATCCCAAAAGCGTCAAAGATATTCGCTCTTTCCTTGGCCATGCTGGCTTTTATAGGAGATTCATAAAGGACTTTAGCAAAATTGCTAGACCTTTAACACTACTCCTGGCCAAGGATACAACCTTCCACTTTGACTCGGATTGCGAGACAGCTTTCGACTCACTTAAACACTCACTCACTTCAGCCCCCGTTTTGTCATCACCAAACTGGGACTACCCTTTTGAGCTGATGTGTAACGCATCTGATTTTGCAGTAGGTGCTGTCCTAGGACAACACATTGAAAAGATGCCACACGTGATTTACTATGCTAGTAAGACCCTGAATGATGCGCAAATCAACTATACAACCACAGAGAAAGAACTATTAGCGGTTGTATTCGCATTGGAGAAATTCAGGCCTTACTTAATCGGCTCACCTATTGTTGTATATACTGACCATTCCGCTTTGAAACATTTGTTGGCGAAGAAAGATGCCAAAGGTCGACTAATACGTTGGATCCTTCTTTTACAAGAATTCGATCTTGTTATCAAAGATAAGAAAGGATGTGAAAACGTAGTAGCTGACCACCTTTCACGCATCGTTTCTTCCCCCGTGACCCTGCCGATCAATGACTCATTCCCTGACGAACAACTCTTGAGCGTATCCTCTGAACCATGGTTCAGGGATATTGTGAACTATCATGCCACGGGACTTATACCGAGCGATTGGTCAAAACAGGACAAATATCGTTTTTTTTCCCAAGTAAAACACTATTACTGGGACGAGCCTTATTTGTTTAAATATTGTCCTGATCAGATCATTCGCCGGTGCGTCCCAAATGAAGAGTTCAAGAGTATTCTTTCATTTTGTCATGATCAGGCCTGTGGGGGTCACTTTGGTCCAAGAAAAACAGCGGAAAAGGTTTTGCAATGTGGATTTTATTGGCCGACCTTATTCAAGGACGCATTTGAACATTGCAAAACCTGTACACAATGTCAGTATACGGGTAGAATATCCCAAAGGAATGAAATGCCTCAGCAACCCATTCTGGTTGTTGAAATGTTTGATGTTTGGGGCATAGATTTCATGGGTCCTTTTCCCAACTCCTTTGGGAATCTGTACATATTGCTGGCGGTTGATTATGTTTCCAAGTGGGTAGAAGCCATTCCAAGTCGCACTAATGACAGGAAAGTTGTCATTAAGTTCTTAAAAGAGAATATCTTTTCGCGATTTGGACACCCACGCGCTATTATTAGCGATAATGGGACACACTTCTGCAACAGATCTTTCGAGACTCTGATGCGGAAATATTCAATCAACCACCGTCTTTCTACACCCTATCACCCCCAAACAAGCGGGCAGGCTGAGATCTCAAACAGACAAATCAAACTTATCCTGGAGAAAACTGTTGCTAAAAATAGAAAAGACTGGTCGACCAAATTGACGGATGCTCTTTGGGCATTCAGGACTGCATATAAGACCGACCTAGGAATGTCTCCATATAGGATAGTTTTTGGAAAAGCATGTCATCTACCTGTTGAGATAGAACATAAAGCATTGTGGGCTATAAAGGAAATTAATTTTGATCTAAACCTTGCTTGCAACTTTCGGAAGCTGCAACTAAACGAGCTAAGCGAACTCCGCGATGAAGCTTATGATAATGCTGTAATCACAAAGAATAGGACTAAGGTTTTTCACGATAAAAAATTTTGAGGAAAACATTTTTACCTGGTCAACAAGTCCTTCTTTATGATTCACGATTACACCTTCATGCGGGTAAGCTCCGATCTCGTTGGAAGGGACCTTTTGTTGTGCGGTCTGTATACCCGCACGGGGCAGTAGATATTGAAAATGTTAAAAACGGCACTGTTTTCAAAGTAAATGGACATAGATTAAAGCCGTATTTTTCCACTGACCCCACGGAGGAGCTCTTGTTCTTACAAGAGCCAGTTTATTTTGATTAAAATTCCTCCGTCTCACTTTCATGTCCAGTATATCATTGTATCATATTTTGAATGAAGGTGAGTAAATAAAACAAGTTTGGGGGAAGTTCTTCACTTATATATTTTGCCCCCACTAATAATTCCCCCCAGATTTACAGATTTTTGTAGGTATAACTGTCGGCAACAGTGAGGACACTGTTGAAAACAAGTTTGGGGGAGGTTTGTGCTTATTTTCGCATCATGTGCATATCATTTGCATAAGCACAAAACATTTCTTTTAAAAATCTATAAAAATTGAAAAATTTCAAAACCCATAAAAATTTAAAAATTTTCAAATATAAAAATAATTTTAATATTTACACTTTTTGTATATAAATAAGATAATGAAAGTTTAGACAGTGAACAATTACATCCATGAGATTGGAAAAATTTTAGAAAACTAAGAAAATTAGAAGTTTTCTTATACGAACTAGTAATAAGTAGTTATGAGCCGTTGTCCCAAGGGTTAGTAAGATGAAGGACGTCACTAATCTGAGGATAAAAATAAGTCTGAAAAATAGTTTCTATTCTGGAAGCCAAACATTTTGAACGTTGCTACCCTGCTATTCGCACTTACACACGTCTTGAAGCCTGGGATAGTAGAGGATACCTTGAAATGCTCTTGTCTTAAAGCCAAAAGTATGAAAAAAAAATGTGTTTTAAAGTGGTGAGAAAAATGGATACTGGTTTTGTTATCACCAAGGGTAAGAAAAATATATAGCAAAAGGGTGCTTCTTCACCTAGTGCCCCAAGGTCAACTGGTCTGGGAGTCACTGCTATGCCTAAGGTGGTGCAAGACTAGGAAAATACACCAAGTTAGCAAGCACATCAGTAATCGGTCGGTTAGTACCTCAAGAAGTATTAACGGTCGCATGAAAGTGTGTAAGCAATCTCGTTTGCCAAGAAGTACTGAGGTCGAAGGGCAAGAGTATGATAGCTTGAATTGAATTCTCCGGGTGTAGGGATGTCTTTACACACACGCAGGGTGATATGATCGATGTTTGGAATAAAGATAGGAATGAAGAATAAGACGATGTTTTATTGAGGGAGGACGTGATTTCTAACATCTTTTCATGACCATTAAGATAGGGCTCATGACAACCGAAAAGCTAGCTTAGTTGGAAACCCTAATTTTCAAAGTCTTTCTTTTACTATTCTTTTCTTTAAATGTAATATTCATGATCTTGCTTTTATTTTTGGATTTTGTGGGTGCAATCCGCTGAAAACCCTCAGGAGACAACACTCCTCCTACTAGGAACACCTAGAGGTTTAAAGGCTTGTTGCACGTGCTCAGTGCAATCGTGTTGCCTACGAAAATGTGCTAGTTAGTTTTTCTCTTTCTTTGTTTTCTCCTTCTCTTTTTAATAAAACATTCTCTCGAGACGATCGAAATTAAGTTTGGGGGTATTTGATCAGTCGAAAATACTGTATATTTTAGCAGGCAATTTCCTTAACATCTGCATACATATAGGAGAGTACGGTATTCATAATTCACATATTAGCTAATTGGTCGCAAAATATCAAATTACATGTATTCGACCTTAAAACCGGAAATTCTAGGGAAATTAACTGCATTGCATTACATAGCATATTTTCTATATCTTGCAACCCCTATTTTGAAGTCTATGCAGGAAAAGAGATACTTGCTCGATCAATACATTGCTCGACCATTACAATTGCTCGTGAACTCATTGAAAGCAAATCTGGTATCAACATAGAAGGGCAACTGCAATTATAAACATCAAAGAATAACCCATACAGCAGTACCAAGCAACAGAAGAAAGCACAGATCCCAACCTCACCAATGTGCGGCGGAAGGGCGGCCAAAGCCCACCTCTCGCGGCGGTTGCGCGGTGGATACAGGGAGTCAGCTCCACGAATTGCACCACAACTCCTGTGTTAGTACCTGCAGCTCAAAAATGCATACAAAAGTCCAGAAGAGTCCAGACACTTCCACCAGATCATCAAGCTCCTAAACTAGCCTAAAACTTCTAGAACTTTCCCAAACCCTTGCTTAAACCCTAAGCTAAACCCCAACAAACTTGGCCAACAAACTTTGGGAGGGAAAGTCTAATTCAAACCTAAACCTAGGTCTATAAATAAGACCCTAGGCTCACTCATTTATCATCTTGGAAATCTTGGAAAATCTTGATTCAATCTTGGAGAGTGATAGATTCAACCCATTTTTAGTTTAGCCATTCTCTTTCTCCATCTTCTTCTTCCTCAAGATTAGTGAGAAATCTTGTAGGAAACCCTAACCCTAGATCCAACCACAATTCAAGATCTTGAGTGCAAGCCAAGCAAGATTCCTTCAACCCTTTTATGAGCCGAGCCGATCTTCCATCGGGCAAGAGATCCAAAGTAGATCCACGATCCACGGAGTCGAGCGAAGCCGAGTCAACGATCGATTTTCTTTCTTCTTGTAGATCTTGAAAGATTGTATTGAAATTGTTGATGAAATAAAAGGTGATATTTTCTTCTATCTTGTTTCTTTTAAATTCCGCATCATGTTATCTTTACTGTTCTTGAATATTGTCTATGTGGTGATGCGTGAGTAAAACTCCGCTCGTTAAGGAGTCGAAACGATCTTTAGTATGATGATGTAGCAAATTTGTAATCAATTCTTGAATCCCACGAGTGTGTAAACCCTAGCAAAGTTCAAGAATCGACAACCCAATTTGATGCGATGCTTTCTTGATCAACATCGCTCGAGATTGGGGTGATCCGATCGCTTCTTGAAATTGCTAGAGGCTAGAATATAAATGGTATCCTCGAAAGAGCAAGGGTTAAGAGATGAAACCCTAATTTCATCAAGAAAACCCTAACTCGCGTCGATAACCATTGATCTAGTATAAACTCTTCGAAGGACAAGAATACGAAATATTGTAGACTACAACACATCTAAAGATCCTATCGATTCCTACGAGCTTTTCTATCATTCTTGATTGTTGTTTGGAAAATACCATTGAAACCCAATTCTTGTTGTTTATAGTTCTTGATTCTTTAGTAAAGATTAGTGACACACGAATACAATTCAATCTTGAATCGAGTTTTCTCTTATTGTTGCTTAACATTTCATTTCGAACAAATAAAATAAAAACGAATCTCGAGATCCCTGAGGACGATCCGCACTCATTCATTAACTTCAACTGACACCGTTGTTTGATTGCGGTCAAATATTTTTGGTTGTGATTTCTTTACTATTTGATACGACACATCCGAGAACCATACGATCAACTAGCACAGGTATATGTAATGCAATGAGAGTGACATGAACGTAGGAGAAAGTAAATCGTGGGCGCAATGCTATAAGTTATACGTCTCTATCACATATCCGATTCGGTGAATCTATCAATCGGCATCCAGCCTCATAACATCACGTACGGTACAGTCCATCGTACGGTATCCTCTAGTCAAGGGTATGGATCAATCATCAGGTAAAGCTCATCACGTACGGTAATCCATCATACGGCGGCATTAAACGATTAGGGATTCTATCAACCTATATGACAATGAGGGTACGGACCTAACGTCTCGTACGTCATATCACTCATTATTCTCATTATTATCTATATATATATATATACCTATCTCTCAGGTCACATCGGTATCAATCTCATATCGACTCGCATCCATATAACGACATATCAAACCAAGTCATCATATCACAACAAATACTCTTTTCATCACATCAATATCTCACATCAAATACTCTTTTCATCACATCAATATCTCACATCAAGTAATCTTATATATACATTTTGTTTTATTAATCTTGTATCATGGTACTATAAATCTCGTACTTATTCTCTTGCATCTACATATCTATATATCGTGATTCACATTCACTTTTCATATCCTTATATATCAATTCGAGACATCATTTCTATCATATCATGTCAAAGAGTCATATCCCTATAACTTTCCTCTCACATCTCGATATATATTTTCAATCATTCATATCATCTCTAACTATCTTTTTAACCATATCCATAGTTTTCTAATATAGGTTTCCTTAACCATATTCTATATATCGGTTTCCATCAAAGTTTGCGGAGGTGCTATACGCCATCCACCCGACTTTCCCCGTAGATATAAATCTACTCACCTGCGGAACTCTTTTTTCACCCGTAGTCAATGTGCTTCGTCGTCTCGGAATCCACGCGAGGGTACCTACAAATAAATACACAATCGTAATTCTTATTAACATCAAGTCCGGAAAACCAATACGGCACACGGTGCGCTCATAGGTTAGAACCTATAGCCTACGCATGCAAAACACTCAAACAACCCTTGTTGTTGACGTACAAACGCCCAACAACCAAATACAAATCCAAACATCAAAACCAAGCATTCAAAACTCGGAAAACATAGCAAAAAATACCCCAATATGGTCCTAGATTTATCTCAGGTTAAATTGGGACTAAACTAGCAATGCAGTGGGGTAGTATATGGGATAAGTGAGCTACAGAACCAATTCTAGCACCAAACACCACAATGAGGCCGGCCACATGCCTTATAAAACCGGCCATCTTAGCCAAGACTGCTCCGTTATGGTTCGTCTTCTCAGGGTGGTCTCCTATTGGTCAATCTAGGTCTCTAGAGTTGCTAGTTTTTTCTCAGAAACTTCCCGGGTTGCTCCAGATTCCCCGTAGGCTAACACAACTTCACAAAACCGACACGGGGAGGTTTCTAAGTCCGTAATTTGGGTTCTATCCTCTGTTCTAGGCAATACAACCCACGCTAAGGTCTTGTAACAGCCACTATACATCATGATTCCACACAAACACCCAAACCCTCTCTTGAATTTTCCAAACTTCGCATACCCTAACCAAATCACATTCTAAATTAAACTAGGGTGCAAGAAACTAAAAACTAAGCTAAATGAATGAAATTATACCTCATTTGGGCAACTAAAGAAAAACCCTAGCTTCCCAAAGACTTCAAAATCCAACTTTGATTGGTCCATAGTGTTGAGAGTGAGGTGGGGATCATTTTTAATGAAGAGGGTGTAGGGTTTTGGTGAAGAAATGGAGATGATTCTTAGAGCTGGAGGTGGAGGGAAATGAGGAGGAAGAAGAAGTTGAAGAAAAGCTAATAGTGGAAATGAATGGCAGCCCTCTCTCTCTCCTACCCTCACTATCTCTTATTCTCACCCCTCACAAGTCCATGCCTCACTCTCTCTCTCCAATCATTCCCTTTTTAACTCTTTTCTCTTTTTCTCACAATAATACATATAATACCAATAAAACAACACAAATGCAACAACATGCAACAAAATGCAACATGACATGGTGCACTAGCCATGGAAAAATGTAGAAACACGGATTTGGCTTAATCGCGATTAGTAGAGCACTAATTAATTTTTATTCAAACTACATATAATTAATTATAAAAATGCCAAATCCAATAAATATATTTTCAAATGAATAAATCATTTTAATCTCCAATTATTTCACAATTATTGGTATATATTTATACCATTTTACGAAAACCCCAAATTCGCAAATCGGGTAATTTTCATGAAATATATTATTTTAATATTAAATTCCAAAAATAATATTTTATATTTTATGAAATATTACAAAATATATGGCCTTAGTCCAAGTGGGAGATTGTTAGTGATATATGCCCTAGAGGCCATTATTGTATCATACTGGTTTGTATATTACTTAATGGAAGCTTGGGATATACACGGATATAGTAACAGTCTTGCTCGAAATGGTAGTATGCTACCTGGTTTGTTTCTATCTCAATATGTGCATGTGTTTCTTTTAGCATATCGCTTATACATATTGGTAGAGCCCTTAGGATGTTTGCTTGATTACCAGCGTTGTGAAAGCAGTCACACTAGTGGGGGCTGGGTAGTCTATAAGCACATCCTATACAGGTCCCTAGTCGTAGGATTATCAAGAAGGGGCATCGATACTCCAGAGTAAACTAATGTATACGTTTCTCATCCCAGCAGGGGAGATGGTCTGTCCCATAGCCATTAGTACGTCCTACTGGAGATATTATGCATGTGCTCATTAGGTTATGAGTACACTGGACAAGACTCGTTGGGAACTGCTGGTGGGTATCATACCTATCGTCGGGTAGCAGTTCCCAGGTGACATGAGTATAGCTTAGTCTATCGACTTGACACTGCTACTTTGCATCGAGTGTGTTCCCACTGTACTTTGATTACTACCCTACCATGGCTCAAGGGAGTCGTGCAAACAGGTAGTAGTTGGGTGCAGTCCTGAAGCACTTGAAGGCAGTGGCGGTTATATAGGATTCGTCTCTCCCGGTATTGGGGGTTGATATCGCGCTGTGTTTGGAGAGCTATTACACAAAGTCCCTGGCCAGGGCAAGCGAGATTTACTGGTAGGTATTCCAGTAGTTTCTCAGGGTGTTTTGGGCTACACTCCGACATGACTTATTGCGCTATTAGGGGTCTGACGATTACCGCCCCCTAGGCCCGATATGTGATACTCTTAGATGAACATAACGGACTGTATGGAGATTGTCACATACAGGCTCAGTAGGAGTTCGGATGAGTTTGCTCATCGGTCTTCTCATCGACAGATACCTGGGTAGCCGTTACTTGCAGCTAGTACCGCTTGCGGCTTATGGTTAAACCCACTGCCAGCGTACTGTCGAGTCTTTAGAGTCCCACACAGAGGGTTTCCCTGCATTGGGCAAAATATGTAGAGGCCGTATGGTTTTACGGCAGGGCTTCGATCACGTACGTGCACTTGTGCGCGTATGATGATCGGGCGGATAATACTAGTGGGCTTTGATTTAAACTGGATCCTAGTATTATATTGATGGATTTATTTCGTCTCTTTGTATTCGTATTCTTCGGAATGCGGATGTGGATATGTATATACGGATGAGGGGGCATTCTCGTAATTTCTTGGGAAAGCTTCTAGAAGTGGACACCTCATTTAGGGTTTATTCTTTTTGGATTAAAGATAAGTGAGGTGAGGAAATGAGGTGAAGATATTTGTTGGATGATGATGACTAATTATGTTGAAAAAAGATTAAGCATGACTCACTCATGAGATATTTTGAACCAAGATTGATATTTGGGAGATATTTTCACTTGGTTAGATATTTATCTCCTAAAATATAAGTATGATTCATTATTCAAAAGGGTAGGGCGGCCAAGCTTCTTTCTTTACTTCATTCTCCACTAGTTTTTCCTCAAGTGTTCATCTTATTCTTCACAACCCTAAAAGTCTCATGAGTTGAGTAACCTAGGGTTCCAAGAGACAAATCAATCCATCTTCTTTCTGTACATCACCTAGGCCATCTAGTTTAGCAAGTTAGTTGCCCTAGTTACCTCGGATTTAAGGTTGGAGCTCGGACTATAGACTCTCGGGTGGATCGTTTTTGACTCAAGGAAGCCGATGAGGAAGCTACGATCCATTACGATCCTCAGAGCCTATGATGATGAGGACAGCAAAGAAGACCCGAAGGACTTGTATCGTGAGGTATAAACTCCTTTCCGAGCAGTTAAACCTCACACAGTTATTTTTTAGCTAGGGTTTAGCATCGATCCTGGAGTTCAAGTTGGTGTTGCGAGCTTTGAAATATCTTTTTTTAAATATTCCGCCTCCCCGCGAACCCGTGGGGTGCATGACATCGACTTACAGTAATGCCTCTACATGACAGTAACCGTATACTTCCTTGCCAAAACTCCAATCCCTTTTTCATTATCCAGATTCATGACAGTAACCGTATACTTCCTTGCCCAAACTCCAATCCCTTTATATGTCTTTACTTATTACCTTCGGTACACCACACTTAGGCTAATTGATTTTCTTTCTTTCCTACCCTTCGGCACCAGCCTAAGGTTTGGAATAAGACTATCCAATAAGCGCAATAGGTGTACTCTCCTAATACTAGGAGCTCTCACAACCTGAGAGAAAGTAAAGTTAAAAGACAACTGAATAATCCTATTCTATTTCTCCAGAACCAGAAACCAAAGTTCCTTCGAGTTCGTATGTAACTATACGATGGCATATCCAATAAATATAGATCTTCGTATTGATACGGAGTGTTCTGGAGAAATGCAAAGGGGATGTAGGAGTGGCAGGGGTATATGCGACTAATTGACAATCCAAAAGCCAAAGTGTTTTTAAGAAGGTTCGGTTAACTTGGTTCATGAGTTTTTAAGGTCAGGCCATGGTCACTGCCAATGAGAGAGAGAAAAGAAACACTCAGCGTGCACTCTAATCTAGATTAGATTGGTTAATCACTTTATCTAATCAGGATGGCTCCCACTGTTTTCTCGAATTCTCCTTCAAACCTTTAAAGGAGAATTAGTCGGGATCATCTAAAATCACCCGAGGAGTAACACCTACTCATCAGTGGGAATCGGGATCCAACTATCACCACATGATAACTTGATGGAAGCCACTCAAGTCACCACACTCCAGAAGGTATGCATATGCCTGGCAAGTTTCCCATGAAACCCCGATGTGGTTTTTACCCCTAACGACCTATGACCTTGACAAGGTCAACAAATCATAAGTAAGTCAAGTTCAACCCATCATTATCTTGATTACCCTAGACCCACCCGCATAAGCCCTTAACAAGGTCAATAAGGCTATGTGACTGTCATAGTTAATCGCATCATATGCTACAAACAAGCACCACTCTGCTACCGTACACTACTCCTTGACAAGGTCAACAAACGCAGCACGAATACTAAGTACTACTCGTAGGAAATGATGGAGGGTTACGACTGGTTTCTGACGAAAAACCTTTAACATAATGAACTTGATATCGTTGAAGGAACCCAAATGGTTTTACAAATATATAGTGACGCAAACTTTTGCTAAAGTGGTCACTCCATATGAAAGGATCTCGGCTTTTTCCTCATCGAACGAGGTGCAGGATATTTCTAACTGAATACCATGATGCAAAACAAAAGAATCAACTATAGTGAAGTTATTACAATAATGCCAACTTTTGCTCAAGAGGTCACTCCCTATGAAGGGATCTCGGCTCTTGCCTCGTCGAATGAGGTGCTGGATATTCAAAACCAAATATCACTGTGCAAACCAAAAGGAAACGTCTGTAATGTCAGTTTTTAAAAAAAACTTGGTTCCAACAACATCATATAGGTTTGTTTTCCTTGCATTAATCAGAATTAATGCAGTCCCATCAATTAATCCATATCACACCAGAAAAGAACGAAAATTCAATGTACGTATATGCCATCTGCATTCAGCACGTGGTCCCGTCATGCACCGTTAGGTTACTTAACTAACAGCAGAGTGGGGGTTAGACTAGCGTGGATGCAAAACATATACAACATCTACTAGTATATATATAAATATATATAACATTCATCCCATGCATGATAAAAGCAACATCACATAATCTCAGTAAGCAATACATAATGGTGGATAGTCTTGGAGCCTCGGGTTTCATTTGAGCCGCAAATGAGACCTGATGTTCATTATCGTGTGGATAGCCCGTGAAATGAAAACCTGGACCCCTACGAGCACAGAAAGCTACCCGCCAATCCCAGAAGTGAGGTAACCACAATCAACAAATTGAATGGAACACCTAGCACTTCACAAAATCCGGTAACTTGAGTACCCCTCCGTGAGTCAACCTATACCCCTTACGAGTGCGGCGAATAGCACTCCAATTCTAGAGTAAGGCCCCTTCCGTCTCAACACCATGAGACGCGGGCCAGTTGCCCTATAGAACCTGGCTATTCGAGCACTCCTCCGCGGGGTAATCCTAGTACAAAAGATGTAAATACATGTATAAGGGTGACATCGACCCTAACCCGGTCGTGCCCCAAACAAATAATATAAAAACTGGCAGAGACGGCAGTCCACATGTTGGACGCTCGCCCCGCAATATCAAATGTACAAATGAATCTCAACTGTACTACTACCATTGAACTGCAAACTATCCACCACGACAATCCAACCACAACCTCAGCACAACACAGAATATCAACGTGAATGTCATGTTCACAAACCCGTCTAAAAGAACATATAGCAGTTAGACGGGTTATACCGCTCTAATGACATTCACAGTCGCAGATAGTAATGTATGTACTGAAAACTTATAAACGTTGTTATAAATAGAGACTTCGAAATACTCCGTATTGCCCCCAAACCAAAGATAATAAAATTTGTAATCTGGGCTAAAACAAACAATACCAGAAACCCAATATTCAAGATTCCAGAACACACCCAAAAAATTCCAAGACCCAACTTCCATGAAGAACCGGCGGCGCCGAGAAAATGCCCATTCTCGCCGGCCAGACCATGGATTTTGGGGCTCGTTTTCAAAATTTGTTTTAGTTGTCATACAAGTAGTCTTCTGCAATTGTTTTAAAAAAAATTTGAAGACTATAAAATTTCGACAGAAACTTGAATACTTTGCGGATTATTTCGGAGTTGTTTCGGTTTCGTTATTTAAACATCGTCTAAAACTGCAAGTTTAGGGTTTATGGGTTGTCTCTGATACCATGTTGTGTTATGTCAGCGCCTTGGCCATCTACCGTGACCGTTTGCGGAACAAATATTTTATAAACTGGCGCTAGAACAACCCAATAACCCGGATCTACCATAAACCTATAAGCTAGAAAACTAAAGAGGAGTTAGAATGGTTATACCGAATGATCTGTGTCCTTCGGTCTTCTACCATCTTCATAAGCTCATTGAGGCGTCATGGATTGAGTTTGGCCTCTGGTCTCCCTCCATCGAAGATGATCCACCTGAGGATTTGTAGTTCGAGCTCCAATCTCAATACCGAGGTAACTAGGGTACCTAGTTCTCTAAACTAGATAGCATAGAGGAGGTAGAGAGTGATGATGGATTGATTGTCTCAAAATACCCTAGATTTCTCAACACATGAGAAATTAAGGGTTGAGGAAGAAGAAGGAATTTGAGGAGATGAGAGTGTAGTGAGCATAGAATGAAGAATGGCTAAGTCTTGTGAAGCATTCAAGCATAACAATAATTCACACAACAAATGAATCAAGCATACAAAAATAGTAAACCACGAGTCACCCCATGAGTCACCAAGAGAGCCAAGCTACATTAAATGTAAAGAACACCTCATATCCTCCACCTCATTTAACCATTTAACAAAAATGGTTAAAACACAAATGAGGTGTCTTCTTCTAGAAGCTTCCTTGCAAAAATTACAAGAATAACCCTCACCGTATATACATACACGTATCCTTATTCCGAAAAATATGAATACAAAGAGACGAAAATATGCTGGGTTCGCTTAGCACCCTCGCTAGGTTTCGGCAAGCATCAAGTATGCAATTTCGAAAAATCTAGAGTTCTAAGCAACCCGAACCAAGGATCTAACTAGAGAATTAGGGTTTTATATTCATGTAAACAAACTTTACACTAAGTGAAATATGAATACAACCTTTGTAGACCGGTCCTTCACTTCTAAAGCTCCGTGTAGTAGTCCCTTTGCTCTAAGTAGTGGTCTCCCGAACTCTTCTTAGGCTCCACTAGGCGAAAGGAACGAGCTTGCTTAAGGATCTTCGAGGCCGAAGATGATCTACGTCGAAGAATCTCTAACTCAAGCTACCTCTTCACTAATTGAGGAATTAGTGAAGCAAACAACCTATCCTAAATGGCTAGTTTGGTATAGATTGATGAAGTAGGAATTTTGCTCACTTTAGAATTATTTTTCTCCTTTTCTTTTTCACCTCACTAGAAATAAAGAGAAGAAAAATGAGATGAAGAAGAAGATCAAGTGATCAACCATGGTGAAGAAAATAACACAAATGATATTAGTAGACACTTAACAATGGCTAAAGATAATGGTTGGGTTAATAAATATCTAGAGCAATACAAAATTAGTGGACTTAAGTCAAGGCTTCTACATGCTTCCACAAGCATCTCTAGCCATGCTAATTTCCACCTAATTTTGATTTTTCCCTTAATAATTAATCACCCAAATTATCTTTAGTTAGGTATGAGTCTCATACACTCAAGTCCAATGAATCATCTAGCATGACACGATAATAAATACATTAATATATATCACATATATATTTAAATGTATTTAGAGAAGAGAAATTCTTAAGTGAGCTAATATTAGTTAATATATATTAATATATCAAATATATAATTATATATTAAATTATTAAATCAACACTTGATTCAAAAAGCCGGCTATATCACATATAACCGACTAATATCATTTATATCAACTTGTCGAATCAACACTTGATTCAATAACCCGACTATATCACATATAACCGACTGATATCATATATCACGAGATTAGAATGCGGTATCATATACACGTATTAATCTTGGTCCCGCATATATCACATATGTATCCTACTTCGTTTCGCTTGAGCCAGGAAACCACTGTGTAGGTCTCTAAATACTCGTCAATACGCCAACAGTAGATAATGATCATATCAGTTACCCACAAGCCGTCAGCGGTACTAGATGGACGTAATGGCTATCCAGGTATTGAGCGATCAGAAGATCAACAAGCAAGCTTTTCTATACTCCCGTGAATCCAGTAAGTAACACTACCGTACAGTCCGGTCTCTTCATCTGATATGTCACATATCGAGCCTGGGGGTGGTAAACGCCAGACCCAATAACTTGATAAGTCATGCCGATATGAGGCTCATAACGGGTCGAGAAACTACTGATAACACTTACCAGTAAATCTCATCAACAGCCCTAGCCAGGGACTTCCTGTTATAACCAATCGAGCATAGCACAACATCAACCCCCAATACCGGGAGAGACGAAACCCCTCCTATCGCTCATTACCTCCATGTGACTCGGGACTGTACCCAAAATCCACTTGTTTGCACGCTCACTTGAGCATGGTAGGAGGAAATTAAAGCACAGTGGGAATCATACAAGGCTCTATGACGATCTCGGGTCTACAGACTAACCTGTACCAGTGTCACCAGAGAACTGGAGTATAAGACCATCTAGGAGTTATCGGCGAGTCTTGTTCGGTGCACCCATTCTCCAATGAGTACCTGTGTACAATCTTTGATGTCAAACACAAATGGATGTGGGATCATCCATCGCTTCATACAGGGTCAAGAAAGGTACACACTAGTCTACTCTGGAATATCGATGTTGTTAGTTGTATGTATACCCTAGAGTCCATTATTGTACATGATTGTATATTATAGTGGATGCTTGGACATATATAGGGAGGACATTCTTGCTCGACATGATAGTATGCTATCTGGTTACTCTTTATCTTAACATGTATACTTGTACTGTCTCTCTATTACATGTTGATAAAGCCCTTAGGATGTGTACTTGACTCCTAGGACTATGATGGAGATCATACTAGTAGGGCCAGGGTAGTCCATAAGTCCATCCTTTAATTGTTCCTAGTCGAGAGTGTATCGAGACAGGGCATCGGTATTCCAGTGTAGACTAGCGTCTACGCTTCTTGAACCATTTGATGGGCGATGGATGATCCCATATCCATTGGTGTTTGACATCAAAGATGGTATAGGTTTCTCAGTGGAGACTGGGTACACTGAACAGGACTCGCCGAGAACTCCTAGATGGTATTATACCTAACGTTAGATAGCAGTTCTCTGGTGACACTGGTACAGGTTAGTCTGTAGACCCGAGATCATCATAGAGTCTTGTGTGATTCCTACTGTGCTTTGATTTCCACCTTACCACGTTCAAGAGAGCGTGCAAAATGGTGGTTTCTGGGTACAGTCCCGAGTCGCATGGAGGCAATGAGCGATAAGAGTGGATTCGTCTCTCCCAGTATTGGGGGTTGATGTTGCGCTTTGCTCGATTAGCCATAACAGGATGTCCCTAGCCAGGGCTGATACAGAGATTTACTGGTAAGTGTTATCAGTAGTTTCTCGACGCGTTATGAGCCTCACATTGGCATGACTTATCATGTTATTGGGGTCTGACGTTTTCCACCACCAGACCCGATATGCGACATATTAGACGAAGAGACCGGACTGTAAGGTAGTGTTACTTATTGGATTCACGGGAGTATGAACAAGATTGCTTGTTGATCTTCTAATCGCTCAATACCCGGGTAGCCGTTACGTCCAGCTAGTACCGCTGACGGCTTATGGGTAACTGATATGACCATTACCTACTGCCGGCGTATTAACGAGTCTTTAGAGTCCTACACAGAGGTTTCCTGGCTCAAGAGAGACGAAGTAAGGCACATATGTAATATGTGTGGGACCGAGATTAATACGTGTATGTGATGCCGTATTCTAATCTCGCGATATAGGTTATATGAGATATAACCGGATTATTGAATCAAGTGTTGATTCAATAATTTATTATATGATATTAGTTGGTTGTATGAGATATAGCCAGATTATTAAATCATGTGTTGATTTAATAATTTAATGTATAATTATATATTTGATATATTAATATGCATTAACTAATATTAGCTCTCTTACGAATTGTTTTCTCCCGGTACATTTAAATATATATGTGATATATATTAATGTATTTATTTTGTATCATGCCAGATGATACATTGGACTTGGGTGTATGAGACTCATACCATACTTAAGATAATGTGGGGATTTAATTATTAAGGGAAAAACAAATTTAAGTGGAAAAAGCCATGGGTTAAGATTCTTGTAGAAGCTTGTGGAAACCTTGACTTAGTCCATTAATTTTGTTTTACTTTAGATATTTATTGACCTAACCATTATCTTTAGCCATGGTTAAGTCTCTATATTAGTTTATATGTGATATTTTCTCACCCATGGTTAACACTTGATCACTAGAGTTTTCTTTTTTCATCTCCTTCATTGCACTCTAGCTTTCTTATGAGAATAAAAAGAAAAAGAGAAAAATAATTCTAAAGTGAGCAAAATTCCCACTTCACCAATCTATATCAAACTAGCCATTTAGTAGGTTGTTTCTTTACTAGTTCATCAATTAGTGAAGATGTAGCTTGAGTTAGAGATTCTTCGACGTAGATTATCTTCGGCCTCGAAGATCCTTGAGCAAGCTTGTTCCTTTGGCCTAGTGGATTCTAACGAGAGTCTGGGAGACCACTACTTGGAGCTAAGGGACAACTATTATTGGCTATAGTGCCCTTAAGGCAATTATCATAGTCGCAAGCATGTGATCATGATGATTGAGGGAGGTCCTATACCGATAAAACAGTCTTACTCGAGATGATAGTATGCTATCTGGTTTGTCTTTATCATCATGTATATGTTGATAAAGACTATAGGATTCTTTCTTGACTACCAGCATTGTGATGGAGATCACATACGTGGGAGCTGGGGGTTTATAAGTACATCCTTAAATGTCCCTAGTCATGGGAGTATCGAGACTGGGTATCGATACTCCAGTGTAGACTTATCTAGACCCTGACGAGGGATGGTGGCCGATCTCACAAGCCATTGGTGTCAGTTGTTCACCTAAGATAGTATACAGGTGCTCATTGGGTTATGAGTACACTGGACGGACTCGTCGGGAACATGCTAGTTGGTATTATACCTATAGTCAGATAGCAGTTCCCTGGTGACATGTGTACAGGTTAGTCTGTCGACCTGAGATCGTCATTTGTCTCGTGTGAGTTCCCACTGTGCTTTGATTACTACCCTACCGCGGCTCAAAGGAGTCGTGCAAACAGGTTTTAGTTGGGTACTGTCCCAAGCCACATAGAGGCAGTGAGCGGATCGTCAGGGATTCGTCTCTCCCGGAATTGGGGGTTGATGTCGCGCAGTGCACGGGTGTCCATCACTAAAAATCCTCGGCCGGGGTATATGAGAATTACCGATCCAGGATCGATAGTTTCTCGGGTAGTGATGGGTTTCATACCGACACGAATTATCGCGTTGTTAGGGGTTTGCCTTTATCCACCCCGTAGACTCGATATGTGATACTCTTAGACGAACAGACCGGACTGTACGGATATTGTCACTGACAGGCTCAGTAGGGGTTCGGATGAGTTTGCTCATCGGCCTTCCTTTCGCTCAATACCTGGGTAGCCGTTACGTACAGCTAGTGCCGCTGACGTGCTTGTGGTTAAACCCATTGCCAGCATATTGACGAGTCTTTAGAGTCCTACACAGAAGGTTTTCACGGTTCAGGCGATATGGTGTAGTTGTTGTATGTTGGTACATACAGGTGTCCTGATTGATCAATTTCTTTGTGTGTCGGTTTAAGAAAATGTATAGAATCACAATCAAAGAATTATATTTGACCGCAATCAACTACGGTGTCGGATGTAGATTGTAAGTGAGTGCAGATCGTCCACATGGATTGTGCGATTCGTTTCAATGTTTGATTTGTTTGAATTGAAAATTTAATCGAAAAGAAAAGAAAACATGATTCAAGATTTTATCGATTGATTCAGGTGTAACTAGTCAAATCAAGAATCAAGAAAACGATAAACAATCGAGAATCGGGTTTCGATGATATTTCCAACCAAATGTCAAGAATTTAAATGAGGCTCGCAGGAATCGATCGGATCTATAGACGTGATATAATCTCAAGATATCGTGTTCTTGTCCTTCGAAGAATTGATACTAGATCGATGATGATCGACGAGAGTTAGGGCTTTCTCATGAAACGAGGGTTTCATCATTTAACCCTTGTTCTTTCGTCGATATCATTCACATTCTAGCCTCTGGCAATTTCAAGAAACGATCGTAACTCCCCAATTTCGAGCGATATCAATCAAGAAAGCATCGCAACAAAATTAGGTCGTCGATTCTTGAACTTGCTAGGGTTTACAAAACTCGTAGGACTTAAGAATCGATTTAAGATATGTTACATCATCATTCTATTGATCGTCTCGACTCCTCGACGAGCGGAGTATTACTCAAACATCACAACAAAAACTACAACTAGAAATTGGGATCGAATCATGATGCAAGAATTTAAAGAAAACAAGATAAAAGAATATCACCTTTTATTTATATCAACAATTTAATTACAGTCGCTCAAGAACTACAAGAGGAAGAACTAAATTGTCGATCTGGCGTCGCTTTTCTCCGTGAGTCGTGGATCGGCTTGGACCACTTGCTTTGTTGAAGATGGGCTCCGCTCATAAAAGGTTGAAGGGCTTCTTGCTTAATTTGGTACTCGGGATCTTGGCTTTTGATTGGAATTAGGGTTAGGGTTTCACACAAGTCTTGTCACTAGACTTGTGGAAGAAGAAGATGAAGAAAGAGGTAGGGATTTTTCTAAGTATCTATGTCTTGGATAATGGATCCAAGTATCAAGTATATCCCTTAACCCTAGGTTTAGGCTTCTATTTATAGACTTCCCAAACCCTAGGTCTAGGTTTGAAATTACAATTCCCTCCAAAAGTTTGTTGAGGAGTTTCTAGAAAGAGTTTGTTAGGAGCTAGCTTAGGCTTTAAGCTAGGATTAATTAAGCATTAGAAACCCTAGTTTGCTGAACTGTTAGAAGTCTCTGGAGTCTTCTGGAAACTGACATGTCTAGCTGAAGTGTGGGCCCTGAGAGAAGAATTTTGCACCAAATTTGGGAAGCTAAATCCTTGGACCCACCGCGGATCCGCGGCGCAAGCAGGCTCCTGCCGCGGATCCGCGGCTCTTTGTGAGGCTTGGGCTTTGGTATTTCTGGTGTGGTCTTGGGCTGATATTTGGGGCTTTATCTGATATGTTGAATTGTATTTGTCCTTTTGGATTGATACCAGAACTGAAATCATTGAGTTGGCGTAATGTTTGATCAGCACCATGTAAATTTTTGGCTTTACTTCTGGGTTTTCCTGCACAGATCTCAAACACAAGCGTTGCGCAATATAGAGATGATGCGATGCCATGAAATGCCGTCAATTTCCTTTATAGTGCAGGTTTTAGAGTCTAACACATGAAATCTGATATTTAACGACTGATTTGCTAATATGTGAAATATGAGAACCGTACACTTCTAAATGAATGCAAATGATAAGGAAATTGCCGGTTAAAAGATGCAGTAAATTCGACTGATCAAATTCCCCCAAACTTAATTTCGATCGTCTCGAGCGAACTATTTATTAAAAGAAGGAGAAAATAAAGAAAGAGAAAAACTAACTAGCACACTTTCGTAGGCAACACGATTGCACTGAGCACGTGCAACAAGCCTTTAAAGCTCTAGGTGTCCCTAGTAGGAGGAGTGTTGTTTCCTGAGGGTTTTCAGCGGATTGCACCCACAAAATCCAATAATAAAAGAAAAGATCATGAATATTACATTTAAAGACAAGAATTATAAAAGAAATGTTTTGAAAATTAGGGTTTCCAACTAAGCTAGCTTTTCGGTTGCTATGAGCCCTATCTTAATGGTCATGAAAAGATGTCAGAAATCACGTCCTCCCTCAATAAAACATCGTCTTATTCTTCATTCCTAATCTTTCTTCCAAACATCGATCATATAACCCTGCGTGTGTGTAAAGACATCCTTACACCCGGAGAATTCAATTCAAGCTATCATATTCTTGCCCATCAGCCTCAGTACTTTTTAATTAATGAATATTTAGATGAGATTGCTCACACACTTTCATACGACCGTTAATACTTCTTGAGGTACTAACCGACCGATTACTCATGTGCTTGCTTACTTGGTGTATTTTCCTCGTCTTGCACCACCTCAGGCATAGCAGTGACTCCCAGACCAGTTGGCCTTAGGGCACTAGGTGAAGAGAAACCCTCGCTATATATTTTTTATTGCCCTCGGTGATAACAAAACCAGTGTCCATTTTTCTCACCACTTATATTTTCTTCATTTCATTTTTTATTTCCTTCATACTTTTGGCTTTAAGACAAGAGTATTTCAAGGTATCCTCTACTATCCCAGGCTTTAAGACATGTGTAAGTGCGACTAGCAGGGTATCAACGTTCAAAATGTTTGGCTTCCAGAATAGAAACTATTTTTCAGACTTATTTTTATCCTCAGATTAGTGACGTCCTTTATCTTACTAACCCTTGGGACAACTGCTCATAACTACTTATTACTAGTTCGTATAAGAAAACTTCTAATTTTCTTGGTTTTCTTAAATTTTTTCTAATCTCATGGATGTAATTTTTCACTATCTAAACTTTCATTATCTTATTTATGTACAAACATGTTTAAATGTCAAAATATTTTTATATTTTGAAAATTTTAAATTTTTATGGATTTTGAAATTTTTTAAATTTTTATAAGTTCTTAAAGAAATGTTTTGTGCTTATGCAAATGATATGCAAATGATGCAAAAATAAGCACAAACCTCCCCCAAACTTATTTTCAACAGTGTCCTCACTGTTGCCAACAGCTATATCTACAAAACCTGTAGGTCTGGGAGGAATTATTAGTGGGGGCAAAATATATAAGTGAAGAACTTCCCCCAAACTTAATCTTTTCACTCACCTTTATTCAAAAAAATGATGCAATGATATACTGGGCATGAAGGTGAGACGGAGGAATTGTAATCCAAATAAACTGGCTCCTGTAAGAACAGGAGCTCCTCCGTGGGGTTAGTGGAAAAATACGGCTTTAGTCTATGTCAATTCACTTTGAAAAAGGTGTCGTTTTTAACATTTTCTACTTCTACTGCCCCGTGCGGGTATACAGACCGCACAATGAAAGGTCCCTTCCACCGAGATCGGAGCTTACCCGCGTGAAGGTGTAGTCGTGAATCATAAAGAAGGACTTGTTGACCTTGTGTAAATGTTTTCCTAAAAATGTTTTTATCGTGAAAAACCTTAGTCCTATTCTTTGTGATTACAGCGTTATCATAAGCTTCATCGCGGAGTTCGCTTAGCTCATTAAGTTGCAGCTTCCGAAAGTTGCAAGCAAGGTTTAGGTCAAAATTTATTTCCTTAATAGCCCACAATGCTTTATGCTCTATCTCGACTGGTAAATGACATGCTTTTCCAAACACTATCCTATATGGAGATATTCCTAGGTCGGTTTTATATGCAGTTCGGAATGCCCAAAGAGCATCCGTCATTTTGGTCGACCAGTCTTTTCTATTTTTAGCAACAGCCTTCTCCAGGATAAGTTTGATTTGTCTGTTTGAGATTTCAGCCTGCCCGCTTGTTTGGGGATGATAGGGTGTAGAAAGTCAGTGGTTGATTGAGTATTTCCGCATCAGAGTCTCGAAAGACCTGTTGCAGAAATGTGTCCCATTATCGCTAATAATAGCGCGTGGGTGTCCAAATCGCGAAAAGATATTCTCTTTCAAGAACTTAATGACAACTTTCCTGTCATTAGTGCGACATGGAATGGCTTCAACCCACTTTGAGACATAATCAACCGCCAGCAGTATGTACAAATTCCCAAAGGAGTTAGGAAAGGGACCCATAAAATCAATACCCCAAACATCGAATATTTCAACAACCAGAATGGGTTGCTGAGGCATTTCATTTCTCTGGGAGATTCTACCCGTGTACTGACATTGTGTACAGGTTTTGCAATAGTCAAATGCGTCCTTGAATAAGGTCGGCCAATAAAATCCACATTGCAAAACCATCTCCGCTGTCTTTTTAGGACCGAAGTGACCCCCACAGGCCTGATCATGACAAAAAGAAAGAACACTCTTGAACTCTTCTTTCGGGACACACCGGCGGATGATCTGATCCGGACAATACTTAAACAAGTTTGGATCGTCCCAGTAAAAGTGTTTTACTTGGGATAAAAAGCGGTATTTTTCCTGTTTTGACCAATCACTCGGTATAAGTCCCGTGACAAGATAGTTCACAATATCCCTGAACCATGGTTCATTGGATACGCTCAAGAGTTGTTCGTCAGGGAACGAGTCATTGATCGGCAGGGTCACAGCGGAAGAAGAGATGCGTGAAAGATGGTCAGCTACTACGTTTTCACATCCTTTCTTATCTTTGATAACCAGATCAAATTCTTGTAACAGAAGGATCCAACGTATTAGTCGACCTTTTGCATCTTTCTTCGACAGAAGATGTTTTAAGGCGGAATGGTCAGTATACACAACTATAGGTGAGCCAATTAAGTAAGGCCTGAATTTTTCTAATGCAAATACAACCGCTAAAAGTTCTTTTTCGGTGGTTGTATAATTGATTTGAGCATCATTCAGGGTCTTACTTGCATAGTATATCACGTGTGGCATCTTTTCGATGTGCTGTCCTAAGACTGCACCTACTGCAAAATCAGATGCGTCACACATCAGCTCAAAGGGGTAGTCCCAGTTTGGTGATGATAGCACGGGGGCTGAAGTGAGTGAGTGTTTAAGTGAGTCGAAAGCTGTCTCACAGTCCGTGTCAAAATGGAAGGTCGTATCCTTGGCTAGGAGAAGAGTTAAAGGTCTAGCAATTTTGCTAAAATCCTTAATGAATCTCCTATAAAAGCCCGCATGGCCAAGGAAAGATGGAATATCTTTGACGCTTTTGGGATGAGGGAGGTTTTGAATGACATCTATCTTAGCTCTGTCAACCTCAATGCCTTTCTGTGAAATGACATGTCCAAGAACAATTCCTTCTTGGACCATAAAATGGCATTTTTCCCAGTTCAAAGTCAAGTTCTTCTCTTTGCAACGAGTAAGAATAGCGTCAAGATTCGATAGGCAATCAGAAAAAGAGTCTCCAAAAATCGAGAAGTCGTCCATAAAGATCTCCAAGAAATTCTCTACCATATCAGAGAATATCCCCATCATACACCGCTGAAAGGTAGCGGGAGCATTGCATAGCCCGAAGGGCATGCGACTGTAAGCAAAGGTACCAAAAGGACAAGTAAAAGTGGTTTTATCTTGATCCTTTTTGGCGATGGGGACCTGATTATAGCCTGAGTATCCGTCCATAAAACAATAATACTCTCGTCCCGCTAAGCGTTCCAGTATTTGATCAATGAATGGTAGAGGAAAGTGGTCTTTCCTCGTGGCAGCATTGAGTTTTCTATAATCGATACATACACGCCACCCAGTTTGGGTGCGTGTCTGAATCAACTCATTCGCCTCATTGGTTATAACAGTGATGCCGGATTTCTTAGGAACGATATGTATAGGACTCACCCATTGGCTATCGGAGATGGGGTATATAATACCATTATCTAGGCATTTGACGATCTCTTTCATTACCGCTTCCTTCATGATGGGATTCAACCGTCTCTGTGGTTCTCGGGTTGGTCTGGCATCATCCATCACATGTATATGATGTTCAACTATCAAGGGACTAATCCCTTTGATGTCCGCCATACTCCAACCAAACGCCTCTTTGTTAGATCTTAATACCGATAAAAGTGCATTCTCTTGCTCTAATGCTAGAGAAGCGGATATTATAACCGGTAAAGACTCCTTCTCACCTAAATAAGCATATTTTAGATGAGAAGGTAAAATTTTAAGATCTAATTCAGGTGGAGAAATGATAGAAGGAGGGATCATTGAGTGATTTTTGGATTTACAAATAAGCTCAGAGCCTGTGAATGATACAGACTCGGGTGGAGAAAAGTCAGGAGTGCAGGACTCAAGTGTAGGTAAAGTGTCCTCACTAAGATCTTGTATAAAGTCAAACAGAGATGTGGTAATGTCATCGAGATCAGTAAAGCAAAGTTCCTCAGCTCCACAACTATCGGGAGCGATCTCATGGACAGAGCACACATCTAAAATATGAGCAGAGGGTTCTGATGGCTGACTTCCAACTTTGTAGATATTTTGTTCAATGGTCATATTTCCAAATGATAAGTTCATTGAACCGTTTCTACAGTTTATAACAGCGTTGGAAGTGGCAAAGAAAGGACGACCCAGAATCACCAGAATTTGGCCCCGGGGGTTTGCTACAGGCTGTGTGTCAAGTACAATGAAGTCTACAGGGAAAACAAATTCCCCGACCTTTATTAACACATCCTCTAGTTCACCCCTTGGTTTGGTGATTGAACGGTCTGCCATCTGGAGAGTGCAGTGAGCAGGTTTCAGCTCTCCAATCCCTAATTGCTCATAGACAGAATATGGAAGTAGGTTAACACTTGCGCCAAGGTCTAAAAGAGAACGATTTATTTTTTTACCCCCAATAGAAATCGATATCGTAGGACATCCTGGGTCCTTTCGTTTCTTTGGTAGCTGGGGAATAAAAGCAGTGCTGATATTATTAGACATAAAGACCTTCTTCGGCACTTGAGTCTTCCTCTTCCTAGTGCATAAGTCCTTAAGAATTTTCGCATAAGCGGGGACTTGTTGAATCGCATCTAGGAGAGGGATATTGATGTTAACCTGTTTGAACATTTCCATAATTTTCTCCATATGAGGACTCGTTCTATTACCCCTTAACCGATTCGGGTAAGGAGCTTTCGCAATAAGCGCCGGGTCCATCATAGGAGAAGGAAGAGGGGGTAGACGAGGTCCCAAAAGAGGTGTGGGGACCGTCTGTGGAGAACTATAAGGGTTGGTTTGAGGTGTCGAGCCTAGTGGGAAATGGAGAATAGGCTCTCGAGAAGATGGTGGGGTAGAAGAAGAAGGATCAGAATTAGAAGTGTGTGTGTGAGAAAAGGTCTCAACCGAGGTGTTAATGATAGGATTTTCAATATCATCAATTCCTTCCCCGACATGATTGTTCAGCACTCTTCCCGATCTCAACGTTGTGACGGCATTTACATTGTAATGCCCACGATTCTGTAGGGGTTGAGAGGGAAGTTTCCCTTTTTCTCTCGCACTCATTTCGGCTTTAAGGCGTGCGATTTCAGCTTCCATCGATCTGATACTCTCAGCTTGAGACGCTGAGTTTTTCTTTATCTCACTGACGGAAGATCTAACCTCAGTCGAAACCTCTATGAAATTTGATAAAAGTGATTTCATGGTTTGAGTGAATTGAGAGAATTCGTCAGAACAGGACAACTGCATAGGATTAGACTGTGCAGGAGTGTTGACCTGGTTTTGGAAATTTTGTGACTGGTAGGGGTGCTGAGTGATTTGAAGTGGTTTCTGTTGTGGTGGAAGAGCCTTTTGAAAATTATTTTGGCTTGGAACCGTGTTTTGAGATTGTTGTTGGTTCCAGGAAAAATTCGGGTGATTCCTCCAACCCTGATTGTACGTGGAAGAATATGGATCGTTTCTAGGTCGTTGAAATGCGGCATTTGTATGCTCGTGACCTTGAAACGCAGAGTTTAATGGACATTCTTCCGTTAAATGAGTCGGATCAGAACCGCAGCCGCATACAGTTTTGGGGAGCGGCATTGGGTTTAGGGAGGCTGCAGAAAATTTGTGTTCCATAGTGTCGAGCTTCTTTTGCATTGCTGCCATCTCAGCTCGAACACCTATGGACACATCTATTTGGTGTACGCCACCCCTATTCAATGGTTGGGTTCCACTCTCCCACTGTAGTGATTTTTCAGCGAACTCTTCTAAATACTTCCACGCTTCCCCATCATCCTTGGTCATAAAAGTACCTTGACACATGTTTTCAAGGCTCTGTTTAGTGTTTGGGTTAATGCCCTCATAAATGATTCGGCATAATTCCCATCTCGGGATGCCGTGATGAGGACATTGAACCAATAAATCCTTGAAACGTTCAAAGCATTTAGAGAATGGTTTAGTAGGGAGCTGGGCAAATTGATTCAGTTCGCTACGGATTCGAGCTGTCTTTTGTATTGGGTAAAATTTCTTAAGGAATGCAGCGACGAAT
The DNA here is from genome assembly GCA_030015575.1 of Agapanthus africanus. Lineage (NCBI taxonomy): Eukaryota > Viridiplantae > Streptophyta > Magnoliopsida > Asparagales > Amaryllidaceae > Agapanthus > Agapanthus africanus. Next base: position 193,783,675 of record CM057351.1, read on the forward strand.
TCTTCCCAATTCGTAATAGAGTGTGCGGTAGTGTTATATAGACACTTCTCGGCTATATCGCACAATGTAAATGGAAGAAGTCGTAGACGCATAGCATCCACTGAAAGTTGTGACGTACCCATCATTGCGCATACGTTTTCAAATTTTGTGATGAAAACGTAAGCGTCCTCAGTCTCGAGTCCGTGGAATTTGGGTAGAAGGTTGATGTATTGGGGTTTAATCTCAAAGTTATCCCCGTTGGCTGGTGGTGTGGATAAGCAGGTCGAAAGAGGACCTCGAATAGGGTAGCACCTCTCTTGGAGAAAGATGCGGGGTGGATTCTGCGCACCAACGGACGGCGGCAGATTAGGGTTAAAGAAGTTCGATAGGGGTGGATCCATCGATGTGGGTGTGGTAGTGGGTAAATGGAGAAATATCGACTTCGGAGTCGATAAAGGGTACGCGGACTAAACGGGCACTAGAATCCCGTGTCCAGCCTATCTTGTACTAAAAAGGGTTAGTACAAGTGGCAGCGTTGACTTATAATTAGGGGTAATGAATGAATGCGGTGTTTGCTTTGAAAAAGGGGCAGATTTTTGAAAAAAATGATGCGACACAACAAATGCAGCACACAAAACCCTAATTCTAGGGGTCGCCTAGGTCAGATCTCTAGACCGCTCCTAACTGCCAGAAGACAAGACGCAGGATAAAATCCTCCACTGCCTCTTTGTCTCTCCTGTGGCCAGGTAAGTGCCAGGTAAGTGGGAGGTTCTCCACTACGTAAGTAGTGGGCCTAATTAAGTAACCACTAGCCTTCGACACACTTGTGTAGACACCACAAGAGAAACGCGGATAAGCAATGAATTACCCACGGCCTTCTTCTGTCCTAAGTGAGCGCGACGGTCCTTAGAGTCATCTCTAGATCTTTTTTTAGTTAATTGGGGTAAAATGCGGATGGAAGTTTTATGATTTTCGGGGCCTAGGAAGGGTAATGAACTCCCCACCTAATTTGGATTTGGCCGTGCCCCTTAATATCCGTATTTAGAATGCAAACAACCAAGAAACAAAAATACGCACAAATTTAATTTTGCTATTTGCGAGCTGCGATTGTTTGCAAAGAATCCTGCAGAAATTTATTAGTTAGAGCTAAAAAGAGGAGAGAGGAGATGGTAAAGAGTCACCTGAGGAATTTTGGCACAAAGATGAAGCTATAGTGCCGCGGTTCCGCCGCAATAGGAGGCTCCCACCGCGCTTCCGCGGTCTTCTTTGCTGATCACTTCGCCAAAATTCAACAGAAGCTTTCTGTTGATAACTCCAGCTCTCTGGAATTTTCCAAAAAATTTCTTCAATTGCACAATAGCTCCAGATTTCCTTGCAATGAACCACAACAAATTGTTTAGATTTTACGCGAATTTTGATCTCAAAATAACAATGGAAACAATGGAATAAATTTTTCAATTCAAATTTCAATATAAAACGAATTAGCGCGTAATCCCCGGCAACGGCGCCATTTGATTGATCAATTTCTTTGTGTGTCGGTTTAAGAAAATGTATAGAATCACAATCAAAGAATTATATTTGACCGCAATCAACTACGGTGTCGGATGTAGATTGTAAGTGAGTGCGGATCGTCCACAGGGATTGTGCGATTCGTTTCAATGTTTGATTTGTTTGAATTGAAAAGTTAATCTAAAAGAAAAGAAAACATGATTCAAGATTTTATCGATTGATTCAGGTGTCACTAGTCAAATCAAGAATCAAGAAAACGATAAACAATCGAGAATCGGGTTTCGATGATATTTCTAACCAAATGTCAAGAATCTAAATGAGGCTCGCAGGAATCGATCGGATCTATAGACGTGATATAATCTCAAGATATCGTGTTCTTGTCCTTCGAAGAATTGATACTAGATCGATGATGATCGACGAGAGTTAGGGCTTTCTGGTGAAACGAGGGTTTCATCATTTAACCCTTGTTCTTTCGTCGATATCATTCACATTCTAGCCTCTAGCAATTTCAAGAAACGATCGTAACTCCCCAATTTAGAGCGATATCAATCAAGAAAGCATCGCAACAAAATTAGGTCGTCGATTCATGAACTTGCTAGGGTTTACAAAACTCGTAGGACTCAAAAATCGATTTAAGATATGTTACATCATCATTTTATTGATCGTCTCGACTCCTCGACGAGCGGAGTATTACTCAAACATCACAACAAGAACTACAACTAGAAATTGGGATCAAATCATGATGCAAGAATTTAAAGAAAACAAGATAAAAGAATATCACCTTTTATTTATATCAACAATTTGATTACAATCGCTCAAGAACTACAAGAGGAAGAACTAAATTGTCGATCTGGCGTCGCTTTTCTCCGTGAGTCCTAGATCGGCTTGGACCACTTGCTCTTTTGAAGATCGGCTCCGCTCATAAAAGGTTGAAGGGCTTCTTGCTTGATTTGGTATTTGGGATCTTGGCTTTTGATTGGAATTAGGGTTAGGGTTTCACACAAGTCTTGTCACTAGACTTGTGGAAGAAGAAGATGAAGAAAGAGGTAGGGATTTTTCTAAGTATCTAAGTCTTGGATAATGGATCCAAGTATCAAGTATATCCCTTAACCCTAGGTTTAGGCTTCTATTTATAGACTTCCCAAACCCTAGGTCTAGGTTTGAAATTACAATTCCCTCCAAAAGTTTGTTGAGGAGTTTCTAGAAAGAGTTTTTTAGGAGCTAGCTTAGGCTTTAAGCTAGGATTAATTAAGCATTAGAAACCCTAGTTTGCTAAACTGGCAGAAGTCTCTGGAGTCTTCTGGAAACTGACATGTTTTGCTGAAGTGTGGGCCCTGAGAGAAGAATTTTGCACCAAATTTGGGAAGCTAAATCCTTGGACCCACCGCGGATCCGCGGCTCAAGCAGGCTCATGCCGCGGATCCGCGGCTCTTTGTGAGGCTTGGGCTTTGGTATTTCTGGTGTGGTCTTGGGCTGATATTTAGGGCTTTATCTGATATGTTGAATTGTATTTGTCCCTTTGGATTGATACCAGAACTGAAATCATTGAGTTGGCGTAATGTTTGATCAGCACCATGTAAATTTTTGGTTTTACTTCTGGGTTTTCCTGCACAGATCTCAAAACAAGCGTTGCGCAATATAGGGATGATGCGATGCCATGAAATGCCGTCAATTTCCTTTATAGTGCAGGTTTTAGAGTCTAACACATGAAATCTGATATTTAACGACTGATTTGCTAATATGTGAAATATGAGAACCGTACACTTCTAAATGAATGCAACTGATAAGGAAATTTCCGGTTAAAATATGCAGTAAATTCGACTGATCTATGATGTAGTTGTTGTATGTTGGTACATACAGGTGTCCGATTGAATATGTGCACAGGCTGCGCAGACTTTAATCGGACGGTTGATAATACTAGAGGCTTAGGATTAAGCCAGATTGTTAAATCAAGTTTTGATTTAATAATTTACATATGTATTTATATATATGTATTCTAGTATTATTGCTCACTATTTATTCTCTCTCTTTGGTTATTCGTATTTTCGTACGAATACGCGTATGTGTATTTCGATACATGTACCGCGAAGCATTCCGTATTTATACGGAATGGCTTCTAGAAGATGCCACCTCATTATTGATTTTCTTTTGAAAATCATTTGTTTTAGATGGAGTGAAAATGATGACATGGCAAGGCATGGGCTTTAGTTCAAAGCATGGCTTTTTCTCATGTAGAGATTGGTATGGGTTGTATTTGTTTAATGGAAATGAGAATGATTTTTTTTTTGAGTGGGCATGAGAGAAGGGGCCGGCCACTTTTTGGGTGGGATTTTGCTCATTTGGTGATTTTTGAGATGGTGCTCTTCATACTCTCTTACTCTCATGCTCACACAAAAAAATTACTTAGCCAATTTTCATGCCATCCTTGCTATCATCTCTCCCTCTTCATCATCTTCTTCAGATGCTCACTTGAGCTCATGGTTGAGAGAGAGAATCATAGTGACACTATCCTACACCCCCTACTCTCTACTACTAGCAATTTTGAAGAGTCGGTTGGTCCGCTTGGCAAACCTGAAATTTGTGACGTTTCCCTCAGGTGGATCATCGGAGTTGAAGGAAGACCGGCGACCAAAGTCGATCCGCATCACTAGGAGCTTGAATTGGTTGAAGACCCGAAGGACTTGGATCATTAGGTATAACCAATTCTATCTCTTTGTGTTTGGTTTGCTAGTTTTAGGGTTAATGGTTTCGATCTTGGAAATCGGGTAATGGTAGCGCCGGGTTTTAGAAATTTTATGTTCCGCATTTGGCCACGGTTGGATGGCCGGGGCGCTCCCATATCCCTTCATGGTATCAGAGCCACCCATTAAACCCTACTAGCTAGTTTGCACAAGCTTAAAATCTCGATCGATCAAAATTTCCAAATCATTTTTCCTATTTGCCTATTTTCTGTCGATTTTAAAACTTGGTCGAAAAATCTTTCTGTATAGCTTAAAAATCCGTGTAGGCAATTATAGAGCACCACAAGAAATTTGGAAGCTTGAATCAATTTTTTGGCTGCGGAACCGTGGCCAAAAGCCTCCAAATTTTTTCTGGCACTCTTTGACAAGGAAAAATGATTTTTGTGATGTTTTGTTTTAGCCCAGATTCTCTTGAGCACTGGTTTGGACATGAGGCTAGACGGAAATTTTAATCGATCGAAATTTTAACTGTGTAATTTTCAGTACTTAGTTTAGCATCTGCAACCGTGAATGTCATTTGATCGGTAAACCTTGTCTAATCGCTATAGTCCTTTTAGACAGGTTTGCGAACGTGAAATTCACGTTGATGTTCTGTGTTGTGCTGTGATGTTGCGGATTGTCGTGGTGGATAGCTTGCGTGCAATGGTAGTGCAGTTTGGATTTATTTGTACATTTGATATTGCGGGGCGAGTGTCCGACATGTGGACTGCCGTCACTGCCTGTTTGTATATTATTCTTTTAGGGCACGGCCGGGTTGAGGTCGATGTACCCGTTGTATATATTTTCTTTTCCGTACTAGGATTACCCCAAAGTGGGGTGCACGGATAGCCGGATCCTGGAGGGCAACGGGCCCGCATCTCATGGCGTTGAGACGGAGGGGGCTTCACTCTAGAATTGGCGGGCTATTCGCCACACTCGTAGGGGGTACAGGTTGACCCAAGGAGGGGTGCTCAAGTTACCGGATTCCGTGAAGTGCTGGGTGGTCCATTCACTTTGTTGAAGGGGCTGCCTCGCTTCAGGTTTTGGTGGGTAACTTGCCGCGCTCGTAGGGGTCTAGGAGTTCATTGCACAGGCTATCCACACGACCAAGGGAATGTCGGGTTTTCGGTTGTGGATCAAAGGAAACCCGGGGCTCCCAGATTATCTGTATTGTTCTGTGATGCTTATTACTTTTTTGTGATGTTGCATTTATCATGCCTGGGACAATTGTTATATATATTTATATATACTAGTAGATGTTGTATATGTTTTGCACCCGCGCTAGCCCAGTGCCCGCTCTGTCGTTAGTTAAGTAACCTAACGGGTGATGACGGGACCCAGTGGCGAATGCGGATGGCATATGCGTACATTTTATTTTCGTTCTTTTCTTGTGTGATTAATTGATGGGACTGTATTGATTCTTATCAATGCAAGGAAAACAAACCTATATATATGATGTTGTTGGAACCAAGATTTTAAAAACCTGACATTACAGACGTTCGCTTTTGCTTTGCACAGTGGTATTCGGTTATGAATATCCAGCACCTCATTCGACGAGGCAAGGGCCGAGATCGCTTCATCGGGTGTGACCCCTTGGGCAGGAGTTTGCGTAAACGTAATAACTTCACTATAGTCGATTACTTTTTTCTTTGCATCATGGTATTCAGTTTGGAATATCCTGCACCTCATTCGACGACGAAAGAGCCGAGATCCCTTCACCCGGAGTGACCTCTTTAGCAAAAGTTTTCGCCACTATACTTTTATAAAACCACTTGTATTCCTTCAACGATATCAAGTTCATTACGTTAAAGGTTTTTCGCCAAAAACCAGTCGTAGCCCTCCGTCATTTTTTACAGGTATTGCTTAGTATTCATGCTGTGTATGTTGACCTCTGTCAAGGCACAGTGCTTGGTAGCTGGGTAATGCTTGTTTGTTGCATAGATATGCAATTATTTAGGACAGTCGCACGGTCATTTTGACCTCTGTCAAGGGCACGTGTGGGTGGGTCTAAGTTAATTCAGGACAATGACGGGTTGAACTTGACTTGCGACTTATGATATGTTGACCTCTGTCAAGGTCATAAGCCGCTAGGGGTAAAAATCATATCGGGAGTTTCAAACATACAGGAAACTTGCCAGGATTCCGCATACCTTCTGGAGTGTGGTGACTTGAGTGGCTTCCATCAAGTTATCATGCGATGATAGTTAGATCTCGATTCCCACCGATGAGTAGAATTACTCCTCGGGTGATTCTGACTAATTCTCCTTTTAGGTTTGGAGGAGAATTCGAGAAAACAGTGGGATCCATCCAGATTAGATAAAGTGGTTATCCATTCTGATCTAGGTTAGAGTGCACGTTGAGTGTTTCTTTTCTCTCTCTTTGACTGCAACCATGACACGACCCTAGACTATAAGTCAGTGACCAAGATTAACTGAACTTTCTTATAAACACTGGCTTTTGGATTGTCCAAGTTGCATACATCATTGCCACTCCTTCTTTTACCATTTGCTTTTCTCCACAACACCCCGTATCACCACGTGTTTCCACTTCCATTGGATAAAACCATCGTATGGTTATATACGAACTCGAAGGAACTTTTTCGAGGATGGTTTCCGGTTCTGGAGAAAATGAATAGGATTATTCAGTTGTCTTTTCTTTTTACCTTCTCTCAGATTGTGAGGGCTCCCAGGATTAGGAGACGGTACACCTATTACGCTTATTGGATAGTCTTCTTCCAAAGCATAGGCAGGTGCCGAAAGGTAGGTAATGAAGAAAACCGATTAGCCTAAGTGTGGTGTACAGAAGGAAATGAGTGAAGACAAATAAAGGGATTAGAAAGAGGGCAAAGTAAAATGCGACTGCTATTCATGACCAAACCAAGACTTTCATCGCCACTCCTACTTCACCTTTGTATTTCTCCAGAACACTCCGTATTACTACGAACATCCAATTCCATTGGATAAATCCATCGTATGGTTATATACGAACTCGAAGGAACTTTTTCGAGGATGGATTCTGGTTCTGGAGAAAATGAATAGGATTATTCAGTTGTCTTTTTCTTTTACCTTCTCTCAGGTCGTGAGGGATCCTAGGATTAGAAGAGTACACCTATTACGCTTATTGGATAGTCTTCTTCCAAACCATAGGCTGGTGTCGAACGGTAGGGAAGGAAGAAAACCATTTAAGCCTAACGAAGGTGTACAGAAGGTAACGACTAAAAACAAATAAAGGGATTTGGAGAGATGGAAAGGAAATATATGGTTTCAGTCATGAATCTGGATAATGGAAGAGGCATTACTAGGAATACCAGGATACCCCTACATAACATTTTAATGTTTCAGTTTACTATGCGTTCTTAATTGAAAACTGATTTCCCAATTAGGTCCTTACTCCAGGGTATGTATTTACCAGGTTTGATTCTCACATCTGTATGGTTTTACAGATGATGAGTGGGAGTAATTTATTGGGAATTAGGTGATCATCCTCATTATATCGGAGTTCGTTGTAATTGGTGATATTTGAGGAAATCGCCTGGGTTGTTTGCCGGACGGCAAGTATTTGGTTTTGAATATCCGTTGTTATACACCAATTTCAAACTGATATATCTGTACGTTTATTTTTATAAAGTGAGATATAACTTTTTGAAATTATATCCATGATATTTACCTATATCAGTTGATGGTTAGGTAAGGAGCATTCAACAGCGGTGTAAGTCTTCATAACCATAGTATAGTTTTTAACCTGCGACGCACAGGGTTTGAGTTATTAAACTCAGGGGACTTATACATTGTATTGTATGTTGTCCAGTGTCCATTAAGACAAAGGGGTTGGTCCTCGTACTATATTCTGTTTACTTGTGACTTCTCAAGTTTTGGACATGTGTTTCGTAGAAATACAAGGTCCAAGTTTGAGGAGTTATAGGTACAAGAATAAAGTGCAGAACCAGGTGACGCAAGTATCGGGATTCTTCAAGGTGATCAAAGATGTAGATACTTGTATGAGGTATTCAGTTGATAGTAATGGTTTTGAGAAACTTGTTTCTCTGTCAGGTTACTCATAATTGGACGCACTCCTAAGTTGAGTAATGCTGATCGGCCTCTCTCCATTTAGTTAACATGCACAAGAGACAGCTGCATGATTTTAATCTGGTTCCAATTAAATTAGTGCTTTTGTTTCTATATTAGATATATATATAATCAATTTATATCTTAACGAAGTTAAGGTATAAGGAGTCGTCCGGCAGATGCTTAAAACCAGAATCCGGATAAACTCAAGGCACGTTTTGGTAATGGCTGTTTGTGGGTTATCCTGGGATTTGACGAGGGTTAACTTTCTACCATCTGGAAAATCAATAGTGATATTGTTCTTGACTCGCCACAGTTTTAGTAAAATGGATTTTTTTCAAAATGGAGTAGTGGGAGTATGGTAGAACTGGAAGTGATTCTAGAACCATAAACGATTACTGAAAATTTAATAAAGAACCTAAAGATTCAATCAGGTTTGACATTCCATTAGCCACTCCGCAGATATGGTGGGTTACCTCAGGCACCCGAGAGGTACTTCGGTAGCCTCAAAGACGGTAACAGGGAGGTTCTTGTTTACCCAGACTTGCCACTGCTGTTGTTCCAGATTAATGAACTCGGCAGGAGGATGAATATAGCGCCGTTCTAAACTAGCTTTAGAAGTGTACGTATATATGACTCTGCCAGAGGGTTGTTATGGTCAGTGGGAGCAGCGGAAGCATAGTGGACAAGTAGCTTGTGTCTATTTATAGACTAAAGCAGATATAGCGGAGATAGATCATTTATCTTTGATGTGACAGTCATGGGTTTGACTTCATCAGAATAGGTGATGGATCTGTTAAGAATGTAGTAGGGTGTGATTTCTTGGTATATAGATGACATGCACTTTATAGGAAGTGAAATTCCTATACTACGATCGGTTATACTTTGGTTGTCATACAGTAGTTTCTCCACATAGGTTATGGATATTATATCAGACTTTCTGATTACTAGATCTATGGTTTTAGATCTTGATTTAGGAAGTGTCCCAATCTGGGTACTTAGACAGAATTCTAAAAGAATTTTATAATGGACGGCTCCTGGCATGGTGGTGAACCTGCAGGTGAAGGAGTCACCCTCTTTAAAGGTGTCTTACAGACTAAAGGGGAGAGGGATGTGCATGATTGGCATATCACTTGCTTAGGCAATTGAGTCAATCATGACATGTCAAGTACCACACCGGATGTTGTTTTTGCACTAGATGCAATAAGTTGATATATTAATCCAATCCTGGAGAAAAACGAATGGAAGAAGTTTATGAACATAAGTGGATGTTCTAGGGATTTGATAACGGCAGCCTCCTTTGGGAGACGGTTATCATTCCAGTCTTCCAAGGTGACCTGGATGACAGAGTGACCGTCAGAGTTATAGTTTTCCCTTTGACGAGGGACAGTAGTTTGGACAGATGGGCCAAGTGGATACTGAGGAAGGTATGGCGCAGTATACTGATTGAGTTTAGTAGACGATATAGTCTAAGAAGTTTGCTGGATTTGGAGTTCTTTTGTGAACTGGGTCCCATCAGATATCCAGACATATTCTAAGACAGGTATTGCTCATTTCGGGAGAGTTTTCTCCGCGAAGTTGAGATAAAGAGAGACATAGAAAGAAACACTAGAGCGGATCCACTCACTGGGGCTATTTCTCGAACGCAATAGTTTTACAAACAAGGTTTGTGAAACTGATTAGTAGAGGAGTTGGGTGTTCGGTATCACACGGGCTGTGAGTATGCGACATCGCAATAATTAGCCTTAAGTGCATGTGGGAGATTGTTGGCTATAGTGCCCTCAAGGCAATTATCATAGTCGCAAGCATGTGATCATGATGATTGAGGGAGGACCTATACCGATAAAACAGTCTTACTCGAGATGATAGTATGCTATCTGGTTTGTCTTTATCATCATGTATATGTTGATATAGCCCCTAAATTCTTGCTTGACTACCAGCATTGTGATGGCGATCACATACGTGGGTGCTGGGGGTCTATAAGCACATCCTTAAATGTCCCTAGTCGTGGGAGTATCGAGACTGGGCATCAATACTCCAGTGTAGACTGGTGTATACTTATCTAGACCCTGACGAGGGGCGGTGGCCGGTCTCACAATCCATTGGTGTCAGTTGTTCACCTAAGATAGTATACAGGTGCTCATTGAGTTATGAGTACACTGTACGGACTCGCTGGGAACATGCTAGTTGGTATTATACCTATAGTCAGATAGCAGTTCCCTGGTGACATGTGTACAGGTTAGTCTGTCGACCTGAGATCACCATTTGTCTCGTGTGAGTTCCCACTGTGCTTTGATTACTACCCTACCATGGCTCAAAGGAGTCGTGCAAACAGGTTTTAGTTGGGTATAGTCCCGAGCCACATGGAGGCAGTGAGCGGATCGTCAGGGATTCGTCTCTCCCGGTATTGGGGGTTGATGTCGCGCAGTGCACGGGTAGCCATCACTAGAAATCCTCGGCCGGGGTATATGAGAATTACCGATCCAGGATCGATAGTTTCTCGGGTAGTGATGGGTTTCATACCGACACGAATTATCGCATTGTTAGGGGTCTGACTTTATCAACCCCCTAGACTCGATATGTGATACTCTTAGACGAACAGACCAGACTGTACGGATATTGTCACTGACAAGCTCAGTAGGGGTTCGGATGAGTTTGCTCGTCGGCCATCCTTTCGCTCAATACCTGGGTAGTCGTTACGTACAGCTAGTGCCGCTGACGTGCTTGTGGTTAAACCTATTGCCAGCGTATTGACGAGTCTTTAGAGTCGTACACAGAGGGTTTTCACGGTTCAGGCGATATGGTGTAGTTGTTGTATGTTGGTAGATACAGGTGTCCGATTGAATATGTGCACAGGCTGCGCAGACTTTAATCGGACGGTTGATAATACTAGAGGCTTAGGATTAAGCCAGATTGTTAAATCAAGTTTTGATTTAATAATTTACATATGTATTTATATATATGTATTCTAGTATTATTGCTCACTATTTATTCTCTCTCTTTGGCTATTCGTATTTTCGTACGAATACGCGTATGTGTATTTCGATGCATGTACCGGGAAGCATTCCGTATTTATACGGAATGGCTTCTAGAAGATGCCACCTCATTATTGATTTTCTTTTGAAAATCATTTGTTTTAGATGAGGTGAAAATGATGACATGGCAAGGCATGGGCTTTAGGTCAAAGCTTGGCTTTTTCTCATGTAGAGATTGGTATGGGTTGTATTTGTTTAATGGAAAAGAGAATGATTTTTTTTTGAGTGGGCATGAGAGAAGGGGCCGGCCACTTTTTGGGTGGGATTTTGCTCATTTGGTGATTTTTGAGATGGTGCTCTTCATACTCTCTTACTCTCATGCTCACACAAAAAATTACTTAGTCAATTTTCATGCCATCCTTGCTATCATCTCACCCTCTTCATCATCTTCTTCATCATCTTCTTGAGATGCTCACTTGCCTTTGGCGGCGGTTCCGCGGTGCCGTTGGTGAGGCAGGGAGTGTGCTTTCTTTTGTAGGTCCATAGGTACTTGGGGCACTGTCTGGGTATTTTTAACTGTGACTCAAGTGTTGAGGTCTCTGGGAATTTTGGGTGTTTGATAAATCGATCGAAATGTTTAATATCGTCTAGATATCTATGATTTGTGATACAATATTTGGAATTCCCAAATTATTAGTTTTAGGAAAACTAATTAGTACTTTGTAAATCTAGTAATTTAGTCTCTTTTGATCGGTTGCCGTGGGGTTTTGATTCGGGTCAAAACCCCGTCGCAATCACGTATAGTACGCGAACACTTGCTGGGTAACACTACTAGATAGCCACGCTCCATAGCCCCGACCAAGTGACTGTAGGAGAACCCCATAGCCAAAAGCATCCGTTCGGGTGCTCGCGGCCGCGGTATTCTGCCTAAGTGTACTTCGTCGACGGCATCGGGGGTACGACCATCTACTAATGTTTCCGACGAGCATTCGATCAATTGTCGAGAATCTTGTTGAATTGCCCGACTAGTTATTGAAAAGTGTTTTCAATTTGTGACTAAAATGCCGGGTTTATAATGTTAGGCATGAAATTCAGAATATGTGATATTCCGGGTTTATGATGTCCAAAGAATTTATACGGTTAGGCATGAAATCCAAAGTATGTGTTATTTCGGGTTTATGATGTCTGGGGATGTTGCGGATTCCAATTGTTGTAGTTTTCACTTTCTTTTCTGCGACCGTAAGTGTAATATATGGTGTATCACCGGTTTCTTTTCTATACGTCAACGACAATTGGGATACGCATATTTACTTACGTTGATGACACGTGATGTTATGTGTTGCTGTGATATGTTATATTGGATCGTCGTGTTTGAATAGCCGGGGGTTTTTGCGTGAGATGAGAGTTTTTCATTTTCATTCATGTAAAAACTTGTATGTAATATTCTTTTATTGGGACACTTCCGGGTTGAGGATGTTGTCACCATTGATATATATTATTTACTTTTCTGCATTAGGATAGACCCAAGGCGGGGAGCATAAGTAATCGGGTTCTAGAGCCCTGTGGGAGACCATCTCGAGGAGTCGAGTCCGGGTCTTCTAACTTTAGAATTGGTAGGGTTGCTTGCCGCTCTCGTAGGGGTCTAGGGATGTGGGTTTGGCAATTCATCACGACCGTGGAATCCGTGTTATGTACTGGCTTAATTTAAAACACGGACCTCTTAGTATATCCAATATTTCATAAGTTGACTTCTGATGCAATGTTCTGTGAAGAGATCATATAGCTGCGTGAGACGAATGCTTTATATTATATATATGATATATAATAAGCGTTGCTTATGTTTTGCATCCGCGCTAGTCCTGCCCCCGCTCTGCCGTTAGTTATCTAACCTAACGGTGCATGACGGGACCCCGTGGTAAATGCGGATGGCGTAAGCGTACATTATATAAGTATTTTCGTTTCTTTGTCTGTGATGCTTAGGAAGCATAAATGATGGGACTTCATTAATGAGATTAATGAAAAGGAAAGAAACCTAAAGAGGTTGTAGAATCAAATTTTCAAAAAGGGTAGATCTAGTTTTTTCTTTGCATAGCGGTATTCCTTGATGAATATCCAGCACCTCATTCGATGAGGAAAGAGTTGAGATCCCTTCACCGGGAGTGACCTCTTTAGCAAAAGCTAGCAGATACTACAACCCACTCGGTTTTTTCTTTTGATTGCTTCTCTAGTTCTTACTTTGCATAGTGGTATTCTTTGATGAATATCCAGCACCTCATTCGACGAGGAAAGAGCCGAGATCCCTTCACCAGGAGTGACCTCTTTAGCGAAACTAGTAAAAGCCTAAAAAATACTCCTTTTCAAAATCACACGATTCTATAACGATATTAAGTTCATTAAGCAAAAGGTTTTCTTAAAAACCCGTCGTAGCCTTCCGTCATTTCAGATAAGTGCTACTTAGTATTCGTGCTGCGTTTGTTGACTATGTTAAGGCGTAGTGTGCGGTAGCTAATTAGTGCTTATCTGCAACCATATGATGTGATTGGATTAAGGTAGTCATACGACTTTATTGACTATGTTAAGGGTCGTACGAGTGGGTTTAATTTAATCAGGAAATGATGGGTCGAACTTGGCTAGCACTTATGATTTGTTGACTATGTTAAGGTCATAAGCTTCTAGGGGAAAAATATTATTGGGAATTTCAAGTGTTGAAATTTGCAATGAGATTGCATACCTTATATGAGATAGTTGGATCCCGATACCCACTGCGAGTAAGAGTTACTGCTGGGAGAGTTTTGCACTTTACAATTAGCTAATCCAGTAGGTGTCTAAAAAGGTGTCAACGGGGTTATGCCTCTGGGAAAACAAGGTTTATTCTAATTAGGTCTGTGCGAAAGCACGGGGAACCTCCCTCAAAATACCAACACTGGCTTGACCGAAAGATTAGCGAACTTATAGGGTGTAATTAATCCCGGCTAGTCTTACCTTTTAGGATTTGAAGGAAGATTTGATAAAAACGGTGGGATCCATCCTGATTAGATAAAATTATAACCAATCTAATCTTGCAAGAGCATACGCAGAGTGTTTTCTTCTCTCTTTCCAGGTAGCGACCGCGATATGCCTTAATCAAGATAATAATATGGATGTATTGACCGAACCCGCTTGTTATACTGAGCCGGGGAACATTGGTTCCGCTTTATCTTATAATTGTTATAAGTCCGAGAAGGTAATAGGGGAATATCCGGATTTCCATGCGACCCAAACGAGGAATGAGCATGTTGATGCATCTTCTTCGAGTGTGTTTTTCACTAAGAACTGTTTCTAAGTACACTCTACGTCCTGGGTATTAGATACCGGATCAGGATCTCACATATGTAATATGTTATATGGGCTAAAGAAAGGTAGACAACTGAGAAAGGGTGATCATTCTCTAGTAGTAGGGAATGTTGCAAATGTTGCAGCCAAAGCAGTTGGCGATATCACCTTGTATTACCAACTGGTAATACATTGATTCTGAACGAATGTTATTACATACCGAACCTGATATGCAATATTGTATCAGTTTCTTTATTACGTAAAGAAGGATATAATCTTGTATTGCAGGATAATGTTATGAAAATTTTCCTAAATCAAAAGTTGATTAGATCAGGCACTTTATGTAATGGCATATATGTAACATTTAAGAAAACTAAAATATTATTTTTGGGAATTTTTATAACTAAATAATAAATATAATGAATATTTTAATAGGGCGGTATAATTAAATACTGATAAATTGGAAAAAATTTAGGAAATTATGGAAATTACTGAAAAGAGGGTGTTTTTTGTGATTTAGGCGAATTATGAATTTTCATGATTTTTATATGCACTTTTAACGCTAATCGCGATTAAATATCGCTAATCGCGCATTAAGCGTGTTTTGTGCACATGACATGCACCATATCATTTTTACACTTGTTACATTTTTATATCATGGTCTTTTCTCCATTTATCATGCATGGTGGTTGACTTTAGAAAAGAAAAGAAAAGGAAAAAAGAAAGGAAATGATGACTTGAGGAGACATAATCATGAGAGTGAGGCATGGGCATGAGAGAGAAAGTGGGAGTGGGTGAGGGGTTAACTTTGACCAAGGGCCATTGCAATTATTCATCCTCTTCATCTTTTTCCTCTCCCTTCTTCTCACCATGGCAGCACCTCATCTCCCCCTCCTCTTCAACCATCAAAACAGCCCCGAAACAAACCCAAAACCCTATCTCCTTTCACAAAAATCATGCACAAGGCCATTACAAGCACATCGGACCAAGAAAAATCAGATTTTGGCGCTGTAGAGAATTCATGAGTGTCAAATGAGGTAATCCCTTCACAATTAGTGTAGTATTTCATTTGCTTATGCATCTATTCAAGTTTAAAATCGATTTGGCGAAGTTTAGTGGACTTTGGAAATCTCTAGAGAGGGTTAGGGTTGATTTTGAGTTGTGATTGTGTAATTAAGCCTAGGAGGTGACCTTAAACCCCCCATATGATCTTAGATCCTAGACTATACTGAAACAAACCCAAATACTGAAATCAAAAAACTATCCATGTCGGTTTGAGGGGAAAATGAGTGTGCAGGGAAATCTGGGGTGACCCGGGGAAAGTTAGAGACAAACAAACAACTCTAGAGGCTAAATTGGACCAATATGAGACCACCCTGACCAGACGAGACCCTAACACCCTAGAAAAACCAGCCTGGCTGGATTTTTATTGTATGTGGCCGGCCACCCTAGTGTGTTAGGTGCCCAGGTTGCTTCAGTAGGTCACACACTCCCTATACTACACCCTGGACTTGTTCGCTTACCTTGTTTTAACCTGAGACAAAATCTGGGACCACTTTTCTAGGTTGCTGCCATGTGTTTCATGATGTTTATGGATTTAAGTATTGATATTTGGTTTTGTATTCGATCACTTGACGTTTGTACATCTATATCAAGGGTTATTTGGTCGAATTGCGAGAGGTGGACCATAGGTTTTGACCTATGGGTGATTCGTGCGACATTTTGGTTTTTGTGTGTGATTTCGTTTTTAATGCTATATATGATATGTAGGTACCCCACATGGACTTCGAGACGACGAGGATGAGCGTAGCGTCATCGACTTCAGAAAGCGCAGATCAGGTGAGTAGATTTATATCTACGGGGAGAAATCGGGTGGATGGCGTATAGAAGCCCCGCAAAGTCGTAAGAAATGATGTGATATGTTATAGATATGCATTTATATGTTATGGAGAGATTGAACACTTAGCAAGGGTAGCTTTAGGTGATCATGGGTTTAGTGTTAGCGAGAATTGAAGAAGGACTTTAGTCGATTTTTTATTCACGAAAACCCTAGGGTAAAGATTTGCATACACGCACAGACACATACTCGCATATATTGATATCCTTGTGCGTATTGGGGACATATTTAGATTGGTATATTCATATGCTTGGATGACGAGAATGTTATATGCTACTTGGGAATGAGTCGATCTGATCGGGCATGATGCCGTGAGATATTTAATATGTGATCGAGATATGTCATGATATTATAGCGGATCATTAGACAACGATACCTTGTGGATCATGATATATATATGATAGTTGACATATGATCGAGATATGAGATGAGATATGTTATGGTATTCATAATGGGTCGCTTGGGCGATGTATACTTCTATATGATAATATGTGTTAATGACATCAGATTGTATAAGACTTTAGATCAGTAGCCAGATCATGATATTGTTGATGATATTAGTAGTGTACTAGACTTAGATCAGTACCCCCCTGTTCACGACATGTGATGATAAGGATATCGGATGAGTAATGAGATAAATATGATATTTGACCCGTACCCAGATTTGGGATGCCGTACGATAGATTTACCGTGCGAGATTTGATTATGATGTTAGGTCCGCACTCTTGACTCGAGGATGTCATAATATATATATATATATATATATATATAT
Source organism: Agapanthus africanus (assembly GCA_030015575.1). Lineage (NCBI taxonomy): Eukaryota > Viridiplantae > Streptophyta > Magnoliopsida > Asparagales > Amaryllidaceae > Agapanthus > Agapanthus africanus. The sequence continues at coordinate 193,800,903 of CM057351.1, forward strand.
ATATATATATATATATATTGTATCTTACGTGATACTATGGAGGCAAGATCACCGACTACTAGCTATGTATATAGATCGACTCAGACTTAGGCGGATTCCTTTACCCTTTTGACTGGGCTCGAGTCATACTCATTTTCAAAAGTGGGAAATCGTGAGTATGTTTATATACCAAACTGCATGACTCAGATATTAGGTAGGTATATTTTCAGTGTTACTGTTATCACATCACTTCCTATGTATTCATGATGTTTCATCGCACCGCATGCTTATATTGTGTTTTCATATACCATTATTGAGATCATGCTGTCAGGACACCAGCACCATTACCGATGATGCGTATGTTCCACATACACTTACTTGCCGGCTCACACACATCATCATCGGTAATTTCCATGTCACGTACACTTTAGAGAATATTACTCATTGACATAGCTTGTTAACTGATAGTTCGACATGGTATTAGCGTACTCGTCTTTATATGCTAGATTAGACGTTGCAGTTATTACTTGCTACTGCATGCATATTATTATTCACCGTTTACTTGCTATTGATGATTGGATTTCGTTTTTCCATGAGATTTTCTGGATTTGGAAACCGCATGTGAAAGTTTTATAAACTGATGTGTTATTTTGAAGAGAAAAATGCGGTTTTCTTTGATATGATGTTTTCTCGGTTATGAGATGGTTTCGATACCCGATTCGAGGAGGTACAGGAACCGTCTTGGGTACTTGGTGCACCCGGTATGGTACCCCAGGGCGAGATTGTTTATTCATGGTGGATGATGAGCCTGGCAGGGGTAGACTGCTGTGACGACCCAAAGTTTGGCCCGTGACCGACACTTAACCACGTAACGTCTACAGGCGTAACGCAACTAAGTGAACCGAAAACCCAGAAAACAAATCAGTAAAAGTATAGAGTGTTTTAAGTTTTTAAAATGGAAGCATTTCGAAGTGATAAGAAATCTTTAGTAAACAATCACCAAGATAGCAATATACGATGCCGTAGCGAAGATCAAGAGTAATAAGTGGGAACATCACAGATAGAATAAACTGCATAAGTAAGTCGGCTCACAACGAGCTCGACACCAGAATACAAACAATATACATCATCATCCTCACACTGTCTCTAAGTCAATACATAAGTGGTAGATGGAGAGTACTAGATACAACAATGTACATAATTGAAAGATAAACAGATACCGCACGAAACCCACCTATCAGCAAAAGAGCTAGTACGCCAACTGTAGGATATCTGTGTCAAAAGATGCAAGAACGCAGCCTGCCGCGACTACTCCGAAGTGCAATCTGCAAACACTGTGGCACAACGGGGGTGAGTTGCCAACTCGTGAATAGAGATAACATATAAAGGTAATCGCGAGAATGCACGTACTGCGCTACTCTATTATATGCCAACAGATGATATCAATGCGTGGTAAGCAGTATGTGCAATAATCATGCAAGTGCTCTATCAGGTAATATAACTACAGGATGAGATACAATAATGAATGCTGAGCATGGAAAATATACATCTACACGGAATGTCAACGTGGAATATATACTCGGTGTCCATCAATGCACCCAGATCCCCCAAAAAACTCAAGCGCCGGCACTCTCATCAACCCTCCAATCCTGTACCTCTCTGGGAATCACGAGTGCCCAACATCGGCACCCAAATATCACAAATACTCGTGTCCAGCATCGACACGCAAATCCTTATCCATCGGGCCCCGTCAGTCCGGGTCAGCCCACGGGCTCCGTCTGCGGTATCGGCCCTCGGCCCCGGCAGTACGGATCATCCCGCATCCATCTATCGACTCTGATCAGTATCCTCCGGATAACTGCCAGGTCCAACCAATCACCGGTAGGTAGTTGTCCCTCTGCCAGGCTCACCGTCTACTACACAGCGAAACCGTTCTCGTCCTAGGGTACCATACCGGGTCCACCATGTACCCGTAATCGGCCTCATCCAGCTCCTCGATTCGGGTTCACATATATCACTCTAGCACCGAGGAAACACATGGTGGACGCACCGAAATATCATATCAAGGGAACCGGGTTTTTAAATGATTACATATTTGAAATAGCCACGGTTCCCAAATCCAGAAATCACATGTAATCCAAACCAATATGCAAGTCAATGATCCGATGTGATATGTGCATCAAGTATGAATATCATGTCAAGTCACATAAAGATGAGCTACAACATAATGATCCGATGTGATATATGCATCAAGTATGAATATCATGTCAAGTTACATAAAGATGAGCTACAACATAATGATCCGATGTGATATATGCATCAAGTATGAATATCATGTCAAGTCACATAAAGATGAGCTACAACATAATGATCCGATGGAAATTATACAGTGTGAGTGTCATGGCAATTACTAACGGTGTGTGTGTAACATGCAGGATAGTGCTCGTGCAACATGAACCGTTAGTAAGGGTGCGATGTTCTATCAATTCTAGTTTATATATAGACATCAGGGAATGTGGTATGCACTAAATAGTAGCCATGAACAGTCAATGTATGGAAATGTAGCTATAAGATCCTATCAGCCCTGACGTAGAACGCCATGCGGGCGATATCCCCGTAGATGTTAAATCTACTCACAGTAGTCTCTCGCTAGGTATAGCCGACGACTTGTTCCCCTCCTTCGCGGCGCCCGTCGCACTCGCCTGCGAATCCTAGAATTTCACAATATATCACTCATAAGCTCAAAACTGTACAAACACGACATTTAAAGTCAACTAGAAACCCGTGTCGCAAACCAAGCGCGCGTGTGCGCGATACGCTAAAACGTGTGATTACGCGCCTGAAGCCACTCCGACACGTCGCGATACGCAGAAACCCCAAACCCACACATACGTATCACGCGTGTCGCGAAAGATTGAAAATATGGGAAATAGGGTATTCTACTCCAGATTTTGATACAGAACAGATATTATAAAAATATATATACCAAAATACTCCACATAGCAGCAGACTCCAGTGGACCAACCCCCAACCCCCATCTCACCCATCTGGCCGCAAATTGCGGCCAGAATGATTATTCCGGTGGCCTCTTTTGGGAATTGGGCTCCCAGGTTTGGCGTGTGTACTCTATATCCCCTATACATGCTACAGTAAATCAAATTTTATTCTGAAACAACCCGGGGAGCAGCAGATCCAACAGAGCCCTATTTCTAGTTAAAAACCACACTTTTACACTAAAATGAAACTTTAGGGTATTTTTATGAAACCTGAAGCAAAACCCCAGTTTAAAATCATCCTAACAACTCATCACCAAGCTAATCAAGCCATAAAAATGCTAATTTTAACATATTATCACTAAATCCCTTCAATAGCACAAAACAATGCACAAAAAGTGATATTTAGCTAGAATTACTACAAGTTATGAAAAGGAGTGTTAAATATGAGCCATATACCTTCAAAGGATCCTAGTGAAGCTAAAACTCCAGCCCTTGCCCTCACTTGCACAGATTGGCCACCAAAAACCCAAAAGAACCCTTTTTTCTAAGCTCTAGAGTGAAGGAGGTGAGGGGTTTTGTGTAGGGTTTTGTTTGGCTTCAAGGGAAATGAAGAGATGAAGAAAATATGGTGTTGTTGCTGCTGGAATTCTGCTGGAGCTCAGAAGAGAGGAAGAGAAAAGGAGAGAGAGAAAAAAGGTCACAAAAAGTCAATTTCTACCTAACCACCATTCCTCATTTTTCTATTGCTAAATGAATTTTAAAAAGGGTTTTGTTTTGATTAAAAATGGCGGGGAATTAACAAGGAAACATGCAAGGAAAGAATGGCTAACACTTTAACCTAGGTTACAACATGGCTAAGTGTGCAAGTGTACACTACAAAATGGAAAATTTTCCAATTAGGGTAACCCGACTAAAAATAACTAATAAACCCAAGTACACATATAAAATAACACGCACAAATTGCTAATCAACACGAAAAACATTCTAACGAAATTTCAAAGTGTTACAATCTACCACCCTTAAAGAAATTTGGTCCCCGAATTTAAAAATCTAACTACACGCACCCTCAAAAAGTTGGGGATACATCTTCCTCATCTCGCTCTCGGTCTCCTAAGTGACCTCCTCTCTGCTCGGACCACGCCAAAGAACCTTGACGGACGGTATGTCCTTCGATCTCAATTTCTTCACTTGTCGATCCAAAATGATCACCGGCTGCTCTGCATAGGAAAGGTCACGCTCAAGCTGGATCGTCGGGTGCTGAATCGCATGCGAAGGATCATGAAGATATCTGCGGAGCATCGAAACATGAAATACGGGGTGCACGTCTCGAAAACTGGGCGGAAGGGCCAACCGATACGCAACTACACCAACACGCTCGAGGATCTCGAAGGGGCCCACAAATCTGGGGCTAAGCTTCGCCTTCTTCCCAAATCTCATCACACCTTTCATTGGGGAGACCCTCAAGAAAACATGATCACCAACAGAAAACTCAAGTCTGCGCCGACGACGGTCCGCATAAGATCTCTGCCTACTCTGGGCTGCTCTCATCCTATCGCGAATCAACTGGATCTTCGCGGTCGTCTCATCCACAATCTGCGGCCCTAAGATACTGCCCTCACTGAGCTCTGTCCAACAAGTGGGCAATCTGCATCTTCTCCTATAAAGAGCCTCAAACGGTGCCATCTGAATGGTCTCCTGGTAGCTGTTGTTGTAGGAGAACTCTACTAAGGGTAAATGATGATCCCAGCTACCTCCGAAGTCTAATACGCACGCTCTGAGCATGTCCTCGAGAGTCTGAATAGTCTGCTCTGACTGTCCGTCGGTCTGCAGATGAAATGCTGTGCTGAAACTCAAGCGAGTGCCCAAAGCCTCCTGAAGTCTCTGCCATAGCCGGCTGGTAAACTGGGTGCCTCTGTCGGACACGATACATGTCGGAACTCCGTGTAGTCATACGATCTCGTCGATGTATATCCGGGCATACTGAGCAAATCCGAAAGTCTTCTTCACCGGTAGGAAGTGAGCCGCTTTCATCAAACGATTCACGATCACCTAGATGGAGTCATACCCTCGACTAGTCCTGGGTAGACCCACAATGAAGTCCATAGAAATCTGCTCCCATTTCCTTTCTGGAATGGGTAACGGCTGTAGCTCTCCCGCGGCCTCTGGTGCTCAGCCTTGACTTGCTGACAAGTCAGGCATCTCGACACAAGATCTACGATGTCTCTCTTCATTCCGTCCCACCAATAAACTCCTCTCATATTATGGTATATCTTGGTGGAACCGGGATGAACACTATATACCGATCGATGTGCCTCCTCAAGAATCTCACGCCGCAGTTCCTCAGCATCTGGTACGCACAGTCTAGCCCCAACAGTAGTATCCCCTGATCATCGATCGCGAACTCGGGAAATTTGCATTGTCCAATCTGTGCCCTGATCTCTAAACATCGGTCGTCACTGTGCTGTGTCTCATGTATACGGTCGAGCAACTGTGGGCGTGCACGAACATGCGCAATCTGTCCTCCGATCGGCGTAAACTCGAACTGTACCCGGCTGTCGCATAAGTTCTGCCAATCTGCCGACGACTGCCTCTGTACTGCGCTCAAATAAGATAGACTACTCCCGGGTCTCCTTCTCAAAGCATCCGCCACTACATTAGCCCTGCCCGGGTGATACAAGATCTCACAATCGTATTCCTTCACTAACTCCATCCATTGGCGATGTCTAAGGTTCAGGTCTCGCTGCTGGAATATATACTTTAAGCTCTTGTGATCAGTGAATATCTGGCACGACTCGCCATATAGGTAATGTCGCCAGATCTTAAATGCAAAGACCACTGCAGCCATCTCCAAATCGTGAGTGGGGTAATTCTGTTCATGTTCTTTAATTGCCGCGAAGCATACGCGATCACCCTGTCATGCTGCATCAATACGCACCCTAGACCCACTCGTGAAGCATCACAATAGACCACAAATCCGCCTGATCCTGAAGGCAATGATAGCACTGGTGTCATAGTCAGTAGAGCCCGTAGCTGCTGAAAACTGTGCTCACACTCCTCCGTCTAATCGAAACGAACTCCCTTCCGGGTCAACCCGGTCAAAGGTGTAGCAATACGGGAGAAGTCCTGCACGAATCGCCTGTAGTAGCCTGTCAGCCCTAGAAAGCTGCGAACCTCCGTCACTGACGTGGGTCTAGGCCAACTCTGAACGGCGTCAATCTTCTTTGGGTCTACACATATACCATCTCGTGTAATCACGTGCCCTAAGAAGTCTACGCTGTCCAGCCATAAAGCACACTTAGAGAATTTGGCGAAAAGCTGATGCTCCCTCAAGGTCTGCAGTGTAATCCGTAGGTGCTGCTCGTGCTCCTCTCTACTCTGAGAATACACCAAGATATCGTCAATGAATACTATGATGAACAGATCAAGATACGGCCGGAAAATACGGTTCATCAAGTCCATGAATGCTGCTGGCGCGTTGGTGAGTCCGAACGACATCACCAAAAACTCATAATGGCCGTAACGCGTGCGGAAAGCTGTCCTAGGAATGTCCTCCCGTCGAACCCGCAGCTGATGGTAGCCTGATCGCGAATCGATCCTCGAAAAGTATCCTGCCCCTGGAGCTGGTCGAACAAATCGTCGATTCGTGGAAAAGGATACCTATTCCGCACTGTCACCCTGTTCAGCTGGCGGTAGTCAATACACAAACGCATACTGCCGTCCTTCTTCTTGACAAACAGGACTGGAGCACCCCAAGGAGAAACACTAGGTCGAACAAGTCCCTTATCCAGCAAATCTTGCAACTGACCCTTCAATTCTCTAAGTTCCGCCGGGGCCATCCGATAAGGCGGTACAGAAATAGGCCCCGTGCCAGGAACCAAATCAATACAGAAAGAAATGTCACGCTCGGGCGGTAGCCCAGGAAGCTCGTCAGGGAACACATCAGGGAACTCGCTAATAACCGGCACCTGATCCAACGGAACCACTATAGCTCTAGTATCGCAAACATAGGCAAGAAATCCCTGACATCCCTTCCTCAAAAGCTGTCCCGCGTGAAAAGAAGAAATTACACTGTGAGGGGTGGCACCACGGTCCCCCAACACAACAAAAACCGACTCGCCGGGAAAATAAAATCTAACTGTCTCTCGCGGCAGTCAACAGAAGCATAGCATGTGGCTAACCAATCCATGCCCAAAAGAACGTCGAAGTCCAACATCCCAAGAAGGATCAAATCGACCGGCAACTCTCTCTTGCCAATACGGACGGTACAGGATCGGAACACGTGACTAGCGACAAACGACTCTCCCACGGGAGTAGTCACAACTAGCGGCTGATCAAGCAAACCGGACTCTCTACCCAAACTCGGCACAAAGTGTGTGGATACGTACGAGTACGTGGAAACATACTAGCACAAGGATCCGGATCAGACAATACGTGTGCAACAAAGGACATACTGAAAGAGTACCAGAAAGCTCTGCGTTGGACGCCCTCGCGTCCCGATGAGTCGAAGCGAAAAATTGTGCCTGTCCTTCATCAGCGACTGACCGAACTCCACCTTTACTAACCTGACCCCTCTACGCGAACCCTCTGTGTCCACGACGTCTTAGAATTTGACCCTGACGTGGTGTGAAGGAACACTGCCTGATGAGGTATTGAAGGCTCCCACATCATAAACATCTACGCGCTGGCTGCCGTCCACCCTGGGGATGAGAGCCAAACAACTGTCCTCGTCCTAAGCCTCTGCTCTGGGCTGGTACACCAGTACGATTCCTCAACTGGTTTGGAACTCTCACGGTCTCTGGAAGACGTGTCCCGTAAACTGGGGCTGCCTCCACCGGTGCTATGTAAGGGACGGAATACTGCATGATGATCGCAAGGAACAACTGGGTAACAGGGGTGACAACCACTTGTCGCTGCGCTCGAACGACCTCCACCAACGAGCTCATCGCCTGGCGCAAGCCCTGCATCTCTACCACTAGTCTAGCGATCTGAGCTGTCGTAGTGGGAACAATCTGTCCTGGTACAACAGGAGTACTACTCGGATCAGTCCTCGTCTCAGATGAATCAACTCGAACCTCGGCTCTCAAGGCCGCTCTCTGCACCCTCATAGTCCTTGGTGGCATAATGGCTGAAAAGAAGGTAGGATTCAATGAGGATACATAAATCGAATCGCAAGGATATATGCAATCATTAGGGAATTTCAATCAATAAGACCTAAGGTCGCTTAGGCGGAGTACCGTGTCATGAGTATGCCGCGGAACATAGGCACGCTATGCCACTCTGCTGCAGCTACCTACTCCATCATACCAGGGTCATCCTACACTCCGAAGGTAAAACCTACACTTTGATACCAACTTTGTCACGACCCAAAGTTTGGCCCGTGACCGGCACTTAACCACGTAACGTCTACAGGCGTAACGCGACTAAGTGAACCGAAAACCCAGAAAACAAACCAGTAAAAGTATAGAGTGTTTTAAGTTTTCAAAATGGAAGCATTTAGAAGTGATAAGAAATCTATAGTAAACAATCACCAAGATAGCAATATACGACGCCGTAGCGAAGATCAAGAGTAACAAGTGGGAATATCACAGATAGAATAAACTGCATAAGTAAGTCGGCTCACAACGAGCTCGATACCAGAATACAAATAATATACATCATCGTCCTCACACTGTCTCTAAGTCAATACATAAGTGGTAGATGGAGAGTACTAGATACAACAATGTACATAACTGAAAGATAAACAGATACCGCACGAAACCTACCTATCAGCAAAAGAGCTAGTACGACAACTGTAGGGGTATCTGTGTCAAAAGATGCAAGAACGCAGCCTGCCGCGACTACTCCGAAGGGCAACCTGCAAACACTGTGGCACAACGGGAGTGAGTTGCCAACTCGTGAATAGAGATAACATATAAAGGTAATCGCGAGCATGCACGTACTGCGCTACTCTATCATATGCCAACAGATGATATCAATGCGTGGTAAGCAGTATGTGCAATAATCATGCAAGTGCTCTATCAGGTAATATAACTATAGGATGAGATACAATAATGAATGCTGAGCATGGGAAATATAACATCTACACGGAATGTCAACGTGGAATATATACTCGGTGTCCATCAATGCACCCAGATCCCCCAAATAACTCAAGCGCCGGCACTCTCATCAACCCTCCAATCCTGTACATCTCTGGGAATCATGAGTGCCCAACATCGGCACCCAAATATCATAAATACTCGTGTCCAGCATCGACACGCAAATCCTCATCCATCGGGCCCCGTCAGTCCGGGTCAGCCCACGGGCTCCGTCTGCGGTATCGGCCCTCGGCCCCGGCAGTACGGATCATCCCGCATCCATCTATCGACTCTGATCAGTATCCTCCGGATAACTGCCAGGTCCAACCAATCACCGGTAGGTAGTAGTCCCTCTGCCAGGCTCACCGTCTACTACACAGCGAAACCGTTCTCGCCCCGGGGTACCATACCGGGTCCACCATGTACCCGTAATCGGCCTCATCCAGCTCCTCGATTCGGGTTCACATATATCACTCTAGCACCGAGGAAACACATGGTGGACGCACCGAAATATCATATCAAGGGAACCGGGTTTTTAAATGATTACATATTTTAAATAGCCACGGTTCCCAAATCCAGAAATCACATGTAATCCAAACCAATATGCAAGTCAATGATCCGATGTGATATGTGCATCAAGTATGAATATCATGTCAAGTCACATAAAGATGAGCTACAACATAATAATCCGATGTGATATATGCATCAAGTATGAATATCATGTCAAGTCACATAAAGATGAGCTACAACATAATGATCCGATGTGATATATCCATCAAGTATGAATATCATGTCAAGTCACATAAAGATGAGCTACAACATACTGATCTGATGGAAATTATATAGTGTGAGTGTCATGGCAATTACTAACGGTGTGTGTGTAACATGCAGGATAGTGCTCGTGCAATATGAACCGTTAGTAAGGGTGCGGTGTTCTATCAATTCTAGTTTATATACATACATCAGGGAATGTGGTATGAACTAAATAGTAGCCATGAACAGTCAATGTATGGAAATGTAGCTATAAGATCCTATCAGCCCTAACGTAGAACGCCATGCGGGCGATATCCCCGTAGATGTTAAATCTACTCATCGTAGTCTCTCGCTAGGTATAGCCGACGACTTGTTCCCCTCCTTCGCGGCGCCCGTCGCACTCGCCTGCGAATCCTAGAATTTCACAATATATCCCTCATAAGATCAAAACTGTACAAACACGACATTTAAAGTCAACTAGAAACCCGTGTCGCAAACCAAGCGCGCGTGTTCGCGATACGCTAAAACGTGTGATTATGCGCCTGAAGCCACTCCGACGCGTCGCGATACGCAGAAACCCCAAACCCACACACACGTATCACGCGTGTCGCGAAAGATTGAAAATACGGGAAATAGGGTATTCTACTCCAGATTTTGATACAGAACAGATATTATAAAAATATATATATCAAAATACTCCACATAGCAGCAGACTCCAGTGGACCAAACCCCAACCCCCATCTGGCCGCAAATTGCGGCCAGAATGATTATTCCGGCGGCCTCTCTTGGGAATCGGGCTCCCAGGTTTGGTGTGTGTACTCTATATCCCCTATACATGCTACAGTAAATCCAATTTCATTCTGAAACAACCCGGGTAGCAGCAGATCCAACAGAGCCCTATTTCTAGTTAAAAACCACACTTTTACACTAAAATGAAACTTTAGGGTATTTTTATGAAGCCTGAAGCAAAACCCCAGTTTAAAACCATCCTAACAACTTATCACCAAGCTAATAAAGCCATAAAAATGCTAATTTTAACATATTATCACTAAATCCCTTCAATAGCACAAAACAATGCACAAAAAGTGATATTTAGCTAGAATTACTATAAGTTATGAAAAGGAGTGTTAAATATGAGCTATATACCTTCAAAGGATCCTAGTGAAGCTAAAACTCCAGCCCTTGCCCTCACTTGCACAGATTGGCCACCAAAAACCCAAAAGAACCCTTTTTTCTAAGATTTTAGAGTGAAGGAGGTGAGGGGTTTTGTGTAGGGTTTTGTTTGGCTTCAAGGGAAATGAAGAGATGAAGAAAATATGGTGTTGTTGCTGCTGGAATTCTGCTGGAGCTCAGAAGAGAGGAAGAGAAAAGGAGAGAGAGAAAAAAGGTCACAAAAAGTCAATTTCTACCTAACCACCATTCCTCATTTTTCTATTGCTAAAAGAATTTTAAAAAGGGTTTTGTTTTGATTAAAAATGGTGGGGAATTAACAAGGAAACATGCAAGGAAAGAATGGCTAACACTTTAACCTAGGTTACAACCTGGCTAAGTGTGCAAGTGTACACTACAAAATGGAAAATTTTCCAATTAGGGTAACCCGACTAAAAATAACTAATAAACCCAAGTACACATATAAAATAACACGCACAAATTGCTAATCAACACGAAAAACATTCTAACGAAATTTCAAAGTGTTACAACTTCCTACCGGTGATTGCATTTGGACCTGGCGGTTATCCGGAGGATACCGACCAGAGTCACGAGATGCATATAGGCTGACCCGTACTGCCGGAGCCCGATGGCCGATCACGCAGATGATACGGAGCATGAGATATATGAGGATTTACATGCCGATGCTGGGCACAGATTTATGTTTTGTGTCGATGCTTGACACTGACTTCTCTATTGATTTCACGATGTATTCTGTTTCCATTTGTCATGCATTCATACATCATATATCTGATATGTTTCTATCTGAGGTACTGACACGAGCATGTAGTATTACACTTATACATAGATGGGCCATCTTGTTATTATTTGAGGATATTACTGATCGTATGACCTAGGATTGCGTTATACATACGATTTCTACTCGTAGATGGTTTCTACTCACGAGTTGGCAACTCACCCCCATTGTGCCACAGTTTCTTGCAGGTTTTGCCGCACAGGTTTCGTTGCGGTTTTGCTGGCACACTGTCCCTTCCGGGTGATTGCTTTAGTAGGTGGGTTATTTTGTATCAGGACCACCATTGTATATTTGTAATTTCAGTTGCATCTAGTTAAAACTCCATCAACCAGACTTGTATATTTGATAGACATAGAAGACCAGTGTATATTATTTCGACCTTAGAGTCGCGCTTGTATTATTATGGATTTCATGTTGTTTTGAGTTTCCTTTTCAGTTTTAATCCTCGTCCTTCGGCATTGTATATTATATTGCTTGTGTGGTGGTGACCGTCGATTGACGAAGAGCTAGCTCCCGCTTGGGGATGCCTTTTATCATTATGTAAATATTTATCATGTTATACCCCGTTTGAGGCCAGTTTTTACAAAGGAAACTCTGCCGAAATTTTCAGAAATGACTTGATTTTTTAAAACGCATAATTCGGCTTATGCTATTAAAATTACTTTCTTTAAATTGGTTTTTCCTTCACTTTACTGCTTTACCTGGTTTTGATTTCCGGGTTTTAGCTTACTTAGATTACGTACGCCTCGAGACGTTTCGTAATTTAAGTGCCGGTCATGTTCCGTACTTTTCGGGTCGTGACAAAGTTGGTATCAGAACGTTAGGTTTTACCTTCGGAGTGTACGATGACCCTTGGTTGATGGAGTAGGTAGCTTGAGTAGAGTGACATACTGTTCGTATGTTCCGCGGCATATTTACGATACGATACTCCGCTTAAGAAGCCTTAGGATGTACATTTCTTTGCACAATATTATATTCATTCCTATGATCTATCCTCATCGGTACCAGTTATGGTTTTGTTACCACGGTTGTACGGGCACAGAGAGCTACGGCTAGAGTTGCGGTCAGCACGAGCTCGTCACGGACGAGGGCTGACCATGGCGTGATTCCATGGACATACGATTTGCATAGATGCGTCGTTTATTATGTTTTCGCGCCATGAGCGTTTGATGGGTCGCTTTTACGAGATTTCTCGGTCGTGCAGATCAGCATCAGAGGATTGGGCTACTGATAGAGGTTAGCCAGAATGTGATGACCATTGATGTATCGCTTATTCATGATGATTGAGGCACTGTCCAGCATGCAGATGAATAAGCCAGTTGTTGCTGCGAACGATGAGATATTGCCCCAGATGTTGGAGCTATTGCAGTACGAGTTGTACTTAGAGATATGATAGAAGGTCGCTAGTCACCCGGGGATGAATGACTAGGACATGTGGTTCGTTCGCTTACCCCAATGCAAGGTCATCAGATGGATTGATTCCAGCTAGAGATGACTTCACGCAGGTACGTTGAGAGTCGATAGAGGCGATCGAATGTCAGAAACCCATATTCCAAGTTTAAAGTATTCGGAAAGACATGCAAGCAATTCTATGGACCCTCTAGAAGAATGAAATCCTAACTCGACATAATGACCGTGTGAAAGCCTTTGAACCTTTGGGTTTGCGGCAGTTCCGTGGTGCTATTAGTGAGGCTTGGGTTTGCCCTTCTACGGTTGGTCCACTGATGCTGTGGTATGTACTCGATACTATTAAACCGTACCCAAGATGTTGAGCTCTTGGGGGATTATGAGGTTTTGACGAATCGATCGAATGGTTCGACTTCATTCGGATGCTATGTGGTGAGATGCATTGCTTGGGAGACTCTAGATACGAATATAGCCGTTGGAGCGCAGTCCATGCAGCCACGATGAGACGAGTCCGAAGCAGTCGACAGTAGAGAAAGGTGGAGTAAGAGGTTCGTACGAAATCTTGATGAGATGACGTTCCACTCCGCCGATATCAGAGATGTGATACGCATGCAGAGGCGTTGTATATGGATATATCTTCCAGAAGGAGGCGCGATGAGTATGCAGCCGTTCCGGAACAAGAAACAGATTTAGTGAAGGGTGATAACTTCCGGGCAGTTCGGCAAAGACGAGATTTGGGAGAGACCTCGACAGGACCTTTCTGGAATAATGCACGAGGATACTTGGACCCAGGATCAGTCATATTGCACACGCCTAGCAGACCAGAGTTCAGCATCGTCGACGAGACATGTTATGAGTGACCATAAGAATTAGCCAGAGATTTTTAGAGGACGTGCCAGAGCGGACTACTTCCATTATCGTTTCCATATTGGACCGTTGAGCCGGGGAGCTATGTACTTAGCAATTCACAGTGAGATACGAGAGCCTAAGGGCACCAGACGAAGGGCCATGATCAGGAGGCGAGTAGATATCTTGCTCTACTAGCAATGGATGCACCGACACCTTCTCGACCTTGGAGGAAGGACATGTCGACAGTAGTATTTATGATTGGTGATTTCGTGAGTTGTTTATCACGTATCAGTCACTTTGGATTTCGGTTTTTTGGGTGATTTACTACATGATTGAGTTTTGATGACCGAGTTTCATGATATTTGCGTTTGTGCACCATGGTTGCACCTACTGGGTATTTACGTGTTTGTGCATAGTTATTGCACTTGGGATATGTTTTTATACACCGTCATGTTGATTTATGAGTTGTGCGTATTTATTTCACTTGAGGTTGATTTTGATTCCATGCTTGATATTTCGAGCGATTTATTTGCATGATTGTGATTTTGTGCACCACAGTTGCACCTGACTTCGTTTTGATGTCATTTGAGATATTGATTGTGATTTCGTGCCTAGGGCATGCGTGTGATTTGACTTATGCTTTCGGCATAGTTTTCATGCACTTTTAATATTTTGATTTGCTTTTGTGCACGCTGATGCACATGGTTGTGAGATTATATACCACGGTATACCTGATTTGGATTTTGATTGAGATGTGTTGTATACCGTCGATTTCGATTGCGATATTCGATATTGTTTTCGTGCACCTTGTGCACTGGATTTGGATTCTTGCGCCTGTTTGGGCGCTTGATACGATTTTGGTGCACACCAGATGCACTAAATCGAGATTCTTCGTACATATTAGATGCACCCGATTTTGCTGTCAGGCACCCACGTTGCCTCTGACAGGTGTTTTGTGTACACCCGTTGCACTTAGATGTTGTTTTGTGCACATGTATGGCACATTTATTGATTTTGATCTCCGTGCGCACCAGACGCACGTAGCTTTCATATGCACGTTTTGGGATTGATTCCTTATGGAGCAGTACGTTTTTATGATATTGCTATTTGTTTTCGTACTGAGCAGGACTATCAGAGGACTGTACCTGGATATATTTTGAATGCATTGAGATTTATCGAAGGGAATTCCCAACAGGGAGCTATAGTATCAGTATTTCCTACGTGTCTGATATGACACGAAACGTTTAAAAGCCAGGGAACCCTTGTAAATTATTTTCAAAATGGCGGGACGTAAATATTAAACAAAGGATATATATATGTGTATATTTATTTTCTTATATTAGACGTCCGACACTGTGCAGTGTTATGCGCATCGCACAGCGACATAAAAAGGTTTGGCATGCATTTCCTTCAGATGTTTACATGTATAGATTTGATGTTTATATGGATAGTTTTGATGTATATTATATTGGTTCCGTTTTGGGTTTGACATTTGTGTCTTCACCGTGACTCCGATGATTGCGGGATTCTTGACGAAGTATTGTTTTTGGAGTTATCTGCTCATTGTTCATGCGCATTCATTGCGCTATGATGCGTTTTATGTATTTATGATTTCGTAGCCCCAACGACTGGATCTTTTACTAAAATGTTTTAGAAATTGGGGGAGCTTAAATTTAAATTCAGGGACCGAATTTCTTTAAGGGGGAAGATTGTAACATTTCATAAAAATAAAATATTATTTTTGGGAATTTTTATAATTGAATAATAAATATAATGAATATTTTAATAGGGCGGTATAATTAAATACCGATAAATTAGGAATT
The DNA here is from genome assembly GCA_030015575.1 of Agapanthus africanus. Lineage (NCBI taxonomy): Eukaryota > Viridiplantae > Streptophyta > Magnoliopsida > Asparagales > Amaryllidaceae > Agapanthus > Agapanthus africanus. The sequence continues at coordinate 193,816,750 of CM057351.1, forward strand.
TTTTTTGAAATTATGGAAATTACTGAAAAGAGAGTGTTTTATGTGATTTAGGCGAATTGTGAATTTTCATGATTTTTATATGCACTTTTAACGCTAATCGCGCATTAAGCGTGTTCTGTGCACATGACATGCGCCATATTATTTTTACACTTGTTACATTTTTCTATCATGGTCTTTTCTTCATTTATCATGCATGGTGCTTGACTTTAGAAAAGAAAAGAAAAGGAAAAAAGAAAGGAAATGATGACTTGAGGAGACATAATCATGAGAGTGAAGTATGGGCATGAGAGAGAAAGTGGGAGTGGGTGAGGGGTTACCTTTGACCAAGGGCCATTGCAATTATTCATCATCTTCATCTTTTTCCTCTCCCTTCATCTCACCATGGCAGCACCTCATCTCCCCCTCCTCTTTAACCATCAAAACACCCCCGAAACAAACCCAAAAGCCCATCTCCTTTTCACAAAAATCATGCACAAGGCCATTACAAGCACATCGGACCAAGAAAAATCAGATTTTGGCGCTGTAGAGAATTCATGAGTGTCAAATGAGGTAATACCTTCACAATTAGTATAGTATTTCATTTGCTTATGCATCTATTCAAGTTTAAAATCGATTTGGCGAAATTTAGTGGACTTTGGAAATCCCTAGAGAGGGTTAGGGTTGATTTTGAGTTGTGATTGTGTAATTAAGCCTAGGTGGTGACTTTAAACCCCCATATGATCTTAGAACCTAGACTATACTGAAACAAACCCAAATACTGAAAACAGAAAACTATCCATGTCGGTTTGTGGGGAAAATGAGTGTGCAGGGAAATCTGGGGTGACCCGGGGAAAGTCTAAGACAAACAAACATCTCTAGAAGCCAAATTGGACCAATATGAGACCACCCTGACCAGACGAGACCCTAACTTTCTAGAAAAACCGGCCTGGCCAGATTTTTATTGTATGTGGCTGGCCACCCTAGTGTGTTAGGTGCCCAGGTTGCTTCAGTAGGTCACACACTGTTAGTGTATATGCCCTAGAGGCCATTACTGTATCATACTAGTTTGTATATTACTTAATGGATGCTTGGGATATTCACCTTGTATATACAATCTTGCTCAAAATAGTAGTATGCTACTTGGTTTGTTTCTACTTCAATGTGTACATGTGTTTATTTTAGTATACCGCCTATACACATTAGTGGAGCTCTTAGGATCTTTGCTTGATTACCAGAGTTGTGATGGCAGTCACACTAGTGGGGCTGAGTAATCTATAAGCACATCCTTATGCAGGTCCCTGGTCGCAGGACAATCGAGACAGGGCATCGATACTCCGGAGTAGACTAGCGTGTGCGCTTCTCATCCCAGTGTGGGAGATGGTCTGTCCCACAGCCATCAGTACGTCGTACTTGAGAGAGTATGTGGGTGCTCGTTGGGTTACGAGGATACTGGACAGGACTCGTCGGGAACTGACTAGTTGGTATTATACCTATTGTCAGTTATCAATTCCCAGGTGACATGAGTACAGCTTAGTCCGCTGACTTGACACTGTCACTTCGCCTCGAGTGTGTTCCCACTGTACTTTGATTACTACCCTACCACGGCTCAAAGGAGTCGAGCAAACAGGTGGTAGCTGGGTGCAGTCCCGAAGCACTTGGAGGCAGTGACGGTTAGACAGGATTCGTCTCTCCCGGTATTGGGGGTTGACATCGCGCTGTGTCTAGGAGAGCCATTACACGAGTAGTCCCTGGCCAGGGCAAACGAGATATACTGGTAGGCTTCCAGTGTTATCTCAGGGTGTTTTGGGATTCACTCCGACACGACTTGTACCGCTATTGGGGGACTGACGTTTACCGCCCCCTAGGCCCGCCATGCGATGTATCAGACGAACAGACCGGACTGTACCGAGATTGTCACATTCAGGCTCAGTAGGAGTTCAGATGGGTTTCACCTCGTCAGTCTTCTTGTCGGCATCTACCTGGGGACCGTTACGCACAGCTAGTGCCGCTTGCGGTCTGTGGTTAAACCTACTGCCAGCGTAGTGTCGAGTCTTTAGAGTCCCACACAGAAAGCTATTCGCCTTTAGGCAAAAGAGTAGAGGTCGCATGGTTTTGCGACAGGTCGCATGGTTTTGCGACAGGGTTCGGTCACATCCGTGCACTTGTGCAGGTACAGTGTCCGGACAGTTTACACTAGCGGGCTTTGGTTTAAGCCAGATCCTAGTGTACCTTTTGGGATTGGATTTATCCAGTTTGTATTCGTGTTCCTCGGAACGCGGATGCGGGTGTGTATGCACAGTTGACGGAGAGACAGAGGCGGAGGATTCTCATTAGGGTTGTTGACCGTTGACAGTTGACTATTGACTTTTTGCTCAACCCTAATGAGAATATGATATGTGATTAACAATTATATTAATTAGGTATTATGGTGACATGGTTGTTGAGTTGTTGACTTTGTTGACTTGTTAACTTTTGTTGACTTGTTGACTTTGTTGACCGGTTGACTAGGCTTGACTAGTTGACCATCATGATAACTATAGCTATCATTTCATGGCAAAGACTTTTGCTTGCTTGCTCTTTTGTGCAAAATGAGTGCATGAAATGATATGGCTATGGTTGCTTAAACCATCACATAATACTTGATTGATATGATGTGTTATGATTGTTTTGGATTATGAGAGCCAAATGAGAAAAGTCTTCTCTCATTCTTTCATGCTCATTCTCTCTCTTGTTCTTGAGCTCTCATCTCCTTCCTCTTGCTCTCCCTCTCTTGACTCTATGGTTCACTTGTCTCATGAGTTGAGAACCAAGAACCATAGATAAAATCCCATACAAACTCTTCTCTACTCACTCTAGTTCACAAGGTTTAGCAAACCGAGTGAACTAGTTTCTTCAAAGTTCGAAGAAGGAGCCAAAGGTTGAGGCTTTCAGGTGGATCTATCTTCGGCGCAAGGAGACGACGGGGAGAAGCCGATTCGGACGACCATCAAAGCTTAAAGACGAAGGAGTTCGAGAAATAGAAAGATATAACCCCCTAACCGAGTAGTTAGCAACTCGTAGTTAGGTTGTTAGTTAGATGTTTAACAAAGATCCGGGTTTTAAGTTCATGTTACCACCTCTAAGAAAATCGTTTTTTATCAAATTCCGCATTCCCGAAAGTACCGGAAGAGGTAGCATGGACTTACAGTGGTATCAGAGCCTAGTTAAACTCTATCTAACATGTTAGCAAAGTAGCTAGAAGATCGATCAAAGAAAAGTCCCGAAATGAACCCCGAAATTCGAACTTTCTGTCGATTTTAAAAGTGCTGGAAAACTTTTTTGAAATACACCAAAATCCGGCTCAGGCTTTTGTGTGATCACCCACCAAATCCCGCCGCGGATCCACGGCCGAGTTGACTCGGCCGAGGTCCAAGTTTGGTGCAGTGTTATTCTGGGGTTGTTTTGGGATTTCTGGAATATATATTTTCTGCCCAGATTTTCCAGAACGAAAATTTTATTTTTGGGGCCTATAAATCCGTATTTTTGATCGAACTTCTAAAAGACTTTAGCAGACGGGTTTTTCTGTAATGTGATATTTGTATTGAACGTCTACTAATCGCTATATGTCGATTAGTGGGGGTTATACAAATCTGTGATCTGTAATGTTGCTGGAATGTGTATATGAATTCATTGGATTGTCGCGGGTGAATAGCCGGGGGTTGTGAGACGAGAGTTTTCTTTCCTTTCTATTCATGTAAATTTGTAAATTGATGTAATAATTATTTGTATGACCGCACAACCGGGTCGGGGTTGTAGCCGTCATTGTATAATTTCTTTTTACTGTTTTTGCTCCTAGGATAGACCCATGGAGGGGGTGCACAAACTACCGGGTATGCTGAAGTGCCGAGTGGCCTACTCACGGGGATGAGGGAGGTTGCTTCACTTCGGGTACTTGGCGGGTAGTTTGCCGCACCCGTAGGGGTCTTGGGTGGGGTATTGGCTATTCACCGCGACCGTGTAATTTGCTTTTCGTTACAGGCTCGTACGAATTGCAGGTTCCTAGTATATCCAATGTGTTCATCTGTGTTCTGAAATGTCTATCATTGCAATATATCTATATATGATATTATTTAGGCGTTGCTTATGTTTTACAGCCGCGCTAGCCCAGCCCCCGCTCTGTCGTTAGTTAAGTAACCTAACGGGTAATGACGGGGCCCCGTGGCGAATGCGAATGGCATAAGCGTACGTCATATTTTGGTTGTTTTCTGCAATGGTAGGATTAAACGATGGGACGCATTAAAAGAACTAATGCAAGAATATCACGCATTAAAAGAACTAATGCAAGAAAATGAACCAAGTAAAAGTCGTTGGAACACTTTCGAAAAACCACTCGGTTCTTTTCAAAACAAACTTTTAAAATGCGGAGTTTGAGCCACTCCATTTAAAAGCTATCTCGTTCCATCGACTAAATCAAGTTCACTACGTTCACGGTTTTGCCAAAACCATTCGTAGCCCTCCATCATTTCAGTTAAATATTCGGTAGTATTCAAGTTATGTATTTTGACCTCACGCCAAGGCATAGTGATTGGTAGCTGCCGGATATTTATCTGTTGCATAGATAGAATGCGTTGGTTTGGGACAGCCGTACTACCATTTTGGCCTACGTCAAGGGTAGGTACGGGTGGATTCAAATTAACCTGGATAATGATGGGAAGAACTTGACATGTGACTTATGACATTTTGACCCCACGCCAAGGTCATAAGAGCATGGGGAAAAAATCCACATCGGGAGTTTCAAAAGAACTGAAACTTGCTAGTGTTGCATACCATTTGGAGTGTGATGATTCTGGTAGGATTCCTTCAGTTTCGTCACGCGATGATATTTGGATCCCGATCCTACTGTGAGTATATGCTACTCCTCGGGAAATTTCTCACTTAACGATCAATGCTATAAACCTAGTAGGTGTCTAGAAAGGTGTTAGCGGGGCTACGCCCCCAGGGAAAAGAGGTTCTTAAATTAAGGAACTTCGCGAAAGCGTTGGAAAACCTCCCTCGAAGTACCGACACCAGCCTGGCCGAACGGTTAAGCAAGTATTGTACGGTGAGATTGATCCTGACTAATTCTTCCTTTTTGGTTTTAAGAAGGGATTCGAGAAACAGTGGGAGCCATCCTGTTTAGACAAACTAAAAACCACTCTAAACTTGCAAGAGCATCATGCTAAGTGTTTCTTCTTCTCCCTCCTAATTGCAGCGACCAATCGAAATGACTGGACTTAAGTTACTTCTAGATAAAAACATACTGACAGGGCCAAACTACAAAGATTGGCTCAGGAATGTCAAAATGGCAATCACTTACGACAAGCTGGGGTATCTTCTTACCACCAAAGCTCCCCCTGTCCCTGGTCCCACTTCTAGCGTCGCGGATAAGGAAATCCGTAAGACTTGGGAGATTGATAGCGCGAAGGCCAAGTGCCTCGTACTTGCCTCGATGGAAAACGAACATCAGAGGAGGCACGAGAATATGGACCTTGAATCCATATTTCTCCATACAAAAGAACTGTATGGAGAGCAATCTCATATCGCAAGATACGAAGCGTCGAAAAAGTTATTTTCGGCAAGGATGGCCGTCGGATCATCAGTAGCAGAACACATGCTTAAGATGATCGGCTACATTGAGGAGCTCGCGGACCTAGGGACCACATTGGTGAGTGAGCTCTATACAGACTTAGTTCTCCAGTCCCTTCCTTCCACTTACGCCCAGTTTATACTGAACTTCAACCTACAAGAAAAGGAGGTTGAACTTTCAGAGCTCCTCAACATGCTGAGGAGCGCAGAGGGCACCCTACAGAAAGGTAGGGAAACATCCACTTTGTTTGTAGGAGGATCATCTTCTTCTAGGTCCAAGGCAAAAGCCAAGGGAAAGAAGAAGAAAGCCCCCGCCAAACCAAGGGGCGGTGTTTGTTAAGTGGATACGAAGGGAAAAGCTAAAGCAACAAAGATAGCGGGGAAGCTTGTGGATAAGGAAGAATGCTTCTATTGTCATAAGAAAGGACACTGGAAGAATGATTGCAGGGCCTGGAAGGCCAGAACACAGGAATTGAAGCAGGTTGCAACTTCAGCTTCAGGTGTGTATGTTATTGAAAACTGTCTTTCAATAAACTCTACTTCCTGGGTATTGGATACCGGATCAGGATCTCATATCTGTAATTCTTTGCAGGCGTTGAGAAACCGTAGGGTTTTGAAAGCAGGTGACATGACCCTCAGAGTTGCGAACGGAGCTAGCATGGATGCTAAAGCCGTGGGGGACTATCACCTGGGAATGTCAGATCGACATGTTTTGGTTTTGCGTAATTGTTTTTTTGTACCCAACGCAACTTGTAATATCATTTCTGTATCTTTAGTTTCTAAATAAGGTTATGAATTTGCGTTTGTAAGTAATGTTGTAAACATTCACCTTAATCAAGTTTTGATTGGGTCAGGTACATTGAGCAATGGTATATACGTATTAAACCAACCACAGATTTTCAATGTCCAGAATACACACAAAAGAAATTCTCCGGAAATAAATCAGACTTTCTTATGGCATTGTAGACTGTGTCACATCAATGAGAGAAGGTTGACGAAGTTACATACAGAAGGATATTTGAATCCGTTCGAATATCAGTCGTATGCCACTTGTCAATCTTGTCTCAAAGGAAAGATGACAAAGACTCCGTTCACTGGACACGGAGTAAGAGCGAGCGAGCTCTTGGGACTCGTACACAGCGACGTGTGCGGTCCAATGTCTACACATGCGCGAAGCGGTTATTCTTACTTCATTACTTTTACGGATGACTTCTCGAGGTACGGTTATGTCTTCTTAATGAAACATAAGTCCGAAGCCTTTGGAAAATTCCAGGAATATAAGAATGAAGTAGAAAAACAAACCGGCAAAAGTATCAAGATTCTAAGATCGGATCGAGGTGGAGAATACTTGAGTGCCGAGTTCCTGGATTATTTAAAAGAGAACGGAATTCTCTCTCAGCTTACTCCTCCATACACTCCGCAACATAACGGTGTATCGGAGAGACGGAACCGAACCCTATTGAATATGGTTCGGTCCATGATGAGTAACACTGAGTTACCGCGATCATTCTGGGGGTATGCGCTAGAATCAGCTGCATACCTTTTGAACCGAGTTCCGACTAAGACTGTGCCTACCACACCATATGAAATGTGGAGTGGGAAGAAACCCTATCTTCAATATCTGAAGATCTGGGGATGTCCGGCTTTTGTCAAAAAGCAGCATGCGGACAAGCTCGAGGCACGCTCAGTACTGTGCAAGTTTGTGGGATACCCAAAGAACACCAGGGGGTATCTTTTCTACCACGCAGAGGAACAAAAAGTCCTTGTTTCTCGTAATGCCCACTTTCTAGAACACCAGTTCTTAGAAAAGGAAATAAGTGGGAGCACAGTAGAACTGGAAGAAATTCCAGAACCACAGACTATTACAGAAAGCTTAGTGGAACCAGAGGGTTCAAAAGAACAGGACATTCCTACGCCGCTCCGCAGAAGTAGTAGGCAGTCTCATCCGCCCGAGAGATACTACGGTTTTCTCATAGACGGGGATAGAGAGGATTGCATCATAGATTATGATGAGCCTACTAGCTTCCAGCAAGCCGTTCAGAGCGTCGACTCGGTAAAATGGATGGATGCAATGCGGACCGAAATGGAGTCCATGTACACCAACAAAGTATGGACGTTGGACATTGCTCCAGACGGGGTAAAACCCGTAGGATGCATGTGGATCTTCAAAAGGAAGATTGGTGTAGATGGACAGGTTGAGACCTATAAAGCTAGACTTGTAGCAAAGGGTTTTCGTCAAAGACCTGGTTTGGACTATGACGAAACCTTTTCTCCAGTGGCTATGCTGAAATCCATTCGGATCCTTCTTGCCATTGCTGCCTTCCACGATTATGAGATCTGGCAAATGGACGTAAAGACCGCTTTTCTAAATGGAAATTTAGAGGAGTGTGTCTATATAGACCAGCCAGAGGGTTTCATTCAGAGTGGGAGCAGCGGAAAGGTGTGCAAGTTGCTTAAGTCCATTTACGGACTAAAGCAGGCATCGCGGAGTTGGAACATCTGTTTTGATGAGACGGTCAAGGAATTTGGCTTTATCAAAAATCCAGATGAACCATGCATCTATAGTAGATTTGTAGCGAGAACTGTAGTATTCCTCGTTTTATACGTGGATGACATTCTCTTAATAGGAAATGACATTCCTATGCTACAATCTGTCTAGGGGTTCTTGTCACACAGGTTCTCCATGAAAGACCTGGGTGATGCCTCATACATTCTGGATATCCGGATCTACCGTGACAGATCCAAGAGAATATTAGGACTTTCACAGTCCATGTACATCGACACCATACTGAAAAGATTCAGTATGGAAGATTCCAAGCGCGGTAACCTACCGGCTTGTCACGGGATCACCCTCTCTAAAGAGATGTCTCCCAAGACTGATTTGGAGAGGGATCGCATGTCTATTATACCCTACGCTTCTGCGGTAGGCTCTATAATGTATGCCATGTTGTGTACCAGACCGGATGTAGCTTACGCACTGAGTGTGGTAAGCCGGTATCAGTCAAACCCTGGGGAGAAACACTGGATAGCGGTAAAGAACATTCTCAAGTACCTGAGAAGGACTAAGGAGATGTTCTTGGTGTATGGCGGAAAAGACCTCTAGATCGAGGCCTTTGCTGACTCCAACTTCCAGAGTGACAAGGATGATTCCAAGTCCATGTCGGGTTTTGTCTTTACCCTCAATGGAGAGGCGGTGTGTTGGAAGAGTTCCAAACAGGAAACCTTTGCAGACTCGACGATGGAAGCGGAATACATCGCTGCATCTGATGCCATAAAAGAAGCTGTCTGGATGAGGAAGTTCTTGAAAGAGCTTCAGGTGGTTCCGTCCATTGTTGATCCAATACCTCTGTATTGCGACAACAACGGGGCTATAGCTTTAGCGAAGGAACCCAGGTCCCATCAGAGATCCAGACACAACTTAAGGCGGTATCACCTGATCAGGGAGATCGTAGATCGCCAGGAGATCGAGGTTCGGAGAGTCGCTTTAGAAGATAACACTGCAGATCCATTCACCAAGGCCCTGCCCCAGACTCAGTTCGAGCGGACGATCGAGATGATAGGTCTTTGATACGCCAGTACATGGCCTTAGTGCAAGTGGGAGATTGTTAGTGTATATGCCCTAGAGGCCATTACTGTATCATAATAGTTTGTATATTACTTAATGGAAGCTTGGGATATTCACCTTGTATATACAATCTTGCTCAAAATAGTAGTATGCTACTTGGTTTGTTTCTACTTCAATGTGTACATGTGTTTATTTTAGTATATCGCCTATACACATTAGTGGAGCTCTTAGGATCTCTGCTTGATTACCAGAGTTGTGATGGCAGTCACACTAGTGGGGCTGGGTAATCTATAAGCACATCCTTATGCAGGTCCCTGGTCGCAGGACTATCGAGACAAGGCATCGATACTCCGGAGTAGACTAGCGTGTGCGCTTCTCATCCCAGTGTGGGAGATGGTCTGTCCCACAGCCATCAGTACGTCGTACTTGAGAGAGTATGCGGGTGCTCGTTGGATTACGAGTACACTGGACAGGACTCGTCGGGAACTGACTAGTTGGTATTATACCTATTGTCAGTTATCAGTTCCCAGGTGACATGAGTACAGCTTAGTCCGCTGACTTGACACTGTCACTTCGCCTCGAGTGTGTTCCCACTGTACTTTGATTACTACCCTACCACGGCTCAAAGCAGTCGTGCAAACAGGTGGTAGTTGGGTGCAGTCCCGAAGTACTTGGAGGCAGTGACGGTTAGACAGGATTCGTCTCTCCCGGTATTGGGGGTTGACATCGCGTTGTGTCTAGGAGAGCCATTACACGTGTAGTCCCTGGCCAGGGCAAACGAGATATACTGGTAGGCTTCCAGTGTTATCTCAGGGTGTTTTGGGCTTCACTCCGACATGACTTGTACCGCTATTGGGGGACTGACGTTTACCGCCCCCTAGGCCCGCCATGCGATGTATCAGACGAACAGACCGGACTGTACCGAGATTGTCACATTCAGGCTCAGTAGGAGTTCAGATGGGTTTCACCTCGTCAGTCTTCTTGTCGGCATCTACCTGGGGACCGTTACGCACAGCTAGTGCTGCTTGCGGTCTGTGGTTAAACCCACTGCCAGCGTAGTGTCGAGTCTTTAGAGTCCCACACAGAAAGCTATTCGCCTTTAGGAAAAAGAGTAGAGGTCGCATGGTTTTGCGACAGGTCGCATGGTTTTGCGACAGGGTTCGGTCACATCTGTGCACTTGTGCACGTACAGTGTCCGGACAGTTTACACTAGCGGGCTTTGGTTTAAGCCAGATCCTAGTGTACATTTTGGGATTGGATTTATCCAGTTTGTATTCGTGTTCCTCGGAACGCGGATGCGGGTGTGTATGCACAGTTGACGGAGAGACAGAGGCGGAGGATTCTCATTAGGGTTGTTGACCGTTGACAGTTGACTTTTGAATTTTTGCTCAACCCTAATGAGAATATGATATGTGATTAACAATTATATTAATTAGGTATTATGGTGACATGGTTGTTGAGTTGTTGACTTTGTTGACTTGTTGACTTTTGTTGACTTGTTGACTTTGTTGACCGGTTGACTAGGCTTGACTAGTTGACCATCATGATAACTATAGCTATCATTTCATGGCAAAGACTTTTGCTTGCTTGCTCTTTTGTGCAAAATGAGTGCATGAAATGATATGGCTATGGTTGCTTAAACCATCACATAATACTTGATTGATATGATGTGTTATGATTGTTTTGGATTATGAGAGCCAAATGAGAAAAGTCTTCTCTCATTCTTTCATGCTCATTCTCTCTCTTGTTCTTGAGCTCTCATCTCCTTCCTCTTGCTCTCCCTCTCTTGACTCTATGGTTCACTTGTCTCATGAGTTGAGAACCAAGAACCATAGATAAAATCCCATACAAACTCTTCTCTACTCACTCTAGTTCACAAGGTTTAGCAAACCGAGTGAACTAGTTTCTTCAAAGTTCGAAGAAGGAGCCAAAGGTTGAGGCTTTCAGGTGGATCTATCTTCGGCGCAAGGAGACGACGGGGAGAAGCCGATTCGGACGACCATCAAAGCTTAAAGACGAAGGAGTTCGAGAAATAGAAAGGTATAACCCCCTAACCGAGTAGTTAGCAACTCGTAGTTAGGTTGTTAGTTAGATGTTTAACAAAGATCCGGGTTTTAAGTTCATGTTACCACCTCTAAGAAAATCGTTTTTTATCAAATTCCGCATGCCCGAAAGTACCGGGAGAGGTAGCATGGACTTACACACACTCCCTATATTACACCCTGGACTTGTTTGCTTACCTTGTTTTCACCTGAGACAAAATCTGGGATCGCTTTTCTAGGTTGCTGCCATGTGTTTCTTGATGTTTATGGATTTAAGTTTTGATATTTGGTTTTGTATTCGATCACTTGACATTTGTCCGTCTATATCGAGGGTTATTTGGTCGAATTGCGAGAGGTAGACCATAAGTTTTGACCTATGGGTGATTCATGAGACATTTTGGTTTTTGTGTGTGATTTCGTTTACGATGCTATATATGATATGTAGGTACCCTACGTGGACTTCAAGACGACGAGGATGAGCGTGGCGTCATCGACTCCAGAAAGCGCAGATCAGGTGAGTAGATTTATATCTACGGGGAGAAGTCGGGTGGATGGCGTATAGCACCCCCGCAAAGTCGTAAGAAATGATGTGATATGTTATAGATATGCATTTATATGTTATGGAGAGATTGAACACTTAGCAAGGGTAGCTTTAGGTGATCATGGGTTTAGTGTTAGCGAGAATTGAAGAAGGACTTTAGTCAATTTCTTAGACACGAAAACCCTAGGGTAAAGATTTGCATACACGCACATACACATACTCGCATATATTGATATCCTTGTGCGTATTGGGGACATATTTAGATTGGTATATTCATATGCTTGGATGACGAGAATGTTATATGATACTTGGGAATGAGTCGATCTGATCGGGCATGATGCTGTGAGATATTTAATATGTGATCGAGATATGTCATGATATTATAGCGGATCGTTAGACGACGAAACCTTGTGGATGATGATATATATATGATAGTTGACATATGATCGAGATATGAGATGAAATATGTTATGGTATTCATAATGGGTCACTTGGGCGATATATACTTCTATATGATAATATATGTTGATGACATCGGATTGTATGATACTTTAGATCAGTAGCCAGATCATGATATTGTTGATGATATTAGTAGTTTACTAGACTTAGATCAGTACCCCATGTTCACGATATGTGATTATAAGGATATCAGATGAGTAATGAGATAAATATGATATTTGACCCGTACCCAGATTTAGGATGTCGTGCGATAGATTTACTGTGCGAGATATGATTATGATGTTAGATCCGCACTCTTGACTCGAGGATGTCATAATATATATATTGTATCATACGTGATACTATGGAGGCAAGATCACCGACTACTAGCTATGTATATAGATCGACTCAGACTTAGGCGGATTCCCTTATCCTTTTGACTGAGCTCGAGTCATACTCATTTTCAAAAGTGGGAAATCGTGAGTATGTTTATATACCAAATTGCATGACTCGGATATTAGGTAGGTATATTTTCAGTGTTGCTGTTATCACATTACTTCTTATGTATTCATGATGTTTCATCACACCGCATGCTTATATTGTGTTTTCATATGCCATTATTGAGATCATGCTGTAAGGACACCAGTACCATTACCGATGATGCGTATGTTCCACATACACTTACTTGCCGGCTCACACACATCATCATCGGTAATTGCCACGTCACGTACACTTTAGAGAATATTACTCATTGACATAGCTTGTTAACTGATAGTTCGACATGGTATTAGCGTACTCTTCTTTATATGCTAGATTAGACATTGCAGTTATTACTTGCTACTGCATGCATATTATTATTCACCATTTACTTGCTATTGATGATTGGATTTCGGATTTCCATGAGATTTTCTGGATTTGGAAACCGCATGTGAAAGTTTTATAAACTGATGTGTTATTTTAAAGAGAAAAATGCGGTTTTCCTTGATATGATGTTTTCTCGGTTATGAGATGGTTTCAATACTCGATTCGAGGAGGTGCAGGAACCGTCTCGGGTACGTGGTGGACCCGGTATGGTACCCCGGGGCGAGATTGTTTATTCATGGTGGATGATGAGCCTGGCAGGGGTAGACTGCCTACCGGTGATTGCATTTGGACCTGGCGGTTATCCGGAGGATACCGACCAGAGTCACGAGATGCATATAGGCCAACCCGTACTGCCGGAGCCCGAGGGCCGATCCCGCAGATGATACGGAGCCTGAGATATATGAGGATTTACGTGCCGATGATGGGCATAGATTTATGTTTTGTGTTGATGCTTGACACTGACTTCTCTATTGATTTCATTATGTATTCTGTTTCCATTCGTCATGCATTCATACATCATATATCTCATATGTTGCTATCTGAGGTACTGACACGAGCATGTAGTATTACACTTATACATAGATGGGTCATATTGTTATTATTTGAGGATATTACTGATCGTATGACCTAGGATTGCGTTATACATGCAATTTCTACTCGTAGATGGTTTCTACTCACGAGTTGGCAACTCACCCCCATTGTGCCACAGTTTCTTGCAGGTTTTGCCGCACAGGTTTCGTTGCGGTTTTGCTGGCACACTGTCCCTTCCGGGTGATTGCTTTAGTAGGTGGGTTCTTTTGTATCAGGACCACCATTGTATATTTGTAATTTCAGTTGTATCTAGTTAAAACTCCATCAACCAGACTTGTATATTTGATAGACATAGAAGACCAGTGTATATTATTTTGACCTTAGAGTCGCGCTTGTATTATTATGGATTTCATGTTGTTTTGAGTTTCCTTTTCACTTTTGATCCATGCCCTTCGGCGTTGTATATTATATTTCTTGCGTGGTGGTGACCGTCGATTGACGAAGTGCTAGCTCCCGCTTGGGGATGCCTTTTATCATTATGTAAATATTTATCATGTTGTACCCCGTTTGGGGCAAGTTTTTACAAAGGAAACTCTGCCGAAATTTTCAGAAATGACTTAATGTTTTTGAAACGCTTAATTCGGCTTATACTATTAAAATTACTTTCTTTAAATCTGTTTTTCCTTCACTCTACTGCTTTACATGGTTTTGATTTCTGGGTTTTGGCTTACTTAGATTACGTACACCTCGAGACGTTTCGTAATTTAAGTGCCAGTCATGTTCCGTACTTTTTGGGTCGTGACAATATACGTTCTAAATCAAAATACAGTTCTTTACGTACAGAACACACACAAGAGGAAAACTTCTTGTGGCATTGTGGACTAGGTCATATCAATGCGACACGACTGGCTAAGTTGCATAAGGATAGATATTTGAATCCATTCGAATTTACATCTTATGAAACTTTCCAGTCATGTCTCAAAGGTAAAATGACCAAAACTCCATTTACTGGACACGGAGAAAGAGCTACTGAACTCTTGGGACTGATACATAGTGATGTATGCGGTCCCATGTCTACACAATGCCAGGAATGGTTCCTCGTACTTCATTACATTCACTGATGATCTCTTAAGATTCGGACATGTGTTTCTGTTGAAACACAACTCTGAAGCTTTTGAGGAATTCAAAGAATATATGTGTGAAGTAGAGAACCAAACGGATAAAAGTATTACAATCCTGCGATCTGATCGAGGAGGAGAATACTTGAGCACGGTATTCCTGGATTATTTAAAAGAGAATGGGATTCTCTCTCAGGTTACTCTTCCGTATACACCAAATCACAACGGTATATCGGAGCGGGGAATCGCACCATACTAGATATGGTGCGCTCTATGACGAGTACTGCTGAGTTGCCTGTTTCCTTTTGGAGTTATGCGCTTGAGAAGCCGCATACCTATTGAATAGGGTTCCGACCAAATCAGCGCCTACCACTCCATATGCTATATGGTGTGGGAATATACCATCTCTTAAACGAGTTAAGATATGGGGTTGTTCGGCCCATGTTGAAAGGAAAAATCCGGACAAGGTCGAGGCAAGATCAGTTCTGTGCTAGTTTGTTGGATATTCTAAACATTCATGAGGGTATATCTTCTACCACACTGAGAAGCAAAAGGTGTTTTGTTTCTCGGCATGCCACCATTTTAGAAAAGGAATTTCTTGAAAAAGAAATTAGTGGTCATGTGGTAGAACTGGAAGAAGTTCCATCTTGACAAACTAACAGCTGATGATTTGGTGGAGTCGGAGGATTCAATAGTTCCCGATGAACCTCAGCCTCTCCGCAGATCTAATAAGGGTTCCTCATCTACCTGAGAGATACTACGATTTTCTCAATGACAGTGGCAGTGGGGGTCGCATCATGGAAGCTGATGACCCAACTAGTTTCGAGCAGGCCATCACAAGTAGGGACTCTGTGAAATGGCTGGATGCTATGCGATCATAGACGAAATCTATATACACCAACAAAGTATGGACTTTTGTAGTTGCACCTGAAGGGGAAAAACCCATCGGGAGCAAGTAGATCTTGAGAAGATTCATGGTGTAGATGGAAAAGTTGAGACTTTCAAAGCTATACTTGTAGCAAAATGTTTTCGTCAATGACCACATATGGACTATGATGAAACCTTTTCTCCAGTGGATATGCTTAAGTCCATCCGGATCAATTTACGAATTAAATCACGCATCATGGAGTTGGAACATCTGACTTGATGTAGCAGTCAAAGAGTTTTACTTCATCGAAAACGTAGATGAACTTTGTATATAAAAAAAGGCTGTAGATGGTAAGGTTGTCTTCCTCGTATTGTACGTGGATGATATACTCTTGATAGGAAATGGTGTTCCTATTCTACACTCGGTCAAGCTCTTCTTATCACTAAGTTTCTCCATGAAGGATTTGGGTGATGCCTCTTACATCCTGGGGAGAAACACTTGACCGCTGTGAAGAACATTCTTAAGTACTTGAGAAGGACTAAAGAAATGTTCTTGGTGTATGGTAACGGTGAACTCCTGATGGAGTCCTTTACCGATTCGAGCTTCCAGAGTGATAAGGCCGACTGTAAGACAGTCTCGGGTTTTTTCTTTATCCTCAGTGGAGGGACGGTATATTAGAAGAGTTCCAAGCTAGATACCATGGCAGACTCGACGATAAAGGCTGAATACATCGCTATCAACGATGCTACCAAAGAGGCCATTTGGATAAAGATAGTCATGAGATGAACTTGGTGAGGTTCCTACCATTGTGGTGATAATGGAGTTGTGGCTTTGGCCTAGGAACCCCGGTCCCATCAGTGATCCAGACAGATTCTTAGGCAGTATCACCTGATCAGGAAGATGGTGGATCTCCGGGAGATCGAGGTAAGGAGAGTTGACAGGAAGAATAACACGGCGGATCCACTCACAACGGATTTTGCCTAGAGAGCATTTAAGGGATGTAGGGTATGAGATACTACAAATGGCCTTAGTACAAGTGGGAGATTGTTAGTTGTATGTATGCCCTAGAGGCCATTATTGTACATGATTGTATATTATAGTGGATGCTTAGACATATATAGGGAGGACTTTTTTGCTCGACATGGTAGTATGCTATCTGGTTACTCTTTATCTTAACATGTATACTTGTACCGTCTCTTTGTTACATGTTGATAAAGCCCTTAGGATATGTAATTGACTACCAGGACTATGATGGAGATCATACTAGTGGGGCCAGGGTAGTCCATAAGACCATCCTTTAATTGTTCCTAGTCGAGGGTGTATCGAGACAGGGCATCGGTATTTCAATGTAGACTAGCGTATACACTTCTTGACCCATTTGATGGGCGATGGATGATCCCATATCCATTGGTGTTTGACATCAAAGATGGTATACGGGTGTTCAGTGAAGACTGGGTACACTGAACAGGACTTCCCGAGAACTCCTAGATGGTATTATACCTAACGTCAGATAGAAGTTCTCTGGTGACACTGGTACAGATCAGTCTGTAGACCCGAGATCGTCATAGAGTTTTGTGTGATTCCCACTGTGCTTTGATTTTCACCTTACCACGTTCAAGAGAGCGTGCAAAACGGTGGTTTTTGGGTACAGTCCCGAGTCACATGGAGGCAATGAGCGATAGGAGGGGATTCGTCTCTCCCGGTATTGGGTGTTGATGTTGCGCTGTGCTCGATTGACCATAACAGGAAGTCCCTGTCCAGGGCTAATACAGAGATTTACTAGTAAATGTTATCAGTAGTTTCTTGACCCATTATAAGCCTCACATCGGCATGACTTATCAAGTTATTGGGGTCTGACGTTTACCACCACCAAACTCGATATGCGACATATCAGACGAAGTGACTGGACTGTACAGTAGTGTTACTTATTGGATTCACGGGAGTATGAACAAGCTTGCTTGTTGATCTTCTGATCGCTCGATACCTGGGTAGCCGTTACGTCCAGCTAGTACCGCTGACGGCTTGTGGGTAACTGATATGATCATTACCTGCTGCCGGCGTATTGACGAGTCTTTAGAGTCCTAGAAAGAGGTTTCCTGGCTCAAGCGAGACGAAGTAGGGCACATATGTGATATGTGCGGGACCGAGATTAATACGTGTATGTGATGTCATATTCTAATCTCGCGATATAAGTTATATGAGATATAACCGGATTATTGAATCAAGTGTGGATTCAATAATTTATTATATGATATTAGTCGGTTGTATGAGATATAGCCGGATTATTAAATCATGTGTTGATTTAATAATTTAATGTATAATTATATATTTGATATATTAATATGCATTAACTAATATTAGCTCACTTAAGAATTGTTTTCTCCCAATACATTTAAATATATATGTGATATATATTAATGTATTTATTTTGTGTCATGCTAGATGATACATTGGACTTGGGTGTATGAGACTCATACCATACTTAAGATAATGTGGGGATTTAATTATTAAGGGAAAAACAAAATTAGGTGGAAAAATCCATGGGTTAAGATTCTTGTAGAAGCTTGTGGAAACCTTGACATAGTCCACTAATTTTGTTTTACTCTAGATATTTATTAACCTAACCATTGTTTTTAGCCATGGTTAAGTCTCTACATGAGTTAATATGTGATATTTTATTACCCATGGTTCACACTTGATCACTAGAGTTTTCTTTCTTCATCTCCTTCATGGCTCTCTAGCTTTCTTGTGAGAAGAAAAAGAAAGAGAGAAAAATAATTTTAAGGTGAGAAAAATTCCTACTTCACCAGTCTATACCAAACTAGCTATTTAGTATAGGTTGTTTCTTCACTAGTTCATCAATTAGTGAAGACGTAGCTTGAGTTAGATATTCTTCGACGTAGATCATCTTCGGCCTCGAAGTTCCTTGAGCAAGCTTGTTCCTTACGCCTAGTGGATCCTAACGAGTCCGGAAGACCACTACTTGGAGCTAAGGGATTACTACACGGAGCTTTAAAAGTGAAGGACCGGTCTACAAAGGTTGTATTCCTTGTTCACTTAGAGTAAAGTTGTTTATTTGCTTAGTTTAACCCTAATTCTCTAATTAGATTCATGGTTCGGGCTCGCTCGGCATCCTAAAATTTTAAAATAGCATACTTGATGCTTGCCGAAACCGTGTCAGGGTGCTAAGCGAACCCAGCAGATCCCCTGTCTCTGTAACACCTTAGAATGTGATTAGTAGTTAGTTATGCTTTAATGTGGTGGTTTTTAGTAAAAAGTTTACCAAACGGTTTTCAAATATTTTATCAGAATTTATGAATATTTTATTAGAATTTAATTTGGACTGCATACACATGTGCATGTTAACTAGGGCTAAGTTTGGGGTTAAACCATGTTTAGATAGCCATGGTGGGCTAACACATTTCATTAGGTTAATGTGAAGTTAATCAAGGGTATTAGTTTCATAATTAAATTAACTTTGTTTGTTTTGGGGTTGACTTGTGAAAGTGAGGAGAGAGAGAGGGAATGATGGCATGAGGAATGGCTCCACTAACCTCACCCTCATTTCCAAACCCTCACTCTCTAACACCCTCACACTCCCACTCAATCCCTCATTCTCATTTCTTTCACTCATCACATCTCTCTCCCTCTCATTCTTTCACACACAACAGCAGCAGCAGCAGTAACAACAGCAAGCAGCAGCATCGGCATCAGCATCAGCATCAGCAGTAGCAACAGCAAGCAACAGCAGCAGCAGCACACACCCCATCTCTTTCTCTTCTTCTTCTTGCATCCTAGGACCCACTTGAGGTATAATGTTAAACCCAACTTCCACTTTGCTAAACATGTAGTTATTTAGCATAATTTAGTAATTAATATGGTTTTAGTGCTAGTTTTGCGATTTAAGTGGAGTTTAGGCCAAGTTAGGATTTTTATGGCTAAAGTAGCTTAACTAAGTGTTATTAAGGCCATCTAAACCAAGTTTCTGCTTTTTATTTCACTAAAATACCATATTGTTTCAAATTAGTGTTATTTAGTGTTTTAGTTTAGATTTTTGGCCATTTTGAGATCTGATTTTGACCCGGTGCTTCAGGTAAAATTTGAGTTTATTGAAGCATGCTCACTAGACCTAGATCACACATACAGAACATGAGACCCCCAGCCCACTTTTAGGCCGCAATTTTATTCGTTCTGGCCGCAATTTGCGGCCAGACGGTGGTTTCAGGTGTCGGGGTTTGGGCTGTGGGAGTCTGGTGTATATTTAAGGTTTTTGGTATATACAACTTTTGCTTTTTCCACTCGAGTCAAAATCTGGAACCTAAAACCTCTTGTTCAATACTTTTTAACATGTGCGATACGTGCATTATGTGAGTTGGGTTCGTTGTTCACTGCGCGTCGCAGCGAGTCCGGGTGGTTTCAGGCGAGGTTACACACGTTTTGGCGTATCGAGTGCATACGCGTTTAGCTTCCAACGCGAGTTTCTCCTTTGATCTTGATATCGCATTTTGGCAGGATATTAGCCTTATGTGTGTTGCTTGTGTGTTTCTAGGATCGATCGTGGAGACGTCGGAAGCGGCGCGGAAGGGAAAAGTGGTGGTTGGACCCGGCTAGCACGAGATCACGGGTGAGTAGATATAACATCTACGGGGGAAAATCATTTGGATGGCAAAACGCCTGCTGGTTTAGATAGTTTAAAAACTTCTAGTAGTACTAGCAGCTATGAGTATAGTGCCTAGTTAATCATCTTGCTACATTCACGATCCTATATATTTACATACATGTGCGAACTCATCTTATAGGACACTTGCACCGTTACCATGGTTTTATGCAGCACGAGCACTATTCATGCGGACACACACGCCTTGGTAATTGCTACGCCACAAACACTAGATAACTTGTATAACCTTAAATCTAGAACAATTTTACCATATATGATGTGTAAACGTGTGTTAATACATTTAAATTCCTCAGGATGAACATGTAGGATTGCTAGTCATATGCATGTACCTCATTGCATCATTCGTTCATGCCTAGTCCTTTAGTCAGCTATTGCAGTTCGCTTTGTTGATACCATAGGCATTTATTATCATTGACATGTGTACTTATGATGATTTTTTTTCTTGAGGATTTCAGCACTTGAGATTTATGAGATTTTGGGGAAAAACCGCAAGGATTTAATAGACCTGATATCATTTTAAACATTGCAAGTTGCGGTTTTCTCGTGTTATGATACATGTGTCGTCCACCATGGGTATTTCTGTTAGTTTTCGAGACCCGTTTCGAGAAGTAGGATGAGCCGTCTCGGGTACATGGTGGGCCCGGTAAGGTACCCCGGGGCAAGAAGTTCGAGTTGTAGACGATGAGCCTGGCAGGGGCAGACAACCTACCGGTGATTGTTGGCACGGCGGATATCCAGAGGATACCGACCATGGTCGTGAGATATTGAGATATTGATACTTTGAGATGGGCCAGTCGGACGGCTGGGGCCCGAGATATTGTGATACCGATACTTGAGATTTTGAGATAGTCGTTTGAGGTGTCGATGCTGGACACGGATTTCTGTTGATTCTATTGATATTATGCTGATATTTCAAAAGAGTTTTCTAAGTTGAAAATAATGATTTTCTTATATCAACATATTCAGATCACGGGTTGAACTTGATGCATGTTGCATACATACCTGCTAGTACATCATGCCAGATTAGTATTGTAAAATTGATTCATGTTGCATACATATCTGCTAGTATATCATTCCATATCAGTATTGTTGAGTTATGACACTTTGCGTGCATGCTTACGATAGCCTTTATAGATGTTACTTATTACTCACGAGTTGGCAACTCACCCCTGTTGTGCCACAACCTTTTTGCAGGTCCACTCCGTCAGCGCTGTAGCGGCGGACGCACTTTCTCCTTTTGCTCCTTTCGCTTGGTTTTGAGACTATTGCTCGTAGGTGGGTTGTGAGATTATTTGTTTCCACCTTGTATATTTATTGTATCTAGAGTACTCCATCTACTGTACCTGCTACTTGTATTGATGTATATTGACCTAGAGACGAGACTGTGAGATTTGTGGACTTTTATGTTGTTTCTCTGGGTCGAGATCACTTGAGCCGACATGATGCTTACTTATGCCTTTTATGCTTACTTTTTTTTACACATTGATGATTTACATTGCGTGGGATTTGAGTCCGCTTCGGCGAAGAGCTAGCTCCCGCTTGGGGATGCCTTATTCATGTTATATGTATATTCCTGTTTTGCACCCGTTTTGGGGCCAGTTTTTACAAAGGAGACTCTGCCGAAATTTTTGGGAAATGTGATGTTGCTTTTAAAAGACTTGATGCGACTTAATTATTTGGAAGTTTCTTTAAGTATTTTGGTTTTCTTTCACTCTACTGCTCTTTTGGTTTTGATTTCTGGGCTTTGGCTTACTTAGATTACGTACGCCTCGAGATGTTTCGTAATTTAAGTGCAGGTCATGTTCCGTACCTTTTCGGGTCATGACAAAGTTGGTATCAAAGCGATAGGTTTTTCCTTTCTGAGTGTAGGATGACCCTTGGTAGATGGAGTAAGTGACTTAAGCCGGGTAACGTAGCGTGTGTATGTCCACGGCATACTTGCGATACGGTACTCCGCCTAGGTGACTTGAGGATATACTTGCTTGAAATTCCTTCTTCAATTCTGTGTATCCTATGATTCTATTGCACTGTTCTTATTATCCTGTTTCCTGTACCAGCCACTTTGCCGCCGAAGGCTACGAGAGCGCAGAGGGCTGCCGCCCGAGATGAGATCCGAGCAGGCTCGTCCGAGACGAGGACCGAGCAAGACGGTGTACCTACCCATCAGGGACAGACTGATCCGCCTTCCTCAGGCCGCATGGATAGGCTAGAGTCTGGTATGCAGGAGCTACGACAGATGGTGGGAGGTATGCAGGAGTTACGACAGATGGTGGGATCCTTAGTCTAGGCCAGTCGTGCAACGAGATCGGAGGACGTACCTACCGCAGCACAGACTACGATTGTACCTACTGCCCAGGCAGTTGCTCCTACTACTACCGTGGCTATTCCAGTATCACTAAGGATTTCATGAGGCTGAGACCCCTAGTCTTCACCGGCACAGATGCAGCGGAGGATCCGCAGACATTCCTTGACAGATTAGCTAGGATTTGCCGTTCGCTCAGATGTTCCGACGATAGATGGGTGGAGCTTACGAGTTTCCGTCTTGAGGGCCTTGCGAAGACGTGGTGTGAGTCGGTCGAGAGAGGTCGAGCTGCAGGTCTACCTCCTATGACTTGGGATGAGTTCACAGCAGTATTTCTAGCCCGTTTCCTTCCATAGAGCGTTCGTGATGCTAGAGCTCGTAGTTTTGAGGCTTTGTACAAGACTCCAGGGATGACAGTGTCCGAGTATGATGTCCAGTTTACTCAGTTGTCCGGATATGCTCCGTACTTGGTAGACACCGAAGAGAAGAGGATAAAGAGGTTTATGCAGGGACTTGACACCCAATTATTCCTTGCCATCGGCGCCCAGCACTTCGACACTTATGCAGCTGCTATGGACACGGCCTTACGGATGGAGGCACGCATTTAAGGGACTTCGGTCGTTTCTGGGCCGAAGAGGATTCATACCGATATGCCAGCTCAGAGGCATCGTGACAGATTCTTTCCAAAAGATGGTGGCGGCAGAGGAGTCAGACGAGGTCAGCTATTTGGTTCTTATCCGCAGGGCCAACAGGCGTCGCCAGGATGTTTTAGGTGCGGGAGTCCGTACCATCGTATCAGAGACAGTATGGTGAGACGACAGGGAGCGGCGACAGTTCCACACGTGACTTTACCACCTTCCCCACCTCCTAAGAGGGCTCTACATTATACCCCGGTGATGCTCCACGTCAGTTAGACGCCCCCAGAGGCCGTGGACGTGGCGGTCCTGTTCAGAGAGGATGAGGAGGCAGAGGCCGAGCCAGAGGACAGCCAGCTATTGGTGGGGGACAGGCCCGAGTATTTTCTTTGACTCCGTAGGATGCGCCGGCATCCAATGCTGTTGTGACAGGTACTTTGCCAATATGTTCTTTCGACGCGCGAGTATTATTCAACCCAGGTTCCACACATTCATATGTATCTACACACTTTGCACCGATGTTGGGCCGTGAGTCATCATCGTTAGATCAGCCGCTTGTTGTTATCACTCAGGTAGGCGAGTCGTTTGTTGCTCGTTTTGTGTTTCGTTTGTGTTCCGTTCGTATCGGGGAGAGGGATTCATCGGTTGATTTGATCCTCCTCGATATGTTGGACTTTGATGTTCTTCTGGGCATGGACTGGCTAGCCACTTGTATGCATCTGTGGACTACCGTGAGAAGGGAGTCAAATTTAGTTTTCCGGGAGAGCCAGTCCTTGTTATTCATGGAGACCGCAGCGTCACCCTTCCCAGCTTGATTTCGTCTCTTCGCGCCGGTCAGCTCTTGCGGAAGGGATGTCAGGGGTTCTTCGCATCTGTTTGTGATACTCGAGCTGCAGAGGTTCCGTTGGACCAGGTCCCGATTGTGTGTGAGTTCCCTGATGTTTTCCATGACGAGCTGCCTAGGCTACCGCCTGAGCGCGATGTTGAGTTCTGCATCAATTTGATCCCCGGCACAGGGCCTATTTCCATACCGCCTTATCGGATGGCCCCGGCGGAGCTTAGAGAGCTGAAGAATTAGTTGCAGGATTTGTTAGATAAGGGGCTTGTTCGACCTAGTGTATCTCCGTGGGGTGCTCCTGTCTTGTTCGTCAAGAAGAAAGACGGTAGTTTGTGCTTGTGCATTGATTACCGCCAGCTGAACAGGATTACCGTACAGAACAGATATCCCTTACCACGGATCGATGATTTGTTCGACCAGCTTCAAGGTGCGGGATACTTTTCGAGGATTGACTTGCGATCGGGTTACCATCAGTTGCGGGTGCGGCAGGAGGATATTCCGAGGACGGCTTTTCGCACACGTTACGAGCCCTATTAGTTTTTGGTGAAGTCGTTCGGACTCACCAATGCACCAGCCGCGTTTATGGATTTGATGAACCGCATTTTCAGGCCGTATCTAGATCTGTTCATCATTGTGTTTATTGACGATATTTTGGTGTATTCCCGGAGCCGAGAGGAGAACGAGCAGCACCTGCGGATCACATTGCAGACTTTGAGGGAGCACCAGTTGTTCGCGAAATTCTCCAAGTGCGCGTTTTGGCTTGACAGCGTTGATTTCTTGGGTCACGTGGTTACTGTTAGGTTTACCTAGCACCCTATGAGAGGTTTGGAAGCATCACATGTCACAAAGATTAAGTTTTTAGAGTGCTAAGTGAACACACAAAGAATCAAACCTAGAAAAATTAGGGTTTCATAACTTTACAAGTAACAAAGGCTAGGGTTTTGAGAGTACAACCTTTGTAGCTCCCTATTCTTGACTCCTTGGCCACTTGAGAGTTGGAAAATGGTTAGCTTGAGATCTTCTAGCGTCCACGACGATCCACCCGAAGCTCCTTTGTCCAAGCTTGCAACTTCACTTTATCAAGAGAATGAAATGAAGCTAACACTCTAAACAAGTGGGCAAGACTTCTGTAGAATGGTGTTGTGGTTCTCTTTCTCACTTCAAAATCCTATCTTGTTGAGTATTTTGCTCACTTGAAAGATCTAGAGAGCAAAAGGAGCAAGGTTGAAGAAGATGATGGCTTTTTTTAAGAAGAAGAGAAAAGATAATCTCATGAAAAGAAAAAGAAAATATATGTATATATATTTATTTCTTCTCATCTCAAACCATGGTTAAAAGATAAAGATATTATTTAATTTGAGTTAAAACATGAAAGGAAAGTTTAATCCATGGTTAAGAGTAGGTGAGCATGGTTAGGTCAAAGAAGAGTGTAGAAACAAACCATGAATTATCCTTTCCTTTTTCATTTTGTTTTAAAACAAATAGAAGTAATAATCCATATAAATAACCAAGGTATGAGTTTTATATTGCCACCATTTTCTATGTATAAACAACCATGATAGAATGATGTATGCATGCATGTGTGCATGCACATCCATATGTGCATGAACAAGAATGAATGCATACATGCATGTATACATCCCAAAAGAACAAGAAAGGATTTCTAGTGAGAAGCTAATGGTTAAATGATAAATCAACACTTGATTTATCAACCCGGTCATATCACATATGACCCGACCAAAAGCAAGCCGCCCGATTAATATACAGTATCTCATACGTGCATTTTAACCGGGTCCATGCGCATATCGCATACGTGCACCACAACGTTTCGCCTGGACTAGGTAACTCCTTTGTGGGACTCTAAGACTCGTCAATACACCGGTAGTGGGTGATGATCATATCAAGCACCCCCAAGCCGCAAGCGGTCAGCTAAACGTAACGGCCACCCGGGTATTGAGCGATCAGAAGAAAACAAGCGAACCTGCTACAACTCCCATCGAGCCAACTGGCAACACTACCGTACAGTCCGGCCTCTTCGTCAGATATGCTGCATATCGAGCCTAGGGATGGTCACGTCGACCCCAATAACTCAATAAGTCGTGCCGGTGAATGGTCTATAACAGATCGAGAAACTACTGAAAACACTTATCAGTAAATCTCAGCAGCCCTGGCCAGGGACTTACTGATATAACCAGTCGAGCACAGCACAGCATCAACTCCCAATACCGGGAGAGACGAAACCCCTCCTATCGCTCATCGCCTTCGTGTATCTTGGGACTGTACCCAACGGCCACCTGTTTGCACGACTCAGTAGAGCCGTGGTAGGGTGGTAATCAAAGTACAGTGGGAAAGCACACAAGACTCTATGACGATCTCGGGTCTACAGACTAACCTGTACTAGTGTCACCTGAGAACTGCTATCCGACGATAGATATAATTCCATATAGGAGTTCTCGGTGAGTCCGTCCAGTGTACCCAGTCACCTCTGAGCACCCGTATATGATCTTGATGTCAAACATCGATGAATGTGGGAACATCCATCGCCCATCATATGGGTCTAGTATCATATACGCTAGCCTACTCTGGTATATCGATGCCCCGTCTCGATACACCTACGACTAGGGACATTTCAGGATATGCTTATAAACTACAGATGTCCCACTAGTATGATCTCTATCATAATCACTGTAGTCAAGCCAATATCCTCAGGGCTTTATCAACATGTATGAATGAGTAAAAGCATGATCAAATCTACATGTCAGATAAAGAAGAACCAGATAGCATACTATCATGTCGAGCAAGAATGTACACTGAATATATATATATATATATATATATATATATATATATATATATACATGTATAAATACATCCACTATCATATATTGGCCTCTAGGGCATATATATATCCAACAATCTCCCACTTGCACTAAGGCCAGTTATTGGCGTATCTCATACCCAACATCTCAAAAAGTCGCTCATGCTGCGGCTGAGGGAGGGCCTTGGTGAGTGGATTCGCGGCGTTATTCTTTGTGTCTACTCTCTTATTCTCGATCTCGCGGAGATCTACAATCTCCCGGATCAAATGAAAGCACCTCAGGATGTGTCTGGACCGCTGATGGGACCTGGGCTCCTTGGCTAACGCCATAGCCCCATTATTATCACAATACAATGGTATTGGATCAATAATGGTTGGAACTACTCCTAGCTCCGAGACGAACTTCTTCATCCAGACGGCTTCCTTGGCGGCATCATTTGCAGCAATGTACTCAGCCTCCATCGTAGAGTCTGCAACGGTATCCTGTTTGAAACTCTTCCAACTTACCTCCCCTCCATTGAGGGTAAATACAAACCCTGAGATAGATTTGTTGTCGTCCTTATTGCTCTGGAAGCTCGAATCGGTAAAGGCCTCCATTTGGAGATCTCCATTACCATACACCAAGAACAATTCTTTAGTCCTTCGTAAATACTTAAGAATGTTCTTCACAGCTGTTCAGTGATTCTCCCCTGGGTTGGATTGATACCTGCTTACAACAATAAGTGCATAAGCTACATTTAGGCATGTACATAACATCACATACATTATAGATCCTACTGCCGAAGCATAGGGTATAATGCTCATGCGAGCTCTCTTTTCATCGGTCTTTGGACAAGAATCCTTGGAGAGAGTGACTCCATGGCAAGCGGGTAAGGCACCCCGCTTGGAGTCTTCCATACTAAACCTTTTTAGGATGGTGTTGATGTACCTGGTTTGGGACAATCCCAATAACTTTTTGGATCTATCCCTATAGATCCTTATGCCCAGGATGTATGTGGCATCACCCAGGTCCTTCATGGAGAACCTTAGTGATAAGAAAGATTTGACCGACTGTAGCATATGAATATCATTTCCTATCAGAAGAATGTCATCCACGTACAATACGAGGAATGTGACAGCTCTTCCTACAGCCTTCTTATAAACACAAGGTTCATCTGGATTTTTGATGAAATCAAACTCTTTGATAACATCATCGAAACAGATGTTCCAACTCCGAGATGCCTACTTTTGTAGGGTTCCTAGGCACACCAAGGAGGTCTCACAAGGCATCAACCATGCCAATTTCAAAAAATCTAGGTGCCGAGAAACCCGACTACGGATCGTTGGCTAGAAATCTAGGCGAAAAATAAACTAGTTAACAACTTAACAAAAGTTTAAACGGAAATACAACCTTTGTAGATCCGGTGCTCCACCTCCATAGCTCCGCAACGAAGTCCCTTCGCTGTCCAAATGAATTCCCGGGCTCTAGCGTCGGCTTCGTCGGAGAAATGGCGAGCTAGGTCGTCGATGTCCATGCCGAAGATGATCTACGTCGAGGCATCGCTAGATCAAGCTCCACCTTCACCAAGCCATGAAAACTTGTGAAGGAAACACACTCTACTACTTGGCAAGAGGTAGAGGATGAAGAAATAGGAAGTGGGTAGACTTTAGAATTGGATTTCTCACTTGTTTCATCAATCCACCATTGATGAAGTCTAGTTTCTTTTCTTGAAGAAGAAGAAGAAGAAGATGATAATGTTATGATAAGTTAATTCAAAATATAAAATAAATTGAATACTTATCATAATGCAACCATGGTAAAGTGTAGAGACTAAACTAAGGTTAAGTGAATGGTTAGGTTAGGTATGAAGACAAAAATGGTGACTAAGTCAAAGCTTCATGAAGCTTCAACATATATCCAAATAAAGCCACCATTTTTCATTTCATTTTCCAAAAAGAAAATAAATAAATAAGTGAATGAAACAAAACCCTAACCATTATCATGTAACCTTGGTTTGATCTTTACACAAAAACCCTAGCAAACATGTATCATCAAACATGATACAATCAAGTGCACAAAAGTATATCACATATACAATGTGTACATCCGAGTGAGAAAATCCATCTTAAGTAAACCGATACTAGTTGATGCAAACTAATATATCAAATATATAATTATGCATTAAATCATTAAATCAACACTTGATTTAACGATCCGGTCATATCGCATATAACCGACTAGTATCCTATGTATCGGCTTATCGAATCAATACTTGATTCGATAACTAGGTTATATCGCATACAACCATTCGATACATTCATCGCGAGAATAGAATATGGTATCACATACACGCATTATTCTCGGTCCCGCACATATCTCATATGTGCTCCTATTTCGTTTCGCTTGAGCCAGGAAACCTCTGTGTAGGACTCTAAAGACTCGTCAATACGCCGGCAGCAGATGATGATCATATCAAACACCCACAAGCCGCAAGCGGTCTGCTAAACGTAACGGCCACACAGGTATTGAGCGATCAGAAGATCGACGAGCAAGCCCGCTCACACTCCTGTGAATCCAACCAGTAACACTACCGTACAGTCCGGTCTCGTCGTCTGATATGTCGCATATCTTGCCTAGGGGTGGTAAACGTCAGACCCCAATAGCTCGATAAGTCGTGTCGATATGAGGTCTATAACAATTCGAGAAACTACTGGTAACACTTATCAGTAAATCTCAGCAACCCTGGCCAGGGATTTCCTGTTATAGCCAATCGAACATAGCGCAACATCAACCCCCTATACAGGGAGAGACGAATCCCCTCCTATCGCTCATTGCCTCTATGTGACTCGGGACTGTACCCAAAAACCACCGTTTTGCACGCCCTCTTGGACGTGGTAATATGGAAATCAAAGCACAGTGGGAACCACACAAGACTCTATGACGATCTCGTGTCAACAGACTACTCTGTACCAGTGTCACCAGAGAACTGCCATCTGACGTGAGGTATAATACCATATGGGAGTTCTCGGCGAGTCCGTCCAGTGTACCCAGTCTCTACTGAGCACCCGTATATCTCCTCTGATGTCAAACACCAATGGATATGGGATCATCCATCGCCCATCTGTATGGGTCGAGAAGGTACACGCTAGTCTACTCTGGTATATCGATGCCCCGTCTCGATACACCCACGACTAGGGACTTTGAAGGATGTACTTATGGACTACCATGTCCCCACTAGTATGATCCGCATCACAGTCCAGGTAGTCAAGTACACATCCTAAGGGCTTTACCAACATGTAACAGAGAGACAATCAGTGTACACGTTAAGGTAAAGATCAACCAGATAGCATACTATCATGTCGAGCAAGAAAGTCCTCCATATATATGTCCAAGCATCCACTACAATATACATCCTATGTACAGTAATGGCCTCTAGGGCATACATATAACTAACAATCTCCCACTTGCACTAGGGCCTTCTGTAGCAGTGGTCGAAGTATCTCATACTCAACCATCCCATAAAAGTCTCTCTCTGGGAATAGGCCTTCGTGAGTGGATCCGCCGTGTTATCCTCTGAGTCTGCTCTCCTAACCTCGATCACCCTGGAGATCAACCATCTCCATGATCAGGCGATACTGCCTTAGAATAAGTCTGGATCACTGATGGGACCGGCGTTCCTAGGCATAAGCCACAACTCCATTGTCTCACAATGGTTGGAACGTAGTTCATCTCATGAACCAATATACACCCAAACAGCCTCTTTGGTAGCATCTTAAGTAGCGATGTATCGTGCCTTTATCGTCTAGTATGTCACGGTATCTAGCTTGGAACTCTTCCAACATACCGTCCCTTTACTTAGGGTAAAGACAATGCCTGTGACTGACATTCAGTCGTCTTTATCACCCTGGAACCTTTCCAGTGATTCTCCCCTGGATCAACTGATACCATCTCACTACAGCTAGTGAGATTCCTAACATCCAATTAAATCTATCTCATAGATCCAAAACTCAGGATTTATGAGGTATCATTTTGATCCAACACGGAGAATCTTTGTGATAAACGGAGATTGATCGAGCGTAGCATAAGAAACTCCTTTCTTATCAAGAGTATGTTATCCACGTACTATACGAGGATCACCAGCATACTCCCTACTACCTTTTTGTTCATACAAGGTTCATCTACCATTATGATGATGTCAACTTCTTTGACGAATTCATCAAAACAGATGTTCCAACTCCGCGATGCCTGCTTTATCACGTAAAACATCTTGCACGCGTTTCCGCTGCTCCCACTGTCTACGAGGCCCTCTGGCTGTGTACTTATAGACGCTCTCTACCAAATCATCATTTTAGAAGAGCTGTCATGACACCCAACCACCAGATATCGTAGTCATGGTTTGTAGCCGTGGCAAGTAGGATCTGGATGGACTTAAGCATAGGTACTGGAAAAGGTTTCATCATTATCCACGCCTGGTCAATGACGAAAACCTTTAACAAGTCTAGCTTTGAAAGTCTCAACTTTTCCATTTACACCAAGTAATCTTCTCAAGATATACTTGCTCCTGATGGGGATTTAACCCTTCAGATATAGCAACCAAAGTCCATACTTTGTTGGTGTACATGGATTCCATCTCAGATTTCTAAACATCCAGCCATTCTTACAGAGTCTCACTCCTGATGGCCAGCTCGAAACTAATTGGGTCATCATCTCATGATGTAATCCTCGCTCCCACTGTCATAGAGAAACCGAAGTATCTCTCAGGTGGGTGAGAAACCCTACTAGATCGGCGGAGAGGCTGAAGTTCGTCGGTCGCTATTGAATCCTCTGGTTCTACCAAGTCATCTGCTGTCATTTGTATAGCTGGAACCTTTCCAGTTGTACATAACAGACCTTGCCTCGAGCTTGTCCGGATTTTGCTTTTAGACATAGGCCGGACAACCCTAAATCTTAACTAACTTAAGATATGGGCTCTTCCCATTCCATATCACATATGAAGTGGTAGGCAACTGATTTGATTGGAACCCTATTCAATAGGTATGCAACTTCTCAAGTGCATAACTCCCAAAAGGAAATAGGTAACTCAGTAGTACTCATCATAGAGCACACCATATCAAATAGGGTGTATCTGCTCCGCCCCGACATACCATCGTGCAATGGTGTATTCAGAGGAGTAATGCCGAGAGAGAATCTCATTCTCCATTAGAATAGTCCAGGAATTCCGTGCTCAAGTATTCTCCTCCTCGATCACATCAAAGGACATAATACTTATACCCATATTTTGGTTCTCTACTTCTAACTTATATTCTGTGAATATCTCAAAAGGTTCGGACTTGTGTTTCAACAGGAACATATGTCTGAATCTAAAGAGATCATCAGAGAACGTAATGAAGTATAAAGAACCGGTCTTGGTATGTGTAGACTGGGGACTTACATACATCAACATGTATCATCCCAAGAGTTCACTAACTCTCTCTCTATTTCCAATAAACAGAGCTATGGTCATCTTATCTTTGTGACATGACTGGCGAGTTTCACAAGATGTAAATTCAAACTAATTTAAATATGCATCTATATGTAACTCCATCTAGTCGGGTCGCATTGATATGACCTAGTCTACAATACCTCAAGAAGGATTCGTTCATTTCTGAACTCTTCCTCTTGTGTGTGTTCTGTATACTAAGAACTGTAGTTTGATTTAGAACATCAATGCTTTTAGATAACGTGCCTGAACCGATCAACTTTTGATATAGGAAATGTTCAAAACATTATCCAACAATACAAAATTATATCCTTTCTTTACTAATAAAGAGACTGATATGATTTTGTATATCAGGTTCGGTATCTAATAACATTCGTTCAGAATCAATGTATCGGTAATACAGGATGACAGTGACCGACAGACTTGGCTGCAACTCTTGTCCCGTTTTCCGCCTCATGAAACTTATCACCCGTTCTCAGTTTTTCTACCCTTTTGTAGCCCTATGTAACATATTACATATCTGGGATCCTGATCCGGTGTCATATACCCAGGAATCGGAGGATACTGAGAAACAGTTCTGTATAATGAACACACCTGAAGATGATGCATCGGCAAGCACTCTCTTCGTTTGGGCGGCACGGGAAATCTGGTATTCCCCAATTTCCTGCTCTGTCTTATAACAATTATAAGTTGGAGCGGGACCAACGTTCCCCAGCTCAGTATAACAAGCGGGTTCGGTCAATAATCCGTATTATTATCTTGATTAAGGCGTGACATGGTCGCTACCCGGAGAGAGAGAGAAGAAAACACTCAACGTGCGCTATTGCAAGAATAGATTGGTTATTATTTTATCTAATCAGGATGGCTCCCACTGCTTTTTATCAAATCTTCCTTCAAACCCTAAAAGGAAAGACTAGCCGGGATTAATTACACACTACAAGTTCGCCAATCTTTCAGCCAGGCCAGTGTCGGTACTTTGAGGGTGCCCCGTGCTTTCGCACGGACCTAATTAATGTAAACCTCGTTTTCCCAGAGGCGTAACCTCGTTAACACCTTTCTAGACACCTACTTGATCGGCTAATTGTAATGTATAAAACTCTCCCAGGAGTAACTCTTACTCGCAGCGGGTATCGGGATCCAACTATCTCATAGAAGGTATGCAATCTCATTGCAAATTTCAACACTTGAAATTCCCGATAATAATTTGCCCCTAACGTGCTATGACCTTGACGAAAGCCAACAAACCATAGCCCGCTAGTCAAGTTCAACCCGTACATTTCTTGATTGAATTAAACCCACCCGCACGACCCTTGACGAAAGCCAACAAAGCCGCACGACTACCCTAATCCAATCGCATCGTATGCTAGCAGATAAGCAGCATATAGCTACCGCACACTGCACCTTGACGAAAGCCAACAAATGCAGCACGAATACTATATACAACTTATCTGAAATGACGGAGGGCTACGACAGGTTTTTCTGAAAACCTATTGCGTAATGAACTTGATATCGTTGTAGGATCGAATGAATTTTGAAATGGAGTGTCTTTGAGGCTTTTCTAGTTTTGCTAAAGGAGTCACTCCCGGTGAAGGGATCGTCGGTCCTTTCCTCGTCGAATGAGGTGCGGGATATATCATATATATCACTGTGCAAAGCAAAAACTCTTAAAAGCAATCAAAAGACAAACCGAGGGTGTAGCATCTGCCAGTTATTGCTAAAGGAGTCACTCCCGGTGAAGGGATCTCGGTCCTTTCCTTATCGAATAAGGTGCAGGATATATCACATATATCACTGTGCAAAGCAAAAACTGTAGCTACCTGTTTTATTTTGAAATTCGATTCGACAACATCTTAGGTTTCTTTTATTTCATTAATCATAATAATGAAGTCCCATCATTTAAGTACCTAAACATCACAGATAAATACGACGTACACTTATGCCATCCGCATTCGCCTCGATGTCCCCTCGTGCACCGTTAGGTTAGGTAACTAACGACAGAGCGGGGTAGGGCTAGCGCGGGTGTAAAACATAAGTAACGTCTATATAATATATCATATATACTATATACTGTATCTATCATAGAACATCACATGATCACATCACAGATATCGCAGCAGAAGAAACATATAAAATATTGGATATACTAGGACGTCCGTGTTTTCAATACGAGCCAGTATAAAACACGGATTCCACGGTCGTGATGAATAGCCAAACCCACACCCCTAGACCCCTACGAGAGCGGCAAGCAACCCTACCAATTCTGGAGTTAGAAGACCCGGACTCGACTCCTCGAGTTGGTCTCCTACTGGACTCCAGAACCCGGTTACTTGTGCTCCCCTCCTCGGGTCTATCCTAGTGCGGAAAAGTAAATAATATACATCAACGGTGACAACTTCCGCAACCTGGAAGTGCCCCAATAAAAGAATATTACATACAGTTTTTACATGAATGAAAATGAAAAACACTCATCTCACATAAAACCCCCGGCTATTCAAACACGACGATCCAATATAACATATCCAGCAACACATAACATCACATGTCATCAACGTAAGTAAATATGCGCATCCCAATTGTCGTTGACATATAGCAACGAAACCGGCGATATCATATATTACACTTACGGTCACAGAAAAGAAAGTGTAAAACTACAACAGTTGGAATCCGCAACTCTTTAGACATCGCATGCCTGGGCAAATGAATTAGTTAGACATCACATGCCTAACAATTATAAACCCCGCATTTTAGTCTCATTATCGAAAACACTTTTCAATACTGAGTCGGGCAATTCAACAGAATTCCCGACATTTTGATCGAATGCTCGTTGCAAACTTAAGTAGGCGGCCGCACCCCCGATACCGTCGACGAAGTGCACCAAGGCGGAACACCGCTGCCGCGAGCACCCGAACGGATGCTTTCGGCGACGGGGTTCTCCTACAGTCACTTGGTCGGGGCTATGGAGTGAGGCTGTCTATTAAGTTTATCCGGCGAGTATCCGCGTACGCTACGTGATTGCGACGGACTTTTGATCACATCAAAATTCCGTGGCAACCGATCAGGTGAGACTAAACTGCTATGTTTATAACATTCATTCAGTTATCACATAACTTTTGTGAATTCCAATTATTGTATCCCATTCCGGATAAATAGAAAATGTCAAACTTTCCGATCGAACAATCGAACACCCAAGTTTTCCCGATACAGATCAACACATGAAATAAGTCTAACAACATTCAGTTCGTGCCTCAGTACCAACGGTCCAGCCGTAGAAGGGTCAAGCCAACGCCTCACATGTGGCACGCCGTACTGCCCCAAACCCGAAGGTTCAAAGGGCAGTTCAAGACGGTCACATAATCGAGTTAAGGTTTGTTGCCTTCTAGAGGGTCCATTGCGTTACTTGCACTACTTAGAACATCGTCAAACTACGGAAAAATCCAACACTTGGAAATTTCCCGGCAGGGGAAAAAATTGGGTATTTATATCCGGTCGAACTTTTTAACATATTCTAAAATTATCCGGAAAGCCAAATAGACAAAATTTGATACCCCGATCGAAACACCGAATCCCCAAAACAACCCCAGAAAATTCAACTCTTGAATAAATTTTAAAAATACCCAGAGAACTCAGCACCTGAAACAATGAATTACTGTGCAAACAGTTAGGGCTGACGTCACATTTCTGCCGCGGAACCGCCGCATAATCTAGGATTATGCCGCGGTTCCGCCGCCAATTACACTGTTCATGAAATAAAATTTGCGCCGTAATTCTTAGACTTCCCTGCTGAGTTTTCTGCATATTTTTAATTTTGAAAAAACCCAGTTTTTAGAAAACGTACAGAGAGCAATTTTTGGGGTTGGGTTTCGGTTCGTTCGGGTTTGAAATTCCGTCTGGACTTCGCCTAAGGCTCTAGCTAGGATCTGATACCACTGTAGGGTTCCTAGGCACACCAAGGAGATCTCACAAGGCATCAACCATGCCAATTTCAAAAAATCTAGGTGCCGAGAAGCCCGACTACGGATCGTTGGCTAGAAATCTAGGCGAAAAATAAACTAGTTAACAACTTAACAAAAGTTTAAACGGAAATACAACCTTTGTAGATCTGGTGCTCCACCTCCATAGCTCCGCAACGAAGTCCCTTCGCTGTCCAAATGAATTCCCGGGCTCTAGCGTCGGCTTCGTCGGAGAAATGGCGAGCTAGGTCGTCGATGTCCATGCCGAAGATGATCTACGTCGAGGCATCGCTAGATCAAGCTCCACCTTCACCAAGCCATGAAAACTTGTGAAGGAAACACACTCTACTACTTGGCAAGAGGTAGAGGATGAAGAAATAGGAAGTGGGTAGACTTTAGAATTGGATTTCTCACTTGTTTCATCAATCCACCATTGATGAAGTCTAGTTTCTTTTCTTGAAGAAGAAGAAGAAGAAGATGATAATGTTATGATAAGTTAATTCAAAATATAAAATAAATTGAATACTTATCATAATGCAACCATGGTAAAGTGTAGAGACTAAACTAAGGTTAAGTGAATGGTTAGGTTAGGTATGAAGACAAAAATGGTGACTAAGTCAAAGCTTCATGAAGCTTCAACATATTTCCAAATAAAGCCACCATTTTTATTTTCATTTTCCAAAAAGAAAATAAATAAATAAGTGAATGAAACAAAACCCTAACCATTATCATGTAACCTTGGTTTGATCTTTACACAAAAACCCTAGCAAACATGTATCATCAAACATGATACAATCAAGTGCACAAAAGTATATCACATATACAATGTGTACATCCGAGTGAGAAAATCCATCTTAAGTAAACCGATACTAGTTGATGCAAACTAATATATCAAATATATAATTATGCATTAAATCATTAAATCAACACTTGATTTAACGATCCGGTCATATCGCATATAACCGACTAGTATCCTATGTATCGGCTTATCGAATCAATACTTGATTCGATAACTAGTTTATATCGCATACAACCATTCGATACATTCATCGCGAGAATAGAATACGGTATCACATACACGCATTATTCTCGGTCCCGCACATATCTCATATGCGCTCCTATTTCGTTTCGCTTGAGCCAGGAAACCTCTGTGTAGGACTCTAAAGACTCGTCAATACGCCGGCAGCAGATGATGATCATATCAAACACCCACAAGCCGCAAGCGGTCTGCTAAACGTAACGGCCACCCGGGTATTGAGCGATCAGAAGATCGACGAGCAAGCCTGCTCACACTCCTGTGAATCCAACCAGTAACACTACTGTACAGTCCAGTCTCGTCGTCTGATATGTCACATATCTTGCCTAGGGGTGGTAAACGTCAGACCCCAATAGCTCGATAAGTCGTGTCGATATGAGGTCTATAACAATTCGAGAAACTACTGGTAACACTTACCAGTAAATCTCAGCAACCCTGGCCAGGGATTTCCTGTTATAGCCAATCGAACACAGCGCAACATCAACCCCCTATACCGGGAGAGACGAATCCCCTCCTATCGCTCATTGCCTCCATGTGACTCGGGACTGTACCCAAAAACCACCGTTTTGCACGCCCTCTTGGACGTGGTAAGATGGAAATCAAAGCACAGTGGGAACCACACAAGACTCTATGACGATCTCGGGTAAACAGACTACTCTGTACCGGTGTCACCAGAGAACTGCCATCTGACGTGAGGTATAATACCATCTGGGAGTTCTCGGCGAGTCCGTCCAGTGTACCCAGTCTCTACTGAGCACCCGTATATCTCCTCTGATGTCAAACACCAATGGATATGGGATCATCCATCGCCCATCTGTATGGGTCGAGAAGGTACACGCTAGTCTACTCTGGTATATCGATGCCCCGTCTCGATACACACACGACTAGGGACTTTGAAGGATGTACTTATGGACTACCATGTCCCCACTAGTATGATCCGCATCACAGTCCAGGTAGTCAAGTACACATCCTAAGGGCTTTACCAACATGTAACAGAGAGACAATCTGTCACGACCCGAAAGTATGGAACGTGACTGGCACTTAGATTACGAGACGTCTAAAGGCGTACCGTAACCTAAGTCAGCCAAAGCCCAGAAAATCTAAACCAAAATCAAAA
Source organism: Agapanthus africanus (assembly GCA_030015575.1). NCBI lineage: Eukaryota > Viridiplantae > Streptophyta > Magnoliopsida > Asparagales > Amaryllidaceae > Agapanthus > Agapanthus africanus. The sequence continues at coordinate 193,855,133 of CM057351.1, forward strand.
GAGAGTGAAGGAAAACTTTACATGAAAACGATTTTAAATCAATTATGTTGCATTGAACCCCTTTTTAAAATAAAACATAAAAAAATTTCGAAAATTTCGGCAGAGTCTCCCCTGTAAATTCTATCCCCCAAAATGGGTACAACAAGATATAAAACCTGTAATCATAAAATGGCATCCCCAAGCGGGAGCTAGCTCTTCGCCCAAGGCGGATCACAACCACACGCAATATATAAGTAATATCAAGAAAAAGAGCATAAAAGAAATGCAAAATATCAGAAAACACAACGTCGGCTCAAGTGAGCTCGACCCAAAAGAAACCACATATATACAAATCTCTCAGTCGCATCACTAGGTCGCATATACAAATAAGAAGTGGTAGATGGAGGATACTAGATACAATGATAGAGCAAAAGAAATAAAGTGTGCTCGCAACCCATCTACGAGCGATGTCGCGAGTCTGAGCAAAAGGAGCTGATGATAAGATAACCGCCGCTACAAGGATGACGGGTCCGACTTGCAAGACACTGTGGCACAACGGGGGTGAGTTGCCAGCTCGTGAGTAGAATATAATATCTAGTAAGGCAATCGTAAGAATGCACGCAAATGCGTTACAACATGTATGTCCAGATGTGATGTAATACCTCTAGTACGCATGCACATGTATGCAATGTCATTACTAAATCTTTAAGTGTTTCAAAAACTAAGAGTTCTGCATTCTAATCTTTAGAAAAAGAATATTTGTATAATAGCTAAATACCATCAAGAAATTATCCGAAAACCCGTGTCAAGCATCGACACCAAAAATGAAATCACATCTGTCTCAATGTCTCAAAATATCGGGTTCCGTCAGTCCGGATCGGCCCATATCATCAAATCTCACGACAACGGTCGGTATCCTCCGGATATCCGCCGCGCCAGACATCACCGGTAGGTAGTCTTCCCCTGCCAGGCTCATCGTCTGCAACTCGATCTTCTTGCCCCGGGGTACCTACCGGGCCCACCATGTACCCGAGACGGTTCATCCACTCCTCGAATCGGGTCTCGAAATCCAACAGAAAACATGAAAACTCATGGTGGACGATACATACATCACGAGAAAACCGCAACTTTGTTTTAAAAATGATAAATATAAGATTTTGTTAAATTCTTGCGGTTTTCCCCAAAAATCCAGAAATCGCAGCAATACTGAAATCCTCAAGAAAATCATAATGTCCAACATGTTATATATGATAAATGTCTATGATATCAAGGTATGCGATGTGAATTGTGGCTATAAATCTATGTAAGTATGATGATGATGCGAGGTATATACATGCTATGTAATTTCATATATCATGTATGATGCAAGTGGCGATACTAAGCTAAACAGGTTCTACAGTGCACGTGGCATGGCAATTACCAAAGGCGTGTGTGTTACATGAATAGTGCGCGCGTAACAGATGCCAATGGTAACGGTGTTTGTGTCGTACGAAGTGATATCGCATATGTGTATATGAAAATCCATGCAATCTAGTATACGGTTAGCTATAAGGGTATGCAATGTAAATAAAGGGGTAAGCTAACTAACAATACAAGTCTTACAAGAAAGGTAATCCTAACTAGGGGGGCGTCTCGCGCCATCCATACGATTCCCCCATAGATGAATACATCTACTCACCAGAATGCCTCGCTAATCCGATCCGACCACCGCCTTGCCTTTACGCGCCGTGTCTGATGTTTCCCCGACCGATCCTAGCATTGCATAACACACAATATAAGATTACATACCCCTTAAACGACACCAAGTCAATATAAAAATATCGACGCTCTTGAATTAAACATAACGTGCACTCGGTGCGCGGAAAACACACGAAAATCGCTAAAACCTTAACCAAAATCGCCGTTTCGGGGAAATCGACAAAACTAAAACCCGACTAGACAAAACCCCGCATTTGCGCACACCAATAGTCGTATAAGATGATAAAGTTATCTTCCATATATTGTAATTAGACCACCTCCTAATATTTATAAAAATCTAGTAAGCAATTGGCATCCCGATAACAATGCAAACATCGCAAATTTGCGATAAAAATAACTACTATCAAGCATACTCATCCAACCATACAACTAGCTAACCACAACACTTACTTCAACCTATTAACAATGCTTCAAACCCTAATCCACAATCAAATCCCTTACTTGACTTTCATGAACAAGCAATTTCTATTAAATTGATACTTCAAAATTCTAATTTAGCACATTTAAACTACAATTTAACAATTAGTTTAGAATTTTCACCTCATAAGCTTGAACCCTAGCTTGCTCAAGCCACCAAAGATGCCTCCTTTCACCTTATTTTAAACAATTTAGGGTTTGGAAGGAGGTAGATTAAGGATGGGGTTTGAATTTGTGAAGAAATTTGTTGATTTCGGGGGATTTTGAGTGAATTTTGAAGCAAAGGAATTGGGGGGAAAAAAGGTGCTGCTGTGGGAGGAGCTCGGCCTGGGCAATAGAGGAGAGAAAATGAGAGGATGTGTAGAAAATTCCATGAAGAAAATATCATCTAACGTCAATTTAGGCTTTCACATCAAAACTTTTTCAAAAAAACCCCTTTTTCTTATCATTTTTCATATGATTCTTAAACCCTTGAAAAAAATCTTGAAAAGTCATGATGCAATTTTATTAACACTAAATTTTAGTTTATAAAGATTCCTAATTAAGAAATTTACCTAATTAAATTTGTATTTATCACTTATTTAATGTATTTTTAAAAGCTTAAAATAATATTAAAAATAATTAATTACGAATTTTTTTTTATTTAACTAGAAAATTTTATGTAACATTTTAGTGACCAATTTATAGTAATATCTTATCTAAATTTTGTATAATTAGGTCTACAATAAAAAATACCTATTTTGACTTTTTACGGAAAAAGCTGACATTTTAGCCGATTACCGAAAAACTGCCTAAACGATTTTCGAAGAGTTACAATCTTCCCCCCTTAAAGAAATTCGGTCCCCGAATTTAGAATTCAACTACGCGTGCCTTCAAAAAGATGGGGATATCTCTTCCTCATCTCGACCTCGGTCTCCCAGGTGACCTCCTTGCTGTTCGGGCCACGCCAAAGGACCTTGACGGACGGTATAACTTCGACCTCAATTTCTTCACCTGCCGATCCAAAATGACCACCGGCTGCTCGGTGAATGAAAGATCACGCTCTAACTGGATCGTCTGGTGCTGAATCGCATAGGAAGGATCATGAAGGTACTTGCGGAGCATCGAGATATGGAACACAGGGTGAACATCGGGGAAGCTGGGCGGAAGAGCTAACCGATAAGCGACTGGACCAACACGCTCTAGGATCTCGAAAGGAACAACATATCTAGGACCCAGCTTCCCTTTCTGCCCAAATCTCATCACATCCTTCATCGAAGAGACCTTCAGGAAAACATGATCGCCAACAGCGAACTCGAGTCGGCGACGGCGCCTGTCAGCATATGATTTCTGCCTGCTCTGTGCCGCTCTCATCCTGTCCCGAATCAGCTGTATCTTTTCGGTCGTCTCCTGTACGATCTGCGGCCCGAAAATACTGCTCTCCCTGAGCTTTGTCCAACATACAGGCGATCGACATCTCCTCCCATATAAAGCCTCGAAAGGTGCCATCTGAATCGTCTCCTGGAAGCTATTATTGTAGGAAAACTCGATCAAAGGCAAATGACGATCCCAGCTACCACCGAAATCTAAAACACAAGCTCTGAGCATGTCCTCAAGAGTCTGAATAGTACGCTCTGACTGACCGTCAGCCTGAGGATGAAAGGCTGTGCTAAAGCTCAATCGGGTGCCCAAAGCTTCCTGAAGTTTCTGCCACAATCGGCTGGTAAACTGGGTGCCCCGGTCGGACACGATGCAAGTCGGAACACCATGCAGTTGCACTATCTCATCAATATAAACCTAGGCGTACTGAGAAAATCCAAAAGTGGTCGTCACTGGCAGGAAGTGAGCCGCTTTCGTCAGTCGATCCACAATCACCCAAATAGAGTCATACCCTCGACTGGTCCTGGGTAGACCCACAATGAAGTCCATGGAGACCTGCTCCCACTTCCACTCAGGGATGGGCAAAGGCTGTAACTCGTCGGCTGGCCTCTGGTGCTCGGACTTGACTTGCTGACAAGTCAGGCATCTCGACACAAATTCTGTAACATCCTTCTTCATCCCGTCCCACCAGTAAACCTCCCTCAAATCATAGTACATCTTGGTGGAACCTGGATGAACACTGTATACTGATCCATGTGCCTCCTCAAGAATATCACGCCTCAGTCCCTCTGAATCTGGCACGCACAGTCGAGTCCCAAATCGAAGTATCCCCTGATCATCAATCACGAACTCAGAAACTCTGCCCAGCCGAATCTGCTCAATAATCTCTAAAATACGGGCATCGCCGGACTGTGCCTCGCGGATACGGTCAAGTAACTGTGGGCGTGCTCTGAAATGGGCCAGCTGTCCCCCTGTAGGAGTAAACTCGAACTGCACTCTGCTGTCACATAACACCTGCAAATCCGCCGTCGACTGCATCGGTACTGCGCTCAAACAAGATAAACTACCTCCGGGCCTCCTACTCAAAGCATCTGCCACCACATTCGCCATGCCCGGATGGTATAAAATCTCGCAGTCATAATCCTTCACCAACTCCATCCAACGGCGCTGTCTCAGGTTCAGATCTCGCTGCTGGAAGATATACTTCAAACTCTTGTGGTCAGTGAATATCTGGCACGACTCACCGTATAGGTAATGTCTCCAGATCTTAAGTGCAAATACCACTGCAGCCATCTCTAAATCATAGGTGGGGTAGTTCTGCTCGTGTTTCCTCAGCTGCCGAGAAGCATACGTGATAACTCTATCGTGCTGCATCAATACACAACTCAGCCCCACTCGAGAAGCATCACAATATACCACAAACCCGCCTGATCCTGAAGGCAATGCTAACACTGGTGCAGTAGTCAGACGAGTCTTCAATTGCTAGAAACTATCCTCACATGCCTGGGTCCAATCAAAAGGAACCCCCTTCCGGGTCAACCCGGTCAATGGTGCAGCAATGCGGGAGAAATCCTGGACAAAACGTCGATAATAGCCGGCCAGACCTAGAAAGCTGCGAACCTCTGTAACTGATACCGGTCTAGGCCAACGCTGAACTGCCTCGATCTTCTTCGGGTCCACACAAATACCATCTCTCGTCACCACATGACCCAAGAAGTCGACACTGTCTAACCAGAATGCGCACTTGGAAAATTTGGCGAATAGCTGATGCTCCCTCAAAGTCTGCAATGTGATACGTAAGTGCTGCTCATGCTCCTCCCGGCTCCGAGAATAAACCAAGATGTCGTCAATGAACACAATAATGAACTGATCGAGATACGGCCTGAATACACGGTTTATCAAGTCTATAAATGCTGCCGGGGCATTAGTGAGCCCGAACGACATCACCAAGAACTCATAATGACCATAACGAGTACGGAAAGCGGTCTTCGGAATATCCTCCTTTCGAACCCGCAACTGGTGATAACCTGACCGTAAATCAACCTTCGAGAAGAACCCTGCACCCTGGAGCTGATCGAATAAGTCATCAATGCGGGGTAGGGGATATCTGTTCCGCACAGTAACCCGGTTCAGCTGACGATAATCAATGCATAAACGCATACTTCCGTCCTTCTTCTTAACAAACAGGACGGGAGCACCCCAAGGTGACACACTCGGTCTGATAAGCCCTTTGTCCAGCAAGTCCTGTAACTGATCCTTTAGCTCTCTCAGCTCCGCCGGGGCCATCCGATAAGGCGGTATAGAGATAGGCCCCGTGCCGGGGATCAAGTCGATGCAGAACTCAATCTCGCGCTCTGGTGGAGACCAGGCAGCTCGTCAGGGAATACATCAGGAAACTCTCTCACAACAGGGACCTGGTCCAATGGAACCCCTATGGAGCTAGTATCACAAACATAGGCTAAGAATCCCTGACACCCTTTCCTTAAGAGCTGACCAGCGCGAAGAGAAGAAATCAAGCTGGGAAGGGTAGCGCTACGATCTCCCTGAATAACAAGTACCGGTTCATCAGGAAAATTGAATCTGACTTCTTTCTCACGGCAGTCTACAGATGCATAGCAGGTGGCTAGCCAGTCCATACCAAGAAGAACGTCAAAGTCTAGCATATCGAGGAGAATCAAATCAACTGAAGAATCTCTCTCACCGATACGAACGGAACACAATCGGTACACAAAACGGGCAACAAAAGACTCGCCTACCGGTGTAATAACGACAAGCGGCTGATCTAACGGAGAAGAATCTCGACCCAACCTCGGTGCAAAATACGTGGATACATAGGAATGTGTGGAGCCTGGATCAAATAATACCCGTGCATCAAAAGAACATACTGGCAGAGTACATGTCACGACGGCATTGGATGCCTGTGCATCCTGAGGAGTCAACGCGAACACTCGGGCCTGTCCACCACTAATAGCTGGCTGTCCTCTGCCTCTACCTCGGCCTCTGCCTCTGTCGCCTCGTCCTCTCTGAACCGGACCGCCACGCCCACGACCTCTAAAAGCATCTGGCTGGCGTGGAGCATCATCAGGAGTAGGAAGTAGAGCTCTCTGAGGAGGTGGTGAGGGTGGTAAGGTCACATGCGGGACTGTCGCCGCGCCCTGGCGTCCCATGGTACAGTCTCTGACACGGTGGTACTGACTCCCACACCGAAAACATCCTGGAGACGACTGCTGGGTCTGTGGATATGAACTAAATAACTGACCTCGTCTCAATCCTCTGCCTCCACCATCTCCCGGAAATAATCTATCGCGGTGTCTACCCATCTGCCGCTGAGCTGGCGTATCAGTACGGATCCTCTTCGGCCCAGAAACGACCGGAGTCTCAGAGATACGCTCCTCCAAAAGTAAGGCTGCATCCATCACGACTGCGTATGTGTCAAAGTGCTGGGTGCCGATGGCAAGGAATAGCTGTGTATCAAGCCCTCGCACAAACCTCTTTATTCTCTTCTCTTATATGTCTACTAGGTACGGAGCATATCGAGACAACTGGGTAAACTGTATATCATACTCCGACACCGTCATCCCAGGAGTCTTGCGCAGAGACTCGAAACTACGGGCTCGAGCATCTCGGACACTCTCCGGAAGAAAACGGGCAAGAAATGCAGCTGTAAACTCATCCCACGTCATAGAAGGTAGACCTGCAGCTCGGCCTCTCTCTACTGAATCGTACCATGTCTGGGAAAGACCCTCCATACGAAAACTCGCAAACTCCACCAATCTATCATCAGAACACCTCAACGAACGGCAAATCCGAGCCATCCTATCGAGAAATGCCTCTGGGTCCTCTGTCGCATCTGTACCGGTAAAAGCTGGAGGTCTCAATCTCATGAACTCCTGTAGTGAAACAGGGATAATCTCCGTAGTAGCAGGAGCGACCATCTGTGCAGCATGTACAATCGTGGTCTGTGCGGTGGAAGGAACGTCCTCAGATCTCTGTGCCCGGCTGGACTCAACTAAAGATCCCATCATCTGTCGCAACTCTTGCATGCCGGCCTCTAATCTGGCAATACGGTCTGGATAAGGCGGATCAGTATGACCCTGAGGGGTAGGCGTATCCTCCCGCTCGATCCTCGCCTCAGACGAGCCCGCTCGAATCTCATCCCTAGCGGCAGCCCGCTGAGCTCTCGTAGTCTTTGGCGGCATCGAAGCTGGAATAAGAAACATGACTGATAAGAACATTGCAATTGAATCAAGGAATGCAAGGAATCAAGAAAGGAAATACAAGCAATTATGTCCTAAGGTCACTTAGGCGGAGTACCGTATCGTAAGTATGCCGCGGATCATACCCACGCTACGCCACTCTGCTTAAGTCACCTACTCCATCTACCGAGGTCGTCCTACACTCAGAAAGGTAAAACCTACACTCTGATACCAACTTTGTCACGACCCGAAAGTATGGAACGTGACTGGCACTTAGATTACGAGACGTCTAAAGGCGTACCGTAACCTAAGTCAGCCAAAGCCCAGAAAATCTAAACCAAAATCAAAAGAGAGTGAAGGAAAACTTTACATGAAAACGATTTTAAATCAATTATGTTGCATTGAACCCCTTTTTAAAATAAAACATAAAAAAATTTCGAAAATTTCGGCAGAGTCTCCCCTGTAAATTCTATCCCCCAAAATGGGTACAACAAGATATAAAACCTGTAATCATAAAATGGCATCCCCAAGCGGGAGCTAGCTCTTCGCCCAAGGCGGATCACAACCACACGCAATATATAAGTAATATCAAGAAAAAGAGCATAAAAGAAATGCAAAATATCAGAAAACACAACGTCGGCTCAAGTGAGCTCGACCCAAAAGAAACCACATATATACAAATCTCTCAGTCGCATCACTAGGTCGCATATACAAATAAGAAGTGGTAGATGGAGGATACTAGATACAATGATAGAGCAAAAGAAATAAAGTGTGCTCGCAACCCATCTACGAGCGATGTCGCGAGTCTGAGCAAAAGGAGCTGATGATAAGATAACCGCCGCTACAAGGATGACGGGTCCGACCTGCAAGACACTGTGGCACAACGGGGGTGAGTTGCCAGCTCGTGAGTAGAATATAATATCTAGTAAGGCAATCGTAAGAATGCACGCAAATGCGTTACAACATGTATGTCCAGATGTGATGTAATACCTCTAGTACGCATGCACATGTATGCAATGTCATTACTAAATCTTTAAGTGTTTCAAAAACTAAGAGTTCTGCATTCTAATCTTTAGAAAAAGAATATTTGTATAATAGCTAAATACCATCAAGAAATTATCCGAAAACCCGTGTCAAGCATCGACACCAAAAATGAAATCACATCTGTCTCAATGTCTCAAAATATCGGGTTCCGTCAGTCCGGATCGGCCCATATCATCAAATCTCACGACAACGGTCGGTATCCTCCGGATATCCGCCGCGCCAGACATCACCGGTAGGTAGTCTTCCCCTGCCAGGCTCATCGTCTGCAACTCGATCTTCTTGCCCCGGGGTACCTACCGGGCCCACCATGTACCCGAGACGGTTCATCCACTCCTCGAATCGGGTCTCGAAATCCAACAGAAAACATGAAAACTCATGGTGGACGATACATACATCACGAGAAAACCGCAACTTTGTTTTAAAAATGATAAATATAAGATTTTGTTAAATTCTTGCGGTTTTCCCCAAAAATCCAGAAATCGCAGCAATACTGAAATCCTCAAGAAAATCATAATGTCCAACATGTTATATATGATAAATGTCTATGATATCAAGGTATGCGATGTGAATTGTGGCTATAAATCTATGTAAGTATGATGATGATGCGAGGTATATACATGCTATGTAATTTCATATATCATGTATGATGCAAGTGGCGATACTAAGCTAAACAGGTTCTACAGTGCACGTGGCATGGCAATTACCAAAGGCGTGTGTGTTACATGAATAGTGCGCGCGTAACAGATGCCAATGGTAACGGTGTTTGTGTCGTACGAAGTGATATCGCATATGTGTATATGAAAATCCATGCAATCTAGTATACGGTTAGCTATAAGGGTATGCAATGTAAATAAAGGGGTAAGCTAACTAACAATACAAGTCTTACAAGAAAGGTAATCCTAACTAGGGGGGCGTCTCGCGCCATCCAGACGATTCCCCCATAGATGAATACATCTACTCACCTGAATGCCTCGCTAATCCGATCCGACCACCGCCTTGCCTTTACGCACCGTGTCTGATGTTTCCCCGACCGATCCTAGCATTGCATAACACACAATATAAGATTACATACCCCTTAAACGACACCAAGTCAATATAAAAATATCGACGCTCTTGAATTAAACATAACGTGCACTCGGTGCGCGGAAAACACACGAAAATCGCTAAAACCTTAACCAAAATCGCCGTTTCGGGGAAATCGACAAAACTAAAACCCGACTAGACAAAACCCCGCATTTGCGCACACCAATAGTCGTATAAGATGCTAAAGTTATCGTCCATATATTGTAATTAGACCACCTCCTAATATTTATAAAAATCTAGTAAGCAATTAGCATCCCGACAACAATGCAAACATCGCAAATTTGCGATAAAAATAACTACTATCAAGCATACTCATCCGACCATACAACTAGCTAACCACAACACTTACTTCAACCTATTAACAATGCTTCAAACCCTAATCCACAATCAAATCCCTTACTTGACTTTCATGAACAAGCAATTTCTATTAAATTGATACTTCAAAATTCTAATTTAGCACATTTAAACTACAATTTAACAATTAGTTTAGAATTTTCACCTCACAAGCTTGAACCCTAGCTTGCTCAAGCCACCAAAGATGCCTCCTTTCACCTTATTTTAAACAATTTAGGGTTTGGAAGGAGGTAGATTAAGGATGGGGTTTGAATTTGTGAAGAAATTTGTTGATTTCGGGGGATTTTGAGTGAATTTTGAAGCAAAGGAATTGGGGGGAAAAAGGTGCTGCTGTGGGAGGAGCTCGGCCTGGGCAATAGAGGAGAGAAAATGAGAGGATGTGTAGAAAATTCCATGAAGAAAATATCATCTAAGGTCAATTTAGGCTTTCACATCAAAACTTTTTCAAAAAAACCCCTTTTTCTTATCATTTTTCATATGATTCTTAAACCCTTGAAAAAAATCTTGAAAAGTCATGATGCAATTTTATTAACACTAAATTTTAGTTTATAAAGATTCCTAATTAAGAAATTTACCTAATTAAATTTGTATTTATCACTTATTTAATGTATTTTTAAAAGCTTAAAATAATATTAAAAATAATTAATTACGAATTTTTTTTTATTTAACTAGAAAATTTTATGTAACGTTTTAGTGACCAATTTATAGTAATATCTTATCAAAATTTTGTATAATTAGGTCTACAATGAAAAATACCTATTTTGACTTTTTACGGAAAAAGCTGACATTTTAGCCGATTACCGAAAAACTGCCTAAACGATTTTCGAAGAGTTACACAATCTGTGTACACGTTAAGGTAAAGATCAACCAAATAGCATACTATCATGTCGAGCAAGAAAGTCCTCCCTATATATGTCCAAGCATCCACTACAATATACATGCTATGTACAGTAATGGCCTCTAGGGCATACATATAACTAACAACTTTAACCCATATATGGATTTAAGCAATCTACATGCTTTCCCGCTGCTCCCACTGTCAATGATGCCCTCTGGCCGATCCATATAAACGCATTCCTCTAAATCTCCATTTAGAAATGCTGTTTTAACGTCCATCTGCCAGATTTCATAGTCGTAGTGAGCAGCAATAGCAAGTAGGATCCGAATGGATTTAAGCATGGCTACGGGCGAAAAAGTTTCTTCATAGTCCAAACCTGGTCTTTAACGAAAACCCTTCGCCATAAGTCTTGCTGTATAGGTCTCTACCTGCCCATCTACACCAATCTTTCTTTTAATGATCCATTTGCATTCCACAGGTTTTACCCAGGGGGTACAATGTCCAAAGTCCATACTTTGTTGGTGTACATAGACTCCATTTCGGATCTCATGGCATCCAGCCACTTCACAGAGTCACCACTCGTGATAGCTTGCTGAAAACTGGTAGGATCATCATCATCCATGATGCAGTCTTCTCCGTCACCATCAATGAGGAAACCGTAGTACCTCTCCGGTGGGCGAGAAGTCCTACCAGACCTATGGAGTGGCCGAGGTTCTTCAGTTTCTATTGCAACAGCCGGTTCAACCAAGTCGTCATTTGTAGTTTGTGTCTCTAGAACCTCTTCTAGATCCACCACATTGCCATCATCTTTATCTGTGAAAAACTCTTTTTCCAAGAATGTGGCATGCTGAGAAACAAACACCTTTTGTTCCTCCTTGTGGTAGAATAGATATCCATATGAGTTCTTTGGATATCCCACAAAGTTACACATGACCGACCGTGTCTCGAGTTTGTCCGGATTCTGCTTTTTAACATAGGCCGGGCAACCCCAAATCTTAATTCTCTTAAGAGATGGTCTCTTCCTATGCCATATCTCATATGGCGTGGTAGACACGGTTTTGGTTGGAACCCTGTTCAGTAGAAACGCTGCAGTCTCCAATGCATGCCCCCAAAATGAGACGGGTAACTCAGCATCACTCATCATGGAACGGACCATATCTAATAGGGTCCTATTCCGTCGTTCAGACACACCGTTGTGCTGTGGTGTGTAAGGAGGAGTGAGCTGAGAGAGAATCCCATTCTCTTTTAGGAAGTTTGCAAATTCTGTACTAAGGTATTCCCCACCTCGATCTGATCGAAGCATCTTGATACTCAAGCCGGTTTGTTTTTCTACTTCTCGTTTATATTCAATGAATTTCTCGAAAGCTTCGGACTTGTGCTTTAATAAAAATACATGACCGAATCTTGAGAAATCGTTAGTGAACGTAATGAAGTATGAAAAACCGCCTCTAGCCTGTGTAGACATTGGACCACATACATCACTATGTATGAGTCCTAGGAGCTCGGTAGCTCTTTCTCCGTGTCCGGTAAACGGAGTTTTGGTCATTTTACCCTTGATACAAGACTGGCAAGTCGCATAAGATTTATATTCAAAAGGGTTTAAATATCCATCTTGTGTAACTTGTTTAGTCTTGTTTCGTTAATATGACCAAGTCTACAGTGCCAAAGAAAAGCTTCATTTATTTCTGAAAGTTTTCTTTTCTTAGTGTGTTATATACTGAAAACTGTGTGTTGATTTAGGACGTATATCCCGTTATTAAGTGTACCATACCCAACCAACATTTGATTTAGGTGAATGTTCATAACATTGTTCTGCAATACAAAATTATATCCTTCATTGTCTAACAAAGAAACAGATATTATATTACATAGCATACTTGGTACAAAATAACATGGGTTCAAAACCAATATACACCCAGATGGCAACCCCAAGTGATACTCTCCCACTGCGACTGTATGTACATTGGAACCATTTCCAACGTGGAGAGTATGGTCACCTGTCTTCAAAACTTTGCTATTTCTCAGCCCCTGCATAGAATTGCAAATGTGAGAACCTGAACCGGTATCTAATACCCAGGAAGCAGAGTTTATTGAAAAACAGTTTTCTGTCACAAACACACCTGAAGCGGAAGCATCCCCATGCTTTTTCTTGAGGTTCAAGTACTCCGTACAGTTGCGCTTCCAATGTCCTGTCTTGTGGCAATGAAAACATTCACCTTTCCCCGAGTCTCCAGCTTTGGACTTTTCCTTTCCCTTCTCCTTTTTAACTCCACCCTTAGGATTGGTGGGCTTCTTCTTTTTCTTTCCCTTGGCCTTAGCCTTTGGGCGAGAAGAGGAAGATTGTCCAATAGTCAAAACGGGAGTTTTCACTAATTTCATAGTGCTCTCTGCACTCCTTAACATATCAAGGAGTTCAGGTAGCTCCATCTCCATGCTGTGCATGTTGAAGTTAACTATGAATTGAGCAAAGGTGGAGGGGAAGGACTGTAGAATAATATCCGTATACTGTTCATTGTCCATTGTCCATCCAAGGTCCTCAAGCTCTTCTATAAGAGCTATCATCTTCAGAACATGGTCTCCTACCGGTGTGCTAGGGGCCATTCGCATCTGAAACAATTTCTTTGATGCTTCGTATCGTAATACCCGGGATTGCTCTCCATACAACTCCTTTGTATGGAGGAATATGGTTTGAATGTTCATATTCTTGTGCTGCTTTTGATGTGTATTGTCCATCGATGCAAGCGCGAGGCATTTGGCCGTGGCACAGTCAGTATCCCATGTCTTGCGGACTTCAATATCCGCAACTGAGGATTTTGGACCTGGGACGGGCGGGGCTGGAGCCTTGAGGACATATGATACTTTATCATAAGTCAAGGCTATTTTCAGATTCCTCAACCAGTCTTTATCCTCAGCCAGTCTTTATAATTGGTCCCATTCATTTTGTTTTTATCTAGTAGATGCTTGAGTCCAGTCATTGGTATCTTCCATTAAGAGAGAGAAAAGAATACACTCAGCGAAAGCTCTTGCAAAGATCAGATTGGTTATTATCTTGTCTAATCGATGTCTCCCACTGCTTTAATCAAGTTTTTCTTTCAAACCTTAAAAAGAAAACTAGCCAGGATTAATTACAGTCTAGAACTTCACTAACCGTTCAGCCATGCCAGTGTCGGTACTTGAGGGAGGTTCTCCGTGCTTTCGCACGGACCTAATTAAAGTAAACATCGTTTTCCCAGAGGCGTAGCCCCGTTAACACCTTTCTAGACACCTAATGAGTTAGCTAATTGTAAACTGCAAAACTCTCCTAGGAGCAACTATTGCCCACAGTGGGATCGGGATCCAACCATCATATGGAAGGTATGCAATTTCATTGCAAATCTCAACACTTGAAATTTCCGATATGATTTTTACCCCTAGTACCTATGACCTTGGCTATGGGCAACAAATCACAAGTACTAGTCAAGTTCAGCCCGTCATTTCTTGATTAATCAGACCCGTTTACATGACCCTTGGCTAAGGTCAACAAAGTCATATACCCGTCCTAATTAATCTGCATCATATGCATTGTAGGAAGACATCACTTAGCTACCGTACACTACGCCTTGGCTAAGGTCAACAAACGTAGCATGAATACTAAGTACTCTACTTCCTAAAATGACGGAGGGCTGCGAATGATTTTTAAGAAAATCTTTAACGCTTTGAACTTGATATCGTCGTAGAATCAAATGGTTTTCAAAAGGAGTGGCTTGTGCTCCGCAGTTTTGAAATATAGCTTTTTCATAAAGAGCCGAATGGTTTTCAAATCCGATTCTACAACATCTTTTTAGGTTTATTTTCTTTACATTAATCATATTAATGTAATCCCATCATTTAAGTCCTTAAGCCAATCACAGAAAAGAAACGAAAATAACACGTACGCTATGCCATCCGCATTCGCCGCAATGTTCCGTTATGCACCGTTAGGTTACTTAACTAACGGCATACCGGGACGGGACTAGCACGGGTGTAAAACATAAGCAACGTCTACTATATATCTCATATATAATATATCATTCGTCTCAGATATCACAGAACACAGGCAGCAGAAACATATATATAATGTGGGATATACTAGGACGTCCGTATTTAGTATTTAGCCAATAATAGAAAATGCGGATTCCACAGTCGCGATGAATAGCCAAGCCCACACCCCTAGACCCCTACGAGAGCGGCAAGCGACCCTACCAATCCTGGAGTTTAGGAGACCCGGTCTCGACTCC
The DNA here is from genome assembly GCA_030015575.1 of Agapanthus africanus. NCBI lineage: Eukaryota > Viridiplantae > Streptophyta > Magnoliopsida > Asparagales > Amaryllidaceae > Agapanthus > Agapanthus africanus. Next base: position 193,870,417 of record CM057351.1, read on the forward strand.
TCGAGATGGCCTCCCACTGAACCTCAGAACCCGGTCACTTGTGCTCCCCTCCTTGGGTCTATCCTAATGCGAAAAAGTAAATAATATACAACACTGGTGACATCAACCTCAACCCGGAAGTGCCCTAAATAAAAAAATATTACATTACATTTGAATTTACATGAATGAAAATATAAAACTCTCATCTCACATAAAAAAACCCCGGCTATTCGATCGCGACAATCCTGCACATCATATCTCAGCAACACATAATATCATATATCATCAACGTAAGTAAGTATGCGTACCCCGATTGTCGTTGATGTATAGCAATGAAAACTGCGATACCAAACATACTACACTTACGGTCACAGAAAAGAAAGTGTAAAACTACAATATTTGGAATCCACATTCTCTTTAGACATCATAAATGCGAAATATCACATACTTCGTATTTCATGCCTAAACTATATGAATTCCACATATTGTATCACATTCCAGATAAATAGACAGTATTAAAGTTTTCGACCGAATGATCAAATACCCAAAATTCCCTAAAGCTCAACACTTGAGCGGAGTTCAAAAAATCCGGAGTGTGTCACAGTAGTAGCGGTCCAGCCGTAGAAGGGTCAAGCCAACGCCTCACATGTGGCACGCCGTACTGCCCTAAACCCTAAGGTTCAAAGGGCAGTTCAAGACAGTCACATAATTGAGTTAAGGTTTGTTGTCTTCTAGAGGGTCCACCACAAAACTTGCACATATATCCGAAAGATTTAAACCCCGTGAAAAGTGAGCAAACGACACTCGTTCGAACAATTCAATACTTTCTAGTTATCCGGAAAAACAAGAAGTTAAAATTCCGATCGAATCAATGAACTCAAAACAATCTCCAGAACTAACAGTACTAAATTCAGATTAAAAATACTCCAAAAAATATACAAGCAGATAAAAAAGTTACTGTACAAAAACGACACAATGATGCATCCGTACGGCCACGGAACCGCGGCCCAAGCAGGCTATTGCCGCGGTTCCGCGGTGGAATGTACTGTTCATGGCATCGTTTTTTACAGTTTTCCTTAGATTTACCTGCTGAATTTTTTGCATATTTTTAATTCTGAAAAATATCAGTTTTCAAAAAATGTCCAGAGAGTGTCCCGTAAATCCGTATTTCGGTTCGATCGGAGTTTATACTTCGCTAAAGTATCGCCTAATGTTCTAGGTCGGCTCTGATACCAATGTTAGGTTTACCTAGCACCTTATGAGAGGTTTGGAAGCATCACATGTCACAAAGATTAAGTTTTTAGAGTGCTAAGTGAACACACAAAGAATCAAACCTAGAAAAATTAGGGTTTCATAACTTTACAAGTAACAAAGGCTAGGGTTTTGAGAGTACAACCTTTGTAGCTCCCTATTCTTGACTCCTTGGCCACTTGAGAGTTGGAAAACGGTTAGCTTGAGGTCTTCTAGCGTCCACGACGATCCACCCGAAGCTCCTTTGTCCAAGCTTGCAACTTCACTTTATCAAGAGAATGAAATGAAGCTAACACTCTAAACAAGTGGGCAAGACTTCTGTAGAATGGTGTTGTGGTTCTCTTTCTCACTTCAAAATCCTATCTTGCTGAGTATTTTGCTCACTTGAAAGATCTAGAGAGCAAAAGGAGCAAGGTTGAAGAAGATGATGGCTTTTTTTAAGAAGAAGAGAAAAGATAATCTCATGAAAAGAAAAAGAAAATATATGTATATATATTTATTTCTTCTCATCTCAAACCATGGTTAAAAGATAAAGATATTATTTAATTTGAGTTAAAACATAAAAGGAAAGTTTAATCCATGGTTAAGAGCAGGTGAGCATGGTTAGGTCAAAGAAGAGTGTAGAAACAAACCATGAATTATCCTTTCCTTTTTCATTTTGTTTTAAAACAAATAGAAGTAATAATCCATATAAATAACCAAGGTGTGAGTCTTATATTGCCACCATTTTCTATGTATAAACAACCATGATAGAATGATGTATGTATGCATGTGTGCATGCACATTCATATGTGCATGAACAAGAATGAATGCATACATGCATGCATACATCCAAAAAGAACAAGAAAGGATTTCTCGTGAGAAGCTAATGGTTAAATGATAAATCAACACTTGATTTATCAACCCGGTCATATCACATACGAGACGACCAAAAGAAAGCCTCCCGATTAATATACGGTATCTCATACGCGCATTTTAACCGGGTCCATGCGCATATCGCATACGTGCACCACAACGTTTCACCTGGACTAGGTAACTCCTTTGTGGGACTCTAAGACTCATCAATACGCTGGTAGTGGGTGATGATCATATCAAGCACCCCCAAGCGGCAAGCGGTCAGCTAAACGTAACGGCCACCCGGGTATTGAGCGATCAGAAGAAAACAAGCGAACCTGCTACAACTCCCATCGAGCCAACTGGCAACACTACCGTACAGTCCGGTCTCTTCGTCAGATATGCTGCATATAGAGCCTAGGGATGGTCACGTCGACCCCAATAACTCAATAAGTCATGCCGGTGAATGGTCTATAACAGATCGAGAAACTACTAATAACACTTATCAGTAAATCTCAGCAGCCCTGGCCCGGGACTTACTGATATAACCAGTCGAGCACAGCACAGCATCAACTCCCAATACCGGGAGAGACGAAACCCCTCCTATCGCTCATCGCCTTCGTGTGTCTCGGGACTGTACCCAACGGCCACCTGTTTGCATGACTCAGTAGAGCCGTGGTAGGGTGGTAATCAAAGTACAGTGGGAGAGCACACAAGACTCTATGACGATCTCGGGTCTACAGACTAACCTGTACCAGTGTCACCTAAGAACCGCTATCCGACGATAGAGATAATTCCATATAGGAGTTCTCGGTGAGTCCGTCCAGTGCACCCAGTCACCACTGAGCACCCGTATATGATCTTGATGTCATCGATGAATGTGGGAACATCCATCGCCCATCATATGGGTCTAGTATCATATACGCTAGTCTACTCTGGTATATCGATGCCCCGTCTCGATACACCTACGACTAGGGACATTTCAGGATATGCTTATAAACTACAGATGTCCCACTAATATGATCTCTATCATAATCACTGTAGTCAAGCCAATATCCTCAGGGCTTTATCAACATGTATGAATGAGTAAAAGCATGATCAAATCTACATGTCAGAGAAAGAAGAACCAGATAGCATACTATCATGTCGAGCAAGAATGTACACTGAATATATATATATACACACACACACACATGTATAAATACATCCACTATCATATAATGGCCTCTAGGGCATACATATATCCAACAGTTACGAGTGATGGCATTTGTGTGGACCCGAAGAAGATCGAAGCCGTTCAGCATTGGCCCAGACAAGCATCAGTTACAGAGATCCGCAGCTTCCTAGGCCTGGCTGGCTACTACCGACGATTTGTTCAGGACTTCTCCCGTATCGCTGCACCATTGACCGGGTTGACCCGGAAGTGAGTTCGTTTTGATTAGACCGAGGCGTGCGAGCATAGCTTCCAGCAGTTGAAGACTCGTCTGACTACTGCACCAGTGTTGTCATTGCCTTCGGGATCGGGCGGATTTGTAGTTTATTGCGACGCTTCTCGAGTGGGACTAGGTTGCGTGCTGATACAGCACGACAGGGTTATCGCGTATGCTTCTCGGCAGCTAAAGACACATGAACAGAACTATCCTACCCATGATTTAAAGATGGCCGCAATGGTGTTTGCACTCAAGATATGGAGACATTACCTATACGGCGAGTTGTGCCAGATATTCACGGACCACAAGAGCTTGAAGTACATATTTCAACAGCGAGACCTGAATCTGAGACAACGCCGTTGGATGGAGCTGGTGTAGGACTACGATTGCGAGATTCTTTATCATCCGGGCAAGGCGAACGCTGTGGCGGATGCTTTGAGTAGGAGGCCCGGAGGTAGTCTATCTTATTTGAGCGCCGTGCAGAGGCAGTCGTCGGCAGATTGGCAGATTTTATGCGACAGCCGAGTTGAGTTCGAGTTCACTCCGACCGGGGGACAGCTTGTGCATATTCGTGCATGTCCGCAGTTGCTTGACCGTATTCATGAGGCACAACCCAGTGATGACCGTCTTTCAGAGGTCATGGAGCAGATTAGGTAGGGCATAGGTTCCGAGTTCGTGATCGATGATCAGGGGGTACTGCGATTTGGGACTCGATTATGCGTACCAGATTCTGAGGGACTGCGGCGTGAGATTCTTGAGGAGGCGCATAGATCGATTTATAGCATTCATCCAGGTTCCACCAAGATGTATCGCGATCTGAGAGATGTTTATTGGTGGGATGGAATGAGGAGGGACGTCACAGACTTCGTGTCGAGATGCCTGACTTGTCAGCAGGTCAAGGCCGAGCACCAGAGGCCCGCTGGAGAGTTGCAGCCTTTGCCCATTCCGGAGTGGAAATGGGAGCAGATTTCTATGGACTTCGTTGTGGGTCTACCCAGGACCAGTCGAGGGTAAGACTCCATTTGGGTGATCATGGATCGATTGACGAAAGCGGCTCACTTTCTGCCAGTGAAGACCACTTTTAGATTTGCTCAGTATGCCCAGATTTACATCGACGAGATCATACGGTTGCATGGCGTCCTGACTTGTATCGTTTCAGACCGAGGCACCCAGTTTACCAGCCGACTATGGAAGAGACTTCAGGAGGCGTTGGGCACCCGTTTAAGTTTCAGCACAGCATTTCATCCGCAGACCGACTACCAGTCAGAGCGGACTATTCAGACTCTCGAGGACATGCTCCGAGCGTGCGTTTTAGACTTTGGTGGTAGCTGGAATCATTATTTACCCTTAGTGGAGTTCTCCTACAACAATAGCTTCCAAGATACTATTCAGATGGCACCTTTCGAGGCCTTGTATGGGAGGAGATGTAGATCGCCCGCCTGTTAGACAGAGCTCAGCAAGAGCAGTATTTTGGGGCCGCAGATCGTGCAGGAGACGACCGAGAAAGTACATTTGATTCGAGATCGGATGAGAGCGGCTCAGAGCAGGCAGAAATCGTATGCGGACAGACGCCGTCGCAGACTAGAGTTCGCAGTTGGCGATCACGTTTTTCTGAGGGTCTCTCCGATGAAGGGCGTGATGAGATTTGGGCGAAAAGGAAAGCTTAGTCCCAGATTTGTGGGTCCCTTCGAGATCCTCGAGCGTGTCGGCGCAGTTGCATATCGTTTGGCTCTTCCACCCAGATTTCCGGATGTTCACCTCGTATTCCACGTGTCGATGCTTCACAGATATCTTCATGACCCTTTTCACATGATTCAGCATCATACCGTTCAGCTTGAGCGCGATCTTTCGTTCACCGAGCAGCCAGTAGTGATATTGGATCGGCAGGTGAAGAAACTTCGATCAAAGGTCTTGACATCTGTGAAGGTACTTTGGCGCAGCCCGAATGATGAAGAGATCACTTTGGAGGCCGTGGGTGAGATGCGGAAGAAATTCCCTCATCTCTTTGAAGGTACGCGTAGCTATATTTTTAAATTCGGGGACGAATTTCTTTAAGGAGGAAGATTGTAACACCTTAGAATGAGATTAGTGGTTAGTTATGCTTTAATGTGGGGTTTTAGTAAAAGTTTACCAAAACGGTTTTCAAATATTTTATCAGAATTTATGAATATTTTATTAGAATTTAATTTGGACTGCACACACATGTGCTTGTTAACTAGGGCTAACTTTGGGGTTAAACTATGTTTAGATAGCCATGGTGGGCTAACACATTTCATTAGGTTAATGTGAAGTTAATTAAGGGTATTAGTTTCATAATTAAATTAACTTTGTTTGTTGTGGGGTTGACTTGTGAAAGTGAGGAGAGAGAGAGGGAATGGTGGCATGAGGCATGGCTCCACTAAGCTCACCCTCATTTCCAAACCCTCACTCTCTAACACCCTCACACTCCCACTCATCCCTCACTCTCATTTCTTTCACTCATCACATCTCTCCCCCTCTCATTCTTTCACACACAACAGCAGCAGCAGAAGCAGCATCAGCATCAACATCAGCATCATCATCAGCAGCAACAGCAACAACAACAGCAGTAGCACACCCCCACCCCCTTCTCTTCTTCTTCTTCTTCTTCTTCTTGCATCCTAGGACCCACTTGAGGTATAATGTTAAACTCAACTTCCATTTTGCTAAACATGAAGTTATTTAGCTTAATTTAGTAATTAATGTGGTTTTAGTGCTAGTTTTGTGATTTAAGTGGAGTTTAGGCCAAGTTAGGATTTTTATGGCTAAAGTAGCTTAACTAAGTGTTATTAAGGCCATCTAAACCAAGTTTCGGCACCTGATTTCACTAAAATACCATATTGTTTCAAATTAGTGTTATTTAGCGTTTTAGTTTCGATTTTTGGCCATTTTGAGATCTGCTTTTGACCCGGGTGCTTCAGGTAAAATTTGAGTTTACTGGAGCATGCTCACTAGACTTAGATCACACACACAGAACATGAGACCCCCAGCCCACTTTTAGGCTGCATTCGTTCTGGCCGCAATTTGCGGCCAGATGGTGGTGTCAGGTGTCGGGGTTTGGGCTGTAGGAGTCTGCTGTATATTTAAGGTTTTTGGTATATACAACTTTTGCTTTTTCCACTCGAGTCAAAATCTGGAACCTAAAACCTCTTTTTCAATACTTTTTAACATGTGAGATACGTGCGTTATGTGTGTTGGGTTCGTTGTTCACTGCGTGTCACAGCGAGTCGGGATGTTTTCAGGCGAGGTTACACACGTTTTTGTGTATCGAGTGCACACGTGTTTAGCTTCCAACGCGAGTTTCTCCTTTGATCTTGATATCGCATTTTGGTAGGATATTAGCCTTATGTGTGTTGCTTGTGTGTTTCTAGGATCGATCGCGGAGACGTCGGACGTGGCGTGGAAGGGAAAAGCGGTGGTTGGACCCGGCTAGCACGAGATCACGGGTAAGTAGATGTAACATCTACGGGGGAAAATCGTTTGGATGGCAAAACGCCCGATGGCTTAGATAGTTTAAAAACTTCTAGTTGTACAAGCAGCTATGAGTATAGTGCCTAGTTAATCATCTTGCTGCATTCACGATCCTATATATTTACATACATGTGCAAACTTATCTTATAGGACACTTGCACCTTTACCATGGTTTTATGCAGCACGAGCACTATTCATGCGGACACACACGCCTTGGTAATTGATATGCCACAAACACTAGATAACTTGTATAACCTGAAATCTAGAACAATTTCACCATATTTGATGTATAAACCTGTGCTAATACATTTAAATTCCTCAGGATGAACATGTAGGATTGCTAGTCATATGCATGTACCTTATTGCATCATTCGTTCATGCCTAGTCCTTTAGTCATATATTGCAGTTCGCTTTGTTGATACCATAGGCATTCATTATCATTGACATGTATATTTATGATGATTTTTTTTCTTGAGGATTTCAACACTTGTGATTTATGAGATTTTGGGGGAAAACCGCAAGGATTTAATAGACCTGATATCATTTTAAACATTGCAAGTTGCGGCTTTCTCGTGTTATGATACATGTGTCGTCCACCATGGGTTTTTCTGTTAGTTTTCAAGACCCGTTTCGAGGAGTAGGATGGACCGTCTCGGGTACATGGTGGGCCCGGTAAGGTACCCCGGGGCAAGAAGTTCGAGTTGTAGACGATGAGCCTGGCAGGGGCAGACTACCTACCGGTGATTGTTGGCGCGGAGGATATCCAGAGCGTACCGACCGTGGTCGTGAGATATTGATACTTTGAGATGGGCCAGCCGGACGGCTGGGGCCCGAGATATTATGATACCGATACTTGAGATTTTGAGATAGTCGTTTGAGGTGTCGATGCTGGACACAGATTTCTGTTGATTCTATTGATATTATGCTGATATTTCAAAAGAGTTTTCTAAGATGAAAATAATGATTTTCTTATATCAACATATTCAGATCACGTGTTGAACTTGATGCATGTTGCATAGATACCTGCTAGTACATCATGCCAGATTAGTATTGTAAAATCGATTCATGTTGCATACATATCTGCTAGTATATCATGCCATATCAGTATTGTTGAGTTATGACACTTTGCGTGCATGCTTACGATAGCCTTTATAGATGTTACTTATTACTCACAAGTTGGCAACTCACCCCCGTTGTGCCACAGCCTTTTTGCAGGTCTGTTCCGTCAGAGCTGTAGCGGCGGACGCACTTTCTCCTTTTGCTCCTTTCGCTTGGTTTTGAGACTTTTACTCGTAGGTGGGTTGTGAGATTATTTGTTTCCACCTTGTAAATTTATTGTTTCTAGAGTACTCCATCTATTATACCTGCTACTTGTATTGATGTATATTGACATAGAGACGAGACAGTGAGATTTGTGGACTTTTATGTTGTTTCTCTGGGTTGAGCTCACTCGAGCCGACATGATGGTTACTTGTGCCTTTTATGCTTACTTGTTTTTGCACATTGATGATTTACATTGCGTGGGATTTGAGTCCGCTTCGGCGAAGAGCTAGCTCCCGCTTGGGGATGCCTTATTCATGTTATATGTATATTCCTGTTTTGCACCCGTTTTGGGGCCAGTTTTTACAAAGGAGACTCTTTTGAAATTTTCGGGAAATGTGATGTTGCTTTTAAAAGACTTGATGCAACTTAAATATTTGGAAGTTTCTTTAAGTATTTTGGTTTTTCTTCACTCTACTGCTCTTTTGGTTTTGATTTCTGGGCTTTGGCTTACATAGATTACGTACGCCTTGAGACGTTTCGTAATTTAAGTGCCTGTCATATTCCGTACCTTTTCAGGTTGTGACAGTCTCGATACTCCCACAACTAGGAATAATTAAAGGATGAACTTATGGACTACCCTGGCCCCACTAGTATTATCTGCATCATAATCCTGGTAGTCAAGTCCACATCCTAAGGAGACAGTATTACAATACAAGTATACATGTTATGATAAAGAGCAACCAGATAGCATACTATCATGTCGAGAAAGAAAGTCCTCTCTATATATGTCCAAGCATCTACTATAATATACAATGTACAATAATGGCCTATAGGGAATACATATAACTAACAATCTCCCACTTGCACTAAGGCTAATTGTTGTAGTATCTCATACCCAACAAATAGAAAAAGTCTTTCAAATGGCCTTCGTGAGTGGATCCGCCGTGTTATTCTTCATGTCAACTCTCCCGACCTCGATCTCCAGGAGATCAACTATCTCCCTAATCAGGTGATACCGCCTCAGAATATGTCTGGATCACTGATGGGACCGGGGTTCCTAGGCCAAAGCCACAGCTCCATTGTTATCACAATACACAACTTGTTCATCCATACAGCCTCTTTGGAAGCATCATGGATAGCGATGTATTCAGCCTTTATCGTCAAGTCTGCTACGGTATCTAGCTTGGAACTCTTCCAACATAACGTCCCTCTACTGAGGGTAAAGAAAAAACCCGAGACTGTCTTACAGTCGTCCTTATCACTCTGGACGCTCGAATCGGTAAAGGAATCGACATGGAGTTCACCATTACCATACACCAAGAACATTTCTTTAGTCCTTCTCAAGTACTTAAGAATGTTCTTCACAGCTATCTAGTGTTTCTCCCAAGGATGTAAGAGGCATCACCCAGATCCTTCATAGAGAACGGTTATGATAAGTAGAGCTTGACCGAGTGTAGCATATGATCATCATTTCCTATCAAGAGTATGTCATCCACATACAATACGAGGAAGACAACCTTACTCTCTACAACCTTCTTGTATATACAAGATTTATCTATGTTTTTGATGAAGTCAAACTCTTTGACTGCCACATCTAAAAAAGATGTTCCAACTCCGTGATGCCTGCTTTAATCCGTATTTTGATTTAAGTAGCTTGCGCACCTTTTCGCTGCTCCCACTATCTACGAAGCCCTCTGGCAGTGTCATGTACACGCTCTCTTCTAAATCACCATTTAGAAAAGCAGTCTTGACGTCCATCTGCCAGATTTCGTAGTCATGGTATGTAGCGATGGCAACTAGGATCCTGATGGACTTAAGCATAGACATTTAAGAAAAGGTTTCATCATAATCCACACCTGGTCGATGAAAAAAGCCTTTTTCTACAAGTATAGCTTTGAAAGTCACAACATTTCCATCTACACCAATTATCTTCTAAAGATGCACTTACTCCCAATGGGTTTTACCCTTTCAGGAGAAACTTCCAATGTCCATACTTTGTTGGTGTACATGGATTCCATCTCAGATCGCATTGCATCCAGCCATTTCACAGAGTCCCCACTCATGATGGCCTGCTCGAAACTAGTTGGGTCATCATCTTCCATGATGCAATCCTCGCTCCCATCGTCTACGAGAAAACCGTAGTATCTCTCAAGTGGATGAAGAACCCTACTAGATCTGCGGAGTGGCTGAGGTTCGTTGGAGACTATTGAATCCTCTGGTTCCATTAAATCATCAGTTGTAGTTTGTGTGGCTGGAACTTCTTCCAGTTCTACCACATGATCATTAATTTCTTTTATAAGAAATTCCTTTTCTAAAAAGGTGGCATTCCGAGAATCAAACACCTTTTGTTCCTCAGTGTGGTAGAAGATATACCCTCGCGAATGGTTGGGATATCCTGCAAACTTGCAAAGAAAAGACCTTGCCTCAAGCTTGTCCGGATTTTGCTTTTTAACATAGGCCGGACAACCCCATATCTTAACTTGTTTAAGAGATGGTCTCTTCCTATTCCATATCTCATATAGAGTGGTAGGCAATGATTTGGTTGGAACTCTATTCAATAGGTATGCGTCTGTCTGAAGCGCATAACCCTAAAAGGAAATAGGTAACTCAGTAGTATTCATCATAGAGCGCACCATATCTAATAGGGTGCGGTTCCTCCGCTCCGATACACTGTTTTGTTGTGGTGTATACGGAGGAGTAAGCTGAGAGAGAATCCCATTCTCTTTTAAATAGTCACGGAATTCCGTACTCAACTATTCTCCTCCCCGATCAGATCGAAGGATTTTATTACTTTTACCCGTTTCACTACTTTGCACTTATATTCCTTGAATTTTTCAAAACCTTCAGATTTGTGTTTCAAAAGGAACACATGTCCGAATCTTGAGAGATCATCGGTAAATGTTATGAAGTACGAGGAACCATTCCCAGCATGTGTAGACATAGGACCGCATACATCACTATGTATCAATCCTAAGAGTTCAGTAGCTCTTTCTCCGTGTCCAGTAAACGGAGTTTTGGTCATTTTGCCTCTGAGACATGACTGGCAAGTTTCATAAGATGTAAATTTCAACGGATTCAAATATCGATCCTTAAGTAATTTAGCTAGTCGTGTCGCATTGTTATGACCTAGTCTACAATGCCACAAGAAGGATTCGTTCATTTCTGAACTTTTCCTCTTGTGTGTGTTCTGTATGTTAAGAACTGTATTTTGATTTAGAACGTATAAACCATTACATAATGTACCAAACCCAATCATGTAACGCCTTAGATTTCGGTTAGTGTTAGTTTAGACGATAATGCGAGTTTTTGGTAAAACGTTTACCAATTTGGGTTCCTCATATTTTATAACATTTAATTAATAATTTATTTTTATTTGTTATGGCATGCACACACATGTGCATGTTTATGTGAGGGTTTGTTTTTGTAATCTAGTTTAGCAACCATGACAACTTAACCCTTAATCTAATACTTTACTTTATCCTAATCCTTGTTTTAATATAATCCTTAACCTAACCTCTTGATATTTGTGAGAGAAGAGAGATATTTCTTTTGGAAGTGAGGAGGTAGCATGGTGGTGTGTGAATGCATTAATGGTGGTTTAATGCAAAGGGTACACTCACCTCACTCTCACCCTACACTCACCTCCCTCTCTCATTATCCTCACACTCTCCCATTTTCTCTATCTCTTTTTATTTTCTCATTCCTCTCTCATCTCAAAAGAACACTTCTTCATTCCTTCACAAATGCATATCAAATCTTCATCCAAACTCATAAAAATCACATCTTTTGCTTGGTTTTGCCTCTTGGATGCCTTGGAGCTTAGAAAGCTAGGATATTTGAGTTCTTTTGGTTAGGTAATGATCTATTTCTGTTAAGTAGGTGTTTATTGTATAGCGTAGCTTATTAGTTTTAGTCTAGAACGCGTATAGTTTCGTTTCAGGTAAATATCGTATTTATTGTAGTTTTGGGTCTCGGATGATCTGCTATCAAACTAGGTATTTGTTGCAAAAGTTCCCATCACAGTGACCTAGTGTAGTGACCTAGAACCTACCCTCAATTCATATACATCATCATAATTATTCATGAAAATATACTTAGGATATTTGAGATTCACTTGATATTGGATTCAGGATATATGAGATTCACTTGATATTGGATACTGGATATATGGGATTATTTGATATTGGACACTACAGGATATATGAGATTAATTGATTTTGTACATTCAGGATATATGAGATTTAATTGATATTGTGCATTCAAGATTTATGAGACTTATATGATATGAGAGCCAAATTGGGGGCTGATTTGAGGAAATTGGGATTTGGTTTGTCTTGATGGACTTTGGTCCTACCACGAGGTCAGGATTCCGTGGAAATGACATGTTTCATCCCATACTTCGCATTTATTGTTTATGCACTGCTTCATGTATTAGTAGTACCTGATAGAGCACCTTCCATGACTGTTGCATTTACATACTTTTATTTTATATGCATTGCTTCATGTATTAGTTGTACCTGCTAGAGTACCTTTCATGACCATTGCATATATACATTGTCATATCAATGCTTCATGTATTACTAGTACCTGATAGAGTACCTTACATGACTGTTGCATACATATATTGCCATTTATTGTTCATGTATTAGTAGTACCTGATAGAGTACATTACATGACTGTTGCATATATATTGTTATATTATTGCTTCGTGTATTACTTGTACCTGCTAGATTACCTTTCATGATTATTGCATACATATGACCTTTTATTGCTATTAGCTTTCATATGTTAGATTCGCGTGGAACGTGCATACTTGCGATTACCTGCATATGTTATTTACTATTCACGAGTTGGCAACCCACCCCCGTTGTGCCACAGTGTTTTGCAGGTTGTTCCCCAGAGTAGTCGAGGCAGGCTATTTATCTATCATATCATCTTTTGTTGCTGATACCGTTTCGGCTCATAGTGTGCAGTTTTGCTTAGGTGGGTTTTGTGGTTATCCAATGTTGTTTATTGTATATTCGTTGTATCCATGTACTTTCCATCTACTACTTTCATGTATGACTTAGAGACTTGATGTGTGGACGATATTGTATATTATTTTGTGACTTGGATGTCTTTTATGCAGTTTTATTTATATCGTCTTTTATTTCTTCGCTACGGCGTCGTATATCTGTTGTGGTGGTTGTTTTCCGTCTTTGGGCGTGTTTTTGCTCCCGTTTAGGGATGCTTTACTTATATTTATGTTGTACCCATTTTTGAGGCTAGTTTTTACAAAGGAGGTGCTGCCAAAATTTTAAAGGAAATAAAGTTAAACTTTTAAAGAATTTGGGTTGAGATTTCAAAGGTTTTAAAATTACTATTATCACTTACTACTTTTGATAGTTTAAATTGCTGGGTTTTCGGCTTACTTAAATTGTGTTACGCCTGTAGACGTTGCGTAGTTTAAGGGCCGTCACATGCCAATTTCGGGTCGTGACAAAGTTGGTATCAGAGCGCTAGGTTTTACCTTTTGGAGTGTAGGATGACCTTGGTATGATAGAGTAGGTAGCTTAAGCAGAGTAACGTAGTGTGTGTATGTCCGCGGCATACTCACGACGTGGTACTTCGCCTAAAATGACCTAAGTACAAATTGCTTGAAATTCCTTCCTTGATGTTACATATCCTTGTGATTCGATTTCCGTGTTCTTATCGAATCTTATTTCCATTTATAGCCTTTGTCACCGATGACTATGGGGACTCAGAGTGATGCAGCGAGGGACGATGTCAGAGTTGACTCGGGTGGGACGAGGACTGACCAGGATGGCACGCTCGTTGCACAGGAGCAGATGGATCCGCCTTCGACAGATCATATCGATAGGCTTGTGGCAGAGATGCAGGACTTGCGCCAGACGATGAGGTCTTTGGTTGAGGCCAGTAGAGCGCAGCGACAGTAGGTTGCCACCCATGTTACCCAGTTGTTCCTTGCGGTCAGTACACAGCATTCCGTCACCTACATAGCACCAGTGGATGCAACCCCAGTTGACGAGGCACGTCTTCCATAGACTTTGGGAGTTCCGGAACAGTGGAGGACTCATACCGGTGTACTAACCAAGAGACAGAGGCGTAGTCGTCGAGACAGATTTCGTGTACGTTGCGGGAATAGCGGAGGCTTAGGACGAGGACAGTCGTTCAGCTCTCATCCCCAGGAGGGTCAGCGGTCATCGCGTGGATATTTCTGGTGCGGGAGCCTTCATCACCTCATCAGGAATTGTTACTTAGCACCGTGTCAGACTCGTGTTTGGAGAGGTCGTAGATGCGGAGTTTTCGTTCAGAGGGGACTGGTTGGCAGAGGAGGAGTTCAGTCAGTTGCAGGTAGGGGGCAGACACGAGAGTTTGATTCTACTCATCGGGACATGCGGGCGTCCCATGCAGAGTTTTCAGGTATTCTTAATTCGTATGTTCTTTTGATGCACTTGTTATTTTACACACTTTGTGCCGTGTTTGGGCCGAGAGTCGTGTTAGCTAGATCAGCCGTTTGTTGTGTTCAGCGATTCTTTTGTTGCACGATACGTGTTTCGGTCGTGTGTCAATCGGATAGGAGATAGAGATTCGTCCGTCGTTTTGATCCTTCTAAAGATGTTGGATTTGACGTTCTCCTAGGCACGGACTGGATATCTACGTGCTAGGCGTCTGTGGACTGCCGCGAGAAAACAGTCAGGTTTTGTTTTCCCGGCGAGTCAGTTCTTGTTGTGTAGGGGGACAGTGGTGCCGCCTCTCACAGCTTGAATTCAGCCTTTTTCGCTAGTCGGCTTTTCAGGAGAGGATGTCGAGGATTCTTGATTTTCATTCGTGATGTAAGTCCATGTCACGCACCCACGAACTTGCAGGGAGGCGGAATATATGAAAAACGATTATCAAAGCTTCGTAACACGGACTTGAGCGCATGAATCGTATCTAAACCATTACTAGCAAACTACGAAAGGTTTAACTACTCGGATTTGAAGTTATACCTCACGTTACTTGTCCTTCGGGTCTTCATCACGGTCCTCCACTCTTCGTAGGCTCCTCTGAACACCGGCACCTCAATGGCCTCCTCGAATCAAAGATGATCCACCCGAGAGCTCCTACTACAAGCTTGATCTCTAACTTGAGATAACTAGGTTGCTCAAAGTGCTAATCTAAGCTACCTAGGGGATATAGAGTGAGGTTATGGATGTATTAGTCTAGCTAACCCTTGATCTCAACACATGAGAGGTTAGGGTTAGGGTTTCAAGAATGAGAGAGCTTGAGGAGAGAGAAGGTGGTGATGAGAATGAATGGAAATTGTTTCTCACTTCTAAAATATTATGAAGCATAAAGAATAATCAAATGAATAATTCAAATGCATTATCACCATGCTTCATTGAATATGTGCAATGAATCATCAAGTGAGTCATTAAGCAATAAATACTTCATTAACTCACTTGAATGATTCATCTCATGAGTCACAAAATCAATTAATGCTAATGCCACCTTACCCTTCAAGTCACCATGCTTCTAGAAGATTCCCGGAAAATTACGAGAACGCCCCTCCAATCCGTGAAAACACGGAAAAACTTTAGACTGCATAAATCCAATAACCTGATACTAGAAACTGGCTTAAACCAAAGCCGACTAGTAAAAACTGTCCGAACGTCGTACGTGCGTAAAAACACGTATGCGTCCGAACCCTTGTCGTAAAACCATACGACCTCTATATCGTTTCTCCTGGAGCAGGGAAACCCTCTGTGTGGGACTCTAAAGACTCGACACTACGCTGACAGTAGGTTTAACCACAGACCGCTAGCGGCACTAGCTGTACGTAACGGTCCCCAGGTAGATGTCGATAAGAAGGCCGATGAGGAAAACCATCCGAACTCCTACTGAGCCTGATGTGACAATCTCCGTACAGTCCGGTCTGTTCGTCTAAGACTATCGCATATCGAGCCTAGGAGGCGGCAAGCTTCAGTCCCCTAATAGTTGTATAAGTCATGTCGGAGCGTAGCCCATTACACCCTGAGAAACTACTGGAACCTACCAGTAAATCTCGCTTGCCCTGGCCAGGGACATTGCGTAATGGCTCTCTGACACAGCGCGATATCAACTCCCAATACCGGGAGAGACGAATCCTATCTAACTGCCACTGCCTCCAAGTGCTCGGGACTGCACTGATTGGATTGATTTAGCGTGCTTGCGCTTTCTAAAAGATAGATCAAAAATATTTGTAACCGCAATTAAGAACGGCGTCGCATGAAGCTAGCCGGTGAGTACGGGTCGGTCCACAGGGATGTTGTGAATTTCCGATTCGCGCTTACGAGTTAATTCCGAAGGGTGTTCGGATTGATTATTAAATCTAAAAACCTAATTAACCTAGGGCAATTATCTAGATCTATTCTTGCTAGGGCTAGGTTTAGGGATGGTTTGGAAATGCAAGTAAACCTCAACGCTTTCACTACCCGAATGAAGATCTGTGAGGAGTTATGGTAATTATCAATAAAGTGGATTAGATCCGTTCGGGAAGGTGATCCTTCCTCTAGGTTCTTGTCCTTCCTTTAGAGATCCTTACCCTAACCTCCATGGAAAACATCACACCCGGGCCTTTATACTACGGTATCACCGCTACCTCGAGGGATAGAGTGCCGTAGGGAGCGGTATGTGCATGTATGCATGGAGTCCTATTGTAAATATTTGGTTGGTAAGAAAGAGATGAGAGATCTCATCTCTCAAAATCCTTCCCCAAAGCTAACTCTAAACAAGTTCCTAGGGCATGAAATTAAATCTATCTAGGGCAAGGAATTTAAATCTACACTAAAGCAAGAAATTAAATTACTTACAGATGCATCCCTCCAATCATCCATGCAGGGTTGTCAGATCTGAATTTCTGAATGGAGAAGAAACACCGACGCTCTCCAAAAGATTTCTAAATTTTATTCATTAAAGGGAGGCATAAGAAAATACAATGGTTAGAGTTCCTATTTATAAAGAATAGAAAACCCTAGGTTACAATTGATTTGCATGTCTACATTTACCAAAATATCCTTAGGAAGACCTAGTCAAAGTAGACTTCAAGCTTTGGTAAAATTTTATGTCTCTTTAAAAGAAAGTATTGGGCCTTGGATCTTTGGGCTTCCTTATTATTTGGTTCTTTATTAAAATAGCTTCAATGTTTCTTCCAGATCTCCAGTGAATAATTGCGGTGGGCTTTTGACCGTTCGCTTTGTAATCTTGGACCTTGCATTGCCTTGTACTTTGTGAATTTTATCTTTGATATAGGCTTGATCAAGAGTCTTCTGTTTGTTGGTCAAAGTCCACTTTTGCATCGTCTTTTCATCATTTTCACTGTTTTCTGTCCAAGAACCTGTAACCTGTAATATGTAGCAGACATGCATCAAAAGCACCTGTTTATTTGTAAAAAGAATAAGAATGAGGAATATAATAATGCAATATTATGATATGAACAAATACCCCCAAACTTATCTTTTGCTCGTCCTCGAGCAAACTTATTTTTATTCTCTAAAAAACCTAACCGCACTTTCGCAGGGAAACGCGATTGCACTGAGCTCGTGCAACAAGCCGTTAAACCTCTAGGTGTCCCTAGTAGGAGGAGTGTTGTCTCCTGAGGGTTTTCAGCGGATACTACCCACAAAATCCTATCAACTCGGCCCATTGACTTTTGTTCTCCAATTAGGTTTTCTAACTAAGGAATTCTATTATCTTTTACTCGCAAATTATCCACCCATATTCTTCACACTTCCTCATCATCTAACTTAAGATTATATATGTTCTGCAGACCTACTTAGCTTTCGGCATCTCCTAAGTTTTCCTTCTAGGGTTTCCATCTCTACTTAGGAATTTTTATCAACTCTATTAAAGATACAAGTTCTATTTTTCATTCCTTTCTCTCATCTAAACTCCAATCACATATCCCCACGTGTGTGTATAAATCACCTCTACACTTGGAAATTCAAATCAAGCAATCGTACTCCCGTCCTTTGTCCAAAGCACTTCTTAGTAGGTGAATTTAAATGAAATTTGCTTACACATCCTCCATGCGACCGTTAATACTTCTTGAGGTACCAACGACCGATTACAAAATGCGTTTGCACTTTAAAGCATACTTCCTAGTCTTTGCAACACCCAAGGCTTTAGCAGTGACTCCCAAACCAGTTGGTCTAAGGCACTAGGTGATGAAGCACCCTCGCTAAGTATTTTTCTATTTTTGCAGCCTTAAGTAATCACAAAAACCAGTGTCCATTTTTTTTTCTTTATTCACACTTTTTCATACTAAGGACTTTAGACAAGAGCATTTCAAGGTCTCTTCTACTATTCCAAGTTTCAAGGTGCGTGATTGTGCAGGTTGTAGGGTATACATTTTCAGAATCTAGACTTAAGCTAGGAACTATTTTTCAAACTTATACTCTAATAAGAACATCAATACTCTTCCCTTGTTTAGACTTAGCCCAAGAAGTGAACCCAAAATTTGCCTATTTCTAAATAACCTACAAGGCATATACTTTCTACCGTTAAACTCTAAGGAAGGTTATTTTTAGGGTTTTTAATTTACTAAGTCTAAGATCTAGTTGTTCCTAACCAGTTGACCTATTTGTCAAACTCTAGTCAATTAGCCAAAATTGAATACATTAATTTTTATAATTTTTCAAATTTTTATGGGTTTTCAAATAAGTATGCAAATGCAAAAATATGTACAAATGAATGCGAAGGAAGAAGACGTTCCGAGCATACCCCCAAACTTGAACTTGACAGTGTCCTCACTGTCATGCTAAACCAAGAGGGTCAAAATACCGGTACTCCCCTGTTTATTTATGTACATTTTTTTTTTGTATTTTTAATGTTTTGAAATTTTTTTTTATTTTTTTATTTTTTATAGAAAAAGAAAACAAAAATATATATACAAAGGTTCCCCCCAAACTTAAGCTTGGCCTTACACAAGGCAAAGGTTAGCACCAACCATTCAAAAATTCTATCGTGGTAATGGTAGAGTTGGTGAAAGAATGGAGTGGAAAGAAAAGAAATGAGAAGCACACGAGACCGTGTGGAGAGAAAGGGATAATATGGTCTCGGTGGAGGAGAATGGCGGAGGGGAAGAAGAAATGGTAGGGGTTCTACTCCTTCGAGTGGAGGTTGATTAATCACAAAATCCATATCATATAAGAATGCGAGTTCGTCGGCGAAAATATCTTCGAAACTTTCCTCGAAGGTCCAATTGAAAGTTATCGAACTCAAAATGTCGGATTGTGATTCATCAACACTCGATATCATTAAAGGAAGATTAGAAGAACCAAAGAAAGTGGGAATACGAATTTGAGGGTGTGGATGGAGCGTATAGATTAGCACAATTTGTAATGACCGATGTGTAAAAAGCGATTACGCTAATCTATCAACCCGCGAAAAAATGAGATTAAATCCCTCAAGAGTCGTGAGCAAACATATGTACGACGAACTAGGTATTGGAGATGAAAGCGTATCGGTCATTTGTTCGGTCGGAACAATGGGAGAGACGAAAGGAAGTGAATTAGGAAGGGTATCAGTTAAGGATTTAGGAGGGTGTATTGGAAAATTCGACACATCAAACGAAAATGGGTCAACCTCAATATTATCCTCAGTACTATCTTCATAATTCTCCTCAATATTTTCCTTAAAAATTTGCTTATCCATGCCAATATCATCAAAATCAAGACGCATATGAGATTCGGGAGAAACATTTAATAACTCGGGATGATGATTTGAACATAAAATTTCAATTAAATCGACAGGTTCATCATCCGAAATATTCCCGGCGTCTATATCCTCAATCAAGTGAAAGTCAATTTCTTTAGACACCTCCTCAAAAGCATGGACGTTTATCAATGTAGGTTCTAGAGTGGAAGTGTAAAGGTCGAAAGGATTAGGTGCGGTTTCACTCGAAAGGGGTTCCTCACAATCTGGTAAATCAAACACTACAAAATCACACAACTCGCTTTTATTTTGAACTTGTGAATCATTTAGGACATTCGATGGAAAACTGGAGTTGTGGTCTTCAATTGGGTAAGGGTAGGTTTGATTTGAAAATCCTCCACTCTGTCCAACTGCCGCCTCATACATTGAAAAATTTGGAGCTAGCGGGAAACTAGCTACCGGTTCAGCAGGTTGCATAAGGGTGGCCACGGACGCTTCCACATTCCTAACCATTTTATTTGTTGCTGCGATATACGCCTCCAACGCTTCTTCCAAACTAGACTTAGGTGGTGAGGGGGTTTCAGTAAAAGATTCGAAATTGGTTGGATATGCAAAACTCCCTAATGGCTGTGTCGAAACAGTGTCTAGTGAAGGTGGGAAGGTTGGGTAAGACTGGTACGAAGTGGGTGGTTGGGTAGGGGTAGGGTCAACATATGGATAAAAAGGTGAATAGTCTTGTTGATCCCTAGAACTGGATGTGTGGAGAGGGGTGAAAGATCGGCTACGAGATTGAGCAATATGCTCAGCAATGGACATCGGCCTAGGAGTGACAGAAGGACTTAAAGAAGTGGTGTCAACATATGTAGGTGGTAAAGGTTGACTTGGTTGACACAAAGTGGGTTGAAAAGTCGAATTGTTTCTCCTAAACTCCTCTATGTGATCTTTCAAAGATTTTCTAGGCACGGAAGGATCGTCTTTAAATTGACAGAACAAATTGCCGAACGACGCAAAATTAGGTTCAGGATACCAAAGTTCGGCAAGTGATTTTTTATGTGGGGTACCCATGTTAGAAGAAGAAAGGTGACACAAAGGAAGGTTGGATGGTGCAAGGATTTATTTGGGGCAAAAGATTGCAAGTTTTCTATAAAAGATTTATCCCTTTTTCTTTTCCTTTATTTGAAAATTGTTGCAAAAAGATTTTTAATTAAAGATATGCAACCGAAAAATATTTCTTGCAATCAATTTAGTTCAAGCGGGGCCCAAAAATCCTGCACAAGATCGTTATTTGGAACGGGAAATATTTTTATAGCGCACAAAATCCTGCAGGAATTTTCAGAAAAGATATTTCAAAATGTATAGAGAAAAAACAGAGGAGACTTACAGTGCAATTTCAAGAGCTAAAGTCACTAAGATGGCGCGTTTCCGCGGTCTGAGGCCACCTCCCGCGGCGTTTCCGCGGTCGGTTAGCTGGCTTGAGTCCCAAGATTTTTTCTGACGCTCTGATCTTACAAGACCGCGGCGGATCAGCGGTCTAAAGTGGGTTCGCGCGGCGGAAGGGCGGCGCAATGGAGGGCTCGGGTTTCGGGAAAAATTCTGCTGCTCTGATTTTGAATTCTCCTTCTGTTTTGATATTTGGTTTTCTGTTTCTCTTTCTGTAGATTTCCAGATCCGAGTTTGTTCCTGCAAAAATTTAAACAACAAAGTATCCCTTCCAAAAATAACAAAATATATATTTTTAATATTTTTATGATTTTTTTTCCAGATTTTTATGATTTTTTAAATTTTATGATTAACCCGAAATTACGAAAAGGAAATTCTACGCCATCCCCGGCAACGGCGCCATTTGATTGGATTGATTTAGCGTGCTTGCGCTTTCTAAAAGATAGATCAAAAATATTTGTAACCGCAATCAAGAACGGCGTCGCATGAAGCTAGCCGGTGAGTACGGGTCGGTCCACAGGGATGTTGTGAATTTCCGATTCGCGCTTACGAGTTAATTCCGAAGGGTGTTCGGATTGATTATTAAATCTAAAAACCTAATTAACCTAGGGCAATTATCTAGATCTATTCTTGCTAGGGCTAGGTTTAGGGATGGTTTGGAAATGCAAGTAAACCTCAACGCTTTCACTACCCGAATGAAGATCTGTGAGGAGTTATGGTAATTATCAATAAAGTGGATTAGATCCGTTCGGGAAGGTGATCCTTCCTCTAGGTTCTTGTCCTTCCTTTAGAGATCCTTACCCTAACCTCCATGGAAAACATCACACCCGGGCCTTTATACTACGGTATCACCGCTACCTCGAGGGATAGAGTGCCGTAGGGAGCGGTATGTGCATGTATGCATGGAGTCCTATTGTAAATATTTGGTTGGTAAGAAAGAGATGAGAGATCTCATCTCTCAAAATCCTTCCCCAAAGCTAACTCTAAACAAGTTCCTAGGGCATGAAATTAAATCTATCTAGGGCAAGGAATTTAAATCTACACTAAAGCAAGAAATTAAATTACTTACAGATGCATCCCTCCAATCATCCATGCAGGGTTGTCAGATCTGAATTTCTGAATGGAGAAGAAACACCGACGCTCTCCAAAAGATTTCTAAATTTTATTCATTAAAGGGAGGCATAAGAAAATACAATGGTTAGAGTTCCTATTTATAAAGAATAGAAAACCCTAGGTTACAATTGATTTGCATGTCTACATTTACCAAAATATCCTTAGGAAGACCTAGTCAAAGTAGACTTCAAGCTTTGGTAAAATTTTATGTCTCTTTAAAAGAAAGTATTGGGCCTTGGATCTTTGGGCTTCCTTATTATTTGGTTCTTTATTAAAATAGCTTCAATGTTTCTTCCAGATCTCCAGTGAATAATTGCGGTGGGCTTTTGACCGTTCGCTTTGTAATCTTGGACCTTGCATTGCCTTGTACTTTGTGAATTTTATCTTTGATATAGGCTTGATCAAGAGTCTTCTGTTTGTTGGTCAAAGTCCACTTTTGCATCGTCTTTTCATCATTTTCACTGTTTTCTGTCCAAGAACCTGTAACCTGTAATATGTAGCAGACATGCATCAAAAGCACCTGTTTATTTGTAAAAAGAATAAGAATGAGGAATATAATAATGCAATATTATGATATGAACATGCACCCAACTGCTACCTATTTGCACGACTCCTTTGAGCCGTGGAAGGGTAGCAATCTAAGAACAGTGGGACACACTCGAGGCGAAGTAGCAGTGTCAAGTCTGCGGACTATGCTGTACTCATGTCACCTGGGAACTGTTAACTGACAATGGGTATAATACCAACCAATCAGTTCCCCTGCGAGTCCTGTCCGGTGTACCCATAACCTAACGAGCACCTGTATACTATCTCCAGTACGACATACTGAGGGCTGTGGGACAGACCATCTCCCCAACTGGGATGAGAAGCGTACACACTAGTCTACCCTGGAGTATCGATGCCCTGTCTCGATAATCCTACGACTAGGGACAAGTATAGGATGTTGCTTATAGACTACCCAGCCCCCACTAGTGTGACTGCCATCACAACGCTGGTAATCAAGCAAAGAACCCATGGGCTCTACTAATATGTATAAATGATGCGTTACAAGAAACATATGCACATATTAAAGTAGACACAAACCAAGTAGCATACTACCATATTTAGCAAGACTGTCAATACAGCTGTTTATATCCTAAGCTTCCATTAAGTAATATACATGCTAGTATGATACAATAATGGCCCCTACGGCATATACACTAACAATCTCCCACTTGCACTAGAGCCATGAGCTGGCATATCGTAGACCTATCATCTCGAATAGCCTCTCGAACTGCGTCTGAGGAAGGGCCTTTGTGAATGGATCAGCAATGTTATTCTCTGTCTCAACTCTTTTAACCTCGATCTTCCGGCGATCTACGATCTCCCTGATTAGGTGATACCGCCTTAAGATGTGTCTGGACTTCTGATGGGACCTGGGTTCCTTCGCTAAAGCTATAGCGCCATTGTTGTCACAATACAGAGGTATTGGATCAACACTGGTAGGAACCACCTAAAGTTCTGTGAGGAACTTCTTCATCCAGACAGCTTCTTTTGCGGCATCGCAAGCAGCTATGTACTCCGCTTCCATTGTTGAGTCAGCAACGATCTCCTGCTTGGAACTCTTCCAACAGACCGCCCCTCCATTGAGGGTGAAGACATAACCCGACATGGACTTGGAGTCATCCTTGTCACTCTGGAAGCCGGAGTCGGCAAAGGCCTCTAACTGGAGGTCTTTTCCGCCATACATCAAGAACATCTCCTTAGTCCTCCTTAGGTACTTTAGAATGTTCTTTACTGCTATCCAGTGATTCTCCCCTGGGTTTGCCTGATACCGGCTTACAACGCTCAATGCGTATGCTACATCTGGTCTGGTACATAACATCGCATAGATTATAGAGCCTACCGCAGAAGCGTAGGGTATAATCGACATGCGATCCATTTCCAAATCAGTCTTGGGAGACATCTCTTTGGAGAGGGTGATTCCATGACAAGCCGGTAAGTTACCGCCCTTAGAATCATCCATTTTGAATCTCTTCACTATGGTGTCTATGAACCTGGACTGCGAAAGTCCCAACATCCTCTTTGATCTATCACGATAGATCCGGATCCCCAGAATGTAGGTGGCATCACCCAGGTCTTTCATGGATAGTTTATGTGACAAGAATCTTTTGACTGACTGTAACATAGGAATATCATTTCCTGTTAGGAGAATGTCATCCACGTACAAGACGAGAAATACTACAGCTCTCCCTACAATCTTACTGTATATGCAAGGTTCATCTGGATTTTTGATAAAGTCAAATTATTTGACAGCATCATCAAAACAGATGTTCCAACTCCGCGATGCTTGCTTTAGTCCATAAATGGACTTAAGCAACTTGCATACTTTACCGCTGCTCCCACTCTGATTGAATCCCTCTGGCTGATTCATATAGACGCTTTCTTCCAAATTTCCATTTAGAAAGGCCGTCTTTACGTCCATCTGCCAGATTTCATAATCGTGGAAGGCAAAAATAGCAAGAAGGACCCGAATGGATTTAAGCATAGCCACTGGAGAAAAGGTTTCGTCATACTCCAAACCAGGTCTTTGACGGAAACCTTTTGCAACAAGTCTAGCCTTATAGGTTTCAACCTGTCTATCTACACCAATCTTCTTTTTGAAGATCCATTTGGATCCTACGGGTTTTACCCCATCTGGAGCAACGTACAAAGTCCATACTTTGTTAGTGTACATGGACTCCATTTCGGTCCGCATTGCATCTAGCCATTTTACTGAGTCACCGCTCTGAATGGCTTGCTGGAAGCTAGTAGGCTCATCATAGTCAATAGTGCAATCCTCTCTATCCCCGTCTATTAGAAAACCGTAGTATCTCTCGGGCGGATGAGACTGCCTACTACTCCTGCGGAGTGGCGTCGGGATGTCCTGTTCTTCTTGAACTTCTGGTTCTACCATACTTTCAGTAACAGTTTGTGGTTCTGGAATTTCTTCCAGTTCTATTTCGCTCCCATTTATTCCCTTTTCTAAAAACTGATGTTCTAGAAAATGGGCATTACGAGAAACAAAAACCTTTTGTTCCTCTG
This sequence comes from Agapanthus africanus, assembly GCA_030015575.1. NCBI lineage: Eukaryota > Viridiplantae > Streptophyta > Magnoliopsida > Asparagales > Amaryllidaceae > Agapanthus > Agapanthus africanus. The sequence continues at coordinate 193,895,955 of CM057351.1, forward strand.
CGTAATAGAATAGATACCCCCTGGAGTTCTTTGGATATCCCATAAACTTACACTGTATTGATCGTGCCTCGAGCTTGTCCGCATGCTGCTTTTTAACAAAAGCTGGACATCCCTAAATCTTCAGATACTGAAGATAGGGTTTCTTCCTACTCCACATCTGATATGGTGTGGTAGGCACAGTCTTGGTGGAACTAGGTTCAAAAGATATGCAGCTGATTCTAGTGCATATCCCCAGAATGATCGCGGTAATTCAGCGTTACTCATCATGGATCGAACCATATCTAATAGGGTTTGATTCCTTCCCGATACACCGTTGTGTTGTGGTGTGTATGGAGGAGTAAGCTGAGAGAGAATTCCATTCTCTTTTAAGTAACCCAGGAACTCGGCACTTAAGTATTCACCACCTCGATCAGATCTCAGTGTTTTTATACCCTTGCCTGTTTGTTTTACCACTTCATTCTTGTATTCTTGGAATTTCTCAAAGGCCTCGGATTTATGCTTCATCAAGAAGATATATCCATACCTAGAGAAATCATCCGTAAAAGTAATGAAGTAGGAATAACCACCTCACGCATGTGTAGACATTGGACCGCACACGTCACTGTGTACGAGTCCCAAGAGCTCGCTTGCTCTTACTCCGTGTCCAGTAAACGGATTTTTTTTCATCTTTCCTATGAGACAAGATTCACAAGTAGCATAAGATTGATATTCGAACGGATTCAGATATTCTTCTCTATGTAACTTAGTCAACCTTCTCTCATTGATGTGACCTAGTCTACAATGCCATAAGAAAGCCTGATTTAATTCCGGAGACTTTCTTTTAAATGTATTCTGGACATTGAAAACCTGAGCTTGACTTAATACGTATATACCGTTATCTACTGTACCTGACAAAATCAGAACTTGATTTAGGTGGATGTTAACTACATCGCTTACGAATGTAAAATCATATCCCTCTCTTGAAAGTGAGGACACTGATATGATATTACAAGTCATACAAGGTACATACAGACATTTACGTAGAATCAATATCTGCCCACTTGTCAAACCTAGGCGATATTCTCCCACGGATTCAGCGTCCACGCTCATTCCGTTTGCAACTCTGAGAGACAAATCACCTACCTTCATAACTCTACGGTTTCTCAAAGCATGTAATGGATTACAGATATGAGATCCTGCTCCGGTATCGAGTACCCAGGAAGTAGGGTTAATTGACAAACAGTTATCAATAACAAATACACTTGAGGCTGAAGCCACAACATGCTTCGTATCCTGGCTACTGGCTTCTAAAGCCCTGCAATCTTTCTGCCAATGCCCAATCCCATAACAATAGGAACGTCCCTCTTTTACTACATTCAGTCCCGAAACTTTTGCCCTTCTCTTTCCTTCCACTTCCCTGGTTTCCTTTAGGGTAGAAGGTAGAGACTGCAGAATAAAGTCAGTATCTGACGTGTTTCCCAACGTGGTCTTCAGGTCCTGGAGCTCATCAATATAGCTAGTCATTGTAAGGACGTTGTCCCCTACAGATGACCCGACAGCCATCCTCGCTTGAATTAATTCGGTCGAGGTCTCATATCTTGCGATATGAGACTGCTCTCCATATAAATCTTTATTATGGAGAAAGATGGAAACTGAGTCCATCTTCTCGTGCTGCTTCTGGTATACACCATCAACTGAAGCTAACACGAGGCATTTGGCTTTCGCTTTATTCTTTTCCCTTGTCTGGCGGATATCCATATCCGTGACGGTGGAAACTGGACCTGGGACGGCGGGATCTTGAGTACTAATAGGGTGGTCCAGCTTGTCATAGGCAATGGACATCTGGACAGACCTTTGCCAGTCATATAAGTCAGATTCAGTCAATTTGTTATCTAGATGTAACCTATGTATGGTCACAAGGTCACTGCAATTTAAGAGAGAGAAGAAAATACTATTAGCATGATTCTCTTGCAAGTTTATATTGGTTTTTAATTTATCTAAACAGGATGGCTCCCACTGTTTCTCGAATCCCTCCTCAAACCATAAAAGAAGAATTAGCCAGGACTATTCTCACCGTACAATTCTTGCTTTACCGTTCAGCCAGGTCAGTGTCGATACTTCGAGGGAGGTTTTCCAACGCTTTCGCGAAGTTCCTTAATTAAATAACCTCTTTTCTCTGGGGGCGTAGCCCCGCTGACACCTTTCTAGGCACCTACTTGGATTATAGCATTGATCGTTAAGTGACGAATCTCCTAATAAGTAGTATATACTCACAGTAAGATCGGGATCCAAAATATCATCGTATTATAATGTTGAAGGAATCCTACCAACAATCATCAAACTCCAAAATGGTATGCTCTCACTGCAAATTTCAGTTTCTTTAGAAATTCCTGATATAAATTTTTGCCCCATGCTCTTATGACCATGACTAAGGGCCAAAATGTCATAAGTCACATGTCAAGTTCTACCTGTCATTATCCAGGTTAATTTGAACCCACCCGTATATACTCTTGACTAAGGGCCAAGAAAAGTAATACGACTGTCCCAAACCAACGCATCTATCTATGCAACAAATGAATACCCCAGCAGCTTTCCAAAATACATAGCTTGAATACTACTGAATACCCAAATAAAATGACGGAGGGCTACGAATGGTTTTTGAAAAATCGTGAACGTAGTGAACTTGATATAATCGAAGGAACCTGATACTTTTTAAAAGGAGTGGTTAAAGCTCCGCGATTAAAAAATCTGATCTTTTAAAATAACCGAGTGGTTTCTTTTAAATTTGTTCCTACGATTAAACTTTGGTTTATTTTCTTTGCATTATAATAATGTATCCCATCATTTATCCTATCATTGCAGAAAACAACGAAAATACCACGTCTTCTTATGCCATCCGCATTCGCCACGGGGTCCCGTCATCACCCGTTATGTTACTTAACTAACGACAGAGCGGGGGCTGGGCTAGCGCGGGTGTAAAACATAAGTGACGTCTAATAGATATCATATATAGATATTGTACATTCGTCAGATGCAATAATAGGCATTCCAGATCACAGATGAACTTTATTGGATATACTAGCAATCTGCATTTTCTTTGAGCCTGCAATAAAAGACAGATTACACAGTTGTGATGAATAGCCATTACCCCACCCTAGACCCCTACGGGTACGGCAAACTACCCGCCAAGTACCCGAAGTGAAGTGGTCTCCCTCAACAACGTGAGTAGGCCACTAAACACTTCAACGTACCCGGTAGTTTGTGTACCCCACCTTGGGTCTATCCTAGCAGCAAAAACAGTAAAAAGAAATAATACAACGGTGGCTACAACGGCAACCTGGATGCCCCCCGCAAAAGAATATTACATCATATTACATTTACATCGAATGAATGAATATTAAACCCATCTCAAACCCCGGCTAATCATCACAACATTCCAATCAAGTCCATATACACAAACAGTAAACATTACAGAAATGTGCAACCCCCTGCCAACCGACATACTAGCAGTAAGGGGAGGTTTACGAACACATTAAACATTACAGATAATAACCCGATTAGCAATTAGTTTAGAACATCGATCGACTACCTTTATACGTGTCTACCCCAAAAGCAAACCTGCACTGAAGTAACCTGGGTAGAAACAGAACATGCAGGAAACCAAAACACTAGAAAACATGAATAACAGAGCAAATCCGAGTCAACTCGGAGTTGACTCAGCGGCGGATCCGCGGCTATAAAACCGAGTTGGAACTTCGTATTTTCCCAGTATTCTTATATTTCCCTGCTGTGAATTTTAAGGCATATCAAATAGTTTTTTAGACATGTTTAAAATTAACAGAAACTTGGGATTTCCGGGGTTTCGTTTTCATGTTTTCCGTCGATCGAACTTCTAATTAGTTGCTAACAAGCTAGTAATGGTTTAGTTGGCTCTGATACCACTATAAGTCTATGTCACACACCCCACGAACTTGCGGGGAGGCGGAATATATGAAAAACGATTATCAAAGCTTCGTAACACAGACTTGAGCGCATGAATCGTATCTAAACCGTTACTAGCAAACTACGAAAGGTTTAACTACTCGGATTCGAAGTTATACCTCACGTTACTTGTCGTTCGGCTCTTCATCGCGGTCCTCCACTCCTCGTAGGCTCCTTGGAACATCGGCACCTCAACGGCCCCCTCGAATCAAAAATGATCCACCCGAGAGCTCCTACTACAAGCTTGATCTCTAACTTGAGATAACTAGGTTGCTCAAAGTGCTAATCTAAGCTACCTAGGGGATATAGAGTGAGGTTATGGATGTATTAGTCTAGCTAACCCTTGATCTCAACACATGAGAGGTTAGGGTTAGGGTTTCAAGAATGAGAGAGCTTGAGGAGAGAGAAGGTGGTGATGAGAATGAATGGAAATTGTTACTCACTTCAAATATATTATGAAGCATAAAGAATTATCAAATGAATAATTCAAATGAATTATCATCATGCTTCATTGAATATGTGCAATGAATCATCAAGTGAGTCATTAAGCAATAAATGCTTCATTAACTCACTTGAATGATTCATCTCATGAGTCACAAAATCAATTAATGCTAATGCTACCTTGCCCTCCAAGTCACCATGCTTCTAGAAGATTCCCGGAAAATTACGAGAACGCCCCTCCAATCCGTGAAAACACGGAAAAACTTTAGACTGTATAAATCCAATAACCTGATACTAGAAACTGGCTTAAACCAAAGCCGACTAGTAAAAACTGTCCGAACGTCGTACGTGCGTAAACACACGTATGCGTCCGAACCCTTGTCGTAAAACCATACGACCTCTATATCGTTTCGCCTAGAGCAGGGAAACCCTCTGTATGGGACTCTAAAGACTCGACACTACGCTGGCAGTGGGTTTAACCACAGACCGCAAGCGGCACTAGCTGTACGTAACGGTCCCCAGGTAGATGTCGATAAGAAGGCCGATGAGGAAAACCATCCGAACTCCTACTGAGCCTGATGTGACAATCTCCGTACAGTCCGGTCTGTTCGTCTAAGACTATCGCATATCGAGCCTAGGGGGCGGCAAGCGTCAGTCCCCTAATAGCTGTATAAGTCGTGTCGGAGCGTAGCCCATTACACCCTGAGAAACTACTGGAACCTACCAGTAAATCTCGCTTGCCCTAGCCAGGGACTTTGCGTAATGGCTCTCTGACACAGCGCGATATCAACTCCCAATACCGGGAGAGACGAATCCTATCTAACTTCCACTGCCTCCAAGTGCTCGGGACTGCACCCAACTGCAACCTGTTTGCACGAATCCTTTGAGCCGTTGGAGGGTAGCAATCTAAGAACAGTGGGATACACTCGAGGCGAAGTAGCAGTGTCAAGTCTGCGGACTATGTTGTACTCATGTCACCTGGGAATTGTTAACTAACGATGGGTATAATACCAACCAATCAGTTCCCCTGCGAGTCCTATCCGGTGTACCCGTAACCTAACGAACACCTGTATACTATCTCCAGTACGACGTACTGACGGCTGTGGGACAGACCATCTCCCCAACTGGGATGAGAAGCGTACACACTAGTCTACTCTGGAGTATCGATGCCCTGTCTCGATAATCCTATGACTAGGGACAAGTATAGGATGTTGCTTATAGACTACCCAGGCCCCACTAGTGTGGCTGCCATCACAACGCTGGTAATCAAGCAAAGAACCTATGGGCTCTACTAATATGTATAAGTGATACGTTACAAGAAACATATGCACATATTAAAGTAGACACAAACCAAGTAGCATACTACCATATTTAGCAAGACTGTCAATACAGCTGTGAATATCCCAAGCTTCCATTAAGTAATATACATGCTAGTATGATACAATAATGGCCCCTAGGGCATATACACTAACACGTGATACCGGAGCCACAGTGGGTATGTTGGACCGGGTTCCAATCGTGCGAGAGTTTTTCGATGTTTTTCTAAGTGAGCCGGAGAAGCTTAGGGAGGTTAAAGATCAGCTGCAGAGTTGTTTGTTGGGGGGCTTGTGCGTTTGAGTGTTTCGCTCTGGGGAGCTCCTTTTCTGTTCGTCGGGAGAAGGACGAGAGTTGAGGTTGTGTATTGATGGATCGTCAATTGAACTGGGTTACGGTGCGGTTATGTATTCTTTTGTAACGTTTCAAAATAATAAAATATTATATTTGGGAATTTTTATAATTTAATTTTATTTTAATGAATATTTTAATATTCCGGTATAATTAAATACAAATAAATGGGGAAAAATCATGGAAAATTCTAAAATAGGGTATTTTATGGAATTATGCCATTTTAAGTTTTATGATTAGTTATGTGCTAATTTAGTGCTAATCGCGATTAAAAATCGCTAATCGGGTTTTTGGCGTTTTTGTGCAAAACATGCACATATCATTTTTCTACACTTGTGTTGCATTTTCTTACCATGGCTTTACTTGGGTTTACTATTTGAGTAAGAAGGTTTTAGAAAAGAAAAGAATTGATTAGAATAATGTGGTAGTAGGTGAGTGAGAGAGAGAGAGAGAGAGATGTGAGGGGGGTCATTTTACCATGAGACTTCTCTTCTCTCTTCATTTTCTTCATCTCTTTTCCCCTTCTCCTCCATCATCAGCTGCTGCTGCCTCTTCCCTCACTCCCTCCCCTCTTCAAGCCTCTAAAACTCTATGTTAATCACCTCAAAACACCACTCTCATTTCACAAAAAATGTGCACAAGCCCTCAAGCAACCATTTGGACCAAGAAAGTTTGTGAATTGGCGCTGTTGAGGATTCATAAGTCTCCAGTGAGGTAATTCCTTCACAATTGTTGTATCATTTCTAGTGATTAAGCCTCTTTTAAAGTTTGATGTCGTTTCGACGAAGTTTTGTACACCTTGGACAACCCTAGAGAGGATTAGGGTAAATCTGAGTTCTAAAGTGAAATTGAGGATTGTGGTGACCTTAGAACCCTGGTGGGATGTTACTTTAGAACCAAACCTGAAGAAAAAACCCAGAATACGGATTTATGAGACGATATCGGGAAAAACAGTGAATCTGTGATCGTATTTAGGAATCTGCTATCACCCCGAGACCCCTAAAATAAAATTGAGTTGACAGTGAGATGTGCAGACACCCTGGAACCACCACACCAAACCCTAGCCCCTACCTCCTTCCCCAGGCCACAGATTTAATCCTTCTGGCCGCAATTTCCGGCCAGAGCAGGAGGGATTTGGTTCGTTTTTGGTGCATGACCCTATTTCCAGTAGTCTTGACCCATGGCATGTGCAATTTTTGTCTGATTCCATCTAGGGTGAAATCTGGGTTGATTTTCCTATGTTGGCGCATGATTTACGACTTGATTTATCATGGATTTTGGTTTTTGGTGATTCGTTTCTGTCAGGTGGCGTTTGGACGTCAACGACAAGTGGATATTGATCGTGTTTACATGCGAGACGATAGGTTTTTACCTATGCGAGTAGCGTGTGCTGTTTTGGTTTTCCGATGTGATTTTCATGTGCTTTAACGTTTGTGATATACTTTTAGGTACCCCACGTGACGTCGAGGCGTTGAAGTTAAGGATGGCGACATCGGCATCGACATGAGAAGCAAGGTGAGTAGATTTATATCTACGGGGTGAAGTCAGGTGGATGGCGTATAGCACCCCCACAGTCCGTGGTGATGTATACGAATACGTATACACACGTATATTTATTATGTGTTGTTTAAGATTATTGATGATAAGGATGTATTGGTTTAGTATAGTGCGAAACCCTAGAGTAGTGGTTGCACCCACACATACACGTACACATATACTTGCATACATTCTTTCTTTTACCTGTGCGCATATGGAGGTGTGTATATCTACACATGGGTATAGGACTATGTGTTCATATACGGGATTTGAGGATGATACGTGGGATTGTGATGAGTCGATGAGGTTTGATTGAGGCCGTGAGATTCGGCGATATGACAGAGTTCGTATTTGAGATGCGACATGATGGTTTTAGCGGGCCTTTGGGCATGTGTTTTACCCCGCATTCATATTTATATAGATGGTATCGATGGTACTAGACTTAGACTTGTACCCTAGATAATGTGATATGATGGTAGTGATACCTGATATGTGATGAGATGAATGTGATATTGACCCGTACCCAGCTATTGGGATGCCGTACGACGATTTACCGTACGAGCTTTATATTGATGTTAGATCCGCACTCATGACTCGAGGATGTTATATGATATACTGTATCGTACGTGATAATATTGAGGCGAGATCACCGACTGTTGTGTATATATATGTATATCGACTCAGATTTAGGTGGTTTCCATACCCCTGCCGATTGACTTGATAGTTGGGTCCGTAGTTCGCATAGTAGGCATAGACTAGATCCGAGTCATACCTATTTCAAAACTAAAGAATCGGGGATATTTTAAAGATAGGCAAAAGGGATTCTACGGATAATTTCAAACGACGCATCTTTTCTTAAAACACCGTAGCCCTTATTTTACCAAAAAACCCGATTCGTCTTATTTCAAAAGGCAAGGCTGCATGATATAGTTATTGAGGTAGATTCTTTACTGTTGCGTTGATTATTCGATTCCGCATATTCATGCTATTTGCATTGCATCGCTTGTGTTGTTGATATATTACAGTCATGCTGCTAGGACACCAACACCATTATCGATGATGCGTATGTTCCACGTACACTGTTTGCCGGCTCACACACTTCATCATCGATAATTTCCATGTCACTACTCTGTAGTACAGTTGCATTCAGTATATGATTCTTTCATGACATAATGATATGCTTACATTTCTTTTACATGTCGCCTACATGATGCTTTCTGATGATACGCATTGAGGTATATTGTTTCCATGATATTTCTGGATTTGGGAACTGTGGGTATTTCAAAAGAGAATATGAAACTGTTTTAAAAACCCGGTTACCCTTGATATGATATTTCAGTGCGTCCACTATGTGTTTTCTCGGTGCCGAGAGCGACATGTGAAACCCGATTCGAGGAGTGGACGAGCCGATTGCGGGTACATGGTGGACCCGGTATGGTTCCCCTCGGCAAGATGATCGATGGACTTTGCCGATTGAGCCTGGAGGCGGGCGAGTACCTACCGGTGATTGGTTGGACCTGGCGGTCATCCGGAGGATACCGACCAGAGTCGATAGATCGATATGGGCGTACTGCTGGGGCCGAGGGCCGATTCCGCAGACAGAGCCCGTGGGCTGGTCCGGACTGACGGAGCCTGATATATGAGGATTTACGTGCCGATGCTGGGCACAGTTTATAGGGTTTCTAGGCACGCGCACAAGGGTCTACGAGGCATCAACCATGCCCGAATAAAAATTTAGCCGTGCCGAACTACCCGAATACGGAACTTTAAACTAGAGATTAGGCGATAACTTGCATGCTAAACACTTTAACACTAAGTGAGAGGGATTACAACCTTTGTAGATCCGGTCCTTCACTTCATATGCTCCGTGTTGTGGTCCCTTCGCTGTGATCATCAGGATCCAGACTCTCGAGTGGTTCCACGAAGAGAAAGTCGCAAGCTTTGCTTCCGATCTTCGATACTAAGATGATCTACCTCGAAGTTTCTTTAACACAAGCTAACACTCATGAAATGATGTGAACACCCTCATCTAAATGGCAAGGGAAGATGAGGATGATGAAGTAGGAATTTTGCTCTATTTATTTCTCTTTTTCTCATATTTATTCATCACCTTTGAAAAATCTAGTGAGCTATTTCATGGAAGAAATGAAGGAGGAAGAAGAAGATGAATCCATTTGTGATGAATAGGAAAATAATAATATGATAGATAAAGCAACCATGGTTCACTTAACCTTTGTAGAGAATTGACTAGGGTTAGGGTTTTTGGGTAATTAAAAGAATGAGTCATGAACAAATATCTTTCACAAAACAAAACAAATCCTTCTAGAAACTTCTAGAAAGATTAACCCTAATCCGAACCCTAATCAAGTTTAAACTCCACTAAACGAGTTGCATTAGTTATCATATCATGTTACAATATTATATATCACATATATAATATTTACCGTAACAAAATAAAATAATACAATTAACATATATGGCATATATATCAATGTATTACCCGAGTGAGAAAAAGAATCTTTTAGTGAGCAAATATTAGTTAATGCAATTTAATATATCACATATATTATTATACATTAAATTATCGAATCAACACTTGATCCGACAATCCGGCTATATCGCATATAACCGGCTAATATTTATCCGTACCGATTCATCGAATCAACACTTGATCCGATGACCCGGCTGATATCAAATATCGCGAGAATACAATACGATATCACATACCGCATTATCCTCGGTCCCGCACATATCACATATGTGCTCCTACTCCGTTTTGCCTGAGTCAAGAAACCTCTGTGTAGGACTCTAAAGAATCGTCAATACGCCGGCAGTAGGTGATGATCATATCAAACACCCACAAGCTGCAAGCGGTCAGCTAAACGTAACAGCTACCCAGGTATTGAGCGCTCAGAAGATCAACAAGCAAGCCTGTACATTCTCCTGTGGATCCAAACAGTAACACTCCCGTACAGTCCGGTCTCGTCGTCTGATATGTCGCATATCTCGCCTAGGGGTGGTAAACGTCAGACCCCAGTAGCTTGATAAGTCGTGTCGATTTGAGGTCTATAACAGTTCGAGAAACTACCGATAATACTTACCAGTAAATCTCAGCAATCCTGGCCAGGGATTTCCGGTTATAGCCAATCGAACACAGCACAACATCAACTCCCTATACCGGGAGAGACGAATCCCCTCCTATCGCTCATTGCCTCCATGTGATTCGGGACTGTACCCAAAAGCCACCTTTTTGCACGCCCTCTTGGACGTGGTATGATGGAAATCAAAGCACAGTGGGAACCACACAAGACTCTATGACGATCTCGGGTCAACAGACTACTCTGTACCAGTGTCACCAGAGAACTGCCATCTGACGTATGGTATAATACCATCTGGGAGTTCTCGGCGAGTCCGTCCAGTGTACCCAGTCTCCACTGAGCACCCGTACACCATCCTTGATGTCAAACACCGATGGATATGGGATCATCCATCGCCCATCATATGGGTCAAGATGCGTATACGCTAGTCTACTCTGGTGCATCGATGCCCTGTCTCGATACACCCTCGACTAGGAACAGTTATAGGATGTACTCGTCGACTACCGTGGCCCCACTAGTATGATCTCATCATTGTCGCAGTAGTCGAGTACATATCCTAAGGGCTTTATCAACATGTAACATAGAGACAATCAGAGTACATGTTTAGATAAAGTACAACCAGATAGCATACTATCATGTCGAGCAAGAAAGTCCTCCCTATATATGTCCTAGCATCCACTAAAATATACATCGTATGTACAGTAACGGCCTCTAGGGCATACATATAACTAACAATCTCCCACTTGCACTAGGGCCATCTGTTATGGTATCGCATACCCAACAATTAGCTGCGGTTAAAGTATCTCTTACTCAACCATCCCATAAAAGTCTCTACTGGGAAAAAAGGCCTTTGTGAGTGGATTCGCGCTGTTGTCCTCTGTGTCTGCTCTCCTAACCTCGATCTCCCTGGAGATCAACCATCTCCATGATCAGGTGATACTGCCTAAGAATTATATCTGGATGTCTGATGGGACGGTAGTTCCTTGGCATAAGCCACAACTCCATTGTCACACAATGGTAGGAACAAAGTTCATCTTATGAACTTATATATATCCAGACTGCCTCTTTGGTAGCATCCTTGGTAACGATGTATCTTGCCTTTAATCGTCTAGTATGTCACGGTATCTAGCTTGGAACTCTTCCAACATACCGTCCCTCCACTGAGGGTGTAGACAGTGCCTGTGACTGACATTCAGTCATCCTTATCACCCTGGAACCTTTCCAGTGATTCTCCCCAGGATCGATTGATACCATCTCACTACAACTAGTGAGTATCCTAACATCCAATTAGATCTATCTCATAGATCCAAAACCTAGGATTTAGGAGGTATCACCTTGATCCTATATGGAGAAACCTTGTGATAAGCGGAGATTGACCGAGCGTAGCATAGGAAACACCTTCCCTATCAAGAGTATGTCATCCACGTACTCTACGAGGATCACCACCATACTCTCTACTACCTTTTTTTATATACAAGGTTCATCTACCATTTTGATGAAGTCAAACTCTTTGACTACCACATCAAAACAGATGTTCCAACTCCACGATGCCTGCTTTATCATATAAAACATCTTGCACACGTTTCCGCTGCTCCCACTGTCTACGAAGCCCTCTGGCTGTGTACTTATAGACACTGTTTTCTAAAACATCATTTAGAAAAGCAGTCATGACACCCAACCACCAGATATCGTACTCATGGTATGTAGCCGTGGCAAGTAGGATCTGGATGGACTTAAGCATAGCTTTGAAAGTCTCAACTTTTCCATGTACACCAAGTAATCTTCTCAAGATATACTCGCTCCTGATGGGGATCTAACCCTTCAGATAAAGCAACCAAAGTCCATACTTTGTTGGTGTATAAGGATTCCATCTCAGATCGATAAGCACCCAGCCATTCTTACAGAGTCCCACTCCTGATGGCCAGCTCGAAACTAGTTGGGTCATCATCTCATGATGCAATCCTTGCTCCCACTGTCATAGAGAAACCGAAGTATCTCTCAGGTGGGTGAGGAACCGTACTAGATCGGCGGAGAGGCTGAGGTTCGTTGGAAACTATTGAATCCTTTGGTTCTACCAAATCATCAGCTGCAGTTTGTATAGCTGGAACATTTCCAGTTCTACATAACAGACCTTGCCTCGAGCTTGTCCGAATTTTGCTTTTAGACATAGGCCGGACAACCCCAAATCTTAACAAACTTAAGATATGGGCTCTTCCCATTCCATAACGCATATGAAGTGGTAAGCAACTAATTTGATTTGAACCCTATTCAATAGGTATGCAGCTTCTTAAGTGCATAACTCCCAAAAGGAAATAGGAAACTCAGTAGTACTCATCATAGAGCACACCGTATCACATAGGGTGCTATTGCTCCACCCCGATATACCATCGTGCTGTGGTGTATACGGAGGAGTAATGCTGAGAAAGAATCTCATTCTCCTTTAGAATAGTCCAGGAATTCCGTGCTCAAGTATTCTCCTCCTTGATCACATCAAAAGACATAATACTTTTACCCGTATTTTGGTTCTCTACTTCTAACTTATATTCTGTGAATATCTCAAAAGCTTCGGACTTATATTTCAACAGGAACACATATCTGAATCTTAAGAGATTATCAGAGAATGTAATGAAGTACAAAGAACCAATCTTGGCATGTGTAGACAGGGGACTTTCATACATCAGCATGTATCAATCCCAAAAGTTCACTAACTCTTTCTCTGTTTCCAATAAACAGAGCTGTGGTCATTTTATCTTTGTGACATGATTGGCAAGTTTCACAAGATGTAAATTCAAACAGATTTAAATATGCATCTATATGTAACTTCAGCCAATCGAGTCGCATTGATATGACCTAGTCTACAATGCCTCAAGAAGGATTCGTTCATTTCTGAACTCTTCCTCTTGTGTGTGTTCCGTATACTAAGAACTGTAGTTTGATTTAGAACGTCAATGCTTTTAGATAACGTGCCTGAACCGATCAACTCTTGATATAGGAAATGTTCAAAACATTATCCAACAATACAAAATTATATCCTTTCTTTACTAATAATGAGACTGACATGATTTTGTATATCAGGTTCGGTATCTAATAACATTTGTTCAGAATCAATGTATTCCGGTAATACAGGGTGATAGTGACCAACAGACTTGGCTACAACAATTGCACCGTTTTCTGTCTCATGAAACTTATCACCCGTTCTCAGTTCTTTACCTATCTGCAGCCCATGTAACAGATTACATATGCGGGATCCTGATCCGGTATCACATACTCAGGACGTAAAGGATACTGAGAAACAGTTCTTTGTAATGAACACACCCGAAGATGATGCATCAACATGCACTTTCTTCGTTTGGGCGGCACGGGAAATCTGGTATTCCCCAATTTCCTGCTCTGTCTTATAACAATTATAAGTTGGAGCGGGACCAACGTTCCCCAGCTCAGTATAACAAGCGGGTTTAGTCAATATATCCGTTTTATTATCTTGATTAAGGCGTGATATGGTCGCTACCTGGAGAGAGAGAGAAGAAAACACTCAGCGTATGCTCTTGCAAGATTAGATTGGTTATCTAATATATCTAATCAGGATGTCTCCCACTGTTTTAATCAAATCTTCCTTCAAACCCAGAAGGAAAGACTAGCCGGGATTAATTACACGCTACAAGTTCGTCTATCTTTCAGCCAGGCCAGTGTCGGTACTTTGAGGGAGGTCCCCCGTGCTTTCGCACGAACCTAATTACAGTAAACCTCGTTTTCCCAGAGGCGTAACCCCGTTAACACCTTTCTAGACACCTACTTGATCGGCTAATTGTAATGTGTAAAACTCTCCCAGGAGTAACTCTTACTCGCAGCGGGTATCAGGATTCAACTATATAATAGAAGGTATGCAATCTCATTGCAAATTTCAACACTTGAAATTCCCAATAATATTTTACCCCTAGCGTGCTATGACCTTGACGCATGCCAAACAACCCATAGTCCGCTAGTCAAGTTCAACCCGTACATTTCTTGATTGAATTAAACCCACCCGCACGACCCTTGACGCATGCCAAACAACGCCGTACGAATACCTTAATCCAATCGCATCGTATGCTAGCAGATAAGCACTAGTTAGCTACCGTACACTACGCCTTGACGCATGCCAAACTACCGCAGCACGAATACTAACTAGTACTTATCTGAAATGACGGAGGGCTACGACAGGTTTTTATGAAAACCCTTTGCGTAATGAACTTGATATCGTTGTAGAATCGAGTGATTTTAAATGGAATTCTTTTGAGGATTTTCTAGTTTTGCTAAAAGGGTCACTCCCGGTGAAGGGATCGTCGGCTCTTTCCTCATCGAATAAGGTGCAGGATATATCACATATACCGCTGTGCAAAGCAAGAACTATAGAAGCAATCAAAAGACAAACCGAGTTTGTAGCATCTGCCAGTTATTGCTAAAGGAGTCACTCCCGGTGAAGGGATCTCGGTCCTTTCCTTATCGAATAAGGTGCTGGATGTTCTACAAGGAACACCGCTATGCAAAGCAAGAACTGTAGCTACTAGTTTTTATAAACAAGTTTCTACAACATCTTAGGTTTCTTTTATTTCATTAATCTCATTAATGAAGTCCCATTTTTAATATGCTTCATAAGCATCTCTTTTGAAACGAAATCTGCAATATAACATATATCTCATATACATAATATATAAACATTCGTCTCAGGCAGTAATATGATCTCATCACAGAATCAATACAGCAGAAGAACATATATGAAATATTGGATATACTAGGACGTCCGTGTTTTCAATACGAGCCTGTATAAAACACGGATTCCACGGTCGCGATGAATAGCCAAACACACATCCCTAGACCCCTACGAGAGCGGCAAGTAACACTGCCAATTCTAGGGTTAGGAGACCCGGTCTCGACTCCTCGAGATAGTCTCCCACTGGACCCTAGAACCCGGTTACTTGTGCTCCCCGCCTTGGGTCTACCTAGTGCGGAAAAGTAAATAATAAACAACGGTGACATCTTCCGCTACCTGGAAGTGCCCCAATAAAAGAATATTACATACAAATGAATTTTACATGAATGAAAAAGAAAAACTCTCATCTCACATAAAACCCCCCGGCTATTCAAAAACGCGACGATCCAATACAACATATCACAGCAACACATAATATCTCATATCATCAACGTAAGCAAGTATGTGTATCCCGATTGTCGTTGATGTATAGCAACGAAGCCGGCGATACACCACATACTACGCTTACGGTCACAGAAAAGAAAGTGTAAAACTACAACAGTTGGAATCCGCAACCTCTTTAGACATCGCATGCCTAACCAAATGAATTCTTTAGACAGCGCATGCCTAACAATTATAAACCCCGCATTTTAGTCTCATTATCGAAAACTCTTTTCAATACCAAGTCGGGCAATTCAACAAGATTCCCGACGTCCTGATCGAATGCTCGTCGCAAACTTTAGTAGACGGCCGCACCACTGATACCGTCGACGAAGTGCACCAAGGCGGAACACCGCTACCGCGAGCACCCGAACGGATGCTTTCGGCGTCGGGGTTCTCCTACAGTCACTTGGTCGGGGCTATGGAGTGAGGCTGTCTATTAAGTTTACCCGGCGAGTATCCGCGTACACTACGTGATTGCGACGGACTTTTGATCACATCAAAATTCCGTAGCAACCGATCAACTGAGACTAAACTACTATGTTTATAATATTCAAATCAGTTATCTCATAACTATTTGTGGATTCCAATTATTGTATCACATTCCAGATAAACAGAAAAAGTTAAACTTTCCGATCGAATCATCAAGCACCCAAGATTTCCCCAATAAATCTCAACACTTGAAATCAGTTTAAAAACGTCCATCACATGCCACAGTACCAATGGTCCAGCCGTAGAAGGGTCAAGCCAACGCCTCACATATGGCACGCCGTACTGCCCCAAACCCTAAGGTTCAAAGGGCAGTTCAAGACGGTCACATAATCGAGTTAAGGTTTGTTGTCTTCTAGAGGGTCCATCGAGTTACTTGCACGACTTAGAACATTCTTAAACACGAGGAAAAATCCAACTTTTGAAAAATTTTCCGACAGGGGAAAAAGTGAGTTATTGATATCCGTTCGAACATTTTAACAGTTTCTAAAAGTTATCCGGAAAACCACATAGACAAAATTTGATACCCGGATCGAAACACCGAATCCCCAAAACAACTCAGAAAATTCAACTCTTGAAAAAATATTGAAAATTCCCAGAAAACCCAGAAAATTAAAATAGGAATTACTGTGCAATAATTGGGAGGTGACGTCATCACCTAGCCGCGGAACCGCCGCAGAAGCTGGGCTTCTGCCGCGGTTCCGCGCTCTGTTGGATGAATTGTTCGCCTGAGTTTGCACAGTAATTCTTATAATTATTTATTGAATTTTTTGGGCATTTTTAATACGGAAAAATCCACGATTTAAAATCCGGACAGAGAACATGCTAGGTTTGGGTTTTCGGGTTCGTTCGGACTTCAAATTCCGTCTAGACTTCGCCTAAAGCTCTAGCTTGCCTCTGATAGCACTATAGGGTTGCTAGGCACGCGCACAAGGGTCTACGAGGCATCAACTATGCCCGAATAAAAATTTAGCCGTGCCGAACTACCTGAATACGGAACTTTAAACTAGAGATTAAGCGATAACTTGCATGCTAAACACTTTAACACTAAGTGAGAGGGATTACAACCTTTGTAGATCCGGTCCTTCACTTCATATGCTCCGTGTTGTGGTCCCTTCGCTGCGATCATCGGGATCCGGACTCTCGAGAGGTTCCATGAAGAGAAAGTCGCAAGCTTTGCTTCCGATCTTCGATACTAAGATGATCTACCTCGAAGTTTCTTTAACACAAGCTAACACTCATGAAATGATGTGAACACCCTCATCTAAATGGCAAGGGAAGATGAGGATGATGAAGTAGGAATTTTTCTCTATTTATTTCTCTTTTTCTCATATTTATTCATCACCTTTGAAAAATCTAGTGAGCTATTTCATGGAAGAAATGAAGGAGGAAGAAGAAGATGAATCCATTTGTGATGAATAGGAAAATAATAATATGATAGATAAAGCAACCATGGTTCACTTAACCTTTGTAGAGAATTGACTAGGGTTAGGGTTTTTGGGTAATTAAAAGAATGAGTCATGAACAAATATCTTTCACAAAACAAAATAAATCCTTCTAGAAACTTCTAGAAAGATTAACCCTAATCCGAACCCTAATCAAGTTTAAACTCCACTAAACGAGTTGCATTAGTTATCATATCATGTTACAATATTATATATCACATATATAATATTTACCGTAACAAAATAAAATAATACAATTAACATATATGGCATATATATCAATGTATTATCCGAGTGAGAAAAAGAATCTTTTAGTGAGCAAATATTAGTTAATGCAATTTAATATATCACATATATTATTATACATTAAATTATCGAATCAACACTTGATCCGACAATTCGGCTATATCGCATATAACCGGCTAATATTTATCCGTACCGATTCATCGAATCAACACTTGATCCGATGACCCGGCTGATATCAAATATCGCGAGAATACAATACGATATCACATACCGCATTATCCTCGGTCCCGCACATATCACATATGTGCTCCTACTCCGTTTTGCCTGAGTCAAGAAACCTCTGTGTAGGACTCTAAAGAATCGTCAATACGCCGGCAGTAGGTGATGATCATATCAAACACCCACAAGCTGCAAGCGGTCAGCTAAACGTAACAGCTACCCAGGTATTGAGCGCTCAGAAGATCAACAAGCAAGCCTGTACATTCTCCTGTGGATCCAAACAGTAACACTCCCGTACAGTCCGGTCTCGTCGTCTGATATGTCGCATATCTCGCCTAGGGGTGGTAAACGTCAGACCCCAGTTGCTTGATAAGTCGTGTCGATTTGAGGTCTATAACAGTTCGAGAAACTACCGATAACACTTACCAGTAAATCTCAGCAACCCTGGCCAGGGATTTCCGGTTATAGCCAATCGAACAAAGCACAACATCAACTCCCTATACCGGGAGAGACGAATCCCCTCCTATCGCTCATTGCCTCCATGTGATTCGGGACTGTACCCAAAAGCCACCTTTTTGCACGCCCTCTTGGACGTGGTATGATGGAAATCAAAGCACAGTGGGAACCACACAAGACTCTATGACGATCTCGGGTCAACAGACTACTCTGTACCAGTGTCACCAGAGAACTGCCATCTGACGTATGGTATAATACCATCTGGGAGTTCTCGGCGAGTCCGTCCAGTGTACCCAGTCTCCACTGAGCACCCGTACACCATCCTTGATGTCAAACACCGATGGATATGGGATCATCCATCGCCCATCATATGGGTCAAGATGCGTATACGCTAGTCTACTCTGGTGCATCGATGCCCTGTCTCGATACACCCTCGACTAGGAACAGTTATAGGATGTACTCGTCGACTACCGTGGCCCCACTAGTATGATCTCATCATAGTCGCAGTAGTCGAGTACATATCCTAAGGGCTTTATCAACATGTAACATAGAGACAATCAGAGTACATGTTTAGATAAAGTACAACCAGATAGCATACTATCATGTCGAGCAAGAAAGTCCTCCCTATATATGTCCTAGCATCCACTACAATATACATCGTATGTACAGTAACGGCCTCTAGGGCATACATATAACTAACACAGTTTTCATGATGTTTTTGAGTGTCGATGCTAGACACTCCGGTTCCATGATTTTTGACGTGTCGCGAGGGACACAGGTAGTTTATATCCTCATATTTCCATGCATATGCTGATGATATTTACATGCATGATGGTTATTGTCATTGGGTGACGAGTGGACGGGATCCACGTACATACAGATTTGATTGCATTGATAATACCTCACATTTATGATATGCTATTACCTGAGGCATTGGCACGAGCACTTGGCACTACACTCATGTATAGCGATTACATTGCCAGTTTAGCATGCTTCAGACTTATTCATATTGAGGTTTATATATATCCGATCGTATTGACCTAAGATGGGTCATACATTTGATCTCTGCTTGTAGATATTTTCTATTCACGAGTTGGCAACTCACCCCCGTTGTGCCACAGTTCTTGCAGGTTTTTTCCGTACAGATTCCATAGCGGCTTTTCTAGCACACTGCTTCCATACGGGTGACTTGCTTTGGTCGGTGGGTTCTTTTGTATCAGAACCACCCTTGTACATGTACTTTTCAGATGTATCTAGTCATTCCATCAACCAAAACTTGTGTATTATTTCGACCTAGAGTCGCGCTTGTATTATTACGGTTTTCAGGCTGTTTTGAGTTTCTTTTTGAGCTTTGATCCTCGCCCTTTGACGTTGTATATTATTATTGCTTGCGTGGTTGTGACCGTCGATTGACGAAGAGCTAGCTCCCGCTTGGGGATGCCTTTTATCATTTTATATATATTATTCTTGTTGTACCCCGTTCGGGGCCAGTTTTTACAAAAGAAACTCTGCCGAAATTTTCAGAAAAGACTACACATTTTTAAAATACGTTTTCGGCTTAGTTATTTGAAAACTTTGATTTCCAAAATATGTTTTCTTTGCTTCTTAAAAACCAGTTTTTCTTTAGTTACTCTTTAAAATGGTTTTAGATTTCTGTGCTTTTGGCTTACTTGGATCAGATGGGGTCCTATAGATTTCATATGGTTCAAGGGCCAGTCACGTGCTCTTTCGGGTCATGACAAAGTTGGTATCAGAGCGCTAGGTTAACCTTGGTTCGAGTCTAAGTTTTACTATGTGGAGCCTAGGGCGGTTATATATATACGGAACTTAGGCTTGACCTTACGGAACTTAGACTTGGTCGAGGGGGTATTACACCCGAACTTTTGTCGCATAGGATGGCCCTTGGTTGATGGAGTAGGTAGCTTGAGTGGAGGAACGTACCGTACGTATGTTCCGCGGCATACTTACGACACGCCACTCCGCTTAAGAAACCTTAGAATGTACATTTCCTTGCATAATATTATATTCCTTCCTATGATCTATCCTTATCGATACTGGTTATGATTTTGCTGCCACGATTGCACGGGCAGAGTGAGCTACGGCTCGATTTGCGTCAGCATGAGCTCGTCGTGGACGAGGACTGACCAGGGCGTGATTCCATAGACATATGATTGTATATAGAGGCGTCGTCTTATTGTGCTTTCGCTCCATGAGCGCTTGACAAATCGCTTTTACGAGATTTCCCAGACGTACCGATCGGTACCAGAGGATTGAGCCACTGATAGAGGCCAGCCAGGATATGATGACCATTGATATATCGCTTACTCATGATGATTGAGGCGATGTTCAGCATACGGACGAATGAGCCAGTTGTTGCTGCGAATGATGAGATTTCGCCCAGATGATTGGAGCTACTGCAGCTTGAGCATATTCTTAGAGATATGATGGTGAGTCGCTAGTCATCGAGGATGAATGACTCGGACATGTGGTTCGTTCGCTTACCCCGATGCGTGGTCATCAGATATATCGATTCTAGCTAGAGGCGACTTCACGCAGATTCGTTGAGAGTCGATTGAGACGATCGAATGTCAGGAACCCATTTTCCAAGTTTAAAGTATTCGGAAAGACGTGCAAGCAATTCTATGGACCCTTTAGAAGAATGAAACCCTAACTCGACATAATGACCGTGTGAAAGCCTTTGAACCTTAGGGTTTGCGGTGGTTCCACGGCGCCATTAGTGAGGCTTGGGTTTGCCCTTCTACGGCTCGACCACCGATGCTGTGGTATGTACTCGATACTATTAAACTGTACCCAAGGTGTTGAGCTCTTGGGGGATTATGAGGTTCTGACGAGTCGATCGGATGGTTCGACATCTTTCGGATATTGTGATGGGACACTGCTTGGGAGACTCCAGATACGAGCATAGCCGTTGGAGCGTAGTCCATGCAGCCACGAGTAGACGAGTCCGAATTAGTCGACATTGGAGCAGGTGGAGTAAAGAGTTCGCACGAGATTTTGACGAGATGACGTTCTACTCCGCTGACATCAGAGACGCGATATGCACGCTGAGGACGTGTTTGGCTAGATATCTTCTACTCAGTGATGAAGATACCGAGTTCGTGATTTCGAGTCCGTGTGAGGGACTTCGGATGGACCGTAGCCGAGGACATTGCAGTGCACAGATATAGAAGCGACGTCAAAATGGACGATGATACAGACAAGCGGGACAAGAAGTTCGTGCGAGATGCAGACGAGCTGTTATTACTCCCCGTCAAGATTAAAGGTCGGATATGCATACAGAGGCGCAGGGATACGACCAGCTTCCGAGTAGATGTTGTACTAAGGACGCAGATATCCAGAGAGCGAGAAAAGATTATGCCAGATTACCAGCCTCCGTACAGTTTGGCTTAGGCGAGATCAGAAGAGACCTTGAGCAGGATTCCTTCCAGTACACTGCTGCAATAAGATTTGCACCAGGAGCAGACGTGTGATGTGCATTCAGAGGACCAGAGGTCGGCGCCAGAGATGTACTGCCTTACGAGTGGTCATGAGAATTGACCGAGAGATGACCAGAGAAGTGCCAGAATGGAATCGTTTCCGTTAGAACACCTGACAGGGCCGATGAGCCGATGGATTGCGAGATTGGTAATCCATATGGAAGATAAGGAACCAAAGGCAGAGGACGCCAGCCGCGAGCAAGAGACAAGTAGATATCTTGCGCCGCTAGCATTGGAAGTACCGGCACCTTCTCGACTTTGAAGGAGGATATACCGACGGCGGCATTTATGATTTGTGATTTTGTGATTTGATTATCACGTATCCGTCACCTTGGATTTCGGTATTTTGGGCGTTCTGTTTGCATGATTTAGTCTTGATGACTGAGTTCCATGATATTTGATTTTGTGCACCATGGTTGCACTTACTGGGTATTTATACCTGGCGCATAGTTATTACCCTTGAGGTATTGATTGTGATTTCATGCACTTTGGTGTTTTGATTTGATTTGTGCACGCAGATGCATACGGTTGTGAGATTTTCCACCGCGGTACACCCGATTTGGATTGGGCCGCATTGTATACCGTCGATTTTGGATTTTGATTTTTGCACTACGTGCATTTGATCTGGACTTACGCATGTTCGACGCTTGCTATTGGATTTCGTGATTTCGTGCATGTTGAGCGCGTATGATTTAGCTTTTATTCGTGCATGTTAGATGCACCTGATTTGGCTGTCAGGCACACACGTTGCCTATGACAGATGCTTCGTGCACACCCGTTGCACCTAGATGCTGTTTGTGCACCTGTATGGCACATTTATGGATTTTGATTTCTGTGCGCACCAGACGCACAGGGTGGTGTTATGTGCATTTTTAGGATTTATTCCTTTTGGGGCAGTACTTTTTTTTTGATATTTGATATTCGTTTCGTACTGAGAAGGACTGGTCAGAGGACAGTACCTGGATATATTTTACATGCATTGATAGTTATCGAAAAGATTTCCAAAAAGCGAGCTATAGTCTCGGCATATATACCTACGTGTCCGATATGACACGAAACGTTTTAAAAACAAGGAAACCCTTCTAAATTGTTTTCAAAACGGCGGAACGTACATAGTAAACAAAAGGTATATACATATATGGTTATTTTCTTATGAAAGACGTCTGCCACTGTGCAGTGTTATGCGTATCGCACAGCGACTTAAAAAGATTTGGCATGCATTTACATCAGCCATTCACATGTATAGATTGGATGTCTACATGTATAGTTCTGATTTATATCATATGGGTTTTGTATTGGATTTGACATTGTGTTTTTGCCATGACTCCGATGATTGCGGGATGCTTGACGGAGTTTTTCTTTTGAGTTATCTGTTCATTACTCATGCGCATGCATTGCGCTATGATACGTTTTATGTATTGATGATTTCGGAGCCCCGACGACTTGGACTTAGTATCGAAATGTTTTCGTATTTTGGGGTTTAAATTTAAATTCGGGGACCGAATTTCTTTAAGGGGGGTAGATTGTAACATTTCAAAATAATAAAATATTATTTTTGGGAATTTTTATAATTTAATATTATTTTAATGAATATTTTAATATTCCGGTATAATTAAATACAAATAAATGGGGGAAAATCATGGAAAATTCTAAAATAGGGTATTTTATGGAATTATGCAATTTTTAAGTTTTATGATTAGTTATTTTCTAATTTAGAGCTAATCGCGATTAAAAATCGCTAATCGGGTTTTTGGCGTTTTTGTGCAAAACATGCACATATCGTTTTTCTACACTTGTGTTGCATTTTCTTACCATGGCTTTACTTGGGTTTACTATTTGAGTAAGAAGGTTTTAGAAAAGAAAAGAATTGATTAGAATAATGTGGTAGTAGGTGAGTGAGAGAGAGAGAGGTGAGGGGGGTTATTTGACCATGAGACCTCTCTTCTCTCTTCATCTCTTTTCCCCTTCTCCTCCATCATCAGCTGCTGCTGCCTCTTCCCTCACTCCCTCCCCTCTTCAAGCCTCTAAAACTCTATGTTAATCACCTCAAAACACCACTCTCATTTCACAAAAAATGTGCACAAGCCCTCAAGCAACCATTTGGACCAAGAAAGTTTGTGAATTGGCGTTGTTAAGGATTCATGAGTCTCTAGTGAGGTAATTCCTTCACAATTGTTGTATCATTTCTAGTGATTAAGCCTCTTTTAAAGTTTGATGTCGTTTCGACGAAGTTTTGTACACCTTGGACAACCCTAGAGAGGATTAGGGTAAATTTGAGTTCTAAAATGAAATTGAAGATTGTGGTGACCTTAGAACCCTGGTGGGATGTTACTTTAGAACCAAACCTGAAGCTAAAACCTAGAATACGGATTTATGAGACGATATCGGGATAAACAGTGAATCTATGATCGTATTTAGGAATCTGCTATCACCCCGAGAACCGTAAAATAAAATTGAGTTGACAGTGAGATGCGCAGGCACCCTGGAACTGCCACACCAAACCCTAGCCCCTACCTTCTTCCCCAGGCCGCAGATTTAATCCTTCTGGACACAATTTGCGGCCAGAGCAGGAGGGATTTGGTTTGTTTTTGGTGCATGACCCTATTTCCAGTAGTCTTGACCCATGGCTTGTGCAATTTCTGTCTGATTCCATCTAGAGTGAAATCTGGGTTGATTTTCCTATGTTGGCGCATGATTTACAACTTGTTTTAGCATGGATTTTGGTATTTGGTGATTCGTTTCTGTCAGGTGGCGTTTGGACGTCAACGACAAGTGGATATTGATCGTGTTTACATGCGAGACGATAGGTTTTTACCTATGCGAGTAGCGTGTGCTGTTTTGGTTTTCCGATGTGATTTTCATGTGCTTTAGCGTTTGTGATATACTTGTAGGTACCCCACGTGACGTCGAGGCGTTGAAGTTAAGGATGGCGACATCGGTATCGGCACATGAGAAGCAAGGTGAGTAGATTTATATCTACGGGGAGAAGTCGGGTGGATGGCGTATAGCACCCCCGCAGTCCGTGGTGATGTATACGAATACATATACACACGTATATTTATTATGTGTTGTTTAAGATTATTGATGATAAGGATGTATTGGTTTAGTATAGTGCGAAACCCTAGAGTAGTGGTTGCACCCACACATACACGTACACATATACTTGGATACTGTCACGTCCCGAAAGTACGGAACATGACTGGCACTTAAACTACGAAACGTCTCGAGGCGTACGTAATCCAAGTAAGCCGAAAACCCAGAAATGCAAACCAAGAAAAATAGTAGAGTGAAGGAAAACCAATTTAAATAAGTAATTTTAATAGCATAAGCCGAATTATGCGGGTTTCTAAAAAACATCAAAAATTTACTGAAAATTTCGGCAGAGTCTCCTTTGTAAATACTGGCCCCCAAACGGGATACAACATGAATAGTATACGAAATCAATAAAAAGGCATCCCCAAGCGGGAGCTAGCTCTTCGTCAATCGACGGTCACAACCACACAAGCAATATAATATACAACGCCAACGGCGAGGATCAAAATTCAAAAGGAAACTCAAAACCACAAGAAAACCGCAGAAATATAACGCTCGACTCTTAGGTCGAAGGAATAACATCACTGGTCTCTATCTCAAAATAAATACATGTTTGGTTGATGGAACTTCTAGTTACAACAGAATAATGATATACAAGATATATAATGGGGGTACGATACAAGTAAACCCACCTACTAGCAAATCACCCGAAGGAAACTATGCCCGCAAAGCCGTAATGAAACCTGTACGGCAAACCTGCAAGAAACTGGGGCACAACGGGGGTGAGTTGCCAACTCGTGAATAGAAAAACATCTACGAATAGAAATCGCATAAATAACGCAACCTAGGTCAATGATCATAATATATCCTCAATTATATGTATAACATGCAACATATAACAAGGCTAGGGTAAATATCTAACCCGAGTGTAATCTCATGTGCCCGCGTCAGTGCCTCAGGTAGCAATATATCATATGAATGAGGTATGAATGCATGAAAACAGAATACATGTAAATGAAGAACTGTTTTCATAATTTAGTGAGATTTTCTTGTATTTTTAAAATGAGGTATCATAATGAAATCAGCATAAAACAGTGCCTAGCATCGGCACAAAACGTAATCCCAATATCTCGATATCTCTGTATCACAGTCTCTGTACCTCAATATCTCGAAATCTCAATGTCTCAATCACAATATCTAGGGCGCCGTCAGTCCAGACCGGCCCCTACCATCCATCTCAAGACCACGACGGTATCCTCCGGATATCCGACGCGTCGGGTAAAATCACCGGTAGGTAGTGTTCCCCTGCCAGGCTCACATCGTCATCATCACGCGCTTCTTGCCCCGGGGTACCTTACCGGGTCCACCATGTACCCGAAACGGTTCATCCGTCTCCTCGAATCGGGTCTCGAAATCCATCAGCAAACTCATGGTGGACGACTCATACATCATGGGAAAACCGCACTTTTTATTTTAAAAGAGAGAAAAGGGTTTATTTATGTTTTTGCGGTTTTCCTCCAAATCCAGAAAATCTCATGGAAATCCGAATCCAAAACCTCAATAACCCGTAAAATAGTGAATATATGCATGAGAATCCATGAATGCGGCATAACAATGAATAACAGTATGCATGAAGTAGCAGGTAATAACTACAATGTCTAAACTAACATATGAGGCAAGTACACTAATATCATGTCTAAACTATTAGCTAACAGGCTATGTCAAGCAATAATATTTTCTAAGGTGTACGTGACATGGCAATTACCGATGAAGATGTGTGTGAGCCGGCAAGTAAGTGTACGTGGTACATACGCATCATCGGTAATGGTGCTGGTGTTCTAACAGCATGATATCAATAATGGAGTATGAAACATAATATAAGCATGCGATGCGAAGTGAACCACAATAATGAGCGGGAGCTGAATACTAGACGCAACTATAACTAATCTGCATTAACCTAATATAAGTCCTACAAATGGTGCCTTTTGAAATAACACGAATCATGGGGTTTTGAAAATAGGGGCTACGGTGTTTTTATGAAAAGATACGTCTTTTGAAATATCCGTAGGATCCCTTGGGCTGTCTTTTAAAATACCCACGATTCGTTAGTTTTGAAATAGGTAAGAATCGAATCTAATCTAACAACTAAACTAAACTAAAGGGCTAAGCTGACCAGCTGGGCTACAGGTAAAGAAACCGCCTAACATCTGAGTCGATACATATACATACCTGTATATATATTAGTCGGTGATCCCGCCTCAATAATATCATATCCGATACCATATCTATAATCAGACATCCCAAGTCAAGAGTGCAGATCAATCATCAAAATATAGCTCGTACGTAAATCCGTCGTACGACATCCCCAAATCTGGGTACGGGTTAATATCATATTCATCACACTATTCATCTAGTATCGTCTTTATCCAAGATCATAGTCCAGGGTACTGACCTATGTCTAGTACAATACTAATATCATCAATATAGTCATGATCTGACTACTGATCGACAGTCTCGTACAAACCGATATCACAACCACAAAACAAATCTCATCGACTCATCTCAAACCCTAGTATCATCCTCAAATCCGTATGTGAACACATAGTCCCATACCCATGTGAACACATAACTATAAAGAATCCCATGAGCACATATAAATAGGAATGCATGCAAGTATGTATGTGTGTATGTGTAGTGCAACACTACCCTAGGGTTCGCAACACTAAAATAATCCAACACACCAATATCCATCCTAAACATCGTTATTAATCCCAAATAACATATAATTGTTGGTGTGTATACGCATCCGTATACACCACCACGGACTGCGGGGGTGCTATACGCCATCCACCCGACTTCTCCCCGTAGATATAAATCTACTCACCTGGTCCTCGCTCGCCGGTGCCGACGTCGTCACGCGCTTGCTTGTCGTCTCGAAGTCCACACGGGGTACCTACATATCACAACGCATCGTATCGCATTAAAATCCGACTCATGACCAAAACGACACACGAATCCCACATAAGTCAAAACCTATGGTTGCTTTCACAAATGAACCCAAAAACCCTCGACGTCGGCGTACAAACGCCAAACAATCGAGAAAACTCCCAACACACTCATTTGTAAAATTACAAGCACTAATTATAATATAAAATAGCTTACAATTCCCAAAAACCCCAATTTCACTTAAAAGTCATTTTTCCGAAAATATAGCAAGCACAAATTACCGTTTTTGTACAAAACATGATGTTTTAATAATTCTAGTGACCAAGATGATAACTTAATATCTTAATTATGCCATAGAAACCACTACGTAAATTTTAAACCCACAATTTAATTCAATTTCAAAAACCTAGTTTGCAATTTTAACCAATTTCAACCATTTTATAGCAAAAATGCATATACAACAATCTAACTTGGATTTCCATGATTTAAAGCATTAAACAACATTTTAAAATGTTAATGAAGTCATAAAACCCTAATTACATTTTTAATCTCACACATGCAATTAAATTCCAAAACCTAGTTTGCAAAACAAAAAACTTATTTTGGACATTTTAAATGTTACAATTTGGAAAATAGCAACTAGATTAATTTTTGCATAGTATTAACATGTTAAATACATCACACAACTATAATCTCATTTCCCAAAACCCTAACTACATTTTCACAAACCCTAATCTCATGAATTTGGACTTGCAAATTTCAAACCTAAAATTAAACCCTTTACTAACTTAATTTGAAGTAATAACAAATAATGTAACAAAAGATCAAGATTTTATACCTCACAAAATATGGATCAAACCTTGCAATCTAGCCTCTCAAATGCAAATTTTTCTCCAAGAATCATGTTAGAATGGGCTAAGGAAAAATGGGTAGAGATTGGATTTGGGTTTAGCTTTGAATTTGTGAGAGAAATGGTTGATTTTTGATGGGTTTTGAGGAGGAAATGAGAGGAGAAATTTGGGGGGGCTACCCAAGAGAGGCTCGGCCAGAAATTGGTGAGGGAGTGAGAGAGAGGTGTGGCTTTCAAGTCAACACAAGACCAAGTCAACAATTACCCATACTTCATTAATAAAACATTACCCTTTTTCTTTTTTTTTCTTTTTCTTTTGCTTTTCTCTTCAAATTCAAGTGGGGAAAAGGGTGGGGACTGCTGAATTCAGCCAAGGGGGAGGGAAATTGGGGGTGTGTGAGTGTGGGTATGGGTGTGGGGTGATGGAAAATGATAAATACTATACCCCAAACATCCATTTACACTAAAAAAAGGCATTTTTTCTTCAATAATTTCTAAATCGTTTTGGCAACCGATTTCGTTTCAAAAACCATATGATAAAATTTTATTTAATGTTTTATGATGCACAAAATTTGTTTCAACTCATTCCAATTTGTAATTTTCCCTAATTAAATGTATTACTGACGGCTTAAAATAATATTAAAATAATATTTTTTTCAGAAAATTTGAAATTTCACCAGTGGCTCAATAAACACTAAATACTAGCAATTACATAGCTAGAATTTGTATATTTAATTTTATAATAAAGATATTTGCATTTTGACTTTTACAAAAAAAAACCTTATTTTACCGTTTTTTTTTTGAAATTTCACCGAAACGATTTTCAAAACGTTACCAACTTTGTCACGTCCCAAAAGTACGGAACATGACCGGCACTTAAACTACGAAACGTCTCGAGGCGTACGTAATCTAAGTAAACCGAAAACCCAGAAATCCAAACCAAGAAAAGAAGTAGAGTGAAGGAAAACCAATTTAAAACAAGTAGTTTTAATAGCATAAGCCGAATTATGCGGTTTTTAAGAACATCAAAATTTACTGAAAATTTCGGCAGAGTCTCCTTTGTAAATACTGGCCCCCAAACGGGATACAACATGAATAGTATACGAAATCAATAAAAAGGCATCCCCAAGCGGGAGCTAGCTCTTCGTCAATCGACGGTCACAACCACACAAGCAATATAATATACAACGCCAACGGCGAGGATCAAAATTCAAAAGGAAACTCAAAACCACAAGAAAACCACAGAAATATAACGCGCGACTCTAAGGTCGAAGGAATAACATCACTGGTCTCTATCTCAAATAAATACATGTTTTGGTTGATGGAACTTCTAGATACAACAGAATAACAATATACAAGATATAATGATGGGTGCGATACAAATAAACCCACCTACTAGCAAATCATCCGGAAATGGAAAGAGTGCCAGCAAGCCGTAATGAAACCTGTACGGCGAAACCTGTAAGAACTGTGGCACAACGGGGGTGAGTTGCCAACTCGTGAGTAGAAAACATCTACGCACAGAAATCGCATAAATAACGCAACCTAGGTCAATGATCATAATATATCCTCAAATACAAGCATAACATGCAGCCTATAACAATGGCTAGGGTAAATATCTAACCTGAGTGTAATCTCATGTGCCTGTGTCAGTGCCTCAGGTAGCAATATATCATATGAATGAGGTATGAATGCATGAAAACAGAATACATGTAAATGAAGAAACTGTTTTCATAATTTAGTGAGATTTCCTTATATTTTTAAAATGAGGTATCATAATGAAATCAGCATAAAACAGTGCCTAGCATCGGCACAAAACGTAATCCCAAAGTCTCGATATCTCTGTATCACAGTCTCTGTACCTCAATATCTCGAAATCTCAATGTCCCAATCACAATATCTAAGGCGCCGTCAGTCCAGACCGGCCCCTACCATCCATCTCAAGACCACGACGGTATCCTCCGGATATCCGACGCGTCGGGTAAAATCACCGGTAGGTAGTGTTCCCCTGCCAGGCTCACATCGTCATCATCACGCGCTTCTTGCCCCGGGGTACCTTACCGGGTCTACCATGTACCCGAAACGGTTCATCCGCCTCCTCGAATCGGGTCTCGAAATCCATCAGCAAACTCATGGTGGACGACTCATACATCATGGGAAAAACCGCACTTTTTTTATTTAAAAAGAGCGAAATCAGTTTATATAAGTTTTGCGGTTTACCCCCCAAATCCAGAAAGTTTCATGGAAATCCGAATCCAAATCATCAATAGCATGTAAAACCATGAATATAGGCATAACAATGAATAACAGTATGCATGAAGTGACAAGTAATAACTACAATGTTAAGCTGGCATATGAGGCAGGTACACTAATATCATGTCAAATTACTAACTAACAAGCTAAGTCAAGCAATAATATTTTCTAAGATGTACGTGACATGGCAATTACCGATGAAGATGTGTGTGAGCCGGCAAGTAAGTGTATGTGGTACATACGCATCATCGGAAATGGTGCTGGTGTCCTAACAATATGATATCAACATTGCAATAAGAAATTATAACATAAGTATGCGATGCGAAGCGAACCACAATAATAAGCGGGAGCTGAATAGTAGACGCAACTGTAACTAACCTGCATTAATCTAATATAAGTCCTACAAATGGTGCCTTTTGAATAACACGAATCATGGGGTTTTGAAAATAGGGGCTACGGTGTTTTTATGAACAGATACGTCTATTTAAATATCCGTAGGATCCCTTGGGCTGTCTTTTAAAATACCCACGATTCGTTAGTTTTTGAAATAGGTAAGAAGTCTAATCTAATCTAACAACTACACTAAACTATACGGCTGAACTAACAAGCTGAACTACAGGTAAGGAAACCGCCTATCATCTGAGTCGATACATATACATACCTGTATATGTGTAGTCGGTGATCCCGCCTCAATAATATCATATCTATAACCAGACATCCCAAGTCAAGAGTGCGGATCAATCATCAATATATAGCTCGTACGTAAAACAGTCGTACGGCATCCCAAATCTGTGTACGGGTCAAAATCATATTCATCACACTATTCATCTGGTATCCTTTTTATCAAAGATCATGGTCTAAGGTACAGACCTATGTCTAATACAATGCTAATATCATCAATATAGTCATGATCTGACTACAGATCGACAATCTCGTACAAACCGATACCGTCAGCACATAGCATCATCAAGGGGTATACATCGCCTAATGCAGCCTAGGATCAATATCCTAGCATATCATATCTTATATCACAATCACATGTCGACCATTTTATTTATAACACTATTCACCCGTATCGCCGCCCCAAGATCCGCTATAACCCCAGGACGTACCTCAAGTACGAATCCTGCCATATCACTGATATCACAACCACAAACAAATCTCATCGACTCAGCTCAATCCCAATATCATCCTCAAATCCGTACATGAACACATAGTCCCATACCCATGTGAACACATAACTATAAGAATCCCATGAGCACATATAAATAGGAATGTATGCAAGTATGTATGTGTGTATGTGTAGTGCAACACTACCCTAGGGTTCGCAACACTAAAATAATCCAACACACCAATATCCATCCTAAACATCGTTATTAATCCCAAATAACATATAAAAATTGTTGGTGTGTATACACATCCGTATACACCACCACGGACTGCGGGGGTGCTATACGCCATCCACCCGACTTCTCCCCGTAGATATAAATCTACTCACCTGGTCCTCGCTCGCCGGTGCCGACGTCGCCACGCGCTTGCTTGTCGTCTCGAAGTCCACATGGGTTACCTACATATCATAGCGCACCGTATCGCATTAAAATCCGACTCATGACCAAAACGACTCACGAATCCCACATAGGTCAAAACCTATGGTTCGCTCTCTCAAATCAACCCAAAACCCTTGACATCGGCGTACAAATGCCGAGTGATCGAGAAAAACACAAACGCGCCATTCGTGGTTTCACAACCCACAAAATATATATATATAATAGGGTTTACTTCATCAAAACTTCAAATTCGCTTTAAAAGCTATTTTCCCGAAACTCTAGTAAGCAAAAATTTAACCGTTTTAGTACAAAACTTGCTATTTAAACAAATCTAGCGGCCGCAATGTTCACTAATTAGCTTAATTAGGCTACATAAACTTTAACTAGATTTTATCACACTAAACTGTATTAAACCCAAATTTTTAGTTAGCACAACAACCCAATTTTAACCATTTCGAACCAACAATCCACAAATCCATAACTAGACTAGGTTTTGCATGCTCTAAAATGTTGATCTACACATTATATAGCTAATAATGTGATAAAAACTCTAACCATATTTTAATCTCATATTTTCGAATTAAATCTAAAAACCTAGTTTGCAACAATTAAGCAATTTGGACAATTTAGTTGTAACAATTCGAAATTTAGCAATTAGGTTAGGTTTTAGCATACTAAAGATGTGAAACCACACATCACAACCAACCTCAAGTGATCAAACCCTAGCTCCAAATCAAAACTCTCACTTGAATTTCAAAACCCTCTCTTTAGATTTCAACATTCAATTAAACCCATACTAAAACACCTAATTAGCTTGGATTACAACAATTATTAACAAGGTAACAATTAGAGTAAGATTGTACCTCACAAAACTAGAGAGCTAGCATGAAAATCTTGGTCTCCAAAATGTCTTCTTGCTTCATGAATCCAAGCTAGATGGGTCAAGGAATAATGGGTAGGATTTAAATTAGGAGATTAATGAGGTTTTATATGGATTTTTGAGGCATTTTGTGATGAATTTTGTAGTGAAATGAGAAGGAGAAGATGAGGGGGGGGGGCTGCAGCCATAGGCTCGGCTGAAATGGAAGAGGGGATGGGTGAGGAGAGAGAGAGAGAATGGGGTTTTGTGGCAAAAGTCAAACAAAACCCATACCCCAAAGTCAACACTTATACACTTTATTCTTTATTCATTCTTCTCTTTTGTTGTTTGCTTGGACTTTTCTTTTCACAAGTGGGGAAATTGAGCAGCAAGGGTTCGGCCACAAAGGAAGTGGGGGTGGGTGAGTATGGGTGTGTGTGTGGGATGAGGGAAAATGATAAATACAATACCCCAAACATCCATTTACACAAAAAAAAGCCTTTTTCTTCGATATTTTCTAAACCGTTTTGGCAAACGATTTCGTTTCAAAAACCACATGATTAAAATTTTATTTAATGTTTTATGATGCACAAAATTTGTTTCAACTCATTCCAATTTGTAATTTTCCCTAATTAAATGTATTAATGACGGCTTAAAATAATAATAAAATAAATTTTTTTTCAGAAAATTTGAAATTCCACCAGTGGCTCAATAAACACCAAATATTAGCAATTACATAGCTAGAATATGTATATTTAATTTTTATAATAAGATATTTGTATTTTGACATTTTACAGAAAACCCCCTTATTTTATCGATTTTCCAAAATTTCACCGAAACGATTTTCAAAACGCTACAATCTTCCCCCCTTAAAGAAATTCGGTCCCCGAATTTAAATTCAAACTCCTCCCAAATACAAAAACATCTAAGCAAAATCATCAAGCCGTCGGGGCTCCGAAACCATAAGTACATAATACGCATCATAGTGCAATGCATGCGCATGGGCAATGAGCATATAACTCAATATCAAACTCCGTCAAGCATCCCGCCATCATTGGAGTCATGGTAAAGACACAATGTCAAATCCAATACAAAACCAATATGCTATAATCGGAACTACACACGTAAATATCAAATCTATATATGTAAATATCTGAAGGAAATGAATACAAAACATATTCAGGTACTGTCCTCTGACTAGTCCTGCCCAGTACGAAAACCCATAGTAAATATCATAAAAACGTACTGCTCTATAGGAAGAATGTAAGTCTACGGTAGCGCCCCGGCAGTCTACAGACGCCAAATGCGGAACAAAAACTTTTTAACTGGCGCTATCGTATACTTTAACCCAGATCTGCCATTATTGCTAAACTAACAAACTGTAAAGAGTGTAGAAAGGTTATACCGAACGATCCGAGTCCTTCGTTCTTTAACCATCATCCCACGCTCCGTTGCGGCTTCTCCGATCTCGTCGATCTCCGATCTGCTCGTCCAGGTGGCACCACGTCACTGATTCTTTAAACGGGCTCCCGCCTCTGACTCGAGGCAACTCGGTCATCAAGTTTGCTAAAAGAGACGACCAAGAATGATGTAGAGAAAGAGTAGATGACTTTGTCTCACTTCGTCCAAGTCCGTGAACGATCGGTTAATGAAGTTGCCGAGGGAATCGGGTGATGGAATGAAATGAGCTGTGAATTCCATACACCGAAAACTATCATAATCTTTTGCAAATGAAAACTCAAGTGAGTGAGGAGGAGGAGAGGGGGCCGGCCATATATATGAAAAGAGGGAGGTGAGTGTAGGAGAGGGGGAGGTAACCATAAGAAAATATCATGTGTGAACACAAACAAATATCTCAAGTGTGAACACCAAGTGTGAACACACCAAAAGCAACCAATGAAAACACAACACCATTCTCACCTAGTCACCACCTTCTAGAACCTTCTAGAACCTTCTAGAAGCATGACTCACCCTCATCCAAGGAAAGATAAATCCGTCTTTAACCGAATGTTAAAAGACGGCTGATAGAAAACTGGAAACTGGCAACTTCCAAGAGTGATCCTGAAACGACTTTCAGGATAACCCCGTAACTGTATAAATATACCCGCATTTGTATTACGACCAAATACAAATGCAACTGAGACAAAGATATTATACCTACTCAATATAATACTCGGATCCGGCTTAAACCAAAGCCGACCAGTATCATCTGCCCGAAAAATAACACGTGCGTAAACGCACGTGCATTTTCCGAACCCTGCCATAAAACTATACGGCCTCTACAACGTTTCGCCCGAACTTGGGAAACTGTCTGTGGGGAACTCTAATGACTCGTTAGTACCCTGGCAGTGGGTTTAACCACAAACCGTCAGCGGCACTAGGAATGCGTAACGGCTGCCCATGGACTGACCTCAAGGGAGGCCGATGAGCGAACTCATCCGGAAACCCTAGTGAGCCTAACAGTGACAATGTATATACAGTCCGGTCCGTTCGTCTATGAGTATCGCATATCTGCCTAGGGGGCTAGAAACGTCAGACCCCCAATAGCAGTATAAGTCGTGTCGGAGTGTAGCCCAATAACACCCTGAGATACTACTGGAGTACCTACCAGTAAATCTCCTGCCATGGCCATGGACTATGTGTAATGGCTCTCCTAGACACAGCACGACCTCGCCCCCAATACCGGGAGAGACGAATCCCCTGCCGATCCGCTCACGTGCCTCCATATGGCTCGGGACTGTACCCAAAAACTACCTGTTTGCACGACTCCTTTGAGCCGTGGTAGGGTAGAAATCAAAGCACAGTGGGAACTCACACGAGACAAATGACGACCTCAGGTCGATGAACTAACCTGTACACATGTCACCAGGGAACTGCTATCTGACGATAGATATAGTACTAACTAGCAGATTCCCGGCGAGTCCTGTCCGGTGTACTCATAACCCAATGAGCACCTGTATACATCTTAGGTGATCCAACTGACACCAGTGGCTTGTGAGACCGGCCACCGCCCCTCGTCGGGGTCTCGACTGTATACACTAGTCTACTCCGGAGTATCGATGCCCTGTCTCGAAACTCCCACGACTAGGGACCATAATTAAGGATATGCATATAAACTACCCAACTCTCACGTATATGATCGCCATCATACTGTTGGTAGTAAAGCAAGATACTAAGGGCTCTATCAAAGTGTAACATGTAATCAGTCACCTGAACATGTACACGACTGATAAAGGCAAACCAGATAGCATACTATCATCTTGAGTAAGACTGTCCTACCGGTATAGGTCCTCCGCAATCATTGCAATCACGTACTTGCGATCCAATAATTGACTCTGAGGGCACTATCTCCAACAATCTCCCACTTGCACTCAAGGCTAATTATTGCGATGTCGACTACTCATAGCCCGTGTGAAATCGAACATCCAACTCCTCTACTAATCAGTTTCACAAAGCCCGTTTGTAAAACTATTGTGTTCGAGAAATAGCCTCAGTGAGTGGATCCACCTAGATGTTTCTTTCTATATCTCTCTTAATCTCAAGTTCGCGGAGAAAGACATCTCCCGTATTGAGTAATACCTGTCTTAGAATATGTCTGGATATCTGATGGGACCTAGTTCATAAATGAACTCCAAATCCAAACTTCTTAGACTGTATCGATCACTGAACTTAATCAGTATCCTGCACCAAGCCTCCCACAGTATCCTCTTGGACCACCTGTCCATAATACTGTCCCTCGTTAGAGGGAAAACTGTAACTCTGACAATCACTCTGTCATCCATGTCACCTTTGAAGCCTGGAATGATAATCGTCTCCCGAAGGAGGCTGCCGTCATCAAATCCGTAGAATGTGTACTTATGTTCTATAACTGCTTCCTTATGTTTTTCCAGGATTGGATTAATACAAACTTATTGCATCTAGTGCAAAAAACAACATTTGGTGTGGTACTTGACATCTCATGATTGACTCAATTGCCTAAGCAAGTGATCTGTCAATCATGCACATCCCTCTCCACTTTAGTCTGTAAGACACCTTTAGAGAGGGTGACTCCATTACCTGCAGGTACACCACCATGCTAGGAGTCATCTATTCTAAAAACCATTAGAATACTGTCAAAGTACCCACATTGGGAAACTACCCAATTCCAGATCTAAAACCATAGATCTAGAAACCAGAATGTCAAATATTATATCCATATCCTGTCTGGAGAAACAACTGTGTGACGACCACAGTACAACCGATCGTAGTATAGGAATTTTACTTCCCACTCTGTGTATGTCATCCAGATACCATGACATCACACCCTACTACCTTCTTAACAGATCCATCCCCTATTCTGATTGAAGTCAAACCCATGACTGTCATATCAAAAATAGATGATCTTTCTCCGCTATAACTGCTCAGGTCTATAAATAGACATAAGATACTTGCCCACTAAAACTTCCGCTGCTCCCACTGACTACGACAACCCTCCTACCGGGTCTCATATCCTGGAACAACAGTAGTGTCAAGTCTGGGTAGATAATAACCTCCCTGTCACCGTCCTTGAGGCTACCGGAGTACCTCTCGGGTGTCTGAGGTTACCCACCATATCTGCGGAGTGGCTATTGGAATGTCAAACCTGATTGAATATATAGGTCCTATTAAATTTTCTGTAATCGTTCGCGGTTCTGGAATCACTTCCAGTTCTACCATACTCCCACTACTGTTTTCTGAAAAATATCCATTTTACTAAAACTGTGGCGAGTCAAGAACAATATCACTATTGATCTTCCAAATGGTAGAATATCAACCCTCGTCATAGCCAGGGTCAACCCACAAACAGCCATTACAGAAACGTGCCCTGAGTTATCCAGAGTCTGGTTTTAAGCATAAGCTGGACAACTCCCCGTACCTTAATATCTTTTAAGGTACGAACTATTCTATATCCAATATAGAAACTTTGGCACTAATTTAATTGGAACCAGATTCAAATCATGCAACTGTCTCCAGTGCATATCAACTTAATAGAAAGAGGCTAATCAGCATTACTCAACTTAGGAATCCATCCAATTATGAGCAACCTGAAAAAGAAAACACGTTTCTCAAAACCATCACTATCATTTGAATACCAATCACAAGAATCTACATTTTTGATCTCTTTGAAGAATCCCGATACTTGTGACACCTGGTTCTCTACTTTATTCTTATACCCACAACTTCTCAAAACTTAGACCTTGTATTTCTACGAAACACTTGTCTAAATACTAGAGAAGTTATAAGTAAACAGAACATAGTACGAGGACCTACCCCTTTGTCCTGATGGACACTGGACAACATACAATACTCTGTATAAGTCCGCTGAGTTTAAGCAACTCAAAACTTGTGCGTCGTAGGTTTAAAATTGTACCTTGGCGATTTCCTCAAATATCACCAATTACAACGAATTCCGATATAATGAGGATAATCACCTAATTCCCAATAACTTACTTCCACTCATCATCTGTAAAACCATACAGATATAAGAATGAAACCTGGTAAATACATACCCTTGGAGTAAGTATCCAATCGGGAAAATAGTTTTCCTTTAACAATGCACTAAAACATGAAAATGTTTCGTAGGGGTATCCTGGTATTCATAGTAATGCCTCTTCCATAATCCAATTCATGACTTCAACCGTATATTTCACTGCCATCTCTCCAAGTCCCTTTATTTGTCTTTAGTCGTTACCTTCTGTACACCATCGTTAGGCTAAATGGTTTTCTTCCTTCCCTACCATTCGGCACCAGCCTATGGTTTGGAAGAAGACTATCCAGTAAGCATAATAGGTGTACCCTCCTAAACCAAGGAGTACTCGCATCTTGAGAGAAGGTGATGATAAAAGACATCTGAATAATACCTTATTCTTTTAAAGGTGAAATAGGAGTGGCGATGAAGTACGCGGTTTGGTCGTGAATGATAACAGTCGCAATTTACTTTGCCCTCTTTCTAATCCCTTTAATTTGTTTTTACATATTACCTTCTGCACACCCTACTTAGGCTAATTGGTTTTCTTCATTCCCTACCTTTCGGCACCTGCCTATGGTTTGGAATAAGACTATCCAATAAGCGTAATAGGTGTACTCTCCTAAACCAAGGAGCCCTCGCAACCTGAGAGAAGGTGATAATAAAAGACAACTGAATAAACCAATTCTATTTCTCCTGAACCTGGATCCATCCTCGAAGAAGTCCCTCCGAGTTCGTATATAACCATACGATGGACCTATCCAATGGAAGTGGATATCCGTAGTAATACGGGTGTTCTGAGAAATTCAAAGGGTAAAAGAAGAAGTGGCAATGACTTATGCAACTCAGACAATCCAAAAGCCAGTAATTTAAGAAGGTTCGGTCAACCTGGTCACTGAGTCATAGTCTAGGGTCGGTCAAAGGTCGCTGTCAAAGAGAGAGAGAAAAGAAACACTCTGCGTGCACTCTAACCTAGATCAGAATGGTTATCACTTTATCTAATCCGGAAACCTCCCACTGTCCTGTCAAATTCTCCTCCAAACCAGAATGAAGAATCAATCGGGATCACCCAAAGAGTAAACCAACTCAT
This sequence comes from Agapanthus africanus, assembly GCA_030015575.1. NCBI lineage: Eukaryota > Viridiplantae > Streptophyta > Magnoliopsida > Asparagales > Amaryllidaceae > Agapanthus > Agapanthus africanus. The sequence goes on from CM057351.1 coordinate 193,936,240, forward strand.
CAGTGGGAATCGGGATCCAACTCTCATCGCATGATAACGTGATGGAATGCATCCACGTTACTCATACTCCAGAAGGTATGCGCATACATGGCAAGTTTCAGTTTCTTTAGAAACTCCCGATATGATTTTTGCCCCATGCTCTTATAACCTTGGCGTTAGGTCAAAATGTCATAAGTTACATGCCAAGTTCTACCCGTCACTATCTTGTTAATTTGAACCCACCCGCACATGCCCTTGGCGTTAGGTCAAAATGGCAGAACGTCTGTCCCAAACCAACTCATCTATCTATGCAACAATTGAATACCCAGCAGCTACCAAACACTATGCCTTGGCGTTAGGTCAAAATATATAGCTTGAATACTACTGAATACCGAAAAGAAGTGACGGAGGGCTACGGCTGGTTTTTGGAGAAAAACCTTTAACGTAGTGAACTTGATATCGCTGAAGGAACCTGATAGCTTTTTAAAATATAGTGGCGAAAACCTTTTGCTAAAGAGGTCACTCCCGGTAAAGGGATCTCGGCTCTTTCCTCGTGGAATGAGGTGCAGGATATTCCACTGAATACCGCTATGCAAAGCAACTTGTAATCGACTATAGTGAAGTTATTACTCTGACGCAAACTTCTGCCCAAGGGGTCAATCCCGGTGAAGGGATATCGGCCCTTGCCCCGTCGAATGAGGTGCAGGATATTCCACTGAATACCGCTATGCATAACAAAAGGAAACATCTTTGCAATAACACTTTTTAAATTTGTTCCAACAACTATAAACAGGTTTGCTTTACTTTGCATTGATCAGAATCAACACAGTCCCATCAATCGATCACACCAGAAAAGAACGAAAATAAAATGTACGTATATGCCATCCGCATTCGTCACTGGGTCCCGTCATCACCCGTTAGGTTACTTAACTAACGACAGAGCGGGGACTGGACTAGCGCGGGTGTAAAACATATACAACATCTAATAGTATATAAACCAATATACAATAATCGCTCCAGGCGTGATAATATGCAACATTACAGAAAAGTAATAAGCATCACACAACAATACAGATAATCTGGGATCCCCGGGTTTCACAGAGCCGCTGCTGAAACCCGACGTTCCCCTGTCGTGTGGATAGCCTGTACAATGAAACCTAGACCCCTACGGGTGCGGCAAGTTACCCGCCAAAACCTGAAGCGAGGCAGCCCCCTACAGCATAGTGAATGGACCACCCAGCACTTCACGGAATCCGGTAATCTTGGACACCCCTTCTTGGGTCAACCTGTACCCCCTACGAGTGCGGCGAATAGTCTGCCAATTCTAAAGTGGGGCCCCTCTGCCTCTCAAAGCCATGAGATGCGGACCCGTTTCCCCTCCAGAACCCGGCTATCCGTGCACTCCGTCGCGGGGCAAAACCTAGTACAGTAATGAAAAATAGTACAACAGGTACATCGACCGCAACCTAGTCGTGCCCCAAAAGAATATTATACAACAGGCAGTGAGGCAGTCCACAAGTTGGACGCTCGCCCCGCAATATCAAATGTACAAATAAACTCAAACTGCACTACCATTGCACACTGCTATCCACCACGACAAATCCGCAACATCACAGCACAACACAGAACATCAACGCGAATGTCACGTTCGCAAACCCGTCTAAAAGAACTATAACAATCAGACGCGGTTTACCGATCAAATAACATTCCCGGTCGGAGATATAATGTAAGCACTATAAACTAACATGTTTAAATTTCGATCGACTAAATATCAAGAAGTGGGCCCCACGAACATCTGTTGAACTGTAACAAAATCTAGGCCTAAAAGATATATACCAAAAACCCCAAATTCCAACAGAGAAGACACAGACAAAATTTGGTGCACTGATCCCATAGAATGGCCGCGGATGCGCGGCCAAACCATGGGTTTGGCCGCGACTCCGCGGCGCTTTGGTGGGATCACGTGCTCAAATTTGGTCGGTGTACTTCTGAAACCCTGCACAACTTTCTGTGACATGTGGAATATTTTTAGGACATCATTTAAAATCGACAGAAACTGTGAAATTGTAAAAATGCTGTTTTGATTTCCGGTTCGATCGATGTTTTAAACACGTTAGCATAAGTTAGTATAGCAAAATGGTGAGGCTCTGATACCACTGTAAGTCTACGGTAGCGCCCCGGCAGTCTACAGACGCCAAATGCGGAACAAAAACTTTTTAACTGGCGCTATCGTATACTTTAACCCGGATCTGCCATTATTGCTAAACTAACAAACTGTAAAGAGTGTAGAAAGGTTATACCGAACGATCCGAGTCCTTCGTTCTTTAACCATCATCCCACGCTCCGTTGCGGCTTCTCCGATCTCGTCGATCTCCTATCTGCTCGTCCAGGGGGCACCACGTCACTGATTCTTTAAACGGGCTCCCGCCTCTGACTCGAGGCAACTCGGTCGTCAAGTTTGCTAAAAGAGACGACCAAGAATGATGTAGAGAATGAGTAGATGACTTTGTCTCACTTCGTCCAAGTCCGTGGACGATCGGTTAATGAAGTTGCCGAGGGAATCGGGTGATGGAATGAAATGAGCTGTGAATTCCATACACCGAAAACTATCATAATCTTTTGCAAATGAAAAATCAAGTGAGTGAGGAGGAGGAGAGGGGGCCGGCCATATATATGCAAAGAGGGAGGTGAGTGTAGGAGAGGGGGAGGTAACCATAAGAAAATATCATGTGTGAACACAAACAAATATCTCAAGTGTGAACTCCAAGTGTGAACACACCAAAAGCAACCAATGAAAACACAACACCATTCTCACCTAGTCACCACCATCTAGAACCTTCTAGAACCTTCTAGAAGCATGACTCACCCTCATCCAAGAAAAGATAAATCCGTCTTTAACCGAATGTTAAAAGACGGCTGATAGAAAACTGGAAACTGGCAACTTCCAAAAGTGATCCTGAAACGACTTTCAGGATAACCCCGTAACTGTATAAATATACCCGCATTTGTATTACGACCGAATACAAATGCAACTGAGACAAGGATATTATACCTACTCAATATAATACTCGGATCCGGCTTAAACCAAAGCCGACCAGTATCATCTGCCCGAAAAATAACACGTGCGTAAACGCACGTGCATTTTCCGAACCCTGCCATAAAACCATACGGCCTCTACAACGTTTCTCCCGAACTTGGGAAACTGTCTGTGGGGAACTCTAATGACTCGTCAGTACCCTGGCAGTGGGTTTAACCACAAACCGTCAGCGGCACTAGCAATGCGTAACGGCTGCCCATGGACTGACCTCAAGGGAGGCCGATGAGCGAACTCATCCGGAAACCCTACTGAGCCTAACAGTGACAATGTATATACAGTCCGGTCCGTTCGTCTATGAGTATCGCATATCTGCCTAGGGGGCTAGAAACGTCAGACCCCCAATAGCAGTATAAGTCGTGTCGGAGTGTAGCCCAATAACACCCTGAGATACTACTGGAGTACCTACCAGTAAATCTCCTGCCATGGCCATGGACTATGTGTAATGGCTCTCCTAGACACAGCATGACCTCGCCCCCAATACCGGGAGAGACGAATCCCCTGCCGATCCGCTCACGTGCCTCCAAATGGCTCGGGACTGTACCCAAAAACTACCTGTTTGCACGACTCCTTTGAGCCGTGGTAGGGTAGAAATCAAAGCACAGTGGGAACTCACACGAGACAAATGACGACCTCAGGTCGATGAACTAACCTGTACACATGTCACCAGGGAACTGCTATCTGACGATAGATATAGTGCTAACTAGCAGATTCCCGGCGAGTCCTGTCCGGTGTACTCATAACCCAATGAGCACCTGTATACATCTTAGGTGATCCAACTGACACCAGTGGCTTGTGAGACCGGCCACCGCCCCTCGTCGGGGTCTCGACTGTAAACCCTAGTCTACTCCGGAGTATCGATGCCCTGTCTCGAAACTCCCACGACTAGGGACCACAATTAAGGATATGCATATAAACTACCCAACTCTCACGTATATGATCGCCATCATACTGTTGGTAGTAAAGCAAGATCCTAAGGGCTCTATCAAAGTGTAACATGTAATCAGTCACCTGAACATGTACACGACTGATAAAGGCAAACCAGATAGCATACTATCATCTTCAGTAAGACTGTCCTATCGGTAAAGGTCCTCCGCAATCATTGCAATCACGTACCTGCGATCCAATAATTGACTCTGAGGGCACTATCTCTAACAAAGAATCAATCCCAAAATACGCGTATGAGTACTACGTGCGTCTGGTGCGCACGGAAATCAAAATCCAAATATGTGCCATACATATGCACAGAAACAACATCCAAGTGCATCGGGTGTGCATGAAACATCAGTCGTAGGCAACATGTGTGCCTGACAGCAAAATCAGGTGCATCTGACATGCACGAAAAATCTCGATTTAGTGCATCTGGTGTGCACCAAAATCACATCTCAAAACATGCGCCCAACATGTGCGAAAATCCAAGGCAGGTGCATCCATCATGCACGAGATCATGAAATCCACTATAAAGTGCCGAACATAGTGCATCTGGTGTGCACCAAAATCACATCTCAAAATATGCGCCCAACATGTGCGAAAATCCAAGGCAGGTGCATCCATCATGCACGAAATCATGAAATCCACTATCAAGCGCCGAACAAGCGTAAAATCAAATCAGGTGCACAAAACAAATATCGAGTATCACAATCGAAAACGAAGTCCAGTGCATCTAAGTGCACAAAAGGCGTATCACTGCACTGCAAGCATATATAAACTATACAGAGTGCAGGAATCAAATCGTGTGCGTGCATACGCACAAAATCAACTCAAATGTCTAAAACCGTAAAATCACAAACATGTGAAACCCAAGAACGAAAACAATATCAAGTGCAACACTGTGCAAAGATCGTAAATCCTCAATCATCAAAATCAAATCATTCGAATAAATCACCCAAAACCTCGAAATCAATAATGGCGGCATAGTACCACTCAAGCGCATCCTCTAAGAATCTCGAGCCAACTGTTGCGGTCACTAGTGGGACGTCTCGTCGATGATCATGAACTCTGGCCTGCTGGTGTGCGTAACAATGACCACTCCTGGGTCAAGGTCTTCACTGGGAATTACCAATCTCTCGGTCCATCGGCTCATCGGCCTTGTCAGGTGTGCTAACGGGGATGATCCCGTGCTGGCACGTCTCTTGTCATCTCCCGGTCAATCATCGCGACCACTCGTAAGACAGCATAACACTGGCGTCGGCCTCTGGCTCTCTGAATGTACGTGACACATCTGATCCTGGGTGCAAGTATCATTGCAGCGGTGTCCTGGAAGGAATCCTGCTCACGGTCTCTTCCATATCTCGTCTCTGCCAACGGTCCGGAAGTTATCGTCCTTTCCTATATCTGCATCTTGCTTCGGAACGGCTGCATACCCATCGCGACTCCTTCTGGAAAGTATATCCAGTACTCTGCCTCGGCATGCGTATCGCATCTCTGATGTCGGCGGAGTGGAACGTCGTCTTATCCAGATCTTGTACGGACCTCTTTACTCCACTTTCTCTAATGTCGACTGCTTTGGACTCGTCTCATCGTGGCTACATGGACTGAGCTCCAACGGCTATCCTCGTATAGGGAGTCTCCCAAGAAATGCATCTCACCACCTAGCATCCGAATTAAGTCGAGCCATCCGATCGAGTCGTCAAAACCTCATAATCCCCCAAGAGCTCAACCTCTTGGGCACAGTTTAATAGTATCGAGTACATACCACAGCATCGGTGGTCCAGCCGTGGAAGGGCAAACCCAAGCCTCACTAATGGCGCCGTAGAACTGCCGCAAACCCGAAGGTTCGAAAGCTTTCACACGGTCATTAAGTCGAGTTAGGGTTTCATTCTTCTAGAGGGACCATAGAATTGCCTGCATGTCTTTCCGACTACTTTAAACTTTGAATAATAGGTTTCTGACATTCGACCGTCTCTGTCGACTCTCAACGTCTCCGCATGAAGTCGTCTCTAGCTGGAATCAATCTATCTGATGACCTCGCATCGGGTAGGCGAACGATCCACATGTCCTAGTCATTCATCCTCGATGACTAGCGACCTTCTATCATTTGTTAGTACAACTCGTTCTGCACTAATTCCAGCATCTGGGGCAATAACTCGTCGTTCGCAGCAATAACTGGCTCGCTCGTCTGCACGCTGAACAGTGCCTCGATCATCATGAATAAGCAACACACCAACGGTCATCAAGATCTGGCTGGCCTCTATCATTGGCTCAATCCTCTAGTGTCGATCAGCACATCTGAGTAACCTCATAAAGGCGATCCGCCAAACGCTCGTGGCGCGGAAACACAGTAAAAAAAAACACATCTCTGCAATCGTGTGTTGCCGAAATTTCGCCCTGGTCAGTCCTCGTTCGTAACGAGTTCGTGTTGACCGCAACTCTAGCCGTAGCTCTCCCTGCCCGTAATCATGGCAGCAAAACCATAGCTGGTACCAATGAGGCTAGATCGGAATGAATATAATACTGAGCAAAGAAATGTACATCCTAAGGCTCCTTAAGTGGAGTGGCGTGTCGTAAGTATGCCGCGGAACATACCCACGGTACGTCACTCTACTTTAGTTACCTATTCCATCAACCAAGGGTCATCCTACGCTCCGAAGATAAAACCTAAAGCTCTGATTTACGGGGAGAAGTCGGGTGGATGTCGTATAGCACCCCCGCAGTCCGTGGTGATGTATACGAATACATATACACACGTATATTTATTATGTGTTGTTTAAGATTATTGATGATAAGGATGTATTGGTTTAGTATAGTGCGAAACCCGAGAGTAGTGGTTGCACCCACACATACACGTACACATATACTTGCATACATTCTTTCTTTTACTTGTGCGTATATGGAGGTGTGTATATCTACACATGGGTATGGGACTATGTGTTCATATACGGGATTTGAGGATGATACGTGGGATTGAGATGAGTCTATGAGGTTTGATTGAGGCCGTGAGATTCGGCGATATGACAGAGTTCGTATTTGAGATGAGACATGATGGTTTTAGCGGGCCTTTGGGCATGTGTTTTACCCCGCATTCATATTTATATAGATGGTATCGATGGTACTAGACTTAGACTTGTACCCTAGATAATGTGATATGATGGTAGTGATACCTGATATGTGATGAGATGAATGTGATATTGACCCGTACCCAGCTATTGGGATGTCGTACGACGATTTACCGTACGAGGTTTATATTGATGTTAGATCCGCACTCATGACTCGAGGATGTTATATGATATACTGTATCGTACGTGATAATATTGAGGCAAGATCACCGACTGTTGTGTATATATATGTATATCGACTCAGATTTAGGTGGTTTCCATACCCCTGCCGATTTACTTGATAGTTGGGTCCGTAGTTCGCATAGTAGGCGTAGACTAGACCCGAGTCATACCTATTTCAAAACTAACGAATCAGGGATATTTTAAAGATAGGCAAAAGGGATTCTACGGATATTTTCAAACGACGCATCTTTTCTTAAAACACCGTAGCCCTTATTTTACCAAAAACCCCGATTCGTCCTATTTCAAAAGGCAAGGCTGCATGATATAGTTATTGAGGTAGATTCTTTACTGTTGCGTTGATTATTCGATTCCGCATATTATGTTGGAGATAGTGCCCCCAGAGTCAATTATTGGATCACAGGCACGTGATTGCAATGATTGTGGGAGGACCTGTCCCAGTAGGACAGTCTTACTCAAGATGATAGTATGCTATCTGGTTTATCTTTATCATCGTGTACTGCTTTAGGTGACCTTACGAGTTGCTATTACACGTTGATAGAGCCCCTAGGATTCTTTCTTGACTACCAGCAGTATGAGGGCGATTATATACGTGGGAGCTGGGGTCTATAAGCACATCCTTAAAAGGTCCCTAGTCGTAGGAGTTTCGAGACAGGGCATCGATACTCCAGAGTAGACTAGTGTATACAGTCGAGACCCCGACGAGGGGCGGTGGCCGGTCTCACAAGCCACTGGTGTCAGTTGGTTCACCTAAGTTGTATACAGGTGCTCATTGGGTTATGAGTACACCGGACAGGACTCGCCGGGAACCTGCTAGTTGGTATTATACCTGACGTCAGATAGCAGTTCCCTGGTGACATGTATACAGGTTAGTTCATCGACCTGAGATTGTCATTTGTCTCGTGTGAGTTCCCACTGTGCTTTGATTACTACCCTACCACGGCTCAAAGGAGTCGTGCAAACAGGTTTTAGTTGGGTACAGTCCCGAGCCACATGGAGGCAGTGAGCAGATCTGCAGGGGTTCGTCTCTCCCGGTATTGGGGGTGAGGTCGTGCTGTGTCTAGGAGAGCCAGTACATGAAAAGTCCTTGGCCAAGGCAGGAGATTTACTGGTAGGTATTCCAGTAGTATCTCAGGGTGTTCTGGGCTACACTCCGACACGACTTGTACCGCTTTTGGGGGTCTGACTTTTACCAACCCCCTAGGCCCGCCATGCGATGCTCATAGACAAACGGACCGGACTGTATGGATATTGTCACTGACAGGCTCAGAAGGGTGTCAGGATGAGTTCGCTCATCGACGTCCCTTTTGGTCAATAGTTGGTAGCTGATCGCACGCTTTTGGCGTGTCGGATGTTCAAAGTTCTAAAGTTTACCGCGATCAGGACGGTGTCGCTATGCAGCTAGCCGGTTGAGCACGGGTCGATCCACAGGGAGATGGTTGAATTTCCGTTCTTTTCTTAGACGAGTCAATAAAGAATGTTGTATCTGTTTGTTCGAGACTATCCTATGTGTATTATTTGCAAGTATAAAGTTGTTAAGAAAAAGATACGAAATTGTAAGCTAAACAAATCCATACTCAAAACCTTTGAGCCGAGTCTTGACCAATTGAAGCTAAAGCAATCGGCAACAACGTGGATTAGGGGATTTAAGCGCGGTATTCGTGGAATACGGCTTATTTACCCTTGTCCTTCCGTTCTTGTCTCTTGCTTTCGCCTCCGGCCAAACCGAACGCAACCGGTCGCGGTTAGGAATCACCGTTACCTTGTCAGGGTAGGGTGCCTAACGGAGCGCTTCCGTATGGTTTGGGCGGAGTTCAATGGAAAATAACGGGAAAAGGAAATGAGAAAGAAGATATTAACTTACAATACCGTATTTCATCTTAACAACAATAATTACAACCATTCACAAAATGAACAACAAAAGAGCAAAAGAAAAGAACAAAGAAAAGAGAAGATTACAAGAAATTAAGTGCATAAATTAAATTGCAAGAAAGTAAAGCAAGATAATAATAAGCAAGTAATAAAAAGCGATAAAAAGAACAAGAAAGTAGAACTCAAGAAAAGCATGGGATCAATAGCCAACCCTTAAACTTGCAAGCTCAATCAAGAGGTTGCAAGATTAAGAGAAGGGTAGAGAACGCATGTGAATTGAAGCGCTAATTCCATAAGAAAATACGACCCTTGAGATCAATAACAAACTCTTAACCTTTCAAGCTCAATGAAGAGGTTGAAAGATCAAGAGAAAGCAAGAATCTCAAGGGGAAGAAGAAACAAAAGAGAATGATACAAAACCCTCAACTTCATTAACATCCACTCAATGCTCTCACTACATTTCCATGGAGGAAGAATGAAGAAGAAGAAGAAGAACTATACAAAAAACTACAAAAGAGTGGACACAAAATTGGACCCTTGGCTTAGCTCAATTCTGGAGTATTTATAGGCAGAGGGTTGAAGACCTATGGCAACCATCAGAACACACATGAAAATACCATTCTACCCCCCAAAGCCCATCATCTGACAAGCCTACATGGCCGCGGATCCGCCGCCAATACCCCTATTGGCCGCGGATCCGCGGCCCTATGATGGAGTCAGGGTATCGTGTTTCTTGTACGGCCCTGATCTGCTGTCCCCTGTTGTCTGGTACATGTAATTTCTGAAAATACTTCCACATTTCTTCCAGAATTTCTGTTGAGGGAAAGGTGGACTTTGGACATGGATTTTCTTGAGCTCCGCGTAGATTTCTTGGTCTTGGTGTTGCCATTGTGCTTTGTGCATGAAGGTGACAATTGATTTGTTATTTTGTCTCCTAAACTGGTGTGTGGCAACAGACGGATAAAAAGCGGAGACCCGTGTTTTATCTGTAGTTGGCAGGAAATCGGATTTTGTCGTATTTTTCCATGGATTTCACCGTTTAGAGCCGAGAACCTGTATCCTGCAATTATTAGCAAACACTGATAAAAAGCTCCTGCCTATAAACAAACGAGCGTAAGAATGGGCGGTATAGAATGCAATATTCTGGTATGAACAAATACCCCCAAACTTAACTTTTGCTCGTCCCGAGCAAAACCAATTATTCACAAAAATAAAATCCTAACCGCACTTTCGCAGGGAACGCGATTGCACTGAGCATGTGTAACAAGCCGTTAAACCTCTAGGTGTCCCTAGTAGGAGAAGTGTTGTCTTCTGAGGGTTTTCAGCGGATACTACCCACAAAATCCGGTCAAGTTGGTTTTGTACAATAACTAAGATTCAAACCCTAAAGTTTTTGTTTCAGAAAATAACAATTCTATAATCCTAAGTCTAGACTATCGAACCTTTATTTTTCACACCTCGCTTCTTATTTAACTACAGATTTTATATGTCTTTACGTGCAGTGCAATTAGTGTCGTTAAGTTCCAGAAGGATCGATTAAAGTCATCATGTCGCACAATAAAGCCCAGATAACAATTTTAAAAGGATCACATAAGTTTTATAAAGAGTTAAGCATTTTTCAAGTTTCGTTTTCCAGTAAGGTTTCAACTTCAGCATTTCTATCTTCCTTAACAGGAAACTAAGTCGTATTTTTCACTCCACTTTTTTCTTGTTTTCATTTCATACACACCTCTGTGAACGTGCAATAGTCTTTATCATAGAATAAAACCTTCATATCTCCGTTAAATTTTTTTTATAAAAGCCTGTCTTTTATCAAGATTATTCTCACACAAAGAACCGTTAGGAATTTTAACTCGGAGAGAACACTTGCTTGACTTTGTTTTAAACTGGACTTTCTAGGCTTCTTAGCGAGCTTTGGGCCAATGCACCCAAACCAGTTGGTTTTAGGGCATTAGGTGTAGAAACACCCCAGCGGACTTAATTACTCAAGTTACCTAGGTCCAAAAACAAAAGACAGTTTGACGTGAAAATCAGATGATTTAATACGAACGGAGATATAACCGGCAGTTCAATTATTTTTTTGGATAAAAGACGTGTTTAGTGGGTTTGGTGTGTAATCATTCCAATCAAGTTTCCGATGGGTTATTTTTAAGACTTAGCTCCAATTACGGCATCAATAACATTCCTTCATATTCGCTTTACTTCATAAACTATTCTTGAAATTACTTATTTCAGAACAAACCTATTTGATCCTCAGAAAATCATTTATCTGTTTAAAAGTTTAAACATGAAAGACTTGCCATCTAATTCCCAAAATTCACGACACGTGTAGTGTGATGTAAAGACGTATATCAGCTATAGTTAACTTCAAAGGAGAGTTATCTTTCAGGTTTTCAAAATCTAAACATAAGATTTAGTTATTCCTATTTTTTCAAACAAAAACCGTCGAATGTTGAATCAGAGTTCTTCCACAAGCTAACTTGACAAAAAAGTTTTTAAATTTTTAGAAAATTTTCAGATTTTTATGGATTTTATGGATTTAATATGCAGATGCAAAATATACATATGAATGCGAAGGAAGAAAGCTTACCGAGCACACCCCCAAACTTAAACTTGACAGTGCCCTCACTGTCAGGCTATACCAAGAGGGTCAAAATTGCCGGCGCTCCCTAGAAACAAATTATATACAAAACAAAAACCAAAAAGATATATACAAAAAAGGTGTCCCCCCCAAACTTAAGTAAAACAGTGTTCCCACTGTTAAGCGTTGAAGTTCAGGTTTACGGGGAAAGAACAGTATCAAGCTATACAAGGCCTTACACAGGCCAAAAGTGAGCACCAACCATTCAAAGATTTTATCTCTATAATGTGCTGGTTGGTGAAAGAAGGCGTAGATAAAAGAGATGGAGAATAAGCGAGACCGTATGCGGAGAGAAGCGGGATACAGTCTCGGTATATCAAAAGAAGAAGAATAGCGGAAGGGAAAAAGAAGTGGAATACGAACTTGAGGGAGGAAATGGAGTGAATAGATTAGCACAATTTGTGATGAGCGATGTGTAAAAAGCGATTGTGCTAATCTATTAACCCGTCGAGAGATTGGGTCAAATCCCTCAAGATTCGTAAGAAACCATGGGTACGCCGAACCTGGTAAACCAGACACAGGAAGTGAAAATGATACGGGTTCTTGCAAGGTCGGAACGATGGAAAGGATGGAGGGAAGTGGTCGAGAAAGGGTATCGGTTAAGGGTTCTGGAGGGTGTACACAGTCAGTGAAAGGAACAGGATGAATTGGAAAATCCGACTCATCATCTAGAACTGTTTCATCCTCAAAAATATCCTCCAAATTCTCCTCAAAGTTAAGCTCATCCATGCATATTTCATCAAAGTCCAGACGCATATGGGGTTCGGGAAAAACATTTAATGACTCGGGATGATGAATTGGAGAGAAAAACTCAGTCAAATCTACGGGTTCATCATCCAAAATAGCCCCAGCGTCAATATCCTTAATCAAGTGAAAGTCAATTTTCTCAGACACCTCATCAAAAGCATGGATTTCAATCAATTTAGGTTCTAAGATGGAGGTGTAGAGGTTAAAAGGTTTAGGATCAGTTTCACTTGGAAGAGACCCTTCACAATCGGGTAAATCAAACACTACGAAGTTGCACAACTCATTCATCATTCTATCTTCAATTGATAAATTATGTAGGATACTCGATAGACTTTCAAAACAGGAGGTGTGGGATTCAATTTGGGATGGGTAGGTTTGATTTGGAAAGGGGTACATTTCACTCTCTCCACTCAAATTCACAGCCTGTCCTGCCGCCTCATCATACATTGAAAAAGTTGGAGCTAGGTGAAAACTAGCTACCGGGTCACTAGGTTGCATGAGGGCGGCCATGGACGCATTCAAATCCATCATCTGTTGGCTTGACGCTACCCTAAAGTCTTCCAAGGACTGTTCTAGACTAGACATTGGTTGTGAAGGGGTTTCAGTAAAAGATTCAAAGTTGTTTGGATACTGAAAACTCCCAAATGGCGGTTCTGATGCAATGTCTAGGGAAGGTGCAAAAGTAGGGTAGGATTGGTAGGAATTGAATGGCTGGACAGGAGCAGGATCAACATTTGGATAGGAAGGTGAATGGAATTGTTGATCCCAAGAATTTGAAGTGGTGAAAGGAGTGAAAGATCGGCTACAAGATTGTTCAATACGTTCTGCAATAGACATAGGTCTTGGAATTGCAACATGACTCGAAGAAGGGGTATCAACGTAAGAAGGGGTGAATGTATGAAATGGTTGATACGAAGTGGATTGCGGAGTCAAATTGTTTGTCCTAGACGCGTCTATCCGATCTTTCAACGAAATTTTGGGCATGGAGGGGTCGTTCGAAGTTCGGCCAAAGCAAGAACCGTAAGATGTAATGTCTGGTTGTGGATACCAAAGTTCGGCAAGAGTTTTGCGAGGTGGGGTACCTATGATATGATGAGAAAAGGAAAGAAGGGAAGAGAAAAGGAGGGAAAAAGAATGTGATTTTTTGTTATATTTTTTTTTATAGAAATATATTAACAAAAGAATGAAATATACACACAAAAAGAATATTGACAAAAACAATCACGACACGAAAATACCACACACCTAATCGTTCTAGGGTTCACCTAGGTCAACTAGACCTGCTCCAGAACTTGATTGTCGAAGTAAAACTGTGTCGAGAAACAGGCTCAAGATACACTGATCACGAGGCCAGGTAAGTGCAGAGATAAGGGGAGGTTTTCCAACGCTTTCGCGAAGTTCCTTAATTAAATAACCCTTTCTCTTTTGGCGGTTTCGCCGTTAACACTTTCCTAGACACCCCGTAAACAATATACCGTTAAGCAAGGTTCTAAACACAGTTAACTTCTCCTAGTAAGCGCGAAGTCCTTAAGGCTTAAAGTCTAGTTTCTTTTAAATTTTGTGCGGGTAAACGTTATGCTCAAGTTCGTGATTTGTGGGTCACGGAAAAGGTGATGAAATCCTTTACCGTATATTGTGGGGTTCGCTTGCCCTTAAGTCCGTATTAATGTATGCAATGCGCAATTCAATAAAAATTCTATAAAGAATCAAACAATCGTTTTTTAGTTTAAGCGCGGCACTGCAACAAATACAGGTTAGTCAAATTTTTTAGCGTTTGCTAGCGAACTTGCAAAGAATCCTGCAAAGAATAGTATATTGGATGCGTCGGATTTGAGAAGAAGGTGTTAGTAAAATACGTACCGTTAAGTTTTGGGTTAGGAAACCCTCGTTGAATCAAATCCGGTAAGCTTGAAAAGTTCGCTTGCGCGGGTCAAACTACCCGGATCTTTGGCACTGTACTTCGTAATCACCTTAACCTTGAACGTACACTTTGCTCCCCACAATTGCAGTTTGCAAATACGCAAAAATCTGCACACTTGCCCACAAAAATTATCAAAAATAACAAAAAGATTTTATTTTTTTTATATATACAAAAAGAATATTAACCCGAATAACAAGAAAATACGCTACCGTCTCCCCGGCAACGGCGCCATTTGATCGCACGCTTTTGGCGTGTCGGATGTTCAAAGAATTAAAGTATAACCGCGATCAGGACGGTGTCGCTATGCAGTTAGCCCGTTGAGCACGGGTCGATCCACAGGGAGATGGTTGAATTTCCGTTCTTGTCTTAGACGAGTCAATAAAGAATTGTGTATATGTTTGTTCGAGACTATCCTATGTGTATTATTTGCAAGTATAAAGTTGTTAAGAAAAAGATACGAAATTGTAAGCTAAAGAAATCCGTACTCAAAACCTTTGAGCCGAGTCTTGACCAATTGAAGCTAAAGCAATCGGCAACAACGTGGATTAGGGGATTTAAGCGCGGTATTCGTGGAATACGGCTTATTTACCCTTGTCCGTCCGTTCTTGTCTCTTGCTTTCGCCTCCGGCCAAACCGAACGCAACCGGTCGCGGTTAGGAATCACCGTTACCTTATCAGGATAGGGTGCCTAACGGAGCGCTTGCGTATGGTTTGGGCGGAGTTCAATGGAAAATAACGGGAAAAGGAAATGAGAAAGATGATACTAACTTACAATACCGTATTTCATCTTAACAACAATAATTACAACTATTCACAAAATGAACAACAAAAGAGCAAAAGAAAAGAACAAAGAAAAGAGAAGATTACAAGAAATTAAGTGCATGAATTAAATTGCAAGAAAGTAAAGCAAGATAATAATAAGCAAGTAATAAAAAGCGATAAAAAGAACAAGAAAGTAGAACTCAAGACAAGCATGGGATCAATAGCCAACCCTTAAACTTGCAAGCTCAATCAAGAGGTTGCAAGATCAAGAGAAGGGTAGAGAACGCATGTGAATTGAAGCGCTAATTCCATAAGAAAATACGACCCTTGAGATCAATAACAAACTATTAACCTTTCAAGCTCAATGAAGAGGTTGAAAGATCAAGAGAAAGAAAGAATCTCAAGGGGAAGAAGAAACAAAAGAGAATGATACAAAACCCTCAACTTCATTAACATCCACTCAATGCTCTCACTACATTTCCATGGAGGAAGAATGAAGAAGAAGAAGAAGAACTATACAAAAAACTACAAAAGAGTGGACACAAAATTGGACCCTTGGCTTAGCTCAATTCTGGAGTATTTATAGGCAGAGGGTTGAAGACCTAGGGCAACCATCAGAACACACATGAAAATACCATTCTACCCCCCAAAGCCCATCATCTGACAAGCCTACATGGCCGCGGATCCGCCGCCAATACCCCCTGTTGGCCGCGAATCCGCGGCCCTATGATGGAGTCAGGGTATGGTGTTTCTTGTACGGCCCTGATCTGCTGTTCCCTGTTGTCTGGTACATGTAATTTCTGAGAATACTTCCACATTTCTTCCAGAATTTCTGTTGAGGGAAAGGTGGACTTTGGACATGGATTTTCTTGAGCTCCGCGTAGATTTCTTGGTCTTGGTGTTGCCATTGTGCTTTGTGCTTGAAGGTGACAATTGATTTGTCATTTTGTCTTCTAAACTGGTGTGTGGCAACAGACGGATAAAGAGCAAAGACCCGTGTTTTATCTATGGTTGGCAGGAACTCGGATTTTGTAGTATTTTTCCATGGATTTCACCGTTTAGAGCCGAGAACCTGTATCCTGCAATTATTAGCAAACACTGATAAAAAGCACCTGCCTATAAACAAACGAGCGTAAGAATGGGCGGTATAGAATGCAATATTCTGGTATGAACAGTAGCCCGTCACGTATGGCTAATACCTCTGACGTGCTAGTGGTTAAATCCACAGCCATAGTATTGACGAGTCTTTAGAGTCCACCATACACAGTTACTCAGGTTTCGGGCGAAACGCTGTAGAGACCGTATGGAGATATGGCAGGGTTCGATCAGATACGTGCGGTATTGCATGGATCTTGATCGGACGGATTTTACTAGCCGGCTTTGGTTTAAGCCGGATCCTAGTATTAGACAGTGTAGTTTTGTCTCTTTGCATTTGTGTTCAGTGGGAATACAAATGCGGGCATGTGTATGCAGTCGCGGGGTTTTCCTGTAATTTATTACGGGATCAGTTTTCTGAAGTTGCCAGTTTGCATTCCGTTCTGGCCGGTTTTTCCTTTGTTCCTTCACGGTCGGACTTTCTGATGGAGGGGGTTATTTGCAAGTTTGCAAATAACTTATTGCAGAAGGGGTTTCTTGCTTTTTGTGGCTTCATCATCATGAGATTCCATTTTGGTCTATTCCTTGCATTTATTATGATGGATGATGAAAGGATGTGGATGTGAACTTAGTGTGACCTTTTTCTTCTCATTTTGATACATTTTCTTCTCTTGATAATATATACTTTTTCCTCCACCATATGATTGAGGGGCCGGCCATTTTTGGGAGTGGGGGTTGAGGGTTCATTTAGGAGAGGGAGAGGAAAAATTCCATGATCTCATTTTTCTACATGCCACAAGAAACTCCGAAGTTCATTCTTTCTCTTATCCATCATACCATGGCAACTACACTAAACCCCAAAAGACAATAGGTTCTACACTACACCTATAGTACCCTTGGACGCGTCGGCTTGCCAACTTCGCGTCCGAGTTGCCTCGGTCCAGTGGTGGGAGCCCGTAAAAGAATTTGGCTACGTGGTGCCCGTTTCGACGAGGAGGTGACGGACGGAGATTCCGCGGGAGATTGGAGTGGAGACGAAGACCGAAGGACACGAATCGCTTGGTATATCTCTTCACCCATCTTTTAGTTTGCTAGTAGCTAGGTTAATGGCCCGATCCGGTTTGATAGTGCGCGGTGGTGCCGGTTTGCAAGTTTCGCAAAGTTTTTCGTTTCCGCGTTTCCGGCGTCGGATCGACGGCCGGGGCACCGCCGTGCACTTACAGTGGTATCAGAGCCACGCCGTTAACCTAGCCTAGCTTGCTCTAGTATGTTTAGAACTCGATCGAACAAAAGTCCCAAAAACCATATTTTTAGTGCATGTGTTCTCTGTCGAAATTTTTTCTGCTCCAAAAATTTTTCAGGTTATTTCAGAAACAAGTGCATGGAATTATAAGCACACTGTAAAAATTTGGTGAGGCGATGCTGCAGTTCCACCGCGGAAAGGCGGCCAAACCCACGTTTGCGCCGCGGTTCCGCGGAGGAATTAAGTCAACGCTGGGCCAAATTTTTTCAGTGGGCTTTTGACTAAGAAATAGGGGTTTTGGGATATTCTTTTTGGGCCCAGATTTTCTGTGAGTGCTACAGTACTGCTTGGGGCCCACTTCGATAAATTTGATCGTTCGAAATGTTTAAACATGTTAGTTCAAAGTATTTACATTATATCTGCGACCGTGAATGTCACTCGATAGGTAAATCCAGTCTATCTGCTATAGCCCTTTTAGACGGATTTGCGAACGTGACATTCACGTTGATGTTCTGTGTTGTGTTGTGTTGTTGCGGATCGGTCATGGGGGATAGCCTGGATGCAATGGTAGTACAGTTTTTGTTTTAGATGTACATTTGATATTGCGGGGCGAGCGTCCGACATGTGGACTGCCGTCACTGCCTGTTTGTATATTATTCTTTTGGGGCACGACCGGGTCGAGGTCGATGTACCCGTTGTATGTATATTTTATTTTCTGTACTAGGATTACCCCATGGAGTGGGGCATGGATAGCCGGGTTCTAGAGGGCAACAAGCCCGCATCTCATGGCATTGAGACGGAAGGGGCTTCACTCTAGAATTGGCAGGCTATTCGCCGCACTCGTAGGGGGGACAGGTTGACCCAGGAGGGGTGCCCAAGTTACCGGATTCCGTGAAGTGCTGGGTGGTCCATTCATGTTGCTGAAGGGGGCTGCCTCGCTTCAGGTTTTGGCGGGTAACTTGCCGCGCCCGTAGGGGTCTAGGATTTTATTGCACAGGCTAGCCACACGACCAGGGGAACGTTGGGTTTCAGTAGCGGCTCTATGAAACCCGGGGATCCCAGATATCTGTATTGTTCTGTGATGCTGTACATTTCTGAGATGTTGCATTTTATCACGCCTTGAGCGAAATATTATATATTGATATATATACTAGTAGATGTTGTATGTGTTTTGCATCCGCGCTAGTCCAGTCCCCGCTCTGTCGTTAGTTAAGTAACCTAACGGGTGATGACGGGACCCAGTGGCGAATGCGGATGGCATATACGTACATTATTATTTTCGTTCTTTTGTGGTGTGATCAATTGATGGGACTGCGTTGATTCGGATCAATACAAGCTAAACAAACCTATTCTGATGTTGTTGGAACATTTTTCAAAAAGCTGTTATTGCAAGGACGTTCTCTTTTGTTTTGCATAGTGGTATTCAGTTGGAATATCCTGCTCCTCAGTCGACGAGGCAAGGGCCGAGATCCCTTCACCGGAAGTGACCCCTTGGACAGAAGTTTGCGTCAGGGCAATAACTTCACTATAGTCGTTTACTTTTGCTTTGCATCGTGGAATTCAGTTGGAATATCCTGCACGTCATTCTACGGGGAAAGAGCCGAGATCCCTTCACCGGGAGTGACCTCTTTAGCAAAGGTTTTCGCCATTATTTTTTTTTAAAAAAAAGCTATCCGGTTCCTTCAACGATATCAAGTTCATTACGTTAAAGGTTTTCGCCAGAAACCATTCGTAGCCCTCCGTCGTTTCAGACGGGTAGCACGTAGTATTCATGCTATGTTTGTTGACCTTCGTCAAGGCATAGTGTATGGTAGCTGCTTGTTACCTTTCTGCTGCATAGATAGATGCGTTAGTTTGGGACAGTCGTATAGCCTTGTTGACCTTCGTCAAGGGCTTGTACGGGTGGGATCAAATTAACCTGGACAATGACGGGTAGAACTTGACATGTGACTTATGATTTGTTGACCTTCGTCAAGGTCATAAGAGCATAGGGTAAAAAAATCACATCGGGAGTTTCTAAAGAAACTGAAACTTGCCAGATATGCGCATAACTTTGGGAGTGTGATAGTGTGAGCGGATTCCGTCACGTTATCATGCGATGATAGTTGGATCCCGATTCCCACTGATGAGTTGGTTTACTCCTCGGGTGATCCCGGCTAATTCTTCTTTCAGGTTTGGGGAAGAATTTGACGTTACAGTGGGAGGTTTCCAGATTAGATAAAGTGATAACCATTCTGATCTAGGTTAGAGTGCATGCTGAGTGTTTCTTTTCTCTCTCTCTTTGGCAGCGACCATTGACCCGACCCTAGACTATGACTCAGTGACCAAGTTGATCGAACCTTCTTAACATTGGCTTTTGGATTGTCATAGTTGCAAACCTCATTGCCACTCCTACTTTTACCCTTTTCTCCAGGACACCCCGTATTACTACGAACGTCCACTTCCATTGGACAAAACCATCGTATGGTTATATACGAACTCGAAGGAATTCGAGGATGGTTTCCGGTTCTGGAGAAAACGAATAGGACTATTCAGTTGTCTTTTCCTTTTACCTTCTCTCAGGTTGCGAGTACTCCTTGGTTTAGGAGATAGTACACCTATTAGGAAAATTGGATAGTCTTCTTCCAAACCATAGGCAGGTGCCGACTGGTAGGGAATGAAGAAAACCAATTAGCCTAAACGGTGTACAGAAGGTATTAAGTTAAGACAGAGAAAGGGATTAGTAAGAGGGCAAAGTAAACTGCGACTGCTATTCACGACCAAACCAAGTATTTCTTCGCCAATCCTAAATCACCTTTGTATTTCTCCAGGACACTCCGTATCACTACGAAAATCCACAGTTTATTTGGATATTCCATCGTATGGTTATATACGAACTCGAAAGGAACTTGTTCCAGTTCGGGGATGGATCCCAGTTCAGGAGAAATAGGAATAAGGTTTATTCAGGTGTATTTTATCTTCACCTTCTCTCGCATTGCGAGTGCTCCTAGGATTAGGACAGTACACCCATTATGCTTATTGGATAGTCTTCTTCCAAACCATAGGCTGGTGCCGAACGGTAGGGAAGGAAGAAAACCATTTGGCCTAAAGGGGTGTACAGAAGATAATGACTAAAGACATATAAAGGGATTTGGAGAGATGGCAAAGAATTATACGGTTACAGTTGTGAATCTGGATAATGGAAGAGGCATTACTAGGAGTACCAGGATACCCAATCAAAACATTTCAATATTTCAGTTTCACTGTGTACTGTTAAAAGAAAACTGATTTCCCAATTAGACACTTACTCCAAGGTATGTATTTACCAGGTTTGATTCTCACATCTGTATGGTTTTACAGATGATGAGTGGGAGTAAGTTATTGGGAATTAGGTGACCATCCTCATTATATCGGGATTCGTTGTAATTGGTGATATTTGAGGAAGTCACCTGGGTTGTTTGCCGGACGGCAAATATTTGGTTTTCAATATCCGTTGTTATGCACCAATTTCAAATTGATATATCTGTACGTCTATTTTCATAGAGTGAGATATACCTTTTTGAAATTATGTCTATGACATTTACCTATATCAGTGTATGGTTAGGTAAGGAGCATTGAACAGCGGTGTAATTCTTCATAACCATAGTACAGTTTTCAACCTACGACACACAGTAAATGAGTTATTAGACTCAGGGGACTTGTACAGAGTATTGTATATTGTCCAGTGTCTATTAGGACAGAAGGGTTGGTCCTCGTACTATATTCTGTTTACTTATGACTTCTCTAGTTCTTAGACAGGTGTTTCGTAGAAACACAGGGTCCAAGTTTTGAGAAGTTATAAGTATAAGATTAAAGTAGAGAACCAGGTATTGCAAGTATCGGGATTCTTCAAGGTGATCGAAGATGTAGATACTTGTGTATGGTATTCAGTTGATAGTAATGTTTAAGAGAACTTGCTTCTCTTTCAGGTTACTCATAATTGGAAGTATTCCTAAGTTGAGTAACGCTGATCGGCCTCCTTCCATTTAGTGGACATGCACTGGAGACAGCTGCATGATTTGAATCTGGTTCAATTAAATCAGTGCCTCTGTTTCTATATTGGATATAGAACGGTTCATATCTTGACTATGTTAAGGTACGGGGAGTTTCCCAGCTTATGCTTAAAACCAGACTCTGGATAACTCAAGGCACGTTTCTGTAATGGCTGTTTGTGGGTTGACCCGGGCTATGACGAGGGTTGATTTTCTACCATCTGGAAGATCAATAGTGATATTGTTCTTGACTAGCCACGGTTTTAATTAAAAATGGATTTTTTTTTCAGAAAACAGTAGTGGGAGTATGGTAGAACTGGAAGTGATTCCAGAACCGCAAACGATTACTGAAGATTTGATATGAACCTAAAGATTCAATATGGTTTGACATTCCATTGGCAACTCCGCAGATATGGTGGGTAACCTCAGGCGCTCGAGAGGTACTTCGGTATGCTCAAGGACGGTGGCAGGGAGGTTCTTGTTTACCCAGACTTGCCATTGCTGTTTTTCCAAACTGTGAGACCCGGTAGGAGGATGAGTATAGCGTCGTTCTAAACTAGCTTTAGAAGTGTACGTTTATATGACTCTGCCAGAGGGTTGTCGTAGTCAGTGGGAGCAGCGGAAGCATAGTGGATAAGTGGCTTATGTCTATTTATAGACTAAAGAAGATATAGCGGAAATAGATCATCTATTTCTGATGTGACAGTCATAGGTTTGACTTCATCAGAATAGGGGATGGATCTGTTAAGAAGGTAGTAGAGTGTGATGTCCTGGTGTTTGATGACATACACAGTGTAAGAAGTAATATTCCTATACTACGATCGGTTAAACTTTGGTCGTCACACAGTGGTTTCTCCACACAGGATTTGGATATTATATCAGACATTCTGGTCACTAGATCTATGGTTTTAGATCTAGATTTGGGTAGTTTCCCAATCTGGGTACTTTGACAACATTCTATGAGTATTTAGAATGGACGACTCCTGGCACGGTAGTATACCTGCAGGTGATGGGGTCACCCTCTCTAAATGTGTCTTACAGACTAAAGGGGAGAGGGATACGCATGATTGGCATATCACTTGCTTAGGCAATTGAGTTAATCATGAGATGTCAAGTAACACACCAGATATTGTTTTTGCAGTAGATGCAATAAGTTGATATTGATCCAATCCTGTAGAAACAGTCGGAAGCAGTTTTAGAACATAAGTTGATGTTCTAAGGATATGATAACAGCATTCTCCTTCGGAAGACGATTATCATTCCAGGCTTCCAAGGTGACCTGGATGACAGAGTGACTGTCAGAGTTATAGTTTTCCTTCTGACGAGGGGAGTATTTTGGACAGATGGTCCAGGTTGATACTGAGGGAAGGTATGGCGCATGATACTGATTAAGTTCAGTTGACGATACAGTCTAAGAAGTTTGGATTTGGAGTTCATTTATGAGCTAGGTCCCATCAGATATCCAGACACATTCTAAGACAGGTATTGCTCATTTCGGGAGATGGCTTTCTCCGCGAACTTGAGATAAAGAGAGACATAGAAAGAAACATCAGAGCGGATCCACTCACTGAGGCTATTCCTCGAACGCAATAGTTTCGCAAACGAGCTTTGTGAGACTGACTAGTAGAGGAGTTGGGTGTTGAGTGCAAGTGGGAGATTGTTGGAGATAGTGCCCTCAGAGTCAATTATTGGATCACAGGCACGTGATTGCAATGATTGTGGGAGGACCTGTCCCAGTAGGACAGTCTTACTCAAGGTGATAGTATGCTATTTGGTTTATCTTTATCATCGTGTACTACTTTAGGTGACCTTACGAGTCACTATTACTGTTGGAGATAGTGCCCTCAGAGTCAATTATTGGATCACAGGCACGTGATTGCAATGATTGAGGGAGGACCTATCCCGGTAGGACAGTCTTACTCAAGATGATAGTATGCTATCTGGTTTACCTTTATCATCGTGTACTGCTTTAGGTGACCTGACAGGTCGCTATTGCACGTTGATAGAGCCATTAGGATTCTTGCTTGACTGCCAGCAGTATGAGGGCGATCATATACGTGGGAGCTGGTAGTCTATAAGCACATCCTTAAAAGGTCCCTAGTCGTAGGAGTTTCGAGACAGGGCATCGATACTCCAGAGTAGACTAGTGTATACAGTCGAGACCCCGACGAGGGGCGGTGGCCGGTCTCACAAGCCACTGGTGTCAGTTGGTTCACCTAAGATGTATACAGGTGCTCATTGGGTTATGAGTACACCGGACAGGACTCGCCGGGAACATGCTAGTTGGTCTTATACCTGATGTCAGATAGCAGTTCCCTGGTGACATGTGTACAGGTTAGTTCATCGACCTGAGGATCGTCATTTGTCTCGTGTGAGTTCCCACTGTACTTTGATTACTACCCTACCACACTCAAAGGAGACGTGCAAACAGGTTTTAGTTGGGTACAGTCCCGAGCCATATGGAGGCAGTGAGCGGATCTTCAGGGGTTCGTCTCTCCCGGTATTGGGGGTGAGGTCGCTCTGTGTCTAGGAGAGCCATTACACGAAGTCCTTGGCCAAGGCAGGAGATTTACTGGTAGGTATTCCAGTAGTATCTCAAGGTGTTCTAGGCTTCACTCCGACACGACTTGTACCGCTTTTGGGGGTCTGACTTTTACCAACCCCCTAGGCCCGCCATGCGATACTCATAGACGAACGGACCGGACTGTACGGATATTGTCACTGACAGGCTCAGTAGGGTGCCAGGATGAGTTCGCTCATCGACGTCCCTTTTGGTCAATAGCTGGTGGCCCGTCACGTATTGGCTTATACCTCTGACGTGCTAGTGGTTAAATCCACAGCCATAGTATTGACGAGTCTTTAGAGTCCACCACACTTACAGTTACTCAAGTTTCGGGCGAAACGCTGTAGAGGCTGTATGGAGATATGGCAGGGTCCGATCAGATACGTGCGGTATTGCACGGATCAGGATCGGACGGTTAGTACTTATGGCCGTATGGATATATGGCAGGGTTCGATCAGATACGTGCGGTATTGCACGGATCAGGATCGGACGGATATTACTAGCCGGCTTTGGTTTAAGCCGGATCCTAGTATTGTACAGTGTAGATTTTGTCTCATTGCATTTGTATCCGGTCGGAATACAGATGCGGGTGTGTATGCACAGTATAGGGGTTTTCCTGTAATTTATTACGGGACCAGTTTTCTGGAGTTGCCAGTTTGCATTCCGATCCGACCGGTTTTCCTTTGTTCTTTCCCGGCCGAACTTTTCCGATGGAGGGGGTTATTTGCAAGTTTGCAAATAACTTATTGAGGAGGGGTTTTATGCATTTGTGGGGCTTCATGATGGTTCATAATCATGAGATGCTTTCTTAGTCTTTTCCTTTGCTTTTTGTGATGAGAAAGGATTAGATTTTGATTTGAGTTTTGTTATCATGATGTTTTGGATATGGTCACCCTTGTTCTCTCCTACCATCACCTCCCTCTTGCTTATGTTTTCCCCCTCCACCATTTTCCTCCTATTGAGAGGCCGGCCACAATTGAGTGAGAGAGAGAGAATTTCATTTTGGAGTTGGCATTATTCTTCATCTCACATTCCTCTTGCTAGAAAATTGAAAGCACCAATTTTCCTAACCTCCTCCTCCATCCTCCATGGCAACTAAACCCCCAAATGAGACATAGACTCTACACTACATTCTACAGCAAATCTTGGACGCGCCCGCCAGCCAACTTCGCGCCCGAGTTGCCTCGGTATTGAGGTGGGAGCCCGTAAAAGATGCAGGCGATGTGGTGCACTTCCGGCGAGGAGGCGACGACCGGAGTTTCCGCAGGAGATCGGGACGACGATGAGAAGACCGGAGGACTCGGATCACTCGGTATATCTCTAACCCGTCTTGTAGTTAGCTAGAACTAGTTTAATGGCACGATCCGGGTGTTTAGTGCGCGGTGGTGCCGGTTTGCTAAGTTCGCAAAATTAAAGTTTATCACCGCTTCCGCATTCCGGGGTCGGTTTGACAGCCGAGGCGCCGCCTTGCACTTACAGTGGCATCAGAGCCTCGCCATTAACATAGTCTAGCTTTGTTTAATGTGTTTGCATTTCCGATCGACCAAAATTCCAAAAACCCGCGTTTTCTTCACATCAGTTTTCTGTCGCTTTTTTTCTGGCTCGAAATTTTTTTCAGGTTGTAGAAAAGTGATGTACTGAAAGTCGTAAGAACACTGGAAAAATTTGGTGCCCTGATCCTTCCGTACGACCGCGGAACCGCGGCCATAACCCCTCTTTGGCCGCGGTTCCGCCGCAGGATTGTGGATTCATGTCATCATTTTTTTGCAGTGGGCTTGTGGGCTGAAAATAGGGGTTTTGGTATACTTTGTTTGGGCCCAGATTTTCTGTGAGTTCTACAGTATTGCTTGGGGGCCCACTTGGTAAAATTTAATCGATCTGATATTTTAAACACATTATTTCACAGTATTTACATTATATCTGCGACCGTGAATGTCACTCGATCGGTAAATCCTGTCTAACTACTATAGCCCGGTTAGACGGATTTGCGAACGTGACTTTCACATTGATGTTCTGTGTTATACTGTGATGTTGCGGATCGGTCGTGGGGATAGCCTGGTTGCAGTGGTAGTACAGTTTTGTTGTATTATGTACATTTGATATTACGGGGCGAGCGTCCGACATGTGGACTGCCGTCACTGCCTGATTGTATTATTATTTTGGGGCACGACCTGGTTGCGGTCGATGTACCCGTTGTATGTATATTTTACTTTCTGTACTAGGATTACCCCGCTGAGGGGTGCACGGATGGCCGGGTTCTAGAGGGCAACAAGCCCGCATCTCATGGCATTGAGACGAAGGGGGCTTCACTCTAGGATTGGCGGGCTATTCGCCGCACTCGTAGGGGGTACAGGTTGACCCAGGAGGGGTGCCCAAGTTACCGGATTCCGTGAAGTGCTGGGTGGTCCATTCACGGAGCTGAAGGGGGCTGCCTCGCTTCAGGTTTTGGCGGGTAACTTGCCGCGCCCGTAGGGGTCTAGGATTTCATTGCACAGGCTATCCACACGACCAGGGGAACGTCGGGTTTCAGCAGCGGCTCTATGAAACCCGGGGATCCCAGATATCTGTATTGTTCTGTGATGCTGTACATTTCTGTGATGTTGCATTCTTATCACGCCTTGAGCGAATATAATATATTGGTATATATATTAGTAGATGTTGTATATGTTTTGCATCCGCGCTAGTCCAGTCCCCGCTCTGTCGTTAGTTAGCTAACCTAACGGGTAATGACGGGACCCAGTGGCGAATGCGGATGGCATATACGGACATCAGTATATTTTCGTTCTTTGTGGTGTGATCCATTGATGGGACTGCGTTGATTTGGATCAATGCAAGTTAAAACAAACCTAATTTGATGTTGTTGGAACACTTTTCAAAAAGCTGTTATTGCAAGGACGTTCTCTTTTGTTTTGCATCGTGATATTCAGTTGGAATATCCTGCTCCTCAGTCGACGAGGCAAGGGCCGAGATCCCTTCACCGGGAGTGACCCCTTGGACAGAAGTTTGCGTCAGGGGAATAACTTCACTATAGCCGATTGCTTTTGCTTTGCATCGTGGTATTCATTTGGAATATCCTGCACCCCATTCTACGGGGAAAGAGACGAGATCCCTTCACCAGGAGCGACCTCTTTAGTAAAGGTTTTCGTCACTATATTTTCTAAAAAGCTATCCGTTCCTTCAACGATATCAAGTTCTTTACGTTAAAGGTTTTCGCCAGAAACCATTCGTAGCCCTCCGTCGTTTCATATGGGTGGTCAATAGTATTCAAGCTGTGTTTGTTGGCCAAAGTCAAGGCACAGTGTTTGGTAGCTGTTGGGTATTCATATGCAGCATAGATAGATGCGTTGGTTTGGGACAATCGTACTACCTTGTTGGCCAAAGTCAAGGGTATGTACGGGTGGGTTCAAATTGACCTGGAGAATGACGGGTAGAACTTGACATGTGACTTATGATTTGTTGGCCAAAGTCAAGGTCATAAGAGCATGGGGAAAAAATCCACATCGGGAGTTTCAAAAGTACTGAAACTTGTCAGATATGCGCATACCTTCTGGAGTGTGATGGCGTGAGCGGATTCCGTCACGTTATCATGCAATGATAGTTGGATCCCTATTCCCACTGATGAGTTGGTTTACTCCTCGGGTGATCCTGACTAATTCTTCTTTCTGGTTTGGAGGAGAATTTGACGGTACAGTGGGAGGTTTCCAGATTAGATAAAGTGATAACCATTCTGATCTTGGTTAGAGTGCACGCTGAGTGTTTCTTTTCTCTCACTCTTTGGCAGCGACCATTAACCCGACCCTAAGACAATGACTCAGTGACCAAGTTGACCGAACCTTCTTAACACTGGCTTTTGGATTGTCAGAGTTGCAGACCTCATTGCCACTCCTGCTTTTACCCTTTTCTCCAGGACACCCCGTATTACTACGAACGTCCACTTCCATTGGACAAAACCATCGTATGGTTATATACGAACTCGAAGGAATTTATTCGAGGATGGTTTCCGGTTCTGGAGATAACGGATAGGACTATTCAGTTGTCTTTTCCTTTTACCTTCTCTCAGGTTGCGAGTACTCCTTGGTTTAGGAGATAGTACACCTATTACGCAAATTGGATAGTCTTCTTCCAAACCTTAGGCTGGTGCCGAACGGTGGGAAATGAAGAAAACCAATTAGCATAACGATGGTGTGCAGAAGGTATTAAGTTAAGACAAAGCAAGGGATTAGTACGAGGGCAAAGTAAATTGCGACTGCTATTCACGACCATACCAAATATTTCTTCGCCAATCCTAAATCACCTTTGTATTTCTCCAGGACACTCCGTATCACTACGAAGATCCCAAGATTATTGGATAATCCATCGTATGGTTATATACGAACTCGAAAGGAACTTGTTCCAGTTTGGGGATGGATCCTGGTTTAGGAGAAATAGGAATAAGGTTTATTCAGTTGTCTTTTATCTTCACCTTCTCTCGCGTTGCGAGTGCTCCTAGGATTAGGACAGTACACCCATTATGCTTATTGGATAGTCTTCTTCCAAACCATAGGCTGGTGCCGAACGGTAGGGAAGGAAGAAAACCATTTGGCCTAAAGGGGTGTACAGAAGGTAATGACTAAAGACATATAAAGGGATTTGGAGAGGTGGCAAAGAATTATACGGTTACAGTTGTGAATCTGGATAATGGAAGAGGCATTACTAGGAATACAAGGATACCCCAACGAAACATTTCAATGTTTCAGTTTCACTGTGTACTGTTAATGGAAAACCGATTTCCCGATTAGACACTTACTCCAGGGTATGTATTTACCAGGTATGATTCTCACATCTGTATGGTTTTACAGATGATGAGTGGGAGTAAGTTATTGGGAATTGGGTGATCATCCTCATTATATCGGGATTCGTTGTAATCGGTGATATTTGAGGAAGTCACCTGGGTTGTTTGCCAGACGGCAAATATTTGGTTTTGAATATCCGTTGTTATGCACCAATTTCAAATTGATATAACTGTACGTCTATTTTTATAGAGTGAGATATATCTTTTTGAAATTATGTCTACGACATTTACCTAAATCAGTGGATGGTTAGGTAAGGAGCATTAAACAGCGGTGTAATTCTTCTTAACCATAAGTACAGTTTTCAACCTACGACACACAGTGAATGAGTTATCAGACTCAAGGGACTTATACAGAGTATTGTATATTGTCCAGCATCCATGAGGACAGAGGGGTTGGTTCTCGTACTATATTCGGTTTACTTATGAATCCTCTAGTTTTTAGACAGGTGTTTCGTGGAAATACAGGGTCTGAATTTTGAGAAGTTATAGGTATTTGAATAAAGTAGAGAACCAGGTATTGCAAGTATCGGGATTCTTCAAAGTGATCGAAGATGTAGATACTTGTGTATGGTATTCAGTTGATAGTAATGATTAAGAGAACTTGCTTCTCTTTCGGGTTACTCATAATTGGAAGCATTCCTAAGTTGAGTGACGATGATCGGGCTCCTTCCAATTAGTTGACATGCACTGGAGACAGCTGCATGATTTGAATCTGGTTCAATTAAATCAGTGCCTCTGGTTCTATATTGGATATAGAACAGTTCATATCTTAACGTTGTTAAGGTACGGGGAGTTGTCTGGCTTATGATTAAAACCAGACTCTGGATAACTCTAGGCACGTTTCTGTAATGGCTGTTTGTGGGTTGACCCAGGCTACGACGAGGGTTGATTTTCTACCATCTGGAAGATCAATAGCGATATTGTTCTTGACTCGCCACAGTTTTAATAAAAATGGATTTTTTTTTTCAGAAAACAGCAGTGGGAGTATGGTAGAACTGGAAGTGATTCCAGAACCACAAACGATTACTGATGATTTGATAAGAACCTAAAGATTAAATCTGGTTTGACATTCCATTGGCCACTCCGCAGATAAGGTGGGTAACCTCAGGCACCCGAGAGGTACTTCGGTATGCTCAAGGACGGTGGCAGAGAGGTTCTTGTTTACCCAGACTTGCCATTGATGTTGTTCCAGACTGTGAGACCCGGCAGGAGAATGACTATAGCATCGTTCTAAACTAGTTTTAGAAGTGCACGTCTATATGACTCTGCCACAGGGTTGTCGTAGTCAGTGGGAGCAGCGGAAGCATTGGTGGACATCAGGCTTATGTCTATTTATAGACTAAAGCAGATATAGCGGAGATAGATCATCTATTTCTGATGTGACAGTCATAGGTTTGACTTCATCAGAATAGGAGATGGATCTGTTAAGAAGGTAGTAGGGTGTGATGTCCTAGTATTTGATGACATACACAGAGTGGGAGGTGATATTCCTATACTACGATCGGTACTACGATCGGTTATACTTTGGTTGTCACACAGTAGTTTCTCCACATGGGACTTGGATATTATATCAGACATTCTGGTTACTACATCTATGGTTTTAGATCTAGATTTGGGTAGTTTCCCAATCAGGGTACTTAGACAACATTCTATGAGTATTTAGAATGGACGACTCCTGGCATGGTGGTGTACCTGCAAGTAATGGAGTCACCCTCTCTAAAGGTGTCTTACAGACTAAAGGGGAGAGGAAGTGCATGATTGGCAGATCACTTGCTCAGGCAATTGAGTCAAATCATGAGATGTCAAGTACCACACCAGATATTGTTCTTGCAGTAGGTGCAATAAGTTGATATTCATCCAATCCTGGAGAAACAATCGGAAGCAGTTTTGGAACATAAGTTGATGTTCTAGGGACATGATAACGACAGCCTCATTCGGGAGACAGTTATCATTCCAGGCTTTCAAGGTGACATGGACGACAAGAAGGTTATCAGAGTTATAGTTTTCACTCTGACGAGGGGCAGTATTTTGGACAGACGGTCCAAGGAAATACTGAGGGAGGCATGGCGCAGGATACTGATTAAGTTCAGTTGACGATACAGTCTAAGAAATTTGGATTTGGAGTTCATTTATGAGCTAGGTCCCATCAGACATCCAGACATTCTAAGACAGGTATTGCTCATTTCGGGAGATGGCTTTCTCCGCGAACTTGAGATATAGAGAGACATAGAAAGAAACATCAAAGCGGATCCACTCACTGAGGCTATTCCTCGAACGCAAAAGTTTCGCAAACGAGTTTTGTGAGACTGACAAGTAGAGGAGTTGGGTGTTCGGTATCACACGGGCTGTGAGTATGAGACATCGCAATAAATAGCCTTGAGTGCAAGTGGGAGATTGTTGGAGATAGTGCCCTCAGAGTCAATTATTGGATCACAGGTACATGATTGCAATGATTGAGGGAGGACCTATCCCTGTAGGACAGTCTTACTCAAGATGATAGTATGCAATCTGGTTTACCTTTATCATCGTGTACTGCTTTAGGTGACCTGACAGGTCGCTATTGCAAGTTGATAGAGCCCCTAGGATTCTTGCTTGACTGCCAGCAGTATGAGGGCGATCATATACGTGGGAGCTGGTAGTCTATAAGCACATCCTTAAAAGGTCCCTAGTCGTAGGAGTTTCGAGACAGGGCATCGATACTCCAGAGTAGACTAGTGTATACAGTCGAGACCCCGACGAGGGGCGGTGGCCGGTCTCACAAGCCACTGGTGTCAGTTGGTTCAACTAAGATGTATACAGGTGCTCATTGGGTTATGAGTACACCGGACAGGACTCGCCGGGAACATGCTAGTTGGTCTTATACATGACGTCAGATAGCAGTTCCCTGGTGACATGTGTACAGGTTAGTTCATCGACCTGAGGATCGTCATTTGTCTCGTGTGAGTTCCTAATGTACTTGGATTACTACCCTACCACGCTCAAAGGAGACGTGCAAACAGGTTTTAGTTGGGTGCAGTCCCGAGTCACATGGAGGCAGTGAGCGGATCTTCAAGGGTTCGTCTCTCCCGGTATTGGGGGTGAGGTCGCGCTGTGTCTAGGAGAGCCATTACACGAAGTCCTTGGTCAAGGCAGGAAATTTACTTGTAGGTATTCCAGTAGTATCTCAGGGTGTTTTGGGCTTCACTCCGACACGACTTGTACCGCTTTTGGGGGTCTGACTTTTACCAACCCCCTAGGCCCGCCATGCGATACTCATAAACGAACGGACCGGACTGTACGGATATCGTCACTGACAGGCTCAGTAGGGTGCCAGGATGAGTTCGCTCATCGACGTCCCTTTTGGTCAATAGCTGGTGGCCCGTCACGTATTGGCTTATACCTATGACGTGCTAGTGGTTAAATCCACAGCCATAGTATTGACGAGTCTTTAGAGTCCACCACACTTACAGTTACTCAAGTTTCGGGCGAAACGCTGTAGAGGCCGTATGGAGATATGGCAGGGTCCGATCAGATACGTGCGGTATTGCACGGATCAGGATCGGACGGTTAGTACTTGTGGCCGTATGGATATATGGCAGGGTTCGATCAGATACGTGCGGTATTGCACGGATCAGGATCGGACGGATATTACTAGCCGGCTTTGGTTTAAGCCGGATCCTAGTATTGTACAGTGTAGATTTTGTCTCATTGCATTTGTATCCGGTCGGAATACAGATGCGGGTGTGTATGCACAGTATAGGGGTTTTCCTGTAATTTATTACGGGACCAGTTTTCTGGAGTTACCAGTTTGCATTCCGATCCGACCGGTTTTCCTTTGTTCTTTCCCGGCCGGACTTTTCCGATGGAGGGGGTTATTTGCAAGTTTGCAAATAACTTATTGAGGAGGGGTTTTATGCATTTGTGGGGCTTCATGATGGTTCATAATCATGAGATGCTTTCTTAGTCTTTTCCTTTGCTTTTTGTGATGAGAAAGGATTAGATTTTGATTTGAATTTTGTTATCATGATGTTTTGGATATGGTCACCCTTGTGCTCTCCTACCATCACCTCCCTCTTGCTTATGTTTTCCCCCTCCACCATTTTCCTCCTATTGAGAGGCCGGCCACAATTGAGTGAGAGAGAGAGAGAATTTCATTTTGGAGGTGGCATTATTCTTCATCTCACATTCCTCTTGCTAGAAAATTGAAAGCACCAATTTTCCTAACCTCCTCCTCCATCCTCCATGGAAACTAAACCCCCAAATGAGACATAGACTCTACACTACATTCTACAGCAAATCATGGACGCGTCGGCCAGCCAACTTCGCGCCCGAGTTGCCTCGGTATTGAGGTGGGAGCCCGTAAAAGATGCAGGCGATGTGGTGCCCTTCCGGCGAGGAGGCGACGACCGGAGTTTCCGCAGGAGATCGGGACGACGACGAGAAGACCGGAGGACTCGGATCACTCAGTATATCTCTAACCCGTCTTGTAGTTAGCTAGAACTAGTTTAATGGCACGATCCGGGTGTTTAGTGCGCGGTGGTGCCGGTTTGCTAAGTTCGCAAAATTAAAGTTTATCACCGCTTCCGCATTCCGGCGTCGGTTTGACAGTCGGGGCGCCGCCGTGCACTTACAATTACACGTTGATAGAGCCCCTAGGATTCTTACTTGACTACCAGAAGTATGAGGGCGATCATATACGTAGGAGCTGGGGTCTATAAGCACATCCTTAAAAGGTCCCTAGTCGTGGGAGTTTCGAGACAGGGCATCGATACTCCAGAGTAGACTAGTGTATACAGTCGAGACTCCGACGAGGAGCGGTGGCCGGTCTCACAAGCCACTGGTGTCAGTTGGTTCACCTATGATGTATACAGGTACTCATTGGGTTATGAGTACACCGGACAGGACTCGCCGGGAACCTGCTAGTTGGTATTATACCTGACGTCAGATAGCAGTTCCCTGGTGACATGTGTACAGGTTAGTTCATCGACCTGAGATCGTCATTTTTCTCGTGTGAGTTCCCACTGTGCTTTGATTACTACCCTACCACGGCTTAAAGGAGTCGTGCAAACAGGTTTTAGTTGGGTACAGTCCCGAGCCACATGGAGGCAGTGAGCGGATCTGCAGGGGTTCTTCTCTCCCGGTATTGGGGGTGAGGTCGCGCTGTGTCTAGGAGAGCCAGTACATGAAAAGTCCTTGGCCAAGGCAGGAGATTTACTGGTAGGTATTCCAGTAGTTTCTCAGGGTGTTCTGGGCTACACTCCAACACGACTTGTACCGCTTTTAGGGGTCTGACTTTTACTAACCCCCTAGGCCCGCCATGCGATGCGCATAGACGAACGGACCGGACTGTATGGATATTGTCACTGACAGGCTCAGAAGGGTGTCAGGATGAGTTCGCTCATCGACGTCCCTTTTGATCAATAGCTGGTAGCCCGTCACGTATGGCTAATACCTCTAACGTGCTAGTGGTTAAATCCACAGCCATAGTATTGACGAGTCTTTAGAGTCCACCACACACAGTTACTCAGGTTTCGGGAAAAACGCTGTAGAGGCCGTATGGAGATATGGCAGGGTTCGATCAGATACGTGCGGTATTGCACGGATCGTGATCGGACGGATTTTACTAGCCGGCTTTGGTTTAAGCCGGATCCTAGTATTAGACAGTGTAGTTTTGTCTCTTTGCATTTGTGTTCAGTGGGAATACAAATGTGGGCATGTGTATGCAGTCGCGTGGTTTTCCTGTAATTTATTACAAGATCAGTTTTCTGAAGTTGCCAGTTTGCATTCCGTTCGGGCCGGTTTTTCCTTTGTTCCTTCACGGTCGGACTTTCTGATGGAGGGGGTTATTTGCAAGTTTGCAAATAACTTATTGCATATGGGGTTTCTTGCTTTTTGTGGCTTCATCATCATGAGATTCCATTTTGGTCTATTCCTTGCATTTATTATGATGGATGATGAAAGGATGTGGATGTGAACTTACTGTGACCTTTTTCTTCTCATTTTGATACCTTTTCTTCTCTTGATAATATATACTTTTTCCTCCAACATATGATTGAGGGGCCGGCCATTTTTGGGAGTGGGGGTTTAGGGTTCATTTGGGAGAGGGAGAGGAAAAATTCCATGATCTCATTTTTCTACATGCCACAAGAAACTCCAAAGTTCATTCTTTCTCTTTTCCATCATACCATGGCAACTACACTAAACCCCAAGAAACAATAGGTTCTACACTATACCTACAGTACCTTTGGACGCGCCGTCTTGCCAACTTCGCGCCCGAGTTGCCTCGGTCCAGAGGTGGGAGCCCGTAAAAGAATTCGGCTACGTGGTGCCCGTTTCGACGAGGAGGTGAAGGACGGAGATTCCGCGGGAGATTGGAGTGGAGACGAAGACCGAAGGACACGGATCGCTTGGTATATATCTTCACCCATCTTTTAGTTTGCTAGTAGCTAGGTTAATGGCCCGATCCATTTTGATAGTGCGCGGTGGTGCCGGTTTGCAAGTTTCGTAAACTTTTTCATTTCCGCGTTTCCGGCGTCGGATCGACGGCCGGGGCGCCGCCGTGCACTTACATATTCATGCTATTTGCATTGCATCGCTTTTGTTGTTGATATATTACAGTCATGCTGCTAGGACACCAGCACCATTATCGATGATGCGTATGTTCCCCGTACACTGTTTGCCGGCTCACACACTTTATCATCGATAATTGCCATGTCATTACACTGAAGTACTGTTGCATTCAGTATATGATTCTTGCATGACATAATGATATGCTTACATGTCTTTTACATGTCGCATACATCATGCTTTCTGATGATATGCATTGAGGTATGTTGTTTCCATGATATTTTTGGATTTGGGAACCGTGGGTATTTCAAAAGAGAATATGAAACTGTTTTAAAAACCCGGTTACCCTTGATATAATATTTCAGTGCGTCCACTATATGTTTTCTCGGTGCTGAGAGCGACATGTGAAACCCGATTCGAGGAGTGAACGAGCCGATTGCGGGTACATGGTTGACCCGGTATGGTTCCCATCGGCAAGATGATCGATGGACTTTGCCGATTGAGCCTGGAGGCGGGCGAGTACCTACCGGTGATTGGTTGGACCTGGCGGTCATCCGGAGGATACCGACCAGAGTCGATAGATGGATATGGGCGTACTGCTGGGACCGAGGGCCGATTCCGCAGACGGAGCCAGTGGGCTGGTCCGGACTGACGGAGCCCGTGGGCTGGTCCGAACTGACGGAGCCCCATATATGTGGATTTACGTGCCGATGTTGGGCACAGTTTTCATGATGTTTTCGAGTGTCGATGCTGGACACTCTGGTTCCATGATTTTTGACGTGTCGCGAGGGACACAGGTGGTTTATATCCTCATATTTCCATGCATATGCTGATGATATTTACATGCATGATGGTTATTGTCATTGGGTGACGAGTGGACGGGATCCACGTACATACAGATTTGATTGCATTGATCATACCTCACATTTATGATATGCTATTACCTGAGGCATTGGCACGAGCACTTGGCACTACACTCATGTATAGAGATTACATTGCCAGTTTAGCATGCTTCAGACTTATTCATATTGAGGTTTATATATATCCGATCGTATTGACCTAGGATGGGTCATACATTCGATCTCTGCTTGTAGATATTTTCTATTCACGAATTGGCAACTCACCCCCGTTGTGCCACAGTTCTTGCAGGTTTTTGCTGTAGAGATTCCATAGCGGCTTTTCTGGCACACTGCTTCCATACGGGTGACTTGCTTTGGTAGGTGGGTTCTTTTGTATCAGAACCACCCTTGTACATGTACTTTTCAGATGTATCTAGTCATTCCATCAACCAAAACTTGTGTATTATTTCGACCTTAAAGTCGCGCTTGTAGTATTACGGTTTTCAGGCTGTTTTGAGTTTCTTTTTGAGCTTTGATCCTCGCCCTTTGGTGTTGTATATTATTATTGCTTGCGTGGTTGTGACCGTCGATTGACGAAGAGCTAGCTCCCGCTTAGGGATGCCTTTTATCATTTTATATATATTATTCTTGTTGTACCCCGTTCGGGGCCAGTTTTTACAAAGGAAACTCTGCCGAAATTTTCAGAAAAGACTACACATTTTTAAAATGCATTTTCGGCTTAGTTATTTGAAAACATTGATTTCCAAAACATGTTTTCTTTGCTTCTTAAAAACCAGTTTTTCTTTAGTTACTCTTTAAAATGGTTTTAGATTTCTGGGCTTTTGGCTTACTTGTATCAGATGGGGTCCTATAGACTTCATATGGTTCAAGGGCCTGTCACATGCTCTTGCGGGTCATGACACCTTTACCTCGCATTGACGATTTCTTCGATCAGCTCCAGTGTGCGAGACATTTTCTAAGTTTGTTTGGGATCATGTCATCATTGGTTGCGGGTTCAGAGTAATGACATTCCGAAGACTGCTTTTGTGCGTGCTACGGGCAGTATGTGTTTTGGTGGTGTCATTGGACTTACCAATGCCCTAGCAGCATTCGTGGATGTGATGAACCAGATTTCCTTCAGGGCGTTCCTCGACCAGTTTATTGTTGTATCATTGATGACATTCTGGTCTTTTCCAATGAGTCGTGAGGAACTTGAGCACCACTTGAGGATTTTCTTTGCAGACATTGGGAGAGCTCCAGCGGTTTGCTAAATTCTCGGAATGTTCCTTCAGGCTTGATTGTGTTGACTCCTAGGTCTTGTAGTTACGGGAGACGGTTTTCGTATGGTCCCGAGGAAGATCGAGGCCGTACAGCTTTGGCCATACTTATATCCGGGACGGAGGTCCGCAGATTTTTGGGCTTAGCAGGTTTTTACCGCCGTTTCATGCAGGATTGCTTGTGTATCGCTGCACCGTTAACTGAACTGACCGGAATGGAGGTTCTTTTTTTTTTGGACTGAGGCATGCGTGCGGAGTTTTCGACAGCTGAAGACTCGGTTGACAACTGCACCGGTTCTTTTGTTGTTTCCTGGTTCGGGCGACCTTGTTGTTTAACTGTGATGTTTCGCTAGTAGGGCTCAATTGTGTACTGATGTGGCACTATAGAGTTATCGCTTATGCTTCCCGACAGTTGGAGGAATTACGAGCAGGATATCCCACTCATGATCTGGAGATGGCTGCGGTGGTCGTGCGTTGGAGATTTGGAGACACTACTTGTTCGGAGAGTCATGTCTGATTTTCACGGACCACCAGAGCTTAATGTATATCTTCCTGCAGCGGGTTTTGATTGTTGAGACAGCGCCGTTGGATGAAGCTTGTGAAGGATTGTGTTTGTGAGATCCTCGTTACCCGTGGCAAGACGATTGTGGTAGCTGTTGCTGGAGTCGTAGGCCCGGGGTTAGCTTGTCCCGGTTGTGCGCAGTTTTGAGACAGTCTTCTACAGATTTGCAGTTCTTGTGCGATCGTTGTGGACAGCTTAAGTTCGCCTCTACTGAGGGGACAACTTGCTCATGTCCGCGTCCGTCCATTTTTCCTTAATCGTTTTCGCGAGGCACTGCCCGCCGATGCTCGTTTGTCAGAGATTTTTGAGCATACTCGGCTGGGTAAAGATTCGTAGTCCTTGATTGGTGACCAGGGTGTGCTACGTTTAGGGACGTGTTTGTGTGTACCTGATGTTGATAGGTAGAGACGCGAAATCCTAGAGCAGGCCATCAGTCAGCTTTCTGTGTTCATTCAAGTTCACGAATATGTGGCGTGACTTGTGAGATAGTTACGGGTGGGCAGGGATGAAGAGTGAAGTTTCGGATTTCGTTTCGAGGTATCTGTCTTGTTGTAGAGTTTCAATCTTTAACCGTTCCGTAGTCGGAATGGGAGCAGATTTCTATGATATTTTTCGTTATAGTGTCTACCCAGGTCTAGACTGGGAGTGACTCCATTTGGGTGTTTGTTGTCCGGTTATGCTCAGTTTTTTCAGTTGTCCTTTGTTAAGTCTGTGCGTTTGCACGGAGATCCTTCTTATGTTGTATCCAATGGAGGAAACCTTTTCTCTTGCCGTCTTTGGCAGAAGCTTCAGGAAGCCTTGGGTACTGGTTGAGCTTTAGCTCCGCTTTTCCGTCCGTAGGATGATGGTTTTGTGAGAGCGGGCTATACAGACTCTGGAGGATACGTGAGTACTAATTGTTGTTGGCAGTTGGGATCGTTACTTTCCATTGTTAGGATTCTCCTTCGAGAGCTGTTATCAGGAAACAGTCCAATTGGCAACCTTTAGGCTTGTTGTTAGGTGGTGTCGATCGCCAGTCTGTTTTTCTGACTCTGTGTGAGTAGGATTTTTGGACTCTAGCTAGTCTTGAGACTTCGGAGATGATCCAGTTCAGGTCAGGA
Source organism: Agapanthus africanus (assembly GCA_030015575.1). Classification (NCBI taxonomy): domain Eukaryota; kingdom Viridiplantae; phylum Streptophyta; class Magnoliopsida; order Asparagales; family Amaryllidaceae; genus Agapanthus; species Agapanthus africanus. Next base: position 193,975,557 of record CM057351.1, read on the forward strand.
TGAGGACAGCCCAGTGCAGACAGAGGTCTTATGCCGACCGTGGTGGTCGCAGACTTGAGTTCGCAGCGGGAGATCATGTTTCCTATGGATTTTTCCGATGAATGACGTGTTGAGTTTTGGGAAGCTTATCCCAGGATTGTAGGTCCTTTCGAGATCCTTAAAGCGAGTTAGTTCCGTTGCCTTTAATTTGGCACTTCCGCCCAGATTATTGAGTATTCACCCAGTATTCCTTGTGTCGATACTTTGCAAATACCTTCATGGCCTTTCTCACATGATTCTGCACCAGACCATTTAGCTTAGACGCGATCTTTTCGTTCACCAGCAGCCAATTTTGTTAGTGGTTCGGCAGGTGAAGAAACTTCGGTCTGTGGAGGGTTTTTCTTGGGCGTAGCCGTATAGTGAGGTGATCACTTGGAAGGCTGCGAGAGAGATTTGGGAGTTGTACTCATCTCCTTGAAGGTACGCTTAGTAAGAATTTTAAATTCGGGGACGAATTTTTATAAGGGTGGAGATTGTAACTCCTTAGATTTCGGTTAGTGTTAGTTTAGACGATAATACGGGTTTTTGGTAAAACGTTTACCAATTTGGGTTCCTCACATTTTATAACATTTAATTAATAATTTATTTTTATTTGTTATGACATGCACACACATGTGCATGTTTATGTGAGGGTTTGTTTTTGTAATCTAGTTTAGCAACCATGACAACTAAACCCTTAATCTAATCCTTTGCTTTATCTTAATCCTTGTTTTAATCTAATACTTAACCTAACCTCTTGATATTTGTGAGAGAAGAGAGATATTTCTTTTGGAAGTGAGGAGGTGGCATGGTGGTGTGTGAATGCCTTAATGGTGGTTTAATGCAAAGGGTACACTCACCTCACTATCACCCTACACTCACCTCCCTCTCTCATTATCCTCACACACTCTCATTTTCTCTATCTCTTTTTATTTTCTCATTCCTCTCTCATCTCAACTGAACACTTCTTCATTCCTACACAAATCCATCTTAAATCTTCATCCAAACTCACAAAAATCACATCTTTTGCTTGGTTTTGCCTCTTGGATGCCTTGGAGCATGGAAAGCTAGGATCTTTGAGTTCTTTTGGTTAGTTAATGATCTCTTTCTGTTAAGTTGGTGTTTATTGTGTAGCGTAGCTTATTAGTTTTAGTTTAGAACGCGTATAGTTTCGTTTCGGGTAAATATCGTATTTTTAGTGTAGTTTTGGGTCTCGGATGATCTGCTATCAAACCAGGTATTTGTTGCAAAAGTTCCCATCATAGTGACCTAGTGTAATGACCTAGAACCTACCCTCAAAATACGAGCCCTTTTCCTTTTGTTATGACCGCAAATTAATTGCTTCTGGCCGCAAATTGCGGCCAGACTAGGGAGCTAGGGTTTGGGTTTTAGGTGTAGGGGGTCTCTGGGGTTGTATGTGGTCTCATGGTACTTGCAACTTTTACAAATTGTTGGTACAGAAAAATCTGGGATCACTTGCTTGTTTTCTTGTATTTCATTTCACGCGTTACGTTATCCGATACGGTTCGTGTCTGTGTTGCTGTTGCTCTGAGTTGGTTTCGTAGTGTTGCTATGCACGTTAGCCACAATACGAACACTTGAGAGTATGTTTTGTGTTGTCGCATCGGTCAATGTAGTTTGTACGTGCTTTGGGTCTATTGCTAATATATACTTGCTTTATTGTGTTATGTTTTAGGTTCGCAGGCGGGTACGTCGGACGCTGCGAAGAAGGGAAAACAGGTGGTAGGATTTACTTAGCCAGAAGCGTTGGTGAGTAGATTTAACATCTACAGGGGAATCGCCCGCACGGCGTTATGTGTCTGGGCTAGAGATGTTATGATATTGTCGCGTATTCTATGCATATATAAAGTTGCGCATACACCTTATTGCTTAGTTATTTGTTGTGCTTGGACTTGTACCCTTAGGACGCTGCACTATTATTGACGGCTCATGTTGCACGAGTACTGATTGTATGCCACACACACCGTCAATAATTGCCATGACACGCAAAACCCACATATATATATATAATATTGTTTGGTTAGGGACATTAAGATATTGATTCATATTCCTTATTGCATATGACATATAGCATACCTGTATACCTATATGCTTACACATATGCCTTGACATGCTTACATGCTAGTTACCTGTATACCTATATGATATTGTATCATTAGTAATAGGTATATTTCACACATAATGACATAGCTACATGTATACCTTACATACATACTTCACTTATACCTGGAGGGTATATTACATCATTTCTGATAGGTAGATACATATACCTTGCTATACTTTTATGTTTACACATATATCTGGCTATAGCTACATGTTTACCTTTATTTGATGTTATATAGACTTGGAGAAATTAGGAACCGCATAACCTATATATATTAACTAGTTTAGTTAAATAGCGGCTTTTCCTTTATATGCTCACATTACAGTTTTATGTTGCATATATTATATTCATGGATTTTCGCATTGAGATATGGATTTTTCATGATGTTTTATGGATTTGAGGACCGTGGTAGTTTCATGAAATTATGCATTATTTGAAAAACCCGGTTTCTTTTGATATGATATTTCAGCATCCACATGAGATTTTTCGGTTCTGATATATATATACCCCACGCGAGGAAAGGAGGGGGCCGTGTGCGGGTTCATGGTGGGGCCCGGAGGTACCCCGAGGCAAGAATTTTGTGGAGCGGACGATGAGTTAGTGGGGGAACCATACCTACCGGTGACAGTACCTATGACTCGGCGGTTATCATGGGGATACTGATGGGAGTCATGTATGTATGGATACGTCAAAAAACGAGGGTCGAAGCTGGACACTCGGGTTTTCGGAATAGCGTATGATACGTACCTATCCGGGGCCAGTCATGGTGACAGCACCTGATAGATCAACCTTTATGTGTCGATGCTAGACACTTGTTTTCATGATATTTTTACTCCTAAGTATATATAAAGTGGGATGGGACGCTGTTATATATACATATACATATATATATATACATATATATATATACATATACATATACATATATATATACATATATATATATATATATATATATATATATATATATATATATATATATATTAGTAGAATGGGACGCTAATATATATGTATACATATCAATTCATATACATCATCATAATTATTCATGCAAATATACTTAGGATATTTGAGATTCACTTGATATTGGATTCAGGATATATGAGATTCACTTGATATTGGATACAGGATATATGAGATTATTTGATATTGGACACTACAGGATATATGATATTACATGATTTTGTACATTCAGGATATATGAGATTTACTTGATATTGTACATTCAAGATTTATGAGACTTATATGATATGAGAGCCAAATTGGGGGCTGATTTGAGAAAATTGGGATTTGGTTTGTCTTGATGGACTTTGGTCCTACCACGAGGTCAGGATTCCATGGAAATGACATGTTTCATCCCATACTTCGCATTTATTATTTATGCACTGCTTCATGTACTAGTAGTACCTGATAGAGTACCTTTCATGACTGTTGCATTTAAATACTTTTATTTTATATGCATTGCTTCATGTATTAGTTGTACCTGCTAGAGTACCTTTCATGACCATTGCATATATACATTGTCATATCAATACTTCATGTATTAGTAGTACCTGATAGAGTACCTTACATGACTGTTTCATACATATTGGAATTTATTGTTCAAGTATTAGTAGTACCTGATAGAGTATATTACATGACTGTTGCATACATATTGTCATATTATTGTTTCGTGTATTAGTTGTACCTGCTAGAGTACCTTTCATGACTATTGTATACACATGACCTTTTATTGCTATTAGCTTGCATAAGTTAGATTCGCACTGTATATGCATACTTGCGATTACCTGATTATGTTATTTACTATTCACGAGTTGGCAACTCACCCCCGTTGTGCCACAGTGTTTTGCAGATTGTTCCCCTGAGTAGTCGAGGCAGGCTATTCATCTATCATATCATCTTTTGCTGCGGATACCATTTCAGATCATAGTGTGCAGTTTTGCTTAGGTGGGTTTTGCGGTTATCCAATGTTGTTTATTGTATATTCGTTGTATCCATGTACTCTCCATCTACTACTTTCACGTATGACTTAGAGACTTGATGTGAGGACGATATTGTATATTATTTTGTGACTTGGAGGTCTTTTATGCAGTTTTATTTATATCGTCTTTTATTTCTTCGCTACGGTGTAGTATATCTGTTGTGGTGGTTGTTTTCCGCCTTTGGGCGTGTTTTTGCTCTCTTTAAGGATGCTTTACTTATATTTATGTTGTACCCATTTTTGGGGCTAGTTTTTACAAAGGAGTTGCTGCCAAAATTTTGAAGAAAATAAAATTGGACTTTTAAAGAATTTGGGTTGAGATTTCAAAGGTTTTAAAATTGCTATTATCACTTACTACTTTTGATAGTTTAGATTACTGGGTTTTTGGCTAACTTAAATTGCGTTACGTCTGTAGACGTTGTGTTGTTTAAGGGCCGTCACGTACCAATTTCGGGTCGTGATAAAGTTGGTATCAGAGCGCTAGGTTTTACCTTTCGGAGTGTAGGATTACCTTGGTATGATAGAGTAGGTAGCTTAAGCAGAGTAACGTAGTGTGTGTATGTCTGCGGCATACTCACGACGCGGTACTCCGCCTAAAGTGACCAAGTACAAATTGCTTGAAATTCCTTCCTTGATGATATATATCCTTGTGATTCGATTTCCGTGTTCTTATCTAATCTTATTTCCATTTATAGCCTTTGCCGCCGATGACTATGCGGACTCAGAGTGATGCAGCGAGGGCCGAGGTCAGAGTTGACTCAGGTGGGACGAGGACTGACCAGAATGGCACGCTCGTTGCACAGGAGCAGATGGATCCGCCTTCGACAAATCGTATCGATAGGCTTGTGGCAGAGATGCAGGACTTGCGCCAGACGATGAGGTCTTTGGTTGAGGCCAGTAGAGCGCAGCGACAGGAGGTTGCCACCCCTGTTACCCAGTTATTCCTTACGGTCAGTACACAGCATTCCGTCACATACATAGCACTAGTGGATGCAGCCCCAGTTGACGAGGCACGTCTTCCAGAGTCTTTAGGAGTTCCGGAACAGTGGATGACTCGTACCGGTGTACCAGCCCAGAGACAGAGGCATAGTCGTCGAGACAGATTTCGTGTACGTTGCGGGAATAGCGGAGGCTTAGGACGAGGACAGTAGTTCAGCTCTCATCCCCAGGAGGGTCAGCAGTCATCGTGTGGTTGTTTCTGGTGCGGGAGGCTTCATCACCTCAGGAATTGTTCCTTAGCACCGTGTCAGACTCGTGTTCGGAGAGGTCATGGACGCGGAGGGTTTGCTCAGAGGGGACAGGTTGGTAGAGGAGGAGTTCAGTCAGTTGCGGGTAGGGGGCAGACACGAGAGTTTGATTCTACTCATCGGGACACGCGGGCGTCCCATGCAGAGTTTTCAGGTATTCTTAATTCGTATATTCTTTTGATGCACTTGTTGTTTTACACACTTTGTGCCGTGTTTGGGCTGAGAGTCGTGTTAGCTAGATCAACTGTTTGTTGTGTTAATTTCTGTCAGCGATTCTTTTGTTGCGCGACACGTGTTTCGGTCATGTGCCAATCGGATAGGAGATAGAGATTCGTCTGTCGTTTTGATCCTTCTAGTGATGTTGGATTTGACGTTCTCCTGGGCATGGACTGGTGAGCTATGTGCTAGGCGTCTGTGGACTACCTCGAGAAAACAGTCAGGTTTTGTTTTCCCGGCGAGTCAGTTCTTGTTGTGTAGGGGGGCAGTGGTGTCGCCTCTCACATCTTGAAATCTTCCTTTTTCGCTAGTCGTCTTTTGAGGAGAGGATGTCGAGGATTCTTGGTTTTCTTTCGTGATATCGGAGCCACGGTGGGTTTGTTGGACCGGGTTCCTATCGTGCGAGAGTTTCCCGACGTTGTTCCAGATGAGCCGGCGAATCTTAGGGAGCTTAAGGATCGGCTACAGAGTTGTTTGTTGGGGGCTTGTGCATTTGAGTGTTTCTCTTTGGGGAGCTCCTTTTCTGTTCGTCGGGAGAAGGACGTCAGTTGTGGTTGTGTATTGATGGATCGTCAAATGAACCGGGTTACGGTGCGGTTAGGTATTCTTTTCCTCGTATTGACGATTTCTTCGATCAGCTCCAGTGTGCGAGACATTTTCTAAGTTTGTTTGGGATCAGGTCATCATTGGTTGCGGGTTCGGAGTGGCGACATTCCGAAGACTGCTTTTGTGCGTGCTACGGGCAATATGTGTTTTGGTGGTGTCATTGGACTCACCAATCCCCTAGCAGCATTCATGGATGTGATGAACCAGATTTCCTTCAGGCCGTTCCTCGACCAGTTTATTGCTGTGTCATTGATGACATTCTGGTCTTTTCCAATGTGTCGTGAGGAACTTGAGCAGCACTTGAGGATTTGCTTTGCAGACATTGGGAGAGCCCCAGTTGTTTGCTAAATTCTCGGAGTGTTCCTTCAAGCTTGATTGTGTTGACTCCTAGGTCTTGTAGTTACGGGAGACGGTTTTCGTATCGTCCCGAGAAAGGTCGAGGCCAATCAGCCTTGGCCATACTTATATCCAGGACGGAGGTCCGCAGATTTTTGGGCTTAGTAGGTTTTTACCGCTGTTTTGTGCAGGGTTGCTTGTGTATCGCTGCACCGTTGACTGAAGTGACCAGAAAGGAGGTTCTTTTTCTTTGGACTGAGGCATGCGTGCGGAGTTTTCGGCAGTTGAAGACTCGGTTAACAACTGCAGCAGTTCTTTCGTTGTTTCCTGGTTCGGGAGACCTTGTTGTTTAACTGTAATGTTTCGCGAATGGGGCTCAATTGTTTACTGATGTGGCACTATAGAGTTATCGCTTATGCTTACCGACAGTTGGAGGAAGTACGAACAGGATATCCCACTCATGATCTGGAGATGGCCGTGGTGGTCGTGCGTTGGAGATTTGGAGACACTACTTGTTCGGAGTGTCGTGTCGGATTTTCACGGACCACCAGAGCTTAATGTATATCATCCTGCAGCGGGTTTTGATTGTTGAGACAGCGCCGTTGGATGAAGCTTGTGAAGGATTGTGTTTGTGAGATCCTCGTTACTCGTGGCAAGGCGATTGTGGTAGCTGTTGCTGGAGTCGTAGGCCCGGGGTTAGATTGTCCCGGTTGTGCGCAGTTTTGAGACAGTCTTCTGCAGATTTGCAGTTCTTGTGCGATCGTTGAGTATAGCTTAAGTTTTCCTCTACTGAAGGGACAACTTGCTCATGTCCGCGTCCGTCCATTTTTCCTTAATCGTTTTCGTGAGGCACTGCCCGTCGATGCTCGTTTGTCAGAGATTCTTGAACATACTCGGCTGGGTAAAGATTCGGAGTCCTTGATTGGTGACAGGGGTGTGCTATGTTTAGGGACGCGTTTATGTGTACCTTATGTTGATGGGTAGAGACGTGAAATCTTAGAGCAGGCACATCAGTCAGCTTTCTGTGTTCATTCAAGTTCACGAATATTTGACGTGACTTGTGAGATAGTTACGGGTGGGCAGGGATGAAGAGTGAAGTTTCGGATTTCATTTCGAGGTGTCTATCTTGTTGTAGAGTTGCAACCTTTAACCGTTCCGTAGTGGGAATGGGAGAAGATCTCCATGATATTTTTCGTTATAGTGTCTACCCAGGTCGAGACAGGGTGTGACTCCATTTGGGTATTTGTTGTCCGGTTATGCTCAGTTTGCTCAGTTGTCCTTTGTTAAGTCTGTGCGTTTGCACGGAGATCCTTCTTATGTTGTATCCAATGGAGGCACCCTTTTCGCTTGCCGTCTTTGGCAGAAGCTTCAGGAAGCCTTGGGTACTGGTTGAGCTTTAGCTCTTCTTTTCCGTCCGTAGGATGATGGTTTTGTGAGAGCGGGCTATACAGACTCTGGAGGATATACTTGTGCGTGCGTACTAATTGTTGTTGGCAGTTGGGATCGTCACTTTCCATTGTTAGGATTCTCCTTCGATAGCTGTTATCAGGAAACACTCCAATTGGCAACCTTTAGGCTTGTTGTTAGGTGGTTTCGATCGCCAGTTTGTTTTTCTGACTGTACGTGAGTAAGATTTTTGGACCCCAGCTAGTCTTGAGACTTCGGATATGATCCAGTTGATTCAGGTCAGGATGAGGACGGCCCAGTACAGACAGAGGTCTTATGCCGACCGTGGTGGTCGCAGTGGAAGATCATGTTTCCTACGGATTTTTCCGATGAATGATGTGTTGAGTTTTGGGAAGCTTATCCCAGGATTGTAGGTCCTTTCGAGATCCTTAAAGCGAGTTAGTTCTGTTGCCTTTAATTTGGCACTTCCGCCCGGATTATTTAGTATTCACCCCGTATTCCTTGTGTCGATACTTTGAAAATACCTTCATGACCTTTCTCATATGATTCAGAACCAGACCATTTAGCTTGGACGCGATCTTTTCGTTCACCGGCAGCCAATTGTGTTAATGGTTCGGCAGGTGAAGAAACTTCGGTCTAGGGTCTTGCCATCTCTGGAGGGTTTTTCTTGGGCGTAGCCGTATAGTGAGGTTATCACTTGGAAGGCTGCAGGTGAGATTTGGGAGTTGTACTCATCTTCTTGAAGGTACGCTTAATAAGAATTTTAAATTCGGGTTCGAATTTTTATAACGGGGAGATTGTAACGCCTTAGATTTCAGTTAGGGTTAGTTTAGACGATAATGCGGGTTTTTGGTAAAACGTTTAGCAATTTGGGTTTCTCACATTTTATAACATTTAATTAATAATTTATTTTTATTTGTTATGGCATGCACACACATGTGCATGTTTATATGAGGGTTTGTTTTTGTAATCTAGTTTAGCAACCATGACAACTTAACCCTTAATCTAATCCTTTGCTTTATCTTAATCCTTGTTTTAATCTAATCCTTAACCTAATCTCTTGATATTTGTGAGAGAAGAGAGATATTTCTTTTGGAAGTGAGGAGGTGGCATGGTAGTGTGTGAATGCATTAATGGTGGTTTAATGCAAAGGGTACACTCACCTCACTCTCACCCTACACTCTCCCCCCTCTCTCATTATCCTCACACACTCTCATTTTCTCATTCCTCTCTCATCTCAACTGAACACTTATTCATTCCTACACAAATTCATCTCAAATCTTCATCCAAACTCATAAAAATCACATATTTTGCTTGGCTTTGCCTCTTGGATGCCTTGGAGCTTGGAAAGCTAGGATCTTTGAGTTCTTTTGGTTAGGTAATGATCTCTTTCTGTTATGTAGGTGTTTATTGTGTAGCGTAGCTTATTAGTTTTAGTTTAGAACGCGTATAGTTTCGTTTCGGGTAAATATCGTATTTTTAATGTAGTTTTGGGTCTCGGATGATCTGCTATCAAACCAGGTATTTGTTGCAAAAGTTCCCATCACAGTGACCTAGTGTAGTGACCTAGAACCTACCCTCAAAATACGAGCCCATTTCCTTTTGTTATGGCCGCAAATTAATTGCTTCTGGCCGTAATTTGCGGCCAGACTAGGGAGCTAAGGTTTGGGTTTTAGGTGTAGGGGTCTCTGGGGTTGTATGTGGTTTCATGGTACTTGCAACTTTTACAGATTGTTGGTACAGAAAAATCTGGGATCACTTGATTGTTTTCTTGTGTTTCGTTTCACGCGTTACGTTATCCGATACGGTTCGTGTCTCTGTTGCTGTTGCTCTGGGTTGGTTTCATAGTGTCGCCATGCACGTTACCCACAATACGAACATTTAAGAGTATGTTTTGTGTTGTCGCGTCGGTCAATGTTGTTTGTACGTGTTTTGGGTCTATTGCTAATATATACTTGCTTTATTGTGTTGTGTTTTAGGTTCGCAGGCTGGGACTTCGGACGCTGCGAAGAAGGGAAAACAAGTGGTACGCTTTACTTAGCCAGGAGTGTTGGTGAGTAGATTTAATATCTACAAGGGAATCACCCACATGGCGTTATGCGTCTGGGCTAGAGATGTTATGATTTTTCGCATATTCTATGCCTATATAGAGTTGCGCATACACCTTATTGCTTAGTTATTTGTTGTGCTTAGACTTGTACCCTTAGGACACTGCACTATTATTGACGGCTCATGTTGCACGAGCACTGATTGTATGCCACACACACCGTCAATAATTGCCATGGCACGCACAACCCACATACATATATAATATTGTTTGGTTAGGTATATTGAGATATTGATTCATATTCCTTATTGCATATGACATATAGCATACCTGTATACCTACATGCTTACACATATGCCTTGACATGATTACATGCTAGTAACCTGTATACGTATATGGTATTGTATCATTAGTGATAGGTATATTTCACACATAATGACATAGCTACATGTATACCTTACATACATACTTCACTTATACCTGGAGGGTATATTACATCTTTACTAATAGGTAGATATATTACCTTGCTATACCTTTATATTTACACATATATCTGGCTATAGCTACATGTTTACCTTTATTTGATGTTATATAGACTTGGAGAAATTAGGAACCGCATGATATATATATTTTAACTAGTTGCAGTTAAATAGCGACTTTTCCTTTATATTCTCACATTACAGTTTTATGTTGCATATATTATATTCTTGGATTTTCACATTGAGATATGGATTTTTCATGTTGTTTTCTGGTAGCTTTTGCTAAAGAGGTCACTCCTAGTGAATGGATCTAGGCTCTTTCCTCATCGAATGCGGTGCTGGATATTCAACAAGGAATACCACTTTGCAAAGCAAGAACTAGAGCTATCTTTTTGAAAATTTGATTCCACAACATCTTTAGGGTTCTTTTCTTTTCATTAATCTCATTAATGAAGTCCCATCATTTATGCTTCCTAAGCATCACAGATAAAGAAACAAAAATATGTTGCGCCACGGCAGCGCCCCGGCCTCTTGCTCGAGGCTAAAATGCGGAATAAAAAATTTTCCTTACTCGGAAACCGGCGCTACCGCGGACAATGAAAACCCGGATCGTTTACCATTAACCTAAAGCTAGCAATCAAGAGATAGGGTGAGAAGTATACCGAGTGATCCGAGTCCTCCGGTCTTCTCGTCATCGTCCCGATCTCTCGCGGAAAGTGTAGCCTCCACATCGTCGCCTCCTCGCCGGAAAAGGGCACCACATCGCCTTCTTCTTTTACGGGCTCCCGCCTCAATACCGAGGCAACTCGCGCATGAAGCCGGCAACTCGACATGCTCAAGATATGCTGTAGAATGCAGTGTAGATGATGCTTGTCTCATTTGGGGTAAGTAGTTGCCATGATGGAGGAATCAAAGAATAGAAAAATGGTGCTTGCATTTTTCTAGCAAGAAAATGAGATCAAGAAGAAACTCTCAAGAATCAAGCTCTCTCTTCTTCTTCTCTCTTTTCCAATGAAAAAACTTATCATGCAAAATGAGAATGGTGGAGGAGGTAATATGAAGCATGAAGGGAGGTGAGTGTAGGGTAAAGCAAGTGGTGACCACATCAAGACATAATCATCACAAAACTCACATCAACTCTAATCCACTTCTTATCACAATAAAGCATGAAATGAATGGTATCTAAAAAGGTTATCATAATAAATCATCTTACAAATAAAACCTCCACCAAATGTAATTTGCAAAACTGCAAATTACCCCCTTCATCAGAAAAGTCCGGCCGGGAAAGAACAAAGAAAAACCGGCCGGAACGGAATACAAAATGGCAACTCCAGAAAACTGGTCCCGTAATAAATTACAGGAAAACCCCTATACTGTGCATACACACCCGCATCTGTATTCCGTCCGGATACAAATGCAATGAGACAAAATCTACACTGTACTAAACTAGGACCGGCTTAAGCCAAAGCCGGCTAGTAATATCCGTCCGATCCTGATCCGTGCAATACCGCACGTATCAGATCGAACCCTGCCATATAACTATACGGCCACTAGTACAAAACTGTCCGATCCTGATCCGTGCAATACCGCACGTATCTGATCGGACCCTGCCATATCTCCATACGGCCTCTACAGCGTTTCGCCCGAAAGCTTGAGTAACTGAGTGTGGTGGACTCTAAAGACTCGTCAATACCTTGGCTGTGGATTTAACCACTAGCACGTCAGAGGTATAAGCCAATACGTGACGGGCCACCAGGTATTGACCAAAAGGGACGTCGATGAGGAAGCTCACCCCGACACCCAACTGAGCCTGTCAGTGACAATATCCGTACAGTCCGGTCCGTTCGTCTATGAGCATCGCATGGCGGGCCTAGGGGGTTGGTAAAAGTCAGACCCCCAAAAGCGGTACAAATCGTGTCGGAGTGTAGCCCAGAACGCCCTAAGATACTACTGGAATATCTACCAGTAAATCTCCTGCCTCGGCCGAGGGCTTTGCGTAACGGCTCTCCTAGACACAGCGAGACCTCATCCCCAATACCGGGAGAGACGAACCCCTGCAGATCCGCTCACTGCCTCCATGTGGCTCGGGACTGTACCCAACTAAAACCTGTTTGCACGACTCCTTTGAGCCGTGGTAGGGTAGTAATCAAAGCACAGTGGGAACTCACACGAGACAAATGACGATCTCAGGTCGATGAACTAACCTGTACACATGTCACCAGGGAACTGCTATCTGACGTCTGGTATAAGACCAACTAGCAGGTTCCCGGCGAGTCCTGTCCGGTGTACTCATAACCCAATGAGCACCTGTATACATCTTAGGTGAACCAACTGACACCAGTGGCTTGTGAGACCGGCCACCGCCCCTCGTCGGGGTCTCTACTGTATACACTAGTCTACTAATGGAGTATCGATGCCCTGTCTCGAAACTCCTACGACTAGGGACCTTTTAAGGATGTGCTTATAGACTACCAGCTCCCACGTATATGATCGCCATCATACTGCTGGCAGTCAAGCAAGAATCCTAGGGGCTCTATCAACGTGTAATAGCGACATGTCAGGTCACCTAAAGCAGTACACGATGATAAAGGTAAACCAGATAGCATACTATCATCTCGAGTAAGACTGTCCTACCGGGATAGGTCCTCCCTCAATCATTGCAATCACGTGCCTGTGATCCAATAATTGACTCTGAGGGCACTATCTCCAACAATCTCCCGCTTGCACTCAAGGCTAATTATTGCGATGTCGCATACTCACAGCCCGTGTGATACCGAACACCCAACTCCTCTACTAGTCAGTCTCACAAAGCTCGTTTGCGAAACTATTGCGTTCGAGGAATAGCCTCAGTGAGTGGATCCGCTGTGATGTTTCTTTCTATGTCTCTCTATATCTCAAGTTCGCGGAGAAAGCCATCTCCCGAAATGAGCAATACCTGTCTTAGAACGTCTGGATGTCTGATGGGACCTAGTTCATAAATGAACTCCAAATCCAAACTTCTTAGAATGTATCGTCAACTGAACTTAATCAGTATCCTGCGCCATGCCACCCTCGGTATTTCCTTAGACCATCTGTCCAAAATACTGCCCCTCGTCAGAGGGAAAAACTATAACTCTGACAACCTCCTTGTCGTCCATGTCACCTTGGAAGCCTGGAATGATAACCGTCTCCTAAAGGAGGCAGTTGTTATCATATCCCTATAACATTCACTTATGATCTAAAAATGCTTCCGACTGTTTCTCCAGGATTGGATCAATGTCAACTTATTGCATCTAGTGCAAGAACAACATCTGGTGTGGTACTTGACATCTCATGATTGACTCAATTGCCTAAGCAAGTGATCTGCCAATCATGAGTATCCCTCTCCCCTTTAGTCTATAAGACACCTTTAGAGAGGGTGACTCCATCAACTGCAGGTGCACTACCGTGTCAGGAGTCGTCCATTCTAAATACTCATAGAATGCTGTCAAGGTACCCAGATTGGGAAACCACCCAAATCTAGATCTAAAACCATAGATCTAGTAACCAGTATGTCTGATATAATATCCAAGTCCCTTGTGGAGAAACCACTGTGTGACGACCAAAGTATAACCGATCGTAGTATAGGAATATCACTTCCTACTACCTTCTCAACAGATCTACCCCTTATTCTGATGACGTCAAACCTATGACTGTCACATCAGAAATGGATGATCTATCTCCGCTACATCTGCTTTAGTCTATAAATAGACATAAGCCTGATGTCCACCAATGCTTCCGCTGCTCCCACTGACTACGACAACCCTCTGGCAGAGTCATATAGACGTGCACTTCCAAAGCTAGTTTAGAACGACGCTATACTCATCCTCCTGCCGGGTCTCGCAGCCTGGAACAACAGCAATGGTAATTGTGGGTAAACAAGAACTTCCCTGTCACCGTCCTTGAGGCTACCGGAGTACCTCTCGGGTGCCTGAAGTTACCCACCGTATCTGCAGAGTGGCCAATGGAATGTCAAACCAGATTGAATCTTTAGGTTGCTTATCAAATCTTGAGTAATCGTTTGCGGTTCTGGAATCACTTCCAGTTCTACCATACTCCCACTACTTTTTCTGAAAAAATCCATTTTTAATAAAAACTGTGGTGAGTCGAGAACAATATTGCTATTGTTCATCCAGATGGTAGAAAGTCAACCCTCGTCATAGCCTGGGTCAACCCACAAACAGCCATTACAGAAACGTGCCTTGAGTTGTCCAGTGTCTGGTTTTAAGCATAAGCCGGACAACTCCCCGTACCTTAACAATGTCAAGATATGAACTGTTCTATATCCAATATAGAAACAGAGGCACTGATTTAATTGAACCAGATTCAAATCATGCAGCTATCTCCAGTGCATGTAAAGTAAATGGAAGGAGGCCGATCAGCGTTACTCAACTTAGGAATGCTTCCAATTATGAGTATCCTGAAAGAGAAGCAAGTTCTCTTAATCATTACTATCAACTGAATACCATACACAAGTATCTACATCTTCGATCACTTTGAAGAATCCCGATACTTGCTATATCTGGTTCTCTACTCTATTCAAATACCTATAACTCCTCAAAACTTAGACCCTGTGTTTCTACGAAACACATGTCTAAGAACCAGAGAAGTTAAAAGTAAACAGAATATAGTATAAGGACCAACCCCTCTGTCCTGATGGACACTGGACAACATACAATACTCTGTATAAGTCCTCTGAGTCTAACAACTCTTTCACTGTGTGTCGTAGGTTGAAAACTGTACTTATGGTTAAGAAGAATTACACCGCTGTTTAATGCTACTTACCTAACCATCCACTGATATAAGTAAATGTCATCGACATAATATCAAAAGGTATATCTCACTCTATGAAAATAGACGTACAGATATATCAATTTGAAATTGGTGCACAACATCGGATATTCAAAACCAAATAATTGCCGTCCGGCAAACAACCCAGGTGACTTCCTCAAATAATGAGGATGATCACCTAATTCCCAATAACTTACTCCCACTCATCATCTGTAAAACCATACAGATGTGAGAATCATACCTGGTAAATACATACCCTGGAGTAAGTGTCTAATCGGGAAATCAGTTTTCCATTAACAGTACACAGTGAAACTGAAACATTGAAATGTTTCGTTGGGGTATCCTGGTATTCCTAGTAATGCCTCTTCCATCATCCAGATTCACAACTGTAACCGTATATCTCTTTGCCATCTGTCCAAATCCCTTTATATGTCTTTAGTCATTACCGTCTACACACCCCTTTAGGCCAAATGGTTTTCTTCCTTCCCTACCGTTCGGCACCAGCCTATGGTTTGGAAGAAGACTATCCAAAAAGCATAAAGGGTGTACTGTCCTAATCCTAGGAACACTCGCAACGCGAGAGAAGGTGAAGATAAAAGACACCTGAATGTACTTTATTCCTATTTCTCCTGAACCAAAATCCATCCCCGAACTGGAACAAGTTCCTTTCGAGTTCGTATATAACCATACGATGGAGTATCCAATAAACTGTGGATCTTCGTAGTGATACGGAGTGTCCTGGAGAAATACAAAGGTGATTTAGGATTGGCGAAGAAATACTTGGTTTGGTCGTGAATATCAGTCGCAATTTACTTTGCCCTCCTACTAATCCCTTGCTTTGTCTTAATCTTAATACCTTCTGCACACCATCGTTATGCTAATTGGTTTCCTTCATTCCCCACCGTTCGGCACCAGCCTATGGTTTGGAAGAAGACTATCCAATTTGCGTAATAGGTGTACTACTCCTAAACCAAGGAGTACTCGCAACCTGAGAGAAGGTGAAAAGAAAAGACAACTGAATAGTCCTATCCGTTTTCTCCAGAACCAGAAACCATCCTCGAAGTCCTTCGAGTTCGTATCTAACCATACGATGGTTTTGTCCAATGGAAGTGGACGTTCGTAGTAATACGGGGTGTCCTGGAGAAAAGGGTAAAAGTAGGAGTGGCAAAGAGGTCTGCAACTCTGACAATCCAAAAGCCTGTGTTAAGAAGGTTCGGTCAACTTGGTCACTGAGTCATAGTCTAGGGTCGGGTCAATGGTCGCTGCCAGAGAGAGAGAAAAGAAACACTCAGCGTGCACTCTAAGCTAGATCAGAATGGTTATCACTTTATCTAATCTGGAAACCTCCCACTGTACCTCAAATTCTCCTCCAAACCTGAAAGAAGAATTAGTCGGGGTCACCTGAGGAGTAAACCAACTCATCAGTGGGAATCGGGATCCAACTATCATCGCATGATAACTTGACGGAATCCACTCAAGTCACCACACTCCAGAAGGTATGCGCATGCCTGGCAAGTTTCAGTTCTTTTGAAACTCCCGATGTGTGTTTTTACCCCTAGGACTCAAGTGACCTTGACGGAGTCAACAAATCAAAGAGTCCTAGTCAAGTTCAACCCGTCATTATCTGGATTGCATTAAACCCACCCGTACGTGCCCTTGACGGAGTCAACAAGGCCGCACGACTGTCCTAACCAATCCCATTTATGCAACAAACAAGCACCACTTAGCTACCGTACACTACGCCTTGACGGAGTCAACAAACGCAGCACGAATACTAAATAATACTCATAGGAAATGACGGAGGGCTACGAATGGTTTTTGGCGAAAAACCTTTAACGTAATGAACTTGATATCGTTGAAGGAACTGCATAGCCTTTTATAAAAATATAGTGACGAAAACCTTTACTAAAGAGGTCACTCCCGGTGAAGGGATCTCGGCTCTTTCCCCGTAAAATGAGGTGCAGGATATTCCAACTGAATACCACGATGCAAAGCAAAAGTAATCGGCTATAGTGAAGTTAATGCCCTGACGCAAACTTCTGTCCAAGGGGTCACTCCCGGTGAAGGGATCTCGGCCCTTGCCTCGTCGACTGAGGAGCAGGATATTCCAAATGAATACCACGATGCAAAACAAAAGTGAACATCCTTGCAATAACAGCTTTTTGAAAAATGTTCCAACAACATCAGAATAGGTTTGTTTATCCTGCATTGATCCGAATCAACGCAGTCCCATCAATTAATCACACCACAAAGAACGAAAATATACTGACGTACGTATATGCCATCCGCATTCGCCACTGGGTCCCGTCATCACCCGTTAGGTTAGCTAACTAACGGCAGAGCGGGGACTGGACTAGCGCGGATGTAAAACATATACAACATCTACTAATATATATACCAATATATTATATTTCGCTCAAGGCGTGATAAAATGCAACATCACAGAAATGTACAACATCACAGAACAATACAGATATCTGGAAGCCCCGGGTTTCACAGAGACGCTGCTGAAACCCGACGTTCCCCTGGTCGTGTGGATAGCCTGTGCAATGAAATCCTAGACCCTTACGGGTGCGGCAAGTCACCCGCCAAAACCTGAAGCGAGGCAGCCCCCTTCAGCTCCGTGAATGGACCACCCAGCACTTCATGGAATCCGGTAACATGGGCACCCCTCCTGGGTCAACCTGTACCCCCTACGAGTGCAGCGAATAGCCCGCCAATCCTAGAGTGAAGCCCCCTCCGTCTCAATGCCATGAGATGCGGGCCCGTTGCCCTCTAGAACCCGGCTATCCGTGCACTCCTCCGCGGGGTAATCCTAGTACAGAAAGTAAAATATACATACACCGGGTACATCGACCGCAACCAGGTCGTGCCCCAAAAGAATAATACAATCAGGCAGTGACGGCAGTCCACATGTCGGACGCTCGCCCCGCAATATGAAATGTACATAATACACCAAAACTGTACTAGCATTGCATCCAGGCTATCCCCCACGACCGGTCCGCAACATCACAGCATAAAAATAGAACATCAACGTGAAAGTCACGTTCGCAAATCCGTCTAACCGGGCTATAGCAGTTAGACCGGATTTACCGATCGAGTGACATTCACGGTCGCATATATAATGTAAATACTGTGAAAAATGTGTTTAAAATTTTCCGATTGACAAAAAATTAACAAGTGGGCCCCCAATCAAAACTGTAGCACTCACAGAAAACCTGGGCCCATTTTTAATATTCCAAAACCCCTAATTTAAGCCCATAAGCCCACTACAAAAAAATAATCACACGAACCCCCAATCCTGCGGCGGAAGCGCGGCCAAAAGGGGGTTATGGCCGCCCTTCCGCGGTCGTACGGAGGAATCATGTTACCAAATTTTTCCAGTATTCTTAGAACTCCCTGCACATCATTCTGAGACCACCTGAAAAATTTTTAGACACCAAAAAATTTCGACAGAAACTGATGTGCTAGAAAAATACGGTTTTTGGAAATTTCGGTCGATCGGAACTGCAAAACACATTAGAACAAGCTAGGTAAGGTTAATGGCGTGGCTCTGATACAATGTTGCGCCACGGCAGCGCCCCGGCCTCTTGCTCGAGGCCAAAATGCGGAATAAAAAATTTTCCTTACTCGGAAACCGGCGCTACCGCGGACAATGAAAACCCGGATCGTTTACCATTAACCTAAAGCTAGCAATCAAGAGATAGGGTGAGAAGTATACCGAGTGATCCGAGTCCTCCGGTCTTCTCCTCATCGTCCCGATCTCTCGCGGAAAGTGTAGCCTCCACATCGTCGCCTCCTCGCCGGAAAAGGGCACCACATCGCCTTCTTCTTTTACGGGTTCCCTCCTCAATACCGAGGCAACTCGCGCATGAAGCCGGAAACTCGACATGCTCAAGATATGCTGTAGAATGTAGTGTAGATGATGCTTGTCTCATTTGGGGTAAGTAGTTGCCATGATGGAGGAATCAAAGAATAGAAAAATGGTGCTTGCATTTTTCTAGCAAGAAAATGAGATCAAGAAGAAACTCTCAAGAATCAAGCTCTCTCTTCTTCTTCTCTCTTTTCCAATGAAAAAACTTATCATGCAAAATGAGAATGGTGGAGGAGGTAATATGAAGCATGAAGGGAGGTGAGTGTAGGGTAAAGCAAGTGGTGACCACATCAAGACATAATCATCACAAAACTCACATCAACTCTAATCCACTTCTTATCACAATAAAGCATGAAATGAATGGTATCTAAAAAGGTTATCATAATAAATCATCTTACAAATAAAACCTCCACCAAATGTAATTTGCAAAACTGCAAATTACCCCCTCCATCAGAAAAGTCCGGCCGGGAAAGAACAAAGAAAAACCGGCCGGAACGGAATACAAACTGGCAACTCCAGAAAACTGGTCCCGTAATAAATTACAGGAAAACCCTTATACTGTGCATACACACCCTCATCTGTATTCCGTCCGGATACAAATGCAATGAGACAAAATCTACACTGTACTAAACTAGGACCGGCTTAATCCAAAGCCGGCTAGTAATATCCGTCCGATCCTGATCCGTGCAATACCGCACGTATCAGATCGAACCCTGCCATATAACTATACGGCCACTAGTACAAAACTGTCCGATCCTGATCCGTGCAATACCGCACGTATCTGATCGGACCCTGCCATATCTCCATACGGCCTCTACAGCGTTTCGCCCGAAAGCTTGAGTAACTGAGTGTGGTGGACTCTAAAGACTCGTCAATACCTTGGCTGTGGATTTAACCACTAGCACGTCAGAGGTATAAGCCAATACGTGACGGGCCACCAGGTATTGACCAAAAGGGACGTCGATGAGGAAGCTCACCCCGACACCCAACTGAGCCTGTCAGTGACAATATCCGTACAGTCCGGTCCGTTCGTCTATGAGCATCGCATGGCGGGCCTAGGGGGTTGGTAAAAGTCAGACCCCCAAAAGCGGTACAAGTCGTGTCGGAGTGTAGCCCAGAACGCCCTGAGATACTACTGGAATACCTACCAGTAAATCTCCTGCCTCGGCCGAGGGCTTTGCGTAATGGCTCTCCTAGACACAGCGCGACCTCACCCCCAATACCGGGAGAGACGAACCCCTGCAGATCCGCTCACTGCCTCCATGTGGCTCGGGACTGTACCCAACTAAAACCTGTTTGCACGACTCCTTTGAGCCGTGGTAGGGTAGTAATCAAAGCACAGTGGGAACTCACACGAGACAAATGACGATCTCAGGTCGATGAACTAACCTGTACACATGTCACCAGGGAACTGCTATCTGACGTCTGGTATAAGACCAACTAGCAGGTTCCCGGCGAGTCCTGTCCGGTGTACTCATAACCCAATGAGCACATGTATACATCTTAGGTGAACCAACTGACACCAGTGGCTTGTGAGACCGGCCACCGCCCCTCGTCGGGGTCTCTACTGTATACACTAGTCTACTAATGGAGTATCGATGCCCTGTCTCGAAACTCCTACGACTAGGGACCTTTTAAGGATGTGCTTATAGACTACCAGCTCCCACGTATATGATCGCCATCATACTGCTGGCAGTCAAGAAAGAATCCTAGGGGCTCTATCAACGTGTAATAGCGACATGTCAGGTCACCTAAAGCAGTACACGATGATAAAGGTAAACCAGATAGCATACTATCATCTCGAGTAAGACTGTCCTACCGGGATAGGTCCTTCCTCAATCATTGCAATCACGTGCCTGTGATCCAATAATTGACTCTGAGGGCACTATCTCCAACAAAATACAACGTATGCTTATGCCATCCGCATTTGCCACAGGGTCCCGTCATGCACTGTTAGGTTAGTTGACTAACGACAGAGTGGGGGCAGGACCAACGCGGATGCAAAACATTTATTATATATCATATATATAATATAAAACATTCGTCTCACTCACTTATATGATCTCATCACAGAACATTGCAGCAGAAGTCAACATATGAAATATAAGATATATTAGGAGGTCCGTGTTTTAAATTAAGGTAGTAAAAAAAATGGATTCCACGGTCATGATGAATAGCCAAACCCACATCCCTAGATCCCTACGAAAAGCAGCAAGCAACCCTTCCAATTCTAGAGTTAGGAGACCCGGTCTCGACTCCTCGAGATGGTCTCCCACTGGACTCTAGAAACCGGTTACTAGTGCTCCCCGTCATGGGTCTATCCTAATGCGGAAAAGTAAATAATATACATCAATGGTGACATCATCCTCAACCCGGAAGTGTCTAAATAAAAGAATATTACATACAAGTTTTTACATGAATGAAAATGAAAAACTCGCATCTCACGAAAAAACCCCCGGCTATTAAAACATGACGATCTAATATAACATATCACAGCAACACATAACATCACATGTCATCAACGTAAGTAAATATGCGCATCCTAATTGTCGTTGATGTATATCAATGAAACCGGCGATACACCACAAATTACAATTACGGTGGCAGAAAAGAAAGTGAAAACTACAACAATTGGAATCCACAACAACCTTAGACATCATAAATCCAAAATATCACATAGTTCGGATTTCATGTCTAACCGTATAAATTCCTTAGACATCATAAACCCAAAATATCACATATTCCGAATTTCATGCCTAACGTTATAAACCCGGCATTTTAGTCTCAAATTGAAAACACTTTTCAATATCCAGTTGGGCAATTCAACAAGATTCCTAACAAATGATCGAATGCTCGTCGGAAACATTAGTAGATGGCCGCACCCCCGATGCCGTCGACGAAGTGCACTTAAGCGGAACACCGCGGCCGTGAGCACCCAAGCGGATGCTTTTGGGAACGGGGTTCTCCTACAGTCACTTGGTCGGGGCGTGGTTATCGAGTAGTGTTACCCAGCGAGTGTTCGCTTACTATACGCGATTGCGACGGAGTTTTGATCCGAATCAAAACCTCATAGCAACCGATCAAAAGTGTCTAAATTGCTAGATTTACAAAACACTAATTAGTTTTCACAAAACTAATTATTGTGGATTCTAAATATTGTATCACAAATCACAGATATCTAGACGATGTTAAACATTCGGATCGATTTATCAAACATCCAAAATTCCCAGAGACCTCAACACTTGAGTCATAGTTAAAAATACCCAGAGAGTGCCCCAAGTACCTACGGATCAACACAAGAAGGCACGCTCCCTACCTCACTAACGGCGCCGCGGAACCACTGCTAAACCCATGGTTTGGCCGCGGTTGCACAGCTGTTTGGTCGAGTTGGGCCATCGTTTTTCTTGGGGATTCATAGAAAACCCTGCATATTTTTCTGCATATATTTAATTAGAAAAATTCCAACTTTTGAAAAAATTTCCAGAAACTCGGAATTTTTGGGTTTCGAATAATCGATCGAACACCTTAACTTCGTCTAGACAACTCTTAATGCTCTAGCTTGGCTTTGATACCACTGTTGGGTTCGCTTAGCACCCTCGCTAGGTTTCGACAAGCATCAAGTATGCAATTTCAAAAAATCTAGAGTGCTAAGCAACCCGAACCAAGGATCTAACTAGAGAATTAGGGTTTTATAAGCATGTAAATAAACTTTACACTAATTGAAATAGGAATACAACTTTTGTAGACCGGTCCTTCACTTCTAAAGCTCCGTGTAGTAGTCCCTTAGCTCAAAGTAGTGGTCTCCCGAAATCTTCTTAGGCTCCACTAGGCGAAAGGAACGAGCTTGCTTAAGGATCTTTGAGGCCGAAGATGATCTACGTCGAAGAATCTCTAACTCAATCCACCTCTTCACTAATTGAGAAATTAGTGAAGCAAACAACCTATACTAAATGGCTAGTTTGGTATAGATTGATGAAGTAGGAATTTTGCTCACTTTAGAATTATTTTTCTCTTTTTCTTTTTCACCTCACTAGAAATCAAGAGAAGAAAAATGAGATGAAAAAGAAGATTAAGTGATCAACCATGGTGAAGAAAATATCACAAGTGATATTAGTAGACACTTAACCATGGCTAAAGATAATGGTTGGGTTAATAAATATCTAGAGTAAAACAAAATTAGTGGACTTAAGTCAAGGTTTCTACATGCTTCCTCAAGCATCTTTAGCCAGGCTAATTTCCACCTAATTTTGATTTTTCCCTTAATAATTAATCACCCAAATTATCTTTAGTTAGGTATGAGTCTCATACAACCAAATCCAATGTATCATCTAGCATGACACAATAATAAATACATTAATATATATCACATATATATTTAAATGTACTTAGAGAAGAGAAATTCTTAAGTGAGCTAATATTAGTTAATATACATTAATATATCAAATATATAATTATATATTAAATTATTAAATCAACACTTGATTTAATAATCCGGCTATATCACATATAACCGACTAATATCATTTATATCAACTTATCGAATCAACACTTGATTCAATAACCCGACTATATCACATATAACCGACTGATATCATATATTGCGAGATTAGAATACGGTATCACATACACGTATTAATCTCGGTCCCGCCCATATCACATATGTGCCTTACTTCGTTTCGCTTCAGCTAGGAAATCTCTGTGTAGGACTCTAAAGACTCGTCAATACGCCAGCAGTAGGTAATGATCATATTAGTTACCCACAAGCCGTCAGCGGCACTAGATGGATGTAACGGCTACCCAGGTATTGAGCGATAAGAAGATCAACAAGCAAGCTTGTCCATACTCCCATGAATCCAGTAAGTAACACTACCGTACAGTCCGATCTCTTCGTCTGATATGTCGCATATCGAGTCTAGGGGTAGTAAACGTCAGACCCCAATAACTTGATAAGTCATGCCGATATGAGGCTCATAACGGGTCGAGAAACTACTGATAACACTTACCAGTAAATCTCATCAACAACCCTGGCCAGGGACTTCCTGTTATAGCCAATCGAGTATAGCACAACATCAAGCCCTAATACCGGGAGAGACGAAACCCCTCCTATCGCTCATTTCCTTTATGTGACTCAGGACTGTACCCAAAATCTACCAGTTTGCACGCTCTCTTGAGCGTGGTAGGGAGGAAATCAAAGCATAGTGGGAATCACACAAGACTCTATGACGATCTTGGGTCTACAGACTAACCTGTACCAGTGTCACCAGAGAACTGCTACCTGACGTTAGATATAATACCATCTAGGAGTTCTCGGCTAGTCCTGTTCGGTGTACACATTCTCCAATGAGAAGCTGTGTACAACCGTTGATGTCAAACACCAATGGATGTGGGATCATCCATCACCCCATACAGGGTCAAGAAATGTACACACTAGTCTACTCTGGAATATCGATGCCCTGCCTCGATTCTCCCACGACTAGGAATAATTAAAGGATGAACTTATGGACTACCCTGGCCCCACTAGTATGATCTGCATCAAAATCCTTGTAGTCAAGTCTACATCCTAAGGGCTTTATCAACATGTAACGGAGAGACAGTATAACAATACAAGTATACATGTTAAGATAAAGAGTAACGAGATAGCATACAACCATGTCGAGCAAGAAAGTCCTCTCTATATATGTACAATCATCCACTATAATATACAATCATGTACAATAATGGCCTCTAGGGCATACAGATAACTAACAAAATAATCCAACAATATAATACTAGAATCCGGCTTAAACCAAATCCCACTAGTATAATCCATCCGAATCATGATGCTGTTAGTTAAGTATATGCCCTAGAGGCCATTGTTGTACATATGATGTATATTACAGTGCATGCTTGGACATATATAGAGAGGACTTTCTTGCTTGATATGATAGTATGCTATCTGGTTGCTCTTTGTCTTAACATGTTGACTTGTATTGAGATACTGTCTTGCTCTCACATGTTGATAAAAACCTTAGGATGTGTACTTGATTACCAGGACTATGATGGAGATCATACTAGTGGGGCCAGGGTAGTCCACAAGTACATCCTATAATTGTTCCTAGTCGAGGGTGTATCGAGACAGGGCATCGATACTCCAGAGTTGACTAGCGTATACACTTCTTGACCCATATGATGGGCGATGGATGATCCCACATCCATTGGTGTTTGACATCAGAGGAGGTATGCGGATTCTCAGTGGAGAATGGGTACACTGAACGGACTCACCGAGAACTCCTAGTTGGTATTATACCTATCGTCAGATAGCAGTTCTTTGGTGACACTGGTACAGGTTGGTCTGTAGACCCGAGAGCGTCATAGAGTCTTGTGTGATTCCTACTGTGCTTTGGTTTCCATCTTACCACGTTCAAGAGAACGTGCAAAACGGTGGCTTTTGGGTACAGTCCCGAATCACATGGAGACAATGAGAGATATAAGGGGTTTCTTCTTTCCCGGTATTGTGGGTTGATGTTGCGCTGTGCTCGATTGGCTATAACTGGAAGTCCCTGCCCAGTGCTAATATGGAGATCTACTGGTAAGTGTTATCAGTAGTTTCTCGACCCGTTATGAGCCTCACATCGGCACGACTTATCGGTTACCGGGGTCTGACGTTTACCACCCCTAGACTGGATATGCGACATATCAGAAGAAGAGACCGGGCTGTACGGTAGTGTTTCTGACAGGCTTTACAGGAGTATGAGCAGGCTTGCTTGTTGATCCTCTGATCTTTCAATACCCGAGTGGCCGTTATGTTTAGCTGACCGCTGACGTCTTGTGGGTGACTGATATGATCATCACCTACTGCCGGCGTATTGACGAGTCTTTAGAGTCCTACACAGAGGTTTCCTGGCTCAGGTGAAATGGAGTAGGAGAACATATGTGATATGTGCGGGACCGAGAATAATACGCGTATGTGATACGGTATTCTATTCTCGCGATATGTGATATCGTCCGGTTATATGTGATATAACCGGGTCCTCGGATCAAGTGTTGATTAGATGAAATGATACGTTTTATATTAGTCGGTTATATGTGATATAGCCGGATTATTAAATCATGTGTTGATTTGATAATTTAATGTATAATTATATATTTGTTATGCTAATTTACATTAACTAATATTAGCTCACTTGTGTATTTCTTTTAATCACTATTGGACACTTAATATATATGTGATATATATTAATGTGTCATACTTGATTATATATGCAACATGGGTGTATGAAGCTTACACCATATATGAGATAATATTAAGGTTTTTATTTATTTAAGAAATTCAAAAATGAGTGGAATTTGTCATGGTTAGAAGCTTGGAGATGCTTTGGACGACCATTGACTTAGTCCACCCATTTTGTTTTTCCTTAGATATTTATTATCCTAACCATTATCTACAACTATGTTTTACTCTCTACAAGGGTTATATGAGATATTTTCTCACCCATGGTTGCCATTCACTCTCACAACATTATCTCTCTTCATCTTCTTCTTCAAGCTCAAGAGCTCTCTAGCTTTTGTGCAAGTGAGGAAAAATAGTGAGAAAAAGAATTCTAAAGTGAGCAAAATTCCTACTTCATCATCCTCTTCTATACTAGCCATATAGTTTTAGGGTGTTAGCTTCACTAGTTCTATATTAGTGAAGAGAAAGCTTGAGTTTGTGTCTCCTCGAAATAGATCATCTTGGATTTTGATGACTTCAAGCAAGCATGCATCATTCACCTTATGGAGCCTCTCAAGAGTTCGGGAGTTCTTTGATCGCGGCGAGGGACCACTACTTAGAGCACTTGAAGTGAAAGACCGGTCTACAAAGGTTGTATTCCGCAATCACTTAGTTGTAAAGTTGTTTACATATCGTATTGTCTAAATCTTTAGTTAAGATTCTAGGGTTAGGGTTAACTAGCATGGCAAATTTATAAAAATGGCATGGATGATGCCCCCGGAAACCTTGCTGTTGTGCTAAGTAACCCTACAGTGGTATCGGAGCCAAGCTAGAGATTTAGACAATATTTGTTAGATTACGAAACCGAAACTACTCCGAAACTTGAAACCCTATAATCCAGTTTCTGTCGATTTTCAAATGGCCTCTAAATTTTTTTTAAACAACTGCAGAATGTTATAAGAGATGTAACATGAACACAGAAGAAAAACGAACACATTTGGCCGGTTTTTTGCCGAGCACACAACCCTAAAAACCGAGCAGGCCGGCCAAACAGTGTTTTCAGGGGTTCGTTTTTGTTCTGTGGTTTGGTCTCTGAATTTTGGTATTTCAGGTGTTGTTTGTTTTTGCTAAATTTTCATGAGATGTTAATTTACTATAAAACCAACTCGGAGTGTTTCATAGTCGTAATTCTAACAGTATTTTGGGTTATTTAGACAGTGTTAAAAAGTTTGAACGGATATCAAATACCCACTTTAACCCTCGCCGGAAATTTTTCCTAGAGTTGGATATTTTCAAAGTTAAAAAAACATTCAAATATCGTGCAAGTGATTCGATGGACCCTCTAGAAGAATGAAACCCTAACTCGATTCTGTGACCGTAAGAACCGCCGCCAAACCCTAGGGTTTGCGGTAGTTCTGCGGCGCCATAGGTGAGGCAAGGGTTGACCCTTCTACGGTTGGTCCATAAGTACTGTGGCATGTGATGGGTGCTTTTAAACTACGCTCAAGTGTTGAGCTTTTTGGGAAATTGTGGGTGTTTGTTGATTCGATTGGAATGCTTAACATCGTCTAACTATTTGTGGAATGTGATACAATATGTGGAATTCATATAGTTAGGCATGAAATTCGAAGTATGTGATATTTCGGGTTTATGATGTCTAAGGTGATTGTGGATTTCAAATGTTGTAGTTTGACATTTTCTTTTCTGCGACCGTAAGTGTAATATGTGGTGTATCGCCGGTTTTGTTGCTATATGTCAATGACAATTGGGATACGCATATTTACTTACGTTGATGACATGTGATGTTATGTGTTGCTGTGATATGTTATATTGGATCGTCATGTTCTGAATAGCCGGATTTTTTTTATGTAAGATAAGAGTTTTTATTTTCATTCATGTAAAATTCAATGTATGTAATATTCTTTTATTGGGGCACTTCCAGGTTGAGGATGATGTCACCATTGTTGTATATTATTTACTTTTCCGCATTAGAATAGACCCAAGGTAGGGAGCAT
Source organism: Agapanthus africanus (assembly GCA_030015575.1). Taxonomy (NCBI): domain Eukaryota; kingdom Viridiplantae; phylum Streptophyta; class Magnoliopsida; order Asparagales; family Amaryllidaceae; genus Agapanthus; species Agapanthus africanus. The sequence goes on from CM057351.1 coordinate 194,003,906, forward strand.
AAGGAACCGGGTTCTAGAGTCCAGTGGGAGACCATCTCGAGGAATCGAGTCCAGGTCTCCTAACTCCAGAATTGGTAGGGTTGCTTGACGCTCTCGTAGGGGTCTAGGTGTTAGTGTATATGCCCTAGAGGCCATTACTGTATCATACTAGTTTTTATATTACTTGATGGAAGCTTGGGATATTCACAGTTGTATATACAATCTTGCTCAAAATGCTAGTATGCTACTTGGTTTGTCTCTGCTTTAATATGTGCATGTGTTTATTTTAGCATATAGCTAATATACATATTAGTAGAGCCCTTAGGATCTTTGCTTGATTACCAGCGTTGTGATGGCGCTCACACTCGTGGGAGCTGGGTGATCTATAAGCACATCCTTATACAGGTCCCTAGTCGTTGGACTATCGAGACAGGGCATCGATACTCCGGAGTAGACTAGCGTATGCGCTTCTCATCCCAGTATGGGAGACGGTCTGTCCCACAGCCGTCAGTACGTCGTACTTGAGATAGTATGCGGGTGCTCGTTAGGTTACGAGTACACTGGACAGGACTCCTCGGGAACTGTTGGTTGGTATTATACCTATCGTCAGTTATCAGTTCCCAGGTGACATAAGTACAGCTTAGTCCGCTGACTTGACACTGTCACTTCGCCTCGAGTGTGTTCCCACTGCACTTTGATTACTACCCTACCACGGCTCAAAGGAGTCGTGCAAACAGGTAGTTTTTGGGTGCAGTCCCGAAGCACTTGGAGGCAGTGACGGTTAGACAGGATTCGTCTCTCCCGGTATTGGGGGTTGACATCGCGCTGTGTCCAGGAGAGCCATTACACGAGTAGTTCCTGGCCAGGGCAAGCGAGATATACTGGTAGGTTTCCAGTGTTATCTCAGGGTGTTCCGGGCTACATTCCGATACGACTTGTACCGCTATTAGGGGACTGACGTTTCATCGCCCCCTTAGGCCCGCCATGCGATGTATCAGACGAACAGACCGGACTGTACGGAGACTGTCATATACAGGCTCAGTAGGAGTTCAGATGGGATTCACCTCGTCAGTCTTCTTATCGACATCTACCTGGGGACCGTTACGTACAGCTAGTGCCGCTTGCGGTCTGTGGTTAAACCCACTGCCAGCGTAGTGTCGAGTCTTTAGAGTCCCACACAGAGAGCTATTCGCCTTTAGGCAAAATGAGTAGAGGTCGCATGGTTTTGCGACAGGGTTCGTTCACATCCGCGCACTTGTGCACGTTTGCTGTCCGGACAGTTTATACTAGCGGGATTTGGTTTAAGCCGGATCCTAGTATATGTTTTGGGATTGGTTTTTCTCATTGTATTCGTGTTCCTCGGATCACGAATACGGGTGCGTATGCACAGTTGCTTGAGACAGAGGGAGAGGACTTTGATTAGGGTTAATAACCATTGTCATTTTATTAACCCTAATGCTTATGTGTGTATTATGGTTAATTGATATTAGCTTAATATAATTGTGCATGGTTATGGTTGTTGACCTTTTGACTATCTTGACTTGTTGACCCTAGTTGACATATTTACCATCATCATTCCATATAAAAGATGCTTTTTGATCCTTGCAATTAGCATTAAATATGAAATGATAATGGTCATGTCATGATTAACCATGACAATTATCTAGCTAATTATCTATTTAAAATAATATACACATATAAGTGAGAATGGTTCATATTATTCTCTAATTCTATCATTTACTTTCTCTCTCTTGTTCTTCCTCTCCCTCAAGCTCTTCCCTCTCATGTGTTGAGAAACACTTGAGCTTGAGAAAAACCCTCTCTTGATAATCTCTACTCTCATCTAGGGTTCAAGGATTAGCACTTCTTGCACCCTAGTTACTTCTAGCTTGGAGTTGAAGCCAAAGGTTGAGGCTTTCGGGTGGATCTTTCTTCGACGTGAGAAGACGACCAAGGTGACCTCCTTCCACCACTCCAAGGAGCAAGGAGAGAAGGACATAAAGCCAAAGGTATAACCTTTCTAGCACTTAGCTAGTTTCTAGTTAGCTTTAGCTTGTTTTTGTTTAGCAAAGATCCTTCTTTGTCTAGTCCATGTTGCCTAAAGTCATAAAAATTCGATTTTTATTCCGTTTTCCACCTCCCCGTAAGCACCGGGGTGGGCAACGTGGACTTACAGTGGTATCAGAGCCTAACTAAACATAAACTAGCTAGGTAGTAGAGTGTATCGAAGTTCGAATCGGAAAAATCGAAAAACCGAGTTTTCAAAACCCTAAGTTTCTGTTAAATTTTTTTCTGGTCAAATCAAAATATATTATACACCAAAAATCATCTCAGGGTTTTGTGAAGAAAGCCACCAAAAATGATCCAAAGATTCGACCAAAGAGCCGCGGTTCCGCGGCAATTGCAAGCTATTGCCGCGCAACCGCTGCCGTCTTGGCTCATCTCTGGGTCGAGTTTGGTGCAGTGTGTTTCTGGCTTGGTTTTAGGATTTTTAAGATGGTTTATATGTGCCCAGGTTTTCCAGAATAGAAATTTGTTTTTGGGGGCCTATAAATCCGTTTTTTTTTTCGAACTTCAATACACTTTGACTAAAAGGTTATATCTGTGATGTTTATATGTATTGAACGTCGGCTAATCGCTATATGTCGATTAGTCGGGGTTATACATATCTGTGATCTGTGTTTGATGTTGGTATGTGTATATGAATGGGTTGGATTGTCGCGGATGAATAGCCGGGGTGGATGTGAGATGAGTGTTGTTTTATCTTTCATTCATTGTAATATGTAAATTGATGTAATATTATTATTTGTTTGGCCGCACAACCGGGTCGGCGTTGTAGCCGTCATTGTATAATTCTTTTTACTGTTTTTGCTCCTAGAATAGACCCATGGAGGGGGTGCACAAACTACCGGGTATCTCGAAGTGCCGAGTGGCCTACTCACGGTGTTGAGGGAGGTTGCTTCGCTTCGGATACTTGGCGGGTAGTTTGCCGCACCCGTAGGGGTCTTGGGTGGGGTATTGGCTATTCACCGCGACCGTGTAATCCGCTTTTCGTTGCAGGCTCGAACGGATTGCGGATTCCTAGTATATCCAATGTATTCATCTGTGATCTGTAATGTCTATCATTGCTATATATGATAACTATTTAGGCGTTGCTTATGTTTTACAACCGCGCTAGCCCAGCCCCCGCTCTGTCGTTAGTTAAGTAACCTAACGGGTGATGACGGGGCCCCGTGGCGAATGCGAATGGCATAAGCGTACGTCATATTTTGGTTGTTTTCTGCAATGGTAGGATTAAATGATGGGACGCATTCAAAGAACTAATGCAAGTAAAAGTCAATTGGAACACTTTGAAAACCACTCGGTTCTTTTCAAAACTAAACTTTTAAACGCGGAGCTTGAACCACTCCTTTTAAAAACTATCTCGTTCCATCGATTAGATCAAGTTCACTACGTTCACGGTTTCGCCAAAACCATTCGTAGCCCTTCGTCATTCCACATGAATGGTCAAAAAGTATTCAAGCTATGTATTTTGGCCAAAGTCAAGGCATAGTGATTGGTAGCTATTGGGTATTCATGTGCAGCATAGATAGATGCGTTGGTTTGGGACAGTCGTGCTGCCATTTTGGCCAAAGTCAAGGGTAGGTACGGGTGGGTCCAAATTAACCAGGAGAATGACGGGTAGAACTTGACATGTGACTTATTATATTTTGGCCAAAGTCAAGGTCATAAGAGCATGGGGAAAAAATCCACATCGGGAGTTTAATAAGTACTGAAACTTGCTACGTTGCATACCATTTGGAGTGTGATGATTCTGGTAGGATTCCTTCGGTTTTACCACGCGATGATATTTGGATCCCGGTCCTACTGTGAGTATATGCTACTCCTCGGGAAAACTCTCACTTAACGATCAATGCTATAAACTTAGTAGGTGTCTAGAAAGGTGTTAGCGGGGCTACGCTGTAAGTCAGCGGCGGCGCCCCGGACGCCGGAAACGCGGAAACGAAAAACTTTGCAAAATTTGCAACCGGCACCACCGCGCACTTTTCACCCGGATCGGGCCATTAACCTAGCAACTAGCAAAGTAAAATACGGGTAGAGAAGTAAACCAAGCGATCCGTGTCCTTCGGTCTTGGTCTCCACTCCGATCTCCCGCGGAAACTCTGTCCATCACCTCCTCGTCGGAAAGGACACCACGTAGCCGGAATCTTTTACGGGCTCCCACCTCTTGACCGAGGCAACTCGGGCGCGAAGTAGGCTAGCCGACGTGTCCAAGGTTTGCTGTAGACTAGTGTAGTAGGCTATGTCTCTTGAGGGTTAGGAGTTGCCATGTATGGAGGGATCAAGATGAACTTTGAAGGGTTGTGAGAAATTTGTAGCAAGCAAGCATGTATGATGATTAATTTCCCACACCCAAAGAAAAGGAACACTCTCTCTTTTTCTCCTCAAAGTGGCCGGCCCCATGATCAAGAAATGGTGGAGGGAAATATGAATGGAAAAATAGCAAGTGGGAAAAAAGAATTGATAAAGATTAATCAAAAAAGGTCACACCAAATTCTCACTCACAATCTTTTCATTTCCCTTCTCAATAAATGCAAGGAATGACAAGAAAAGAATCTCATGATTATGAAGGCACAAATGCAAGAAACCCCTCCACAAATAAGTTATTTGCAAACTGCAAATAACCCCCTCCATCGAAAACTCCGGCCGCGAAAGAACAAAGGAAAACCGGCCGGAACGGAATGCAAACTGGCAACTTCAGAAAACTGATCCAGTAATAAATTACAGGAAAACCCCGCTACTGCATATACATGCCCGCATTTGTATTCCCACTGAACATAAATGCAAAGAGACAAAACTACACTATCTAATACTAGGATCCGGCTTAAGCCAAAGCCGGCTAGTAAAAACCGTCCGATCACGATCCGTGCAATACCGCACGTATCTGATCGAACCCTGCCATATCTCCATACGGCCTCTACAACGTTTCGCCCGAAACCTGAGTAACTGTGTGTGGTGGACTCTAAAGACTCGTCAACACCTTGGTTGTGGATTTAAGCACTAGCAAGTCAGAGGTATAAGCCAATACGTAACGGGCTACCAGGTATTGACCAAAAGGGACGTCGATGAGCGAACACATCCTGACACCCTACTGAGCCTGTCAGTGACAATATCTGTACAGTCCAGTCCGTTCGTCTATGAGTATCGCATGGCGGGCCTAGGGGGTTGGTAAAAGTCAGACCCCCAAAAGCGGTACAAGTCGTGTCGGAGTGTAACCCAGAACACCATGAGATACTACTGGAATACCTACCAGCAAATCTCCTGCCTTGGCCAAGGACTTTTCATGTTCTGGCTCTCCTAGACACAGCGCGACCTCACCCCCAATACCGGGAGAGACGAACCCCTGCAGATCCGCTCACTGCCTCCATGTGGCTCGGGACTGTACCCAACTAAAACCTATTTGCACGACTCCTTTGAGCCGTGGTAGGGTAGTAATCAAAGCACAGTGGGAACTCATACGAGACAAATGACGATCTCAGGTCGATGAACTAACCTGTACACATGTCACCAGGGAACTGCTATCTGACGTCTGGTATAATCCCAACTAGCAGGTTCCCGGTGAGTCCTGTCCGGTGTACTCATAACCCAATGAGCACCTGTATACATCTTAGGTGAACCAACTGACACCAGTGGCTTGTGAGACAGGCCACCGCCCCTCGTCTTGGTCTCGACTGTATACACTAGTCTACTCTGGAGAATCGATGCCCTGTCTCGAAACTCCCTCGACTAGGGACCTTTTAAGGATGTGCTTATAGACTCCAGCTCTCACGTATATGATCGCCCTCATACTGCTGGTAGTCAAGCAAGAATCCTAAGGGCTCTATCAATGTGTAATAGCAACTTGTAAGGTCACCTAAAGCAGTACACGATGATAAAGATAAACCAGATAGCATACTATCATCTTGAGTAAGACTGTCCTACTGGGATAGGTCCTCCCCTCAATCATTGCAATTATGTGCCTGTGATCCAATAATTGACTCTGAGGGCACTATCTCCAACAATCTCCCACTTGCACTCAAGGCTAATTATTGCGATGTCGCATACTCACAGCCCGTGTGATACCGAACACCCATCTCCTCTACTAGTCAGTCTCACAAAGCTCGTTTGCGAAACTATTGCGTTCGAGGAATAGCCTCAGTGAGTGGATCCGCTCTGATGTTTCTTTCTATGTCTCTCTTTATCCCAAGTTCGCGGAGAAAGCCATCTCCCGAAATGAGCAATACCTGTCTTAGAATATGTTTGGATATCTGATGGGACCTAGCTCAAAAGTGAACTCCAAATCCAAACTTCTTAGACTGTATCGTCAACTGAACTTAATCAGTATCCTGCCCTATGCCTTCCCTCAGTATCCACCTGGACCACCAGTCCAAAATACTGCCCCTCGTCAGAAGGAAAACTATAACTCTGACAGCCACTCTGCCATTTAAGTCACCTTGGAAGCCTGGAATGACAACTATCTCCTGAAGGAGAATGCTGTTATCATATCCCTAGAACATCAATTTATGTTCTAAAACTTCTTCCGACTGTTTCTCCAGAATTGGATTAACATCAACTTATTGCACCTACTGCAAGAACAACATCTGGTGTGGTACTTGACATCTCATGATTGACTCAATTGCCTAAGCAAGTGATCTGCCAATCATGCGTATCCCTCTCCCCTTTAGTCTGTAAGACACCTTTAGAGAGGGTGACTCCATTACCTGCAGGTACACTACCGTGCCAGGAGTCGTCCATTCTAAATACTCATAGAATGCTGTCAAGGTACCCAGATTAGGAAACCACCCAAATCTTGATCTAAAACCATAGATCTCGTAACCAGAATGTCTGATATAATATCCAAGTCCTATATGGAGAAACCACTGTGTGACGACCAAAGTATAACCGATCGTAGTATAGGAATATCACTTCCTACTCTGTGTATGTCATCAAATACCAGGACATCACACCCTACTACCTTCTTAACAGATCCATCCCCTATTCTGATGAAGTCAAACCTATGACTGTCTCGTCTGAAATAGATTATCTATCTCCGCTATATCTGCTTTAGTCTATAAATAGACATAAGCCTGATGTCCACCAATGCTTCCGCTGCTCCCACTGACTACGACAACCCTCTGGCAGAGTCATATAGACGTACACTTCTAAAGCTAGTTTAGAACGACGCTACACTCATCCTCCAGCCGGGTCTCACAGTCTGGAACAACAGCAATGGCAAGTCTGGGTAAACAAGAACCTCCCTGCCACCGTCCTTGAGCATACTGAAGTACCTCTCGAGTGCCTGAGGTTACCCACCATATCTGCGGAGTGGCCAATGGAATGTCAAACCAGATTGAATCTTTAGGTTCTTATTAAATCTTCAGTAATTGTTTGCGGTTCTGGAATCACTTCCAGTTCTACCATACTCCCACTACTGTTTTCTGAAAAAATCCATTTTTTTGATAAAACTGTGGCGAGTCAAGAACAATATCACTATTGATCTTCCAGATGGTAGAAAGTCAACCCTCGTCATAGCCTGGGTCAACCCACAAACAGCCATTACAGAAACGTGCCTTGAGTCATCCAGTGTCTGGTTTTAAGCATAAGCCGGATAACTCCCCATACCTTAACATCGTTAAGATATGAACTGTTCTATATCCAATACAGAAACAGAGGCACTGATTTAATTGAACCAGATTCAAATCATGCAGCTGTCTCCAGTGCATGTCAAGTAAATGGAGAGAGTCCGATCAGCGTTACTCAACTTAGGAGTGCTTCCAATTATAAGTAACCTGAAAGAGAAGCAAGTTCTCTTAATCATTACTATCAACTGAATACCATATAGAAGTATCTATATCTTCGATCGCCTTGAATAATCCCGATACTTGCAATACCTGGTTCTCTACTTTATTCATATACCTATAACTTCTCAAAATTCGGACCCTGTGTTTCTACGAAACACCTGTCTAAAAACCAGAGAAGTCATAAGTAAACCGAATATAGTACGAGGACCAACCCCTCTGTCCTAATGGACACTGGACAATATACAATACTCTGTATAAGTCCCCTGAGTCTAGTGACTCATTCACTGTGTGTCGTAGGTTGAAAACTGTACTTTTGGTTAAGAAGAATTACACCGCTGTTCAATGCTCCTTACCTAACCATCCACTGGTATAGGTAAATGTCATAGACATAATTTCAAAAAGGTATGTCTCACTGTATAAAAATAGACGTACAGATATATCAATTTGAAATTGGTGCACAACAACGAATATTCAAAACCAAATATTTGCCGACCGGCAAACAACCCAGGTGGCTTCCTCAAATATCACCAATTCCAACGAATCCCGATATAATGAGGATGGTCACCTAATTCCCAATAACTTACTCCCACTCATCATCTGTAAAACCATACAGATGTGAGACTCATACCTGGTAAATACATACCCTGGAGTAAGTATCTAATCGGGAAATCGGTTTTCTTTTAACAGTACACAGTGAAACTGAAACATTGAAATGTTTCGATAGGGTATCCTGGTATTCCTAGTAATGCCTCTTCCATTATCCAGATTCACAACTGTAACCGTATATCTCTTTGCCATTTCACCAAATCCCTTTATATGTCTTTAGTCATTACCTTCTGCACATCCCTTTAGGCCAAATGGTTTTCTTCCTTCCCTACCGTTCGGCACCAGCCTATGATTTGGAAGAAGACTATCCAATAAGCATAATGGGTGTACTGTCCTAATCCTAGGAGCACTCGCAACGCGAAAGAAGGTGAAGATAAAAGATACTTGAATGAACTTTATTCATATTTCTCCTAAAACAGGATCCATCCCCGAACTGGAACAAGTTCCTTTCGAGTTCGTATATAACCATACGATGGATTATCCAATAAACTTGGATCTTCGTAGTGATACGGAGTGTCCTGGAGAAATACAAAGGTGATTTAGGATTGGTGAAGAAATACTCGCTTTGGTCGTGAATTGCAGTCGCAATTTACTTTGCCCTCTTACTAATCCCTTTCTTTGTCTTTACTTAATACCTTCTGTACACCGTTTTAGGCAAATTGGTTTTCTTCATTCCCTACCGGTCGGCACCTGCCTATGGTTTGGAAGAAGACTATCCAATTTGAGTAATATGTGTACTATCTCCTAAACTAAGGAGTACTCACAATCTGAGAGAGAAGGTAAAAGGAAAAGACAACTGAATAGTCCTATTCGTTTTCTCCAGAACCGGAAACCATCCTCGAATTCCTTCGAGTTCGTATATAACCATACGATGGTTTTGTCCAATGGAAGTGGACGTTCATAGTAATACGGGGTGTCCCGGAGAAAAGGGTAAAAGTAGGAATGGCAATGAGGTTTGCAACTCTGACAATCCAAAAGCCAGTGTTAAGAAGGTTCAGTCAACTTGGTTACTGAGTCATAGTCTAGGGTCGGGTCAATGGTCGCTGCCAAAGAGAGAGAGAAAAGAAACACTCAGCGTGCACTCTAACCTAGATCAGAATGGCTATCACTTTATCTAATCTGGAAACCTCCCACTGTAACGTCAAATTCTTCCCCAAACCTGAAAGAAGAATTAGCCGGGATCACCCGAGGAGTAAACCAACTCATCAGTGGGAATCGGGATCCAACTATCATCGCATGATAACGTGACGGAATCCGCTCACGTTATCACACTCCAGAAGGTATGCGCATATCTGTCAAGTTTCAGTTCTTTTGAAACTCCCGATCTGGATTTCTACCCCATACTCTTATGACCTTGACTTTGGCCAACATATCATAAGTCACATGTCAAGTTCTACCCGTCATTTTCCTGGTTAATTTGAACCCACCCATACCTACCCTTGACTTTGGCCAAAATGGCAGTACGACTGTCCCAAACCAACGCATCTATCTTTGCTACATATGAATACCCAACAGCTACCAAACATTGTGCCTTGACTTTGGCCAACATACACAGCTTGAATACTATTGACTATCCATATGAAACGACGGAGGGCTACGAATGGTTTCTGGCGAAAACCTTTAACGTAATGAACTTGATATCGTTTAAGGAACTGATAGCTTTATAAAAATATAGTGACAAAAACCATTGCTAAAGAGGTCACTCCCGGTGAAGGGATCTCGGCTCTTTCACCGTAGAATGAGGTGCAGGATATTCCAACTGAATACCACGATGCAAAGCAAAAGTAATCGGCTATAGTGAAGTTATTGCCCTGACGCAAACTTTTGTCCAAGGGGTCACTCCCGGTGAAGGGATCTCGGCCCTTGCCTCGTCGACTGAGGAGCAGGATATTCCAACTGAATACCACGATGCAAAACAAAAGAGAACGCCCTTGCAATAACAGCTTTTTGAAAAAGTGTACCAACAACATCAGAATAGGTTTGTTTATCTTGCATTGATCCGAATCAACGCAGTCCCATCAAATGATCACACCACAAAAAGAACGAAAATAATGATGTACGTATATGCCATCCGCATTCGCCACTGGGTCCCGTCATCACCCGTTAGGTTACTTAACTAACGACAGAGCGGGGACTGGACTAGCGCGGATGCAAAACATATACAACATCTACTGGTATATATATAATATATAATTTTCGCTCAAGGTGTGATAAAAACATGCAACATTACAGAAATGTATAGCAACACAGATCAATACAGATATCTGGGATCCCCGGGTTTTACAGAGCCGCTACTGAAAACCCGACGTTCCCCTGGTCGTGTGGATAGCCTGTGCAATGAAAACCTAGACCCCTTCGGGCGCGGCAAGTTACCCGCCAAAACCTGAAGCGAGGCAGCCCCCTTCAGCAACGTGAATGGACCACCCAGCACTCCACGGAATCCGGTAACTTGGGCACCCCTCCTGGGTCAACCTGTACCCCCTACGAGTGCGGCGAATAGCCCTGCCAATTCTAGAGTAAAGCCCCCTTCATCTCAACGCCATGAGATGCGGGCTCGTTGCCCTCTAGAACCCGGCTACCCGTGCACCCCTCCGCGAGGTAATCCTAGTACAAAAAGTAAAATATACATACAACGGGTACATCGACCGCAACCTGGTCGTGCCCCAAAAGAATAATACAAACAGGCAGTGACGGCAGTCCACATGTCGGACGCTCGCCCCGCAATAACAAATGTACATATAAAACAAAACTGTACTAGCATTGCATCCAGGCTATCCCCCACGACCAATCCGCAACAACACAGCAATATACAGAACATCAACATGAAGGTCACGTTCGCAAATCCGTCTAACCGGGCTATAGCAGTTAGACAGGATTTACCGATCGAGTGACATTCACGGTCGCAGATATAATGTAAATACTGTGAACTAATGTGTTTAAACTTTTCGATCGATCAAATTTATCGAAGTGGGCCCCAAGCATTACTGTAGCACTTAAAGAGAGTCTAGGCCCAAAAAGAATATTCCAAAAACCCCATTTTCAACCCAGGAGCTCACTGCAAAAATTTGGTCCAATGAATAGTAAAAATGGCCGCGGCACCGCCGCAAATACGTGGGTTTGGCCGCGGTTCCGCGGTGGAATAGTGAGATCACGCTACCAAATTTTCACAGAATGCCTAGAATTCCCTGCACATGTCACTGCAATGTACTGAAAAAATTTTGGAGCCAAAAAAAATTTCGACAGAAAACTGTGCATATGAAAATGGGTTTTCGGAAAATCCGTTCGATCGAACATGTAAACACACTAGAACAAGCTAGGCAAGGTTAACGGCGTGGCTCTGATACCATTGTAAGTCCGCGGCGGCGCCCCGGCCGTCGATCCGACGCCGGAAACGCGGAAACGAAAAACTTTGCAAAACTTGCAACCGGCACCACCGCGCACTTTTCACCCGGATCGGGCCATTAACCTGGCAACTAGCAAAGTAAAATACGGGTAGAGAAGTATACCAAGCGATCCGTGTCCTTCGGTCTTCGTCTCCACTCCGATCTCCCGCGGAAACTCCGTCCATCACCTCCTCGTCGGAAAGGACACCACGTAGCCGGAATCTTTTACGGGCTCCCACCTCTTGACCGAGGCAACTCGGGCGCGAAGTTGGCTAGCCGACGCGTCCAAGGTTTGCTGTAGACTAGTGTAGTAGGCTATGTCTCTTGAGGGTTAGGAGTTGCCATGTATGGAGGGATCAAGATGAACTTTGAAGAGTTGTGAGAAATTTGTAGCAAGCAAGCATGTATGATGATTAATTTCCCACACCCAAAGAAAAGGAACACTCTCTCTTTTTCTCCTCAAAGTGGCCGGCCCCATGATCAAGAAATGGTGGAGGGAAATATGAATGGAAAAATAGCAAGTGGGAAAAAAGAATTGATAAAGATTAATCAAAAAAGGTCACACCAAATTCTCACTCACAATCTTTTCATTTCCCTTCTCAATAAAAGCAAGGAATGACAAGAAAAGAATCTCATGATTATGAAGGCATAAATGCAAGAAACCCCTCCACAAATAAGTTATTTGCAAACTGCAAATAACCCCCTCCATCGAAAAGTCCGGCCGCGAAAGAACAAAGGAAAACCGGCCGGAACGGAATGCAAACTGGCAACTTCAGAAAACTGATCCCGTAATAAATTACAGGAAAACCCCGCTACTGCATATACATGCCCACATTTGTATTCCCACTGAACATAAATGCAAAGAGACAAAACTACACTATCTAATACTAGGATCCGGCTTAAGCCAAAGCCGGCTAGTAAAAACCGTCCGATCACGATCCGTGCAATACCGGACGTATCTGATCGAACCCTGCCATATCTCCATACGGCCTCTACAGCGTTTCGCCCGAAACCTGAGTAACTGTGTGTGGTGGACTCTAAAGACTCGTCAACACCTTGGTTGTGGATTTAAGCACTAGCAAGTCAGAGGTATAAGCCAATACGTAACGGGCTACCAGGTATTGACCAAAAGGGACGTCGATGAGAGAACACATCCTGACACCCTACTAAGCCTGTCAGTGACAATATCTGTACAGTCCGGTCCGTTCGTCTATGAGTATCGCATGGCGGGCCTAGGGGGTTGGTAAAAATCAGACCCCCAAAAGCGGTACAAGTCGTGTCGGAGTGTAGCCCAGAACACCATGAGATACTACTGGAATATCTACCAGCAAATCTCCTGCCTTGGCCAAGGACTTTTCATGTTCTGGCTCTCCTAGACACAGCGCGATCTCACCCCCAATACCGGGAGAGACGAACCCCTGCAGATCCGCTCACTGCCTCCATGTGGCTCGGGACTGTACCCAACTAAAACCTGTTTGCACGACTCCTTTGAGCCGTGGTAGGGTAGTAATCAAAGCACAGTAGGAACTCATACGAGACAAATGACGATCTCAGATCGATGAACTAACCTGTACACATGTCACCAGGGAACTGCTTTCTGACGTCTAGTATAATCCCAACTAGCAGGTTCCCGGCGAGTCCTGTCCGGTGTACTCATAACCCAATGAGCACCTGTATACATCTTAGGTGAACCAACTGACACCAGTGGCTTGTGAGACCGGCCACCGCCCCTCGTCGGGGTCTCGACTGTATACACTAGTCTACTCTAGAGAATCGATGCCCTGTCTCGAAACTCCCTCGACTATGGACCTTTTAAGGATGTGCTTATAGACTCCAGCTCTCACGTATATGATCGCCCTCATACTGCTGGTAGTCAAGCAAGAATCCTAGAGGCTCTATCAATGTGTAATAGCGACTCGTATGGTCACCTAAAGCATTACACAATGATAAAGATAAACCAGATAGCATACTATCATCTTGAGTAAGACTGTCCTACTGGGATAGGTCCTCCCCTCAATCATTGCAATCACGTGCCTGTGATCCAATAATTGACTCTGAGGGCACTATCTCCAACATACGCCCACAGGGAAAAGAGGTTACTTAATTAAGGAACTTCGCGAAAGCGTTGGAAAACCTCCCTCGAAGTACCGACACTGGCCTGGCTGAACGGTTAAGCAAGTATTGTACGGTGGGATTGATCCTGACTAATCTTTTCTTTACGGTTTGAGAAGGGATTCAAGAGACAGTGGGAGCCATCCAGTTTAGACAAATTAAAAACCAATCTAAACTTGCAAGAGCATCATGCTAAAGTGTTTCTTTTCACTCTCCTAATTGCAGCGACCATTCAATATGACCGGACTTAAGTTATTACTAGATAAAAACATATTGATAGGGCCAAACTACAAAGATTGGCTCAGGAATGTCAAGATGGCAATCACTTACGACAAGTTGGGGTATGTCCTTACCACCAAAGCTCCCCCTGTCCCAGGTCCCAAAACCAGTGTCGTAGATAGGGAAATCTACAAGACCTGGGAAATAGATTGCGCGAAGGCCAGATGCCTCGTACTAGCCTCGATGGACAATGAACATCAGAGGAGGCACGAGAATATGGACCTAGAGTCCATATTTCTTCATACAAAAGAACTGTATGGAGAGCAGTCTCGTATCGCAAGATACGAAGTGTCGAAGAAGTTGTTTTCGGCAAGGTTGGCCGTCGGATCATCGGTAGCGGAGCACGTGCTTAAGATGATTGGCTACATTGAGGAGCTCGCGGACCTTGGGACCACGTTGGAGAATGAACTCTATACTGATTTGATTCTCCAGTCCCTTCCTTCCACTTACGCCCAGTTTATTCTTAACTTCAACATACAAGGAAAGGAGGTTGAACTCTCCGAACTTCTAACCATGTTGAGGAGTGCTGAGGGCACCCTACAGAAAGGTAGGGAGACATCCACTTTGTTTGTAGGAGGATCTTCCTCTTCTTGATCTAGGGCGAAAGCCAAGGGTAAGAAGAAGAAAGCCCCCGCCAAACCAAGAGGCGGTGTCGGTAAAGTGGATACGAAGGGAAAAGGAAAAGCAACAAAGATAGCGGGAAAGCTGGTGGGGAAGGAAGAATTCTTCTATTGTCACAAAAGTGGTCACTGGAAACAGGATTTCAAGGCTTGGAAAGCCAGAACACAGGATTTGAAGCGAGTTGCAGCTTCAGCTTCAGGTGTGTATGTTATTGAAAACTGTCTATCAATAAACTCTACTTCCTGGGTATTGGATACCGGATCAGGATCTCATATCTGTAATTCTTTGCAGGCGTTGAGAAAGAGTAAAGTTTTGAAGGCAGGTGACATGACCTTCAGAGTTGCAAACGGTGCTAGCATGGATGCTGAGGCCGTGGGGGACTATCACCTGGGATTGTCAGATGGACATTTTTTGGTTTTGCGTAGTTGTTATTATGTACCAAATGCAACCTGTAATATCATTTCTGTATCTTTATTATCTAAAGAAGGTTATGAATTTGCATTTGTAAGTAATGTAGTGAACATTCACCTTAATCAAATTTTGATTGGGTCAGGTACATTGAACAACGGTATATACGTGTTAAACCAACCACAGATTTTCAATGTCCAGAATACACACAAAAGAAAGTCTCCAGAAATCAATAAGACTTTCTTATGGCATTGTAGACTGGGTCACATCAATGAGAGAAGGTTGACTAAGTTACACACAGAAGGATATTTGGATCCGTTCGAATATCAATCGTATGCAACTTGTCAATCCTGTCTCAAAGGAAAGATGACAAAGACTCCGTTCACTGGACAAGGAGTAAGAGCGAGCGAGCGGTTATTCTTACTTCATTACTTTTACGGATGACTTTTCAAGGTACGGTTATGTCTTCTTAATGAAACATAAATCCGAGGCTTTCGAAAAATTCCAGGAATATAAGAATGAAGTAGAAAAACAAACAGGAAAAAGTATCAAGGCACTGAGATCTGATCGAGGTGGTGAATACTTGAGTGCCGAGTTCCTGGGTTACTTAAAAGAGAATGGAATTCTCTCTCAGCTTACTCCTCCATATACTCCGCAACATAACGGTGTATCGGAGAGACGGAACCGAACCCTATTGGATATGGTACGGTCCATGATGAGTAACGCTGAGTTGCCGCGATCGTTCTGGGGATATGCGCTAGAATCAGCTGCATACCTTTTGAACCGAGTTCCAACTAAGACTGTGCCTACTACACCATATCAGATGTGGTGTGGGAAGAGACCCTATCTTAATCACATTAAGACATGGGGATGTCCAGCTTTTGTAAAAAAGCAGCATGCGGACAAGCTCGAGGCACGCTCAGTACAGTGCAAGTTTGTGGGATATCCAAAGAACTCCAAGGGATATTTCTTCTATTGCGAAGAGGAACAAAAGATATTTGTTTCTCGCCATGCCCACTTTCTAGAACACCAGTTCATAGAAAAAGAATTAAGTGGGAGCGCAATAGAATTGGAAGAAATTCCAGAACCACGAGCTATTACTGAAAGCTTAGTAGAACCAGAGGGTTCGAAAGATCATGACATTCCCACGCCACTCCGCAGGAGTAGTAGGCAGTCTCATCCGCCCGAGAGATACTACGGTTTTCTCATTGACGGGGATAGAAAGGATTGCATCATAGATTGTGATGAGCCTACTAGCTTCCAGCAAGCCATTCAGAGCGTCGACTCGGTAAAATGGCTGGATGCAATGCGGACCGAAATGGAGTCCATGTAAACCAACAAAGTATGGACGTTGGACATTGCTCCAGATGGGGTAAAACCCGTAGGATGCAAGTGGATCTTCAAAAGGAAGATTGGTGTAGATGGACAGGTTGAGACCTATAAAGCTAGACTGGTTGCAAAGGGTTTTCGTCAGCGACCTGTTTTGGACTATGACGAAACCTTTTCTCCAGTAGCTATGCTGAAATCCATTCGGATCCTTCTTGCCATTGCTGCCTTCCACGATTATGAGATTTGGCAGATGGACGTAAAGACAGCATTTCTAAATGGACATTTAGAGGAGTGTGTCTATATGGACCAGCCAGAGGGTTTCATTCAAAGTGGGAGCAGCGGAAAGGTGTGCAAGTTGCTTAAGTCCATTTATGGACTGAAGCAGGCATCGCGGAGTTGGAACATCTGTTTTGATGAGACGGTCAAGGAATATGGCTTTATCAAAAATCCAGATGAATCATGCATCTATTGTAGATTTGTAGCGAGAACTGTAATATTCCTCGTTTTATACGTGGATGACATTCTCTTAATAGGAAATGACATTCCTATGCTACAATCTGTCAAGGGGTTCTTGTCACACAGGTTCTCCATGAAAGACCTGGGTGATGCCTCATACATTCTGGGTATCCGGATCAACCGTGACAGATCCAAGAGGATATTAGGACTTTCGCAGTCCAGGTACATCGACACCATACTGAAGAGATTCAGTATGGAAGATTCCAAGCGCGGTAATCTACCGTCTTGTCACGGGATCACCCTCTCCAAAGAGATGTCTCCCAACACTGATTTGGAGAGGGATCGCATGTCTATTATACCCTACGCTTCTGCGGTAGGCTCTATAATGTATGCGATGTTGTGTACCAGACCGGATGTGGCTTATGCACTGAGTGTGGTAAGCAGGTACCAGTCAAACCCTGGGGAGAAACATTGGATAGCAGTAAAGAACATTCTCAAGTACCTGAGAAGGACTAAGGAGATGTTCTTGGTGTATGGCGGAAAAGACCTCCAGATTGAGGCCTTTGCTGACTCCAGCTTCCAGAGTGACAAGGATGATTCCAAGTCCATGTCGGGTTTTGTCTTTACCCTCAATGGAGGGGCGGTGTGTTGGAAGAGCTCCAAACAGGAAACCGTTGTTGACTCGACTATGGAAGCGGAATACATCGCTGCATCTGATGCCGCAAAAGAAGCTGTCTGGATGAGGAAGTTCTTGAGAGAACTTCAGGTGGTTCCGTCCATTGTTGACCCAATACCTCTGTATTGCGACAACAACGGGGCTATAGCTTTAGCGAAGGAACCTAGGTCCCATCAGAAATCCAGACACATCTTAAGGCGGTATCACCTGATCAGGGAGATCGTGGATCGCCAGGAGATCGAGGTTCGGAGGGTTTCTTCAGAAGATAACACCGCAGATCCATTCACCAAGGCCTTGCCCCAGACTCAGTTCGAGCGGCTGATCGAGATGATAGGTCTTCGATACGCCAGTACATGGCCTTAGTGCAAGTGGGAGATTGTTAGTGTATATGCCCTAAAGGCCATTACTGTATCATACTAGTTTGTATATTACTTGATGGAAGCTTGGGATATTCACAGTTGTATATACAATCTTGCTCGAAATGGTAGTATGCTACTTGGTTTGTCTCTGCTTTAATATGTGCATGTGTTTCTTTTAGCATATAGCTGATATACATATTAGTAGAGCCCTTAAGATCTTTGCTTGATTACCAGCGTTGTGATGGCGCTCACACTCGTGGGAGCTGGGTGATCTATAAGCACATCCTTATACAGGTCCCTAGTCGTTGGACTATCGAGACAGGGCATCGATACTCCGGAGTAGACTAGCGTATGCGCTTCTCATCCCAGTGTGGGAGACGGTCTGTCCCACAGCCGTCAGTACGTCGTACTTGAGATAGTATGCAGGTGCTCGTTAGGTTATGAGTACACTGGACAGGACTCGTCGGGAACTGTTGGTTGGTATTATACCTATCGTCAGTTATCAGTTCCCAGATGACATGAGTACAGCTTAGTCCGCTGACTTGACACTGTCACTTCGCCTCGAGTGTGTTCCCACTGCACTTTGATTACTACCCTACCACGGCTCAAAGGAGTCGTGCAAACAGGTAGTTTTTGGGTGCAGTCCCGAAGCACTTGGAGGCAGTGACGGTTAGACAGGATTCGTCTCTCCCGGTATTGGGGGTTGACATCGCGCTGTGTCCAGGAGAGCCATTACACGAGTAGTCCCTGGCCAGGGCAAGCAAGATATACTGGTAGGTTTCCAGTGTTATCTCAGGGTGTTCTGGGCTACACTCCGACACGACTTGTACCGCTATTAGGGGACTGACGTTTCACCGCCCCCCTAGGCCCACCATGCGATGTATCAGACGAACAGACCGGACTGTACGGAGACTGTCACATACAGGCTCAGTAGGAGTTCAGATGGGATTCACCTCGTCAGTCTTCTTATCGACATCTACCTAAGGACCGTTACGTACAGCTAGTGCCACTTGCGGTCTGTGGTTAAATACACTGCCAGCGTAGTGTCGAGTCTTTAGAGTCCCACACAGAGAGCTATTCGCCTTTAGGCAAAATGAGTTGAGGTCGCATGGTTTTGCGACAGGGTTCGTTCATATCCGCGCACTTGTGCACGTTTGCTGTCCGGACAGTTTATACTAGCGGGCTTTGGTTTAAGCCGGATCCTAGTATATGTTTTGGGATTGGTTTTTCTCATTGTATTCGTGTTCCTCGGATCACGAATACGGGTGCGTATGCACAGTTGCTTGAGACAGAGGGAGAGGACTTTGATTAGGGTTAATAACCATTGTCATTTTATTAACCCTAATGCTTATGTGTGTATTATGGTTAATTGATATTAGCTTAATATAATTGTGCATGGTTATGGTTGTTGACCTTTTGACTATCTTGACATGTTGACCCTAGTTGACATATTGACCATAATCATTCCATATAAAAGATACTTTTTGATCCTTGCAATTAGCATTAAATATGAAATGATAATGATCATGTCATGATTAACCATGACAATTATCTAGCTAATTATCTAATTAAAATAATATACACATATAAGTGAGAATGGTTCATATTATTCTCTAATTCTATCATTTACTTTCTCCATCTTGTTCTTCCTCTCCCTCAAGCTCTCCCCTCTCATGTGTTGAGAAACACTTGAGCTTGAGAAAAACCCTCTCTTGATAATCTCTACTCTCATCTAGGGTTCAAGGATTAGCACTTCTTGCACCCTAGTTACTTCTAGCTTGGAGTTGAAGCCAAAGGTTGAGGATTTCGGGTGGATCTTTCTTCGACGTGAGAAGACGACCAAGGTGACCTCCTTCCACCACTCCAAGGAGCAAGGAGAGAAGGACATAAAGCCCAAGGTATAACCTTTCTAGCACTTAGCTAGTTTCTAGTTAGCTTTAGCTTGTTTTTGTTTAGCAAAGATCCTTCTTTATCTAGTCCATGTTGCCTAAAGTCATAAAAATTCGATTTTTATTCCGTTTTCCGCCTCCCCGTAAGCACCGGGGTGGGCAACGTGGACTTACACTAGGAATGTGGGTTTGTCTATTCATCGCGACCGTGGAATCCGTATTTTCTATTGTTGGCTAAATACAAAATACTGACCTCCTAGAATATCCAATATTTCATATGTTATCTTCTGCCGCTGATATTCTGTGATGTGATCACTTTATATGCTGAGACGAATGCTTTATTATTATATATATGATATATAATAAACGTTGCTTATGTTTTTCACCCGCGCTAGTCCCGCTCCGCTATGTCGTTAGTTAAGTAACCTAACGGTGCATAACGGGACACTGTGGCGAATGCGGATGGCATAAGCATACATTGTATTTTCGTTTCTTCTGTGATGCTTAGGAAGCATAAATGATGGGACTTCATTAATGAAATTAATGAAAGAAAAGAAACCTAAAAGATGTAGAATCAAATTTTCAAAAAGGGTAGCTCTAGTTTTTGCTTTGCATAGCGGTATTCCTTGTAGAATATCTGGCACCTTATTCGATAAGGAAAGAGCCGAGATCCCTTCACCGGGAGTGACCTCTTTAGCGAAACTAGTAGATTCTACAACTCACTCGGTTTTGTTTTTGATTGCTTCTATAGTTCTTGCTTTGCATAGTGGTATTTGTGAAATATTCTGCACCTTATTCGATAAGGAAAGAGCCGAAATCCCTTCACCAGGAGTGACCTCTTTAGAGAAACTAGTAAAAGCCTAAAAAACACTCATTTTCAAAATCACTTGTTTCTACAATGATATCAAGTTCATTACGCAAATGGTTTTCATAAAAACCAGTCATAACCCTCCGTCATTTCAGATAAGTACTATTCAGTATTCGTGCTACGTTTGTTGACCTTGTCAAGGCGTAGTGTACGGTAGCTGATTAATGCTTATCTGCTAAAGCATGAGATGCGATTGGATTAGGGTAGTCGTACGGTCTTGTTGACCTTGTCAAGGGTCGTGCGGATGGGTTTAATTCAATCATGAAATGTACGGGTTGAACTTGACTTGCAATTTATGGTTTGTTGACCTTGTCAAGGTCATAGATCGCCTGGGGCAGAATATTGTCGGTGTTTGATATAGTGCCCTCAGAGTCAATTATTGGATCACAGGCACGTGATTGCAATGATTGAGGGAGGACCTATCCCAGGAGGACAGTCTTACTCGAGATGATAGTATGCTATCTGGTTTACCTTTATCATCGTGTACTGCTTTAGGTGACCTGACAGGTCGCTATTGCACGTTGATAGAGCCCGTAGGATTCTTGCTTGACTGCCAGCAGTATGAGGGCGATCATATACGTGGGAGCTGGTAGTCTATAAGCACATCCTTAAAAGGTCCCAAGTCTTGGGAGTTTCGAGACAGGGCATCGATTCTCCAGAATAGACTAGTGTATACAGTCGAGACCCCGACGAGGGGCGGTGGCCGGTCTCACAAGCCACTGGTGTCAGTTGGTTCACCTAAGATGTATACAGGTGCTCATTGGGTTATGAGTACACCGGACAGGACTCGCCGGGAACATGCTAGTTGGTCTTATACCAGACGTCAGATAGCAGTTCCCTGGTGACATGTGTACAGGTTAGTTCATTGACCTGGGGATCGTCATTTGTCTCGTGTGAGTTCCCACTGTACTTTGATTACTACCCTACCACGCTCAAAGGAGACGTGCAAACAGGTTTTAGTTGGGTACAGTCCCGAGCCACATGGAGGCAGTGAGCGGATCTTCAGGGGTTCGTCTCTCCCGGTATTGGGGGTGAGGTCGCGCTGTGTCTAGGAGAGCCATTACACGAAGTCCTTGGCCAAGGCAGGAGATTTACTGGTAGGTATTCCAGTAGTATCTCAGGGTGTTCTGGGCTACACTCCGACACGACTTGTACCGCTTTTGGGGGTCTGACTTTTACCAACCCCCTAGGCCCGCCATGCGATGCTCATAGACGAACGGACCGGACTGTAAGGATATTGTCACTGACAGGCTCAGTAGGGTGTCAGGATGAGTTCGCTCATCGACGTCCCTTTTGGTCAATACCTGGTAGCCCGTTACATATTGTCTTATACCTCTGACGTGCTAGTGGTTAAATCCACAACCAAGGTGTTGACGAGTCTTTAGAGTCCCCCACATTCAGTTACTCAAGCTTTCGGGCGAAAAGCTGTAGAGGCCGTATGGAGATATGGCAAGGTCCGATCAGATACGTGCGGTATTGCACGGATCAGGATCGGACAGTTTGTACTACAGGCCGTATGGATATATGGCAGGGTTCGATCAGATACGTGCGGTATTGCACGGATCAGGATCGAACGGATATTACTAGCCGGCTTTGGTTTAAGCCGGATCCTAGTATAGTACAGTGTGAATTTTGTCTCATTGCATTTGTATTTCGGTCGGAATACAGATGCGGGTGTGTATACACAGTATCGGGGTTTTCCTATAATTTATTACGGGACCATTTTTCTGGAGTTGCCAGTCTGCTTTCCGTTTCGGCCATTTTCATTTGTATCTTTCAATGGCCGAAGATTGGTGGAGGAGGGCTTATTTGCATTTGTGCAAATAAGCTTTTGTGGAGGGTGTTATTTGCATATCCGTGTGTCATGATGGTTCCACCATGCATTGACTTGTTTACTTCATCATTGATTGACTTTGGGTTCATGATGGTTGATTTGGAGTGTTGGTTTTTGTTTGTGATGATATTGTTTTTAATCATCACTCTTTATCCGTGCTTGCATGATAGCTTCCCCACTCCCTTGACTTTCCTTGACTTCACTCCATTCCCACCTACCACCATTATGCATGGCCGGCCACTAGTGAGGGAGGGGGTTCTCTTTCTTTTAGTTGTGAGAAAAATGTCACTCTCATTCTTGGTATGCTACATTTTTCCTCACCTCTCTCCAAGTTCATTTTCCTCCACCACAAAGGTAACATCCTCTACCCCAAATGAGACTTGAGCACTACACATTCTACAGCAAATCTTGGGCACGTCGACTCGCCAGCTTCGTGCCCGAGTTGCCTTGCTATTGAGGTGGGAGCCCGTAAAAGATGCAGGCGATGTGGTGCCCTTCCGGCGAGGAGGCGACGACCGGAGTTTCCGCGGGAGATCGGGACGATGACGAGAAGACCGGAGGACTCGGATCAGTCGGTATATCTCTATTCCCTATCTTGTAGTTAGCTAGGACTAGTTAATGGTTCGATCCGGATTTAGTGCGCGGTGGTGCCGGTTTGCTAAGTTCGCAAAATTAAAGTTTATCACCGCTTCCGCATTTTGGCCTCGGGATGGAGGCCGGGGCGCCGCAGTGCACTTACAGTGGTATCAGAGCCACGCCATTAACTTAGTCTAGCTTTGTTTAACGTGTTTACATTTCCGATCGACCAAAATTCCAAAATCCGCGTTTTTGTTCACATCAGTTTTCTGTTGAAATTTTTTGGAGTCGAAAATTTTTTCAGGTTGTAGAAAAGTGATGTACTGGAAATTATAAGCACTCTGTAGAAATTCGACACAGTGAATCGACCACTGAAGCGCGGAACTGTGGCCAAACCCCCCTTTAGGCCGCTGTTCCTCCGCACATTGGTGTCCTCGCTGTATCAAATTTTTGCAGTCGCTTTCTGGGTTAAAAATAGGGGTTTTGGAATATTAATTTTGGGCCCAGAATTTCTTGATGTGCTACAGTAGTACTTGGGGGACCACTTGTTAAAATTTAATCGATCGGATATTTTAAACACATTATTTCACAGTATTTACATTAAATCTGCGACCGTGAATTTCACTTGATCGGTAAATCCTGTCTAACTGCTATAGCCCGGTTAGACGGATTTGCGAACGTGACTTTCACGTTGATGTTCTATGTTATGCTGTGATGTTGCGGATCGGTCGTGGGGGATAGCCTGGATGCAATGCTAGTACAGTTGTGGTTGTATTATGTACATTTGATATTGCGGGGCGAGCGTCCGACATGTGGACTGTCGTCACTGCCTGATTGTATTATTTTTTTTTGGGTACGACCAGGTTGCGGTTGATGTACCCGTTGTATGTATATCTTACTTTCTGTACTAGGATTACCCCAAGGTGGGGTGCACGGATAGCCGGGTTCCAGAGGGCAACGGGCCCGCATCTCATGGCATTGAGACGGAGGGGGCCTCACTCTAGGATTGGCGGGCTATTCGCCGCACTCGTAGGGGGTACAGGTTGACCCTAAAGGGGTGCCCAAGTTACCGGATTTCGTGAAGTGCTGGGTTGTCCATTCACGGTACTGAAGGGGCTGCCTCGCTTCAGGTTTTGGCGGGTGACTTGCCGCGCCCGTAGGGGTCTAGGATTTCATTGCACAGGCTATCCACACGACCAGGGGAACGCCGGGTTTCAGTAGTGGCTCTGTGAAACCCGGGGATCCCAGATATCTGTATTGTTCTGTGATGCTGTACATTTCTGTGATGTTGCATTTCTTATCACGCCTTGAGCGAAATATAATATATTGGTATATATATTAGTAGATGTTGTATATGTTTTACATCCGCGCTAGTCCAGTCCCCGCTCTGTCGTTAGTTAGCTAACCTAACGGGTAATGACGGGACCCAGTGGCGAATGCGGATGGCATATACGTACA
The DNA here is from genome assembly GCA_030015575.1 of Agapanthus africanus. Taxonomy (NCBI): domain Eukaryota; kingdom Viridiplantae; phylum Streptophyta; class Magnoliopsida; order Asparagales; family Amaryllidaceae; genus Agapanthus; species Agapanthus africanus. The sequence goes on from CM057351.1 coordinate 194,028,580, forward strand.
TCAGTATATTTTCGTTCTTTGTGGTGTGATCAATTGATGGGACTGCGTTGATTCGGATCAATGCAAGTTAAAAAAAAACCTAATCTGATGTTGTTGGAACACTTTTCAAAAAGCTGTTATTGCAAGGACGTTCACTTTTGTTTTGCATCGTGGTATTCAGTTGGAATATCCTGCTCCTCAGTCGACGAGGCAAGGGCCGAGATCCCTTCACCGGGAGTGACCCCTTGGACAGAAGTTTGCGTCAGGGCAATAACTTCACTATAGCCAATTACTTTTGCTTTGCATCGTGGTATTCAGTTGGAATGCCCTGCACCTCATTCTACGGGGAAAGAGCCGAGATCCCTTCACCGGGAGTGACCTCTTTAGCAATGGTTTTCGTCACTATATTTTCAAAAAGCTATCCAGTTCCTTCAACGATATCAAGTTCTTTACGTTAAAGGTTTTCTCCAGAAACCATTCGTAGCCCTCCGTCATTTCATATGGATAGTCAATAGTATTCAAGCTGTGTTTGTTGGCCATAGTCAAGGCACAGTGTTTGGTAGCTATTGGGTGTTCATATGCTGCATAGATAGATGTGTTGGTTTGGGACAGTCGTATAGCCTTGTTGGCCCTAGTCAAGGGCTTGTACGGGTGGGTTCAAATCAACCTGGATAATGACGGGTAGAACTTGACATGTGACTTATGATTTGTTGGCCTTAGTCAAGGTCATAAGAGCATGGGGTAAAAATCCACATCGGGAGTTTCTAAAGAAACTGAAACTTGCCAGATATGCGTATACCTTCTGGAGTGTGATGACGTGAGCGGATTCCGTCACGTTATCATGCGATGATAGTTGGATCCCGATTCCCACTGATGAGTTGGTATACTCCTCGGGTGATCCCGACTAATTCTTCTTACAGGTTTGGAGGAGAATTTGACGGTACAGTGGGAGGTTTCCAGATTAGATAAATTGGTAACCATTCTGATCTAGGTTAGAGTGAATGCTGAGTGTTTCTTTTCTCTCTCTCTTCGGCAGCGACCATTGACCCGACCCTAAGACTATGACTCAGTGACCAAGTTGACCGACCCTTCTTAACACTGGCTTTTGGATTGTCAGAGTTGCGAACCTCATTGCCACTCCTACTTTTACCCTTTTCTCCAGGACACCCCGTACTACTACGAACGTCCACTTCCATTGGACAAAACCATCGTATGGTTAGATACGAACTCGAAGGGATTTATTCGAGGATGGTTTCCGGTTCTGGAGAAAACGGATATGACTATTCAGTTGTCTTTTCCTTTTACCTTCTCTCAGGTTGCGAGTACTCCTTGGTTTAGGAGTAGTACACCTATTACGCAAATTGGATAGTCTTCTTCCAAACCTTAGGCTGGTGCCGACCGGTGGGGAATGAAGAAAACCAATTAGCATAACGATGGTGTGCAGAAGGTATTAAGTTAAGACAAAGCAAAGGAGTAGTAAGAGGGCAAAGTAAACAGCGACTGCTATTCACGACCAAACCAAGTATTCTTTCGCCAATCCTAAATCACCTTTGTATTTCTCCAGAACACTCCGTATCAATACGAAGATCCACAGTTTATTGGATACTCCATCGTATGGTTATATACGAACTCGAAAGGAACTTGTTCCAGTTCGGGGATGGATTCTGGTTCAGGAGGAATAGGAATAAGGTTTATTCGGTTGTCTTTTATCTTCACCTTCTCTCGCATTGCGAGTGTTCCTAGGATTAGGACAGTACACCCATTATGCTTATTGGATAGTCTTCTTCCAAACCATAGGCTAGTGCCGAACGGTAGGGAAGGAAGAAAATCAATTGGCCTAAAGGGGTGTGCAGAAGGTAATGACTAAAGACATATAAAGGGATTTGGAGAGGTGGCAAAGAATTACACGGTTACAGTTGTGGATCTGGATAATGGAAGAGGCATTACTAGGAATACCGGGATACCCCATCGAAACATTTCAATGTTTCAGTTTCACTGTGTACTGTTAAAGGAAAACTGATTTCCCAGTTAGACACTTGCTCTAGGGTATGTATTTACCAGGTATGATTCTCACATCTGTATGGTTTTACAGATGATGAGTAGGAGTAAGTTATTGGGAATTGGGTGATTATCCTCATTATATTGGGATTCGTTGTAATCGGTGATATTTGAGGAAGTCACCTGGACTGTTTGCCAGTCGGCAAGTATTTGGTTTTGAATATCCGCTGTTATGCACCAATTTCAAATTGATATATCTGTACGTCTATTTTCATAGAGTGAGATATACCTTTTTGAAATTATGTCTGTGACATTTACCTGTATCAGTGGATGGTTAGGTAAGGAGCATTAAACAGCGGTGTAATTCTTCTTAACCATAAGTACAGTTTTCAACCTACGACACACAGTGAATGAGTTATCAGACTCAAGGGACTTATACAGAGTATTGTATGTTGTCCACGGTCCATCAGGACAGAGGGGTTGGTCCTCGTACTATAATCGGTTTACTTATGACTTCTCTAGTTTTTAGACAAGTGTTTCGTGGAAACACAGGGTCTGAATTTTGAGAAGTTGTAGGTATTTGAATAAAGTAGAGAACCAGATATTGCAAGTGTCGGGATTCTTCAAAGTGATAGAAGATGTAGATACTTGTGTATGGTATTCAGTTGATAGTAATGATTAAGAGATCTTGCTTCTCTTTCAGGTTATTCATAATTGGAAGCATTCCTAAGTTGAGTAACGCTGATCGGCCTTTTTCCATTTAGTTGACATGCACTGGAGACAGCTGCATGATTTGAATCTGGTTCAATTAAATCAGTGCCTCTGGTTCTATATTGGATATAGAACAGTTCATATCTTAACGAGGTTAAGGTACGGGGAGTTGTCCGGCTTATGATTAAAACCAGACTCTGGATAACTCAAGGCACGTTTCTGTAATGGCTGTTTGTGGGTTGACCCAGGCTATGACGAGGGTTGACTTTCTACCATTTGGAAGATCAATAGTGATATTGTTCTTGACTCGCCACAGTTTTATTAAAAATGGATTTTTTCAGAAAAACAGCAGTGGGAGTATGGTAGAATTGGAAGTGATTCCAGAACCGCAAACGATTACTGAAGATTTGATAAGGAACCTAAAGATTCAATCTGGATTGACATTCCATTGGCCACTCCGCAGATAAGGTGGGTAACTTCAGGCACCCGAGAGGTACTCCGGTAGCCTCAAGGACGGTGGCAGGGAAGTTCTTGTTTACCCACACTTGCCATTGCTGTTGTTCCAGGCTGCGAGACCCGGCAGGAGGATGAGTATAGCGTCGTTCTGAACTGGCTTCAGAAGTGTACGTGTATATGACTCTGCCAGAAGGGTTGTCGTAGTCAGTGGGAGAAGCGGAAACATTGGTGGACAGGTAGCTTATGTCTATTTATAGACTAAAGCAGATATAGCGGAGATAGATCATCAATTTCTGATGTGACAGTCATGGGTTTGACTTCATCAGAATAGGGGATGGATCTGTTGAGAAGGTAGTAGGGTGTGTTGTCATGGATTTTGGATGACATACACAGAGTAGGAAGAGATATTCCTATACTACAATCGGTTATATTTTGGTCGTCACACAGTGGTTTCTCCACATGGGACTTGGACATTATATCAAACATACTGGTTACTAGATCTATGGTTTTAGATCTAGATTTGGGTGGTTTCCCAATCAAGGTACTTAGACAGCATTCTAAGAGTATTTAGAATGGACGACTCCTGGCACGGTAGTGTACCTGCAGGTGATGGAGTCACCCTCTCTAAAGGTGTCTTACAGACTAAATTGGAGAGGGATGTGCATGATTGGCAGATCACTTGCTCAGGCAATTGAGTCAATCATGAGATGTCAAGTACCGCACCAGACATTGTTCTTGCATTAGATGCAATAAGTTGACATTGATCCAATCCTGGAGAAACAGTCGGAAGCAGTTTTAGAACATAAGTGGATGTTCTAGGGATATGATAACGACAGCCTCATTCGGGAAACAGTTATCATTCCAGGCTTCCAAGGTGACCTGGACGACAGGGAGGTTGTCAGAGCTATAGTTTTTCCTTCTGACGAGGGGCAGTATTTTGGACAGGTGGTCCAAGGCAATACTGAGGGAGGCATGGCGCGGGATACTGATTAAGTTCAGTTAACGATACAGTCTAAGAAGTTTGGATTTGGAGTTTATTTATGAGCTAAGTCCCATCAGACATCCAGACACATTCTAAGACAGGTATTGCTCATTTCGGGAGATGGCTTTCTCCGCGAACTTGAGATATAGAGAGACATAGAAAGAGACATCAAGGCGGATCCACTCACTGAGGCTATTCCTCGAACGCAATAGTTTCGCAAAACGGGTTTTGTGAGACTGACTAGTAGAGGAGTTAGGTGTTCGGTATCACACGGGCTGTGAGTATGCGACATCGCAATAATTAGCCTTGAGTGCAAGTGGGAGATTGTTGGAGATAGTGCCCTCAGAGTCAATTATTAGATCACAGGCACGTGATTGCAATGATTGAGGGAGGACCTATCCCAGGAGGACAGTCTTACTCGAGATGATAGTATGCTATCTGGTTTACCTTTATCATCGTGTACTGCTTTAGGTGACCTGACAGGTCGCTATTGCACGTTGATAGAGCCCCTAGGATTCTTGCTTGACTGCCAGCAGTATGAGGGCGATCATATACGTGGGAGCTGGTAGTCTATAAGCACATCCTTAAAAGGTCCCTAGTTGTGGGAGTTTCGAGACAGGGCATCGATTCTCCAGAGTAGACTAGTGTATACAGTCGAGACCCCGACGAGGGGCGGTGGCCGGTCTCACAAGCTACTGGTGTCAGTTGGTTCGCCTAAGATGTATACAGGTGCTCATTGGGTTATGAGTACACCGGACAGGACTCGCCGGGAACATGCTAGTTGGTCTTATACCTGACGTCAGATAGCAGTTCCCTGGTGACATGTGTACAGGTTAGTTCATTGACCTGGGGATCGTCATTTGTCTCATGTGAGTTCCCACTGTACTTTGATTACTACCCTACCACGCTCAAAGGAGACGTGCAAACAGGTTTTAGTTGGGTACAGTCCCGAGCCACATGGAGGCAGTGAGCGGATCTTCAGGGGTTCGTCTCTCGCGGTATTGGGGGTGAGGTCGCGCTGTGTCTAGGAGAACCATTACACGAAATCCTTGGCCAAGGCAGGAGATTTACTGGTAGGTATTCCAGTAGTATCTCAGGGTGTTCTGGGCTACACTCCGACACGACTTGTACCGCTTTCGGGGGTCTGACTTTTACCAACCCCCTAGGCCCGCCATGCGATGCTCATAGACGAACGGACCGGACTGTACGGATGTTGTCACTGACAGGCTCAGTAGGGTGTCAGGACGAGTTCGCTCATCGACGTCCCTTTTGGTCAATACCTGGTAGCCCGTTACGTATTGTCTTATACCTCTGACGTGCTAGTAGTTAAATCCACAACCAAGGTGTTGACGAGTCTTTAGAGTCCCCCACATTCAGTTACTCAAGCTTTCGGGCGAAAAGCTGTAGAGGCCGTATGGAGATATGGCAAGGTCCGATCAGATACGTGCGGTATTGCACGGATCAGGATCGGACAGTTTGTACTACAGGCCGTATGGATATATGGTAGGGTTCGATCAGATACGTGCGGTATTGCACGGATCAGGATCGAACGGATATTACTAGCCGGCTTTGGTTTAAGCCGGATCCTAGTATAGTACAGTGTGAATTTTGTCTCATTGCATTTGTATTTCGGTCGGAATACAGATGCGGGTTGTATACACAGTATCGGGGTTTTCCTGTAATTTATTACGGGACCAGTTTTCTGGAGTTGCCAGTCTGCTTTCCGTTTCGGCCATTTTCATTTGTATCTTTCAATGGCCGAAGATTGGTGGAGGAGGGCTTTTTTGCATTTGTACAAATAAGCTTTTGTGGAGGGTGTTATTTGCATATCCTTGTGTCATGATGGTTCCACCATGCATTGACTTGTTTACTTCATCATTGATTGACTTTGGGTTCATGATGGTTGATTTGGAGTGTTGCTTTTTGTTTGTGATGATATTGTTTTTAATCATCACTCTTTATCCATGCTTGCATGATAGCTTCCCCACTCCCTTGACTTTCCTTGACTTCACTCCATTCCCACCTACCACCATTATGCATGGCCGGCAACTAGTGAGGGAGGGGGTTCTCTTTCTTTTGGTTCTGAGAAAAATGTCACTCTCATTCTTGGTATGGTACATTTTTCCTCACCTCTCTCCAAGTTCATTTTCCTCCACCACAAAGGCAACATCCTCTACCCCAAATGAGACTTGAGCACTACACATTCTACAGCAAATCTTGGGCACGTCGACTCGCCAGCTTCGTTCCCGAGTTGCCTCGCTATTGTGGTGGGAGCCCGTAAAAGATGCAGGCGATGTGGTGCCCTTCCGGCGAGGAGGCGACGACCGGAGTTTCCGCGGGATATCGGGACGATGACGAGAAGACCGGAGGACTCGGATCAGTCGGTATATCTCTATTTCCTATCTTGTAGTTAGCTAGGACTAGTTAATGGTTCGATCCGGGTTTAGTGCGCGGTGGTGCCGGTTTGCTAAGTTCGCAAAATTAAATTTATCACCGCTTCCGCATTTTGGCCTCGGGATGGAGGCCGGGGCGCCGCCGTGCACTTACAGTCGGGAATTTCAAGTGTTGAAATTTGCAATGAGATTGCAAACCTTTTATGAGATAGATGGATCCCGATACCTACTGCGAGTAAGAGTTACTCCTGGGAGAGCTTTACACATCACAATTAGCCGATCAAGTAGCTGTCTAGAAAGGTGTTAACAGGGTTATACCTTTGGGAAAACGAGGTTTATTTTAATTAGGTCCGTGCGAAAGCACGGGGAACCTCCTTCAAAGTACCAACACTGGCCTGGCTGAAAGATTGGTGAACTTGTATGGTGTAATTAATCCCGGCTAGTCTTGCCTTTTAGGGTTTTAAGGAAGATTAGATGAAAAAAGTGGGAGCCATCCCGATTAGATAAGATAATAACCAATCTAATCTTGCAAGAGCATACGCTAAAGTGTTTTGTTATCTCTCTCTCCAGGTAGCGACCATGTCAGGCCTTAATCAAGATAATAATATGAATGTATTGACTGAACCCGCTTGTTATAGTGAGCAGGGGAACGTTGGTTCCGTTCTTTCTTATAATTGTTATAAGACTGAGGAGGAAAGAGGGGAATATCCGGATTATCACGCCTCCCAAACAAAGAATAAGCATGTTGATGAATCTTCTTCGGGTGTGTTAGTTACCGAGAACTATTTCTCAGTTCACTCTACGTCCTGGGCATCAGATACCGGATCAGGATCCCACATATGCATATGTTTCATGGGCTAAGGAAAGGTAGAGAATTGGGAATGGGTGATCATTTCGTAAGAGTAGGGAATGGTGCAAATGTTGTAGCCAAAGCAGTTGGCGAATATCACCTTGTATTACCAAATGGTAATACATTGATTCTGAAAGAATGCTATTACATACCGACCCTGATATGCAATCTTATATCAGTTTCTTTATTAGGTAAAGAAAGATATAATTTTGTAGTATAGGATGATGTTATGAACATCTTCCTGAATCAAAAATTGATTGGATCAGGCTCGTTATATAATGGCATATACATTCTAAATCAAACTACAGTTCTTAATATACAAAACTTACCCAAGAGGAAGAATTCATAAATGAACGAATCCTTCTTGGGGCATTGTAGACTAGGTCATATCAATGCGACACGACTAGCTAAGTTGCATAAGGTTGCATATTTGAATTCGTTCGAATTTTCATCTTATGACACTTGTCAGTCATGTCTTAAAGGGAAAATGACCAAAACTCCGTTTAGTGGACAAGGAGAAAGAGTTACGGAACTCTTGGGGCTGATACATACTGATGTATGCGGTCCTATGTCTACACATGCCAGAAATGGTTCCTCATACTTCATTACATTCACTGACGATCTCTCAAGATACGGACATGTGTTCCTGTTGAAACAAAAGTCTGAAACTTTTGAGAAATTCAAAGAATATAAGCGCGAAGTCGATAACCAAACGGGTAAAAGTATTAAGATCCTTCGATCTGATCGAGGAGGAGAATACTTGAGCAATGAGTTCCTGAACTATCTAAAAGATAATAGGATTCTCTCTCAGCTTACTCCTCCGTATACACCACAGCACAACGGTGTATCGGAACGGAGGAATCGCACCCTATTAGATATGTTGCGCTCTATGATGATCACTGCTGAGTTGCCTATTTCCTTTTGGGGTTATGCGCTTGAGACAACAGCATACCTATTGAATCAAGTTCCATCTAAATCTGTACCTACCACACCATATGAGATATGGAGTGGGAAGAGACCATATCTTAAAGGAGTTAAGATATGGGATTGTCCGGCCTATGTCAAAAGGCAAAATCCGGACAAACTCGAGGCACGATCAGTTCTTTGCAAGTTTGTGGGATATCTAAAGAACTCATATGGATATTTTTTCTACCACAGTGAGGAACAAAAGGTGTTTGTTGCTCAACATGCCACCTTTTTAGAAAAAGGAATTTCTTGTAAAAGAAATTAGTGGCGAAGAGGAAGAGCTGGAAGAAGTTCCAGCAGCACAAACTACAACTGATGATTTAGTGGAACCAGAGGATTCAATAGCTCCCGACGATCCTCAGTCGCTCCGCCGATCTAGTAAGGTTCCTCATCCACCTGAGAGATACTACGGTTTTCCCATTGACGGTGGGAGTGAAGATTGTATCATGGAAGATGATGACCCAACTAGCTTCGAGCAGGCCATCACGAGTGGGGACTCTGTGAAATGGCTAGATGCAATGCGATCTGAGATGGAATCCATGTACACCAACAAAGTATGGATGTTGGAAGTTACTCATGAAGGGGTAAAACCCATTGGGAGCAAATGGATCTTTAAAAAGAAACTTGGTTTAGATGGAAAAGTTGAGACTTTCAAAGTAAGAATTGTTGCAAAAGGTTTTTGTCGACGACCAGGTGTGGATTATGACGAAACCTTTTCTCCAGTGGCTATGCTCAAGTCCATCCGGATCCTTCTTGCCATTGCTGCATACCATGACTACGAAATCTGGTAAATGGATGTTAAGACCGCCTTTCTAAATGGTGATTTAGAAGAGAGCGTGTACATGACTCAGCAAGAGGGCTTCGTGGACAGTGGGAGCAGCAGGAAGGTGTGAAAGCTGCTTAAATCCATCTACGGGTTAAAGCAGGCATCACAGAGTTGGAACATTTATTTTGATGTGGAAGTCAAAGAGTTTGACTTCATCAAGAACATAGATGAACCTTGTATATACAAGAAGGTGGCGGAGAGTATGTTTGTCTTCCTCGTATTGAACGTGGATGACATACTCTTGATAGGAAATGATGTTCCTGTGCTGCACTCGGTCAAGCTCATCTTATCACGAAGATTCTCAATGAAAGATCTAGGTGATGCCTCCTACATCTTGGAAAATTAAGATCTATAGAGATAGATCTAAGAGGATACTGGGATTGTCCCAATCCAGGTACATTGACACCATACTAAATAGGTTTAGTATGGAAGAATCCAAGCGTGGGAATTTACCCACGATCTCTGTACTCACTCTCTCTAAAGAGATGTCTCCCAAGACTGATTTGGAGAGAGCTCGCATGCAAGGGATATCCTATGCTTCGGCAGTAGGCTCTATCATATAAGCGATACTATGTACAAGACCCGATGTAGCATACTCACTAAGTATAGTGAGTAGGTATCAAGCAGATCCAGGAGAGAGGCACTGGACAGCTATGAAGAACATTCTCAAGTACTTGAGAAGGACTAAAGAGATGTTCTTGGTGTCTGGTAACGGTCAACTCCAAGTGGAGTCCTTTACCGATTCGAAGTCGCACTCGGGATTTGTCTTTACCCTCAATGGAGGGGCGGTTTGTTTGAAGAGTTCCAAATAGGAAACCATGACAGACTCGACGTTAGAGGCTGAATACATCGCTGCCAACGATGCTGCCAAAGAGGCTGTCTGGATGAAGAAGTTCATAAACAAACCTTGTGTAGTTCCGTCCATCGAGCATCCAATACCTTTGTATTGTGATAACAATGGAGCCGTGGCTTTGGGCAAGGAACCCATGCCCCATCAGAGATCCAGGCATATTCTGAGGCGGTATCACCTGATCCGGGAGATAGTTGATCCCGGGAGATCGAGGCCAGGAGAGTTGACATGAAGGAAAATACAGCGGATCCACAAACGAAGGCCATACCCCAGATACAATTTGAAAGACTCTTCGGGATGTTGGGTATGAGATACTACAACAATTGGCCTTAGTGCAAGTGGGAGATTGTTAGTTATGTATATGCCCTAGAGGCCATTGTTGTACATATGATGTATATTATAGTGGATGCTTGGACATATATAGAGAGGAATTTCTTGCTCGACATGATAGTATGTTATCTGGTTGCTCTTTTTCTTAACAAGTTGACTTGTATTGTGATACAGTCTTGCTCTCACATATTGATAAAGCCCTTAGGATGTGGACTTGATTACAAATACTATGATGGAGATCATACTAGTGGGGCCAGGGTAGTCCACAAGTACTTCCTATAATTGTTCCTAGTCGATGGTGTATCGAGATAGGGCATCGATACTCCAGAGTAGACTAGCGTATACGCTTCTTGACCCATATGATGGGCGATGGATGATCCCATATCCATTGGTGTTTGACATCAAAGGCGGTATGCGGGTGCTCAATGGAGAATGGGTACACTGAACGAATTCGCCGAGAACTCCTAGTTGGTATTATACGTATCGTCAGATAGAAGTTCTCTGGTGACAGTGGTACAGGTTAGTCTGTAGACCCGAGACCGTCATAGAGTCTTGTGTGATTCCCACTGTGCTTTGATTTCCACCTTACCACGTTCAAGAGAATGTGAAATATGGTGGCTTTTGGGTACAGTCCCGAATCACATGGAGGCAATGAGTGATAGGAGGGGTTTCGTCTCTCCCGGTATTGGGGATTGATGTTGCGCTGTGCTCGATTGGCTATAACTGGAAGTCCCTGGCCAGGGCTGATATGGAGATTTACTGGTAAGTGTTATCAGTAGTTTCTCGACCCGTTATGAGCCTCACATCGACACGACTTATCGGTTACTGGGGTCTGACGTTAACCACCCCTACACCGACATATCAGACGAAGAGACCGGACTGTACGGTAGTGTTACTGACAGGCTTTACAGGAGTATGAGCAGGCTTGCTTGTTGATCTTCTGATCGCTCAATACCCGGATGGCCGTTATGTTTAGCTGACCGCTGACGGCTTGTGGGTTACTGATATGATCATCACCTACTGCCGGCATATTGATGAGTCTTTAGAGTCCTACACAGAGGTTTCCTGGCTCAGGCGAAATGGAGTAGGAGCACATATGTGATATGTGCGGGACCGAGAATAATACGCGTATGAGATACCGTATTCTATTCTCGCGATATTTGATATCGTCCGGTTATATCTGATATAGCCGGGTCATCGGATCAAAGTGTTGATTCGATGAAATGATACGTTTTATATTAGTCGGTTATATGTGATAGAGCCGGATTATTAAATCATGTGTTGATTTGATAATTTAGTGTATAATTGTATATTTGTTATACTAATTTACATTAACTAATATTAGCTCACTTGTGTATTTCTTTTAATCACTATTAGACACTTGATATATATGTGATATATATTAATGTGTCATGCTTGATTATATATGCAACATGGGTGTATGAGACTTACACCATATATGAGATAATATTAAGGTTTTTATTTATTTAAGAAATTCAAAAATGAGTGGAATTTGTCATGGTTAGAAGCTTGGAGATGCTTTGGATGACCATTGACTTAGTCCACCCATTTTGTTTTTCCTTAGATTTTATTAACCTAACCATTATCTACAACTATGATTTATTCTCTACAAGGGTTATATGAGATATTTTCTCACCCATGGTTGCTATTCACTCTCACAACATTATCTCTCTTCATCTTCTACTTCAAGCCCAAGAGCTTTCTAGCTTTTGTGCAAGTGAGGAAAAATAGTGAGAAAAAGAATTTTAAAGTGAGCATAATTCCTACTTCATCATCCTCTTCTATACTAGCCATATAGTTTTAGGGTGTTAGCTTCACTAGTTCTATATTAGTGAAGAGATAGCTTGAATTTGTGTCTCCTCAAAGTAGATCATCTTAGATTTTGAAGACTTCAAGCAAGCATGCATCATTCATCTTATGGAGCCTCTCAAGAGTCCGAGAGTTCTTTGATCGTGGTGAAGGGACCACTACTTGGAGCATTTGAAGTGAAGGACCGGTCTATAAAGGTTGTATTCCGCAATCACTTAGTTGTAAACTTGTTTACATATCGTATTGTCTAAATCTTTAGTTAAGATTCTAGGGTTAGGGTTAACTAGCATGGCAAATTTTTGAAAATGGCATGGACGATGCACCCCGAAACCTTGCTGTTCTGCTAAGTAACCCTATCGATGTGTGCACAAGTGCACGTATATGATCGAACCCTGCCGTAAAAGCATACGGCCTCTATATCATTTCGCCCGAAATAGGGAAACCCTCTGTGTAGCACTCTAAAGATTCATCAATACGCTGGCAGTGGATTTAACCATAAGAACGTCAGCAGCACTAGATGGACGTAACGACTACCCAGGTATTGAGCGAAAGGAAGACCGACGAGCAAACTCTTCCGAACCCCTACTGAGCCTGTCCGTGACAATCTCCGTACATCCGGTCTGTTCATCTAAGAGTATCGCATATCGGGTCTAGGGGTGGATAAAGTCAGACCCCTAATAACGCGATTTTTCGTGTCGGTATGAAGCCCATCACCAACTGAGAAACTACTTATCCAAATCAGTAATTCTCGACTACCTTGGCCAAGGATTTCTGGTGATGGAAACCCGTGCACTACGCGATATCAACCCCCAATACCGGGAGAGACAAACCCTCGACGATTCGCTCACTGCCTCCATGTGGCTCGGAACTGTACCCAACTAAAACTTGTTTGCACGACTCCTTTGAGCCATGGTAGGGTAGTAATTAAAGAATAGTGGGAACTCACACCATACAAATGACGATCTCAGGTCGACTAACTAACCTGTTCACATGTTACCTAGGATCTACTATCTGACAATAGGTATAATACCAACTAGCATGTTCCCGGCGAGTCCGTCCAGTGTACTTATAACCCAATGCGAACCTGTATACTATCTTAGGTGACTAACTGATACCGATGGCATGTAAGACCGGCCGCCTCCCCTCGTCGGGGTCTCGATAAGTATACACTAGTCTACTCTGGAGTATTGATGCCCAGTCTCGATACTCCCTCGACTAGGGACATTTAAGGATGTGCTTATAGATCACCCAGCTCCCATATATATGATCGCCATCATAATGCTGGTAGTCAAGCAAGAATCCTATGGGTTCTATCAACATGTAACAGTGATCTGTAATACCACATAATGCATGTACATGATAATAAAGGCAAACTAGATAGCATAATATCATTTTGAGCAAGACCGTTCTATCCGTATAGGTCCTCCCTCAATTATCTTAATCACCTGCCTGCGATTACAATAATTGACTTGAGGGCACTATAGCCAACAATGATATATTGGATTATGAGATTTTCCTTGTTTCGAGTTTTATGCACTACTGGTTATATTCTACGATTCTTCATGATTGATGTGATATGTCCACCATGAGTTATTGTTTTTAAGATTTGGTTTTATTCCGAACCGAGTGGGGGGGCTATACGGTTGCGGATTTTTACGTTATCCGGATTGAGTAGGGGGATATACAGTCGGATACATGATAGACCCGGTCGAGACCGAGGGAAAGGAAAGTCGCATTAGAGGCGGGGGGGAGCCTAGCGAGGACACTCGATACCGGAGATAGTTTGAGAAATACGACGGATATCTGAAGGATATTGACCGATATTGTTGGCTGTCAGGATCGTTTGGGAAACAATGCCTGCCAAAACTGAAGATTTGTATCGATATTTGACTCTGGATTTGAGGAGCGTTATAAAAATGACCAAGATTTTAGAACACTTGAAGAGATTTTTGTTTCCTTTTATACAGGCACTATAATTACCTATTCATATTTCATATATTATCATATATCATGTCTACCTGATGCATAGTTTCAGTCACTATTTCGTTATGCATATATGTAACATTTCAGAAAAATATAATATTATTTTGGGAATTTTTATAATTTAATATTATTTTATTGAATATTTTAATATTTCGCTATAATTAAATACCGATAAATGGGGAAAATTCTGAAGAAAAATTATGGAAATCCTAAAATATGTTTAATGTAGGGTTTTTGGTAAAAAGTTTACCAAAAATTGGTTTCTGATGATTTATCTGGTTTTATGAATATTTTATCGGAATTTTATCTGGACTGCACACATATGTGCATGGTAGCTAGGGTTAAGCCTAGGGTTGAACCATGCTTAGATGACCATGGTGGCTTAAACCATATGATTAAGTTAAGTGTGTTGTTTAAGAGTGATTAGAGTAGGGTTGACTTGTGGCTAGAGAGGGTGAGCTATGAAGGTTGTCATGCTAGCATCTATTGAGAGAGAGAAGGGTGGCTATAGGTTGTGTCACATCCCTTTTCATTTCAAAACTTTTGTATCTCACATCTCTCCCTCTCACTCTCACACATCAGCCCCCATTATCAAGCATCAACCCCTAACACCTTAGCCCCATACCTACACACTCACATCAGCAGCTACTTCAGCCCCCATATCAACACATCAGCAGCTTCATCAGCCACAAAACAGCCCCCTACAGCAGCTGCTGAAACCATACATCAGCTCAACACTTCAGCCCCATTTCTTAACAACATCAGCTGCAACAGCAGCAAGAATCAGCCCCAGCACCATACCACAACATCACACAAACACCCCCAAAGCAACAACAACATCAGCCCCAACACAACAATCCCAACCACAAAAACCACCACAACAATTCCTGCAACAGCAAACTGCTGCAACAGCCAAAACATCAGCAAAACAGCTACTGCTACAGGAGCACAGCAGCAGCAACAGCCCCTTTCTTCCTCCTCCTTCTTTTCCTACATAATAGGACTTTCCTTGAGGTATAATCTCTCAACCCAACCCCTATCTTGCAAAGTTATAGTTGTTTAACTGAAATTTTAGTGTTATTATGTGATTAGTGCTAGTTTAGGCAAATTTGAGTGAGACTTGACCAAGTGTTGGTTTTGATGGTTGGTATAACCTTATTAGGTGTGTTTGAGACCAGTTCACCCCTGAATTTCCCCAGATTCCAGCAAAATACCAGATTGTTCGATTTAATGTCGGTTAGCGTTTTGTCAACTTTTTAAGCCTTTCTGGAATCTGCTACAACCCGGGACCTCCTAAAATAAAATTGACTTGGCAGTGAGATGTGCAGGTAGATAGAAGCCAACACCCAAAGCCCCAGCCCCTGGACCCACTTCCTGGCCCAGATTTAATCCCTCTGGCCGCAATTTGCGGCCAGAGCAGTAGGGAACCCCCTCGTTTTGCGTGCACAGCTCTTTTACCTGTAAACTTGACCCTGGGAATGTCTAGTTTTGACTGGTTCCAACCAGGGTAGAATCTGGGTTGATTTTCATAACTTGGCGCATGATTTTACGACTTGTTTTCGTATGGACTTTGGTATTAGATGATTCTTTTCTGTCGGGTGGCGTTTGAACGCCAACGGCAGAGGGTTATTGGCTGTGTTTGCACGCGAGGCCACAGGTTTTTACCTAAGGGCGTAGCATGCACCATTTTGGCTTCCGACATGGTTTTTATGTGTTTTAGCGTGTGATATCCTTGTAGGTACCCCACGTGGCGTCGAAGCATTGGAGATGCAAATGGCGACATCGGCACCGGCACACATAGAAAGGTGAGTAGATTTATATCTACGGGGAGAAGTCGGGTGGATGGCGTATAGCACCCCCGCAGTCCGATGTCTAGTATACCATATATACTGTACTTATATATGATAGCTTATGTGTGACTTGGTTGTTTAGGATGTGGTAGGTGTACTATGCATTGATTAGGGTTAAAAGTAACTAGTGTAGTTCCTAGTCGCGAACCCTAGAATAGTTTTGCACCCACACACACACATGTGCTTATTTGCTATGTTCATACTGTGATGATGAGGATATTGGAAGACATTGGATGTGAGTCGATGAGTTTGGGCATAGTTCCATGATATCGGTGATGTGATGTGATTCGTATTTGGGATACGACATTTGATTTTAGCGGGCCTTTGGGCGTGTCTTTCGCACACGCATTCATACTTATGTAGATGGTATCGATTCGTACTAGACTTAGATCAGCACCCCAGATTTTATGATATGATGATATGGATACCAGATAATTGATGTGATTATTGTGATATTGACCCGCACCCAGCTATTGGGATGCCGTACGACGATTTACCGTACGAGCTTTATATTGATGATTGATCCGTACTCATGACTTGGGGGTGTCAGATGTTTTACGGTATCGTATGCGATACTATTGATGCGGGATCACCGAATACTATCTTTATATTTATATATATATCGACTCGGACTTAGGTGGTTTCCTTACCCCTCCTGATTGACTTGATAGTTAGATCTGTAGTTAGTAAAATAGATGTTAGACTAGACCGAGTCATACCTATTTCAAACTAACGAATCGGGAGTATTTTAAAGGCAGGCAAAAAGGGATTCTACGGATAACTTCAAAAGGCGCATCTTTTCTTAAAATCACCGTAGCCCTTATTTTACTAAAAACCCTGATTCGTCTTATTTCAAAAAGGCAAACTACATGACACTTACATATTGATGTAGACTCTTCAATGTTGCGTTGATTATTTGATTCCGCATATTCATATTATTTGCTTCACATTACTTATGTTTATTGAGATATTACCATCATGCTGTTAGGACACCGGCACCATTATCGATGATGCGTATATTCCACGTACACTGTTTGCCGGCTCACACACTTCATCATCGATAATTGCCATGCCACTACACTGTAGTACTGTTACATTCATGATATGATTCTTGCATGGCATATTGTACACTTATACCTGTACACATACATAGATGATTCCGGCTTGATTAGAGATTTGGGAACCGCAAGATATTCTTTAAAACTGATTTATTTTAAACAGAGCGGTTTCCCTCGACATGTGCACATTACTATTCCATGTTGCACGACTTACTGATATGCTTACCCTTTCTTTACATGTCGCATACGTCATGTTTGATTATACGCATTGAGATATGTTGTTTCCATGATATTTCTGGATTTGGGGACCGTGGATATTTCAAAAGAAAATATGTAATTGTTTTAAAAATCCGGTCACCCTTGATATGATATTTTCAGTGCGTCCACCATGAGTTTTCTCGGTTGCAGAGAGCTTGTGTGGGTATACCCGATTCGAGGAGCGGTAGGCACCGATTGCGGGTACATGGTGGACCCGGTGAGGTACCCCGGGGCAAGAAGACTCGTATATGCTAGACGGTGAGCCCGGCAGGGGGAGTACTACCTACCGGTGATAGTATTTGGGACCCGTCGGTTATCTGGGGGATACCGACTGGAGTCATGAGATGGATATGAGGGCCGACCAGGGTGTGCGGCGCCTGAGATACATGAGGATTTACGTGTCGATACTAGGCACAGGTGTTCATGATGTTTTCGAGTGTCGATGCTAGGCACTCAGGTTCCATGATTTGATTTTATCCTCATATTTCCATGCATATGCTTTACGATATTTACATACATGATGCTTGTTGTCATTGGGTGACACGTGGACGGGATCCACCGATCTACAGATATTAATTACCTAGTTGGTGGATATCCACATACTACTAGATTCATGTTATAGTTGGCATTGATTCATATTGATTACCTCGATCATACCTCATTTGTATATATAACAGTGGATGAGGACGCTGTTATATATACCCTTACACCAATATTAGTGGAATGGGACGCTAATATATGTGTATTGATGTCAATTTAGATACTTCATCATATTACTCTATGCAGACATACCTCATATTTATGACATGTTATTACCTGAGGCATTGGTGAGTACTTGGCACTACATACATGTATAGATGTTACATTGCCACCATTAGCATGCTTCAGACTTATTCATTTGAGGTTTATATATGTTGATCGTATGACCTAGGATTGCGTCATACATGCGATTTTCTGTTCGTAGACGTTCTTCTATTCACGAGTTGGCAACTCACCCCCGTTGTGCCCTAGTTCTTGTAGGTGTTTGCCGTACAGGGTTCATTACGGCTTGTGGCACTGCTTCTTTCGGGTGACTTGCCAGTAGGTGGGTTTATTTGTATCGTACCCATCATTATACATTATATATTATATTCAGTTGTATCTAGAAGTTCCATCAACCAAACATGTACTCATTTGAGATAGAGACCAGTGTTGATTATTCTTTCGACCTTAGAGTCGCACGTTATATTTCTCTGGGATTCATGCTGTTGAGTTTCCTTTCTGTTGTGATCCTCGCGTTTAGGCGTTATAGATTATATTGCAGACTGGTTGTTTTACTTATGGTTTTTCTTTCACTCCACTACTTTTCTTGGTTTGGATTTCTGGGCTCGGCTTACTTAGAGCACGTACGTCTTGAGACGTTCGTAGTCTAAGTGCCGGTCATGTTCCGTACTTTCGGGTCGTGACAATACAATTTCAACTGTTGGATGTTAGTTTATTCGCTGAGTTGGAAACTCACCCCTGTTGTGCCTTAGTTCTTTGCAGGAGACGTGTGGACGCATAGCTGCGTTGCAGACACATATATTGTAAGTCCACGTTGCCACCCCCGGTTCTTGCGGGGAGGCGGAAACGGTATAAAAATCAAATTTTTAGCGCATGGGGCAACATGGACTAACAAAGTCGGGATCTTTTCTAAACTAAACTAGCAAGAAAGCTAAAGAGAGTTAGCTACTCGGAAAAGAGGTTATACCTAACGTGAACTCCTTCTTCTTGAAACCTTTGTAGGGGTTGATGGTGCTTTCCTCGTCGCCTTCTTCCGTCAAAGATGGATCCACCTGAGGGTTCAACCTTCGGGCTCTTTCTCGAATTTTGAGTGAACTAGGATCTTTGGCTTGCCAAACCTCTAACCCTAGAGTGAGTAGAGAGTGGCTTTGGGGTGTTTTTATCTCAAGGAGATGGATTCTCAACACATGAGAAGGGAGCTCCTTGAACTAGAGGAGGAGGAAGAAGAAGAGAGGAGAGAGAAGTGTTATGATAGAATGAGCTATTCTTTTCATTTTACAACCATAACTCAAATGAAAAGAATTATCAAATTAACAATAATAATAAAAATGAAATAGTTGATAGATGGTTTGAAATGACCACTATCATCACATTCATTAAATGAATTTTGCTAGAATCAAAGAGCATCTTTGATATGTAATGATAATGGTCAAACTTTCAACCATGGTCAACAAGTCAACCTTGGTCAACAAGTCAACAAACCGAACCATAACACAATTTCATTTAATTAATATTTTTAATTGATATATCACTAATTCATTAGGGTTTGGAAAAAGACGACTGTCAACAGTGCATGTGCACCCGTTCCGAAACCCTAATGAAAAAACCTCTTCCTCCGCCTCAATCAACTATGCATACACACCCGCATTCTTGTTCCGAGGAACATGAATACTATGAGATAAAATCAACCCCGAAACATATACTAGTATCTGACTCAAACCAGAGCCAGCCAGTAATATCCGTCCGGACCCCAAACGTGCACAAGTGCGTGGATGAGAACGAACCCTGTCGCAAAACCATGCGACCTCTACTCTGTTTTGCCCAATGGCGAATAGCCCTCTGTGTGGGACTCTAAAGACTCGACAGTACGCTAGCAGTGGGTTTAACCACAGACCGCAAGCGGCACTAGCTATGCGTAACGGTCCCCAGGTAGATGCCGATAAGAAGACTGACGAGGTGAACCCCATCTGAACTCCTACTGAGTCTGAGTGTGACAGTCTCCGTACAGTCCGGTCTGTTCGTCTGATACATCGCATGGGGGGCCTAGGGGGCGGTAAACGTCAGTCCCCTAATAGCGGTACAAGTCGTGTCGGAGTGAAGCCCAAAACACCCTGAGAGAACACTGGAAGCCTACCAGTATATCTCGCTTGTCCTGGCCAGGGACTACTCGTGTAATGGCTCTCCTAGACACAGCGCGATGTCAACCCCCAATACCGGGAGAGACGAATCCTGTCTAACCGTCACTGCCTCCAAGTGCTTCGGGACTGCACCCAACTACTACCTGTTTGCACGACTCCTTTGAGCCGTGGTAGGGTAGTAATCAAAGTACAGTGGGAACACACTTGAAGTGAAGTGACAGTGTCATGTCAGCGGACTAAGCTGTACTCATGTCACCTGGGAACTGATAACTGACGATAGGTATAATACCAACCTGTCAGTTCCCGACGAGTCCTGTCCAGTGTACTCGTAACCTAACGAGCACCCGTATACTATCTCCAGTACGACGTACTGATGGCTGTGGGACAGACCATCTCCCACATTGGGATGAGAAGCGCATACACTAGTCTACTCCGGAGTATCGATGCCTTGTCTCGATAGTCCTGCGACTAGGGACCTGTATAAGGATGTGCTTATAGATTACCCAGCCCCCACTAGTGTGACTGCCATCACAACGCTGGTAATCAAGCAAAGATCCTAAGGGCTCCACTAATGTGTATAGGTGATATACTAAAATAAACACATGTACACATTGAAGTAGAAACAAACCAAGTAGCATACTACTATATTGAGCAAGATTGTTTATATAAGGTGAATATCCCAAGCTTCCATTAAGTAATATACAAACTAGTATGATACAGTAATGGCCTCTAGGGCATATACACTAACAATCTCCCACTTGCACTAAGGCCATGTACTGGCGTATCGAAGACCTATCATCTCGATCAGCCGCTCTAACTGAGTCTGGGGTAAGGCCTTGGTGAATGGATCTTCAGTGTTTTCTTCTGAAGCAACCCTCCAAACCTCGATCTCCTTGCGATCCACGATCTCCCTGATCAGGTGATACCGCCTCAAGATGTGTCTGGATCTCTGATGGGACCTGGGTTCCTTCGCTAAAGCTATAGCCCCGTTGTTGTCGCAATACAGAGGTATTGGATCAACAATGGACGGAACCACCTGAAGTTCTTTCAAGAACTTCCTCATCCAGACAGCTTCTTTTGCGGCATCAGATGCAGCGATGTATTCCACTTCCATAGTCGAGTCTGCAACGGTTTCCTGTTTGGAACTCTTCCAACACACCGCCCCTCCATTGAGGGTAAAGACAAAACCCGACATGGACTTGGAATCATCCTTGTCATTCTGGAAGCTGGAGTCAGCAAAGGCCTCGATCTGGAGGTCTTTTCCGCCATACACCAAGAACATCTCCTTAGTCCTTCTCAGGTACTTGAGAATGTTCTTTACCGCTATCCAGTGTTTCTCCCCAGGGTTTGACTGATACCGGCTTACCACACTCAGTGCATAAGCTACATCCGGTCTGGTACACAACATCGCATACATTATAGAGCCTACCGCAGAAGCGTAGGGTATAATAGACATGCGATCCCTCTCCAAATCAGTCTTGGGAGACATCTCTTTAGAGAGGGTGATCCCGTGACAAGCCGGTAGGTTACCGCGCTTGGAATCTTCCATACTGAATCTTTTCAGTATGGTGTCGATGTACCTGGACTGTGAAAGTCCTAATATCCTCTTGGATCTATCACGATGGATCCGGATCCCCAGGATGTATGAGGCATCACCCAGGTCTTTCATGGAGAACCTGTGTGACAAGAACCCCTTAACAGATTGTAGCATAGGAATGTCATTTCCTATTAAGAGAATGTCATCCACCTATAAAACGTGGAATACTACAGTTCTCGCTACAAATCTACTATAGATGCATGGTTCATCTGGATTTTTGATAAAGCCAAATTCCTTGACCGTCTCATCAAAACAGATGTTCCAACTCCGCGATGCCTGCTTTAGTCCATAGATGGACTTAAGCAACTTGCACACCTTTACGCTGCTCCCACTCTGAATGAAACCCTCTGGCTGATCCATATAGACACACTCCTCTAAATTTCCATTTAGAAAAGCGGTCTTTACGTCCATCTGCCAAATCTCATAATCGTGGAAGGCAGCAATGGCAAGAAGGATCCGAATGGATTTCAGCATAGCCACTGGAGAAACGGTTTCTTCATAGTCCAAACCAGGTCTTTGACGAAAACCCTTTGCAACAAGTCTAGCTTTATAGGTCTCAACCTGTCCATCTACACCAATCTTCCTTTTGAAGATCCACTTGCATCCTACGGGTTTTACCCCGTCTGGAGCAATGTCCAACGTCCATACTTTGTTGGTGTACATGGACTCCGTTTCGGTCCGCATTGTATCCATCCATTTTACCGAGTCGACGCTCTGAACGGCTTGCTGGAAGCTAGTAGGCTCATCATAATCTATGATGCAATCCTCTCTATCCCCGTCTATGAGAAAACCGTAGTATCTCTCGGGCGGATGAGACTGCCTACTACTCCTGCGCAGCGGCGTAGGAATGTCCTGTTCTTTTGAACCTACTGGCTCTTCCAAGCTTTCAGTAATAGCTTGTGGTTCTGGAATTTCTCCCATTTCTATTGTGCTCCTACTTATCTGGGTTTCTAAAAATTCAGTTTCCAAGAAGCGGGCATGTTGAGAAACAAGAACTTTTTGTTCCTCTGCGGAATAGAACAGATACCCCCTGGAGTTCTTTGGGTATCCCACAAACTTACACTGTACTGAACGTGCCTCGAGCTTGTCCGCATGCTGCTTTTTTACAAAAGCTGGACATCCCCATATCTTAAGATACTTAAGACAGGGTTTCTTCCCACTCCATATCTGATATGGGGTGGTAGACACAGTCTTGGTTGGAGCCTTGTTCAAGAGATATGCAGCTGCTTCTAGTGCATAACCCCAGAAAGATCGCGGTAACTCAGCCTTGCTCATCATGGAACGAACCATATCTAATAGGGTTCGATTCCGTCTCTCCGATACACCGTTATGTTGCGGAGTGTATGGAGGAGTAAGCTGAGAGAGAATTCCATTCTCTTTTAAGTAATTCAGGAACTAGGCACTTAAGTATTCTCCACCTCGATCAGATCTTAGAATCTTGATACTTTTGCCTGTTTGTTTTTCAACTTCATTCTTGTAATCCCGAAATTTCTCAAAGGCCTCGGATTTGTGCTTCATTAAGAAGACATGTCCATACCTGTGAAAGTAATGAAGTATGAATAACCGCTTCGCGCATGTGTAGACATCGGACCACACACGTCACTGTGTATGAGTCCTAAGAGCTCGCTCGCTCTTTCTCCGTGTCCAGTGAACGGAGTCTTTGTCATCTTTCCCATGAGACAAGATTCACAAGTGGCATAAGACTGATACTCGAACGGATCCAAGTATCCTTCTTTATGTAACTTAGTCAACCGTGTCTCATTGATGTGACCCAGTCTACAATGCCATAAGAAAGCCTGATTTATATCTGGAGACTTTCTTTTGTGTGTATTCTGGACATTGAAAATCTGTGGTTGGTTTAACACATATATACCATTGCTCAGTGTACCTGACCCAATCAGAACTTGATTAAGGTGAATGTTTACAACATTACTTACAAACGCAAATTCATAACCTTCTTTAGAAACCAAAGATACAGAAATGATATTACAAGTTGCGTTGGGTACAAAAAAGCAATTGCGTAAAACCAAAACATGTCCATCTGACATTCCCAGGTGATAGTCCCCCACGGCTTTAGCATCCATGCTAGCTCCATTCTCAACTCTGAGGGTCATGTCACCTGCCTTCAAAACCCTACGGTTTCTCAACGCCTGCAAAGAATTACAGATATGAGATCCTGATCCGGTATCCAATACCCAGGAAGTAGAGTTTATTGAAAGACAGTTTTCAATAACATACACACCTGAAGCTGAAGCAGCAACCTGCTTCAGTTCCTGTGTCCTGGCCTTCCAAGCCGTGCAATCTTTCTTCCAGTATCCACTCTTATGACAATAGAAGCATTCTTCCTTTCCCACAAGCTTCCCCGCTATCATTGTTGCCTTTGCCTTTCCCTTCGTATCCACTTTACTAACACCGCCCCTTGGTTTGGCGGGGGCATTCCTCTTCTTTCCCTTGGCTTTCGTCTTGGACCTAGAAGAAGAAGATCCTCCTATAAACAAAGTGGATGTTTCCCTACTTTTCTGTAGGGTGCCCTCTGCGCTCCTCAGCATGTTGAGGAGTTCTGAAAGTTCAACCTCTTTTTCTTGTAAGTTGAAGTTCAGTATAAACTGGGCGTAAGTGGAAGGAAGGGACTGGAGAATTAAGTCCGTATAGAGCTCACTCTCCAACGTGGTCCCAAGTTCCGTGAGCTCCTCAATGTAGCCAATCATCTTAAGCACGTGTTCCGCTACCGATGATCCGACGGCCAACTTTGCCGAAAATAACTTCTTCGACACTTCGTATCTTGCGATACGAGATTGCTCTCCATACAGTTCTTTTGTATTGAGAAATATGGATTCAAGGTCCATATTCTCGTGCCTCCTCTGATGTTCGTTGTCCATAGAGGCAAGCACGAGGCACTTGGCCTTCGCGCAATCAATCTCCCAAGTCTTACGGATTTCCTTATCCGCGACGCTGGAGGTGGGACCTGGGACGGGGGGAGCTTTGGTGGTAAGAAGATACCCCAGCTTGTCATAAGTGATTGCCATCTTGACATTCCTGAGCCAATCTTTGTAGTTTGGCCCTGTCAGTAGATTTTTATCTAGAAGTAACTTAAGTCCATTCATGTCGATTGGTCGCTGCAATTAGGAGAGAGAAGAAGAAACACTCAGCATGATGCTCTTGCAAGATTAGAATGGTTTTTAATTTGTCTAAACATGATGGCTCCCACTGTCTCTCGAATCCCTCCTCAAACCATAAAGGAAGAATTAGTCGGGATCAATCCCACCGCACAATACTTGCTTAACCGTTCAGCCAGGCCAGTGTCGGTACTTCGAGGGAGGTTTTCCAACGCTTTCGCGAAGTTCCTTAATTAAATAACCTCTTTTCCCTGGGGGCGTAGCCCCGCTAACACCTTTCTAGGAATCTACTAGGTTTATAGCATTGATCGTTTAGTGAGAAATTTCCTGAGGAGTAGCATATACTCACAGTAGGATCGGGATCCAAATATCATCGCGTGACGAAACTGAAGGAATCCTACCAGAATCAACACACTCCAAATGGTATGCAAATCTAGCAAGTTTCAGTACTTATGAAACTCCCGATGTGGATTTTTGCCTCATGCTCTTATGACCTTGACGAAGGTCAACAAATCATAAGTCACATGTCAAGTTCTGCCCGTCATTTTCCAGGTTAATTTGAACCCACCCGTATATACCCTTGACGAAGGTCAACAAGGCAATACGACTGTCCCAAACCAACACATCTATCTATGCTACATATGAACACCCAACAGCTACCAATCTCTATGCCTTGACGAAGGTCAACAAACATAGCTTGAATACTATTGAATATTCATACGAAACGATGGAGGGCTACGAATGGTTTTGGCGAAACCGTGAACGTAGTGAACTTGATATAATCGATGGAACGGGATAGCTTTTAAAAGGAGTGGCTCAAGCTCCGCATTTAAAAGTTAGTTTTGAAAAGAACCGAGTGGTTTTTCGAAAGTGTTCCAACGACTTTTTGCTTGGTTTATTATCTTGCATTAGTTCTTTTAATGCGTGATATTCTTGCATTAGTTCTTTTAATGCGTCCCATCATTTAATCCTACCATTGCAGAAAACAACCAAAATATGATGTACGCTTATGCCATTCGCATTCGCCACGGGGCCCCGTCATCACCCGTTAGGTTACTTAACTAACGACAGAGTGGGGGCTGGGCTAGCGCGGCTATAAAACATAAGCAACGCCTAAATAGTTATATATATATAGCAATGATAGACATTACAGATCACAGATGAATACATTGGATATACTAGGAATCCGCAATCCATTCGAGCCTGCAATGAAAAGCGGATTACACGGTCGCGGTGAATAGCCAATACCCCACCCAAGACCCCTACGGGTGCGGCAAACTACCCGCCAAGTACCCGAAGTGAAGCAACCTCCCTCATCCCCGTGAGTAGGCCACTCGGCACTTCGGCATACCCGGTAGTTTGTGCACCCCCTCCATTGGTCTATCCTAGGAGCAAAAACAGTAAAAAGAATTATACAATGACGGCTACAACCCCGACCCGGTTGTGCGGCCAAACAAATAATAATATTACATCAATTTACATATTACATGAATGAAAGAAAAAGAAAAGCTCATCTCACATCCACCCTGGCTATTCACCCGCGACAGTCCAACGCATTCATATACACATACCATCATCAATCACAGATCACAGATATGTATAACCCCGACTAATCGACATATAGTGATTAGCCGACGTTCAATACATATAAACATCACGATATAACCAATATAGTCAAAGTGTAGTGAAGTTCGATAAAAATACGGATTTATAGGCCCCCAAAAGCAAATTTCTATTCTGGAAAACCTGGGCACAAATAAACCATCTGAAAAATCCCAAAACCCTACCAGAAGAACACTGCACAAAACCCGATCACGAGAGGAGCCTAAACGGCGGCGGTTCTGCGGCAAATGCATACCTATTGCCACGGAACCGCGGCGGTTTGAGGGAATCAGGGGATCGTTTTTGGTGGGTGTTCTCACAAAACCCTGAGCCGATTTTAGGAGTAAAACTTTTTCACTTTAGAGCACAAAAAATTTCAACAGAAAGTTAGGGTTTTGTTTCTCCGGTTTTTTTGCGATTTTTCCGTTCGAACTTCCATACACTTTACTACAAAGCTAGTTTAAGTTTAGTTAGGCTCTGATACCACTGTAAGTCCACGTTGCCACCCCCGGTTCTTGCGGGGAGGCGGAGACGGTATAAAAATCAAATTTTTAGCGCATGGGGCAACATGGACTAACAAAGTCGGGATCTTTTCTAAACTAAACTAGCAAGAAAGCTAAAGAGAGTTAGCTACTCGGAAAAGAGGTTATACCTAACGTGAACTCCTTCTTCTTGAAACCTTTGTAGGTGTTGATGGTGCTTTCCTCGTCGCCTTCTTCCGTCAAAGATGGATCCACCTGAGGGTTCAACTTTCGGGCTCTTTCTCGAACTTTGAGTGAACTAGGATCTTTGGCTTGCCAAACCTCTAACCCTAGAGTGAGTAGAGAGTGGCTTTGGGGTGTTTTTATCTCAAGGAGATGGATTCTCAACACATGAGAATGGAGCTCCTTGAACTAGAGGAGGAGGAAGAAGAAGAGAGGAGAGAGAAGTGTTATGATAGAATGAGCTATTCTTTTCATTTTACAACCATAACTCAAATGAAAAGAATTATCAAATTAACAATAATAATAAAAATGAAATAGTTGATGGATGGTTTGAAATGACCACTATCATCACATTCATTAAATGAATTTTGCTAGAATCAAAGAGCATCTTTGATATGTAATGATAATGGTCAAACTTTCAACCATGGTCAACAAGTCAACCTTGGTCAACAAGTCAACAAACCCAACCATAACACAATTTCATTTAATTAATATTGTTAATTGATATATCACTAATTCATTAGGGTTTGGAAAAAGACGACTGTCAACAGTGCATGCGCACCCGTTCCGAAACCCTAATGAAAAAACCTCTTCCTCCGCCTCAATCAACTGTGCATACACACCCGCATTCTTGTTCCGAGAAACATGAATACTATGAGATAAAATCAACCCCGAAACATATACTAGTATCTGACTCAAACCAGAGCCAGCCAGTAATATCCGTCCGGACCCCAAACGTGCACAAGTGCGCGGATGAGAACGAACCCTGTCGCAAAACCATGCGACCTCTACTCTGTTTTGCCCAATGGCGAATAGCCCTCTGTGTGGGACTCTAAAGACTCGACACTACGCTGGCAGTGGGTTTAACCACAGACCGCAAGCGGCACTAGCTGTGCGTAACGGTTCCCAGGTAGATGCCGATAAGAAGACAGACGAGGTGAACCCCATCTGAACTCCTACTGAGTCTGAGTGTGACAGTCTCCGTACAGTCCGGTCTGTTCATCTGATACATCGCATGGCGGGCCTAGGGGGCGGTAAACGTCAGTCCCCTAATAGCGGTACAAGTCGTGTCGGAGTGAAGCCCAAAACCCCCTGAGATAACACTGGAAGCCTACCAGTATATCTCGCTTGCCCTGGCCAGGGACTACTCGTGTAATGGCTCTCCTAGACACAGCGTGATGTCAACCCCCAATACCGGGAGAGACGAATCCTGTCTAACCGTCACTGCCTCCAAGTGCTTCGGGACTGCACCCAACGACTACCTGTTTGCACGACTCCTTTGAGCCGTGGTAGGGTAGTAATCAAAGTACAGTGGGAACACACTTGAGGCGAAGTGACAGTGTCAAGCCAGCGGACTAAGCTGTACTCATGTCACCTGGGAACTGATAACTGACGATAGGTATAATACCAACCTGTCAGTTCCCGACGAGTCCTGTCCAGTATACTCGTAACCTAATGAGCACCCGTATACTATCTCCAGTACGACGTACTGATGGCTGTGGGACAGACCATCTCCCATACTGGGATGAGAAGCGCATACGCTAGTCTACTCCGGAGTATCGATGCCCTGTCTCGATAGTCCTGCGACTAGGGACCTGTATAAGGATGTGCTTATAGATTACCCAGCCCCCACTAGTGTGACTGCCATCACAACGCTGGTAATCAAGCAAAGATCCTATGGGCTCCACTAATGTGTATAGGTGATATACTAAAATAAACACATGTACACATTGAAGTAGAAACAAACCAAATAGCATACTACTATATTGAGCAAGATTGTTTATACAAGGTGAATATCCCAAGCTTCCATTAAGTAATATACAAACTAGTATGATACAGTAATGGCCTCTAGGGCATATACACTAACATATATCACAGCTTTCATTGTTTATCTTGCTAGGTGTGTTACATGTTTAATAACCTCCTCTTTTGGGTATTTTGTATCTTGGATCTAGTGTCACTCCATCAGACTATGTATATTATTTGACTTAGAATGAGGGTATACTTATGTTTTTATTTTGGGTCGATTGAGTAGAATTGACTAATTATGTTTGAGTGTGCTTCCTGGAAGCTGGAGTCAGCAAAGATCTCGATCTGGAGGTCTTTTTCGCCATACACCAAGAACATCGCCTTAGTCCTTCTCAGGTACTTGAGAATGTTCTTTACTGCTATCCAGTGGTTCTCCCCTGAGTTTGACTTATACCGGCTTACCACGCTAAGTGTGTAAGCAACATCTGGTCTTGTACACAACATCGCATACATTATAGAGCCTACTGAAGAAGCATAGGGTATAATTGACATGCGAGCCCTTTCCACATCAGT
This sequence comes from Agapanthus africanus, assembly GCA_030015575.1. Taxonomy (NCBI): domain Eukaryota; kingdom Viridiplantae; phylum Streptophyta; class Magnoliopsida; order Asparagales; family Amaryllidaceae; genus Agapanthus; species Agapanthus africanus. Next base: position 194,058,141 of record CM057351.1, read on the forward strand.
CTTGGGAGACATCTCTTTGGAGAGGGTGATTCCGTGACAATCCGGTAGACTACCGTGCTTTGAATCTTCCATACTAAATCTCTTTAGTATGGCGTCGATGTATCTAGACTGCGAAAGTCCCAACATCCTCTTAGATCTATCACGATATATCTGGATCCCCAGAATGTAGGAGGCATTACTCAGGTCTTTCATAGAGAACCTCTGTGACAAGAATCCTTTGACTGATTGTATCATAGGAATGTCATTTCCTATCAAGAGAATGTCATCCATGTAAAATATGAGGAATACCACAGTTCTCGCTACAATCTTACTATAGATGCATGGTTCATCTGGATTTTTGATAAAGACGAATTCTTTGACCATCTCATCAAAGCAGATGTTCCAACTCCGCGATGCCCCATAAATGGATTTAAGAAACTTGCACACTTTCTCGCTGCTCCCACTCTGAATGAAAGCCTCTGGCTGATCCATATAGACGCACTCTTCCAAATTACTATTTAAAAAAGCGGTCTTTACGTCCATCTGCCAAATCTCATAATCTTGGAAGGCAGCAATGACAAGAAGGATCCGAATGGATTCGAGCATAGCCACTGGAGAAAAGGATTCATCATAGTCCATACCAGGTCTTTGACGAAAACATTTTGCGATAAGTCTATCCTTATAGGTTTCAACCTGACCATCTATACCAATCTTCTTTCTGAAGTCCATTTGTAGCCTATGGGTTTTACCCCTTCTGGAGCAATGTCCAAAGTCCATACTTTGTTGGTGTACATGGAATCCATCTCGGTCCGCATTGCATCCAGCCATTTTACCAAGTCACCGCTCTGAATGGCTTGCTGGAAGCTAGTTTGCTCATCATTGTCAATGATGCAATCCTCTCTATCCCTGTCTATGAGAAAACCGTAGTATCTCTCGGGCAGATGAGACTGCATACTAGTCCTGCGGAGTGGCGCGGGGATGTCCTATTCTTTTTAAACTTCTGGTTCCACCATGCTTTTAGTAATACTTTGTGGTTATGGAATTTCTTCCGGTTCTGGAATTTCTTCCAGTTCTATTGCGCTCCCACTAGTTTCTTTTTCCAAACATTGATTTTCCAAAAAGTGGGCATGACAAGAAACAAAAACCTTTTTTTCTTCTGCGTAATAGAAAAGTTACCTCCTGGAGTTCTTTGGGTATCCCACAAATTTACACAGTACTGAGCGTGCCTCGAGCTTGTCCGCATGCTGCTTTTTGACAAAAGCTGGATATCCCCATATCTTCAGATACTGAAGATAGGGTTTCTTCCCACTCTACATCTGATATGGTGTGGTAGGTACAGTCTTGGTAGGAACCTTGTTCAAAAGATATGCAGCTAATTCTAGTGCATAACCCCAGAATGATCGCGGTAACTTAGCGTTACTCATCATGGAACGTACCATATCCAATAGGGTTCTATTCTGCCTTTCCGATACACCGTTGTGTTGTGGTGTGTATGGAGGAGTAAGCTGAGAGAGAATTCCATTCTCTTTTAAGTAATCTAGGAACTCGGCACTTAAGTATTCACCAGCTCGATCAGATCTCAGTGTCTTGATACTTTTGCCGATTTGTTTTTCCACTTCATTCTTATATTCTCGGAATTTCTCAAAGGCCTCGGATTTATGTTCCATCAAGAAGACATGTCAATACCTAGAGAAAATATCCATAAAAGTAATGAAATAGGAATAACCACTTCGTGCATGTGTAGACATTGGACCACACACATCGCTGTGTATGAGTCCTAAGAGCTCGCTCGCTCTTACTCCGTGTCCAGTGAACTGAGTCTTTGTCATCTTTCCTGTGAGACATGATTGACATGTTGCATAAGACTGATATTCGAACGGCCAAATATCCTTCTTTATGTAACTTCGTCAACTTTTTTTCATTGATGTGACCCAGTCTACAATGCCATAAGAAAGCCTTATTTAATTCTGGAGACTTTCTTTTAAGTGTGTTCTGGACGTTGAAAACCTGAGCTTGATTTAACACGTATATACCGTCCTCTAGTGTACCTGACCCAATCAAACTTTGATTATGGTGGATGTGGACCACATCGCTTACAAATGTAAAATCATATCCTTCTTTAGAAAGTAAAGATATAGATATGATATTACAAGCTAGACTAGGTACACACAAATAGTTACGTAAAATCAATATCTGCCTACTTGTCAATCCTAGGTGATATTCTCCTACGGATACAGCATCCACGCTCATTCCGTTAGCAACCCTGAGAGTCATATCATCTGCCCTGATAACTCTACGGTTTCTCAAAGCCTGTAATGAATTACCGATATGAGATCCTGATCTGGTATCTAGTACCCAGGAAGTAGAGTTAATTGACATACAGTTTTCAATCACAAACACACCCAAAGCCGAAGCCACAATGTGCTTCGGATACTGGATTCTGGCTTTCCAAGCCCTGCATTCCTTCTGCCAATGCCCTTTCCCATGACAATAGGAATATCCCTCCTTCCCTACGTTAGCCCCGAAACTTTTGCCCTGCCCTTTTCTTCTACTTTACTGACACCGCCTATCGGCTAGGTGGAGGCCTTCTTCTTCTCTCTTTTGGTTTTCGCCTTGGATCTAGAAGAGGAAGATTCTCCAATAAGCAGAACGGTGTCTCCCTGGTTTCCTTCAGGTTGTAAGTAGAAGGGAGGGACTGTAGAATCAAGTTAGTACATAACTAGTTCTCCAACGTGGTCCCCAGGTCTGTGAGCTCTTTAATATAGTTGATCATTATAGGGACGTGGTCCCCTATAGATGACTCGACAACCAATCTCGCTTGAAGCAATTACTTCGAGGTCTTATATCTTGCGATACGAGATTTCTCTCCATATAAATCTTTGTTATGGAGGAAGATAGAAGCTATGTCCATCTTCTCGTGCTGCCTCTGGTGTTCACTATCCATTGAGGCCAACACGAGGCACTTGGCATTCGCACTGTCTTTTCCCCTTGTCTTATGAATATCAACATCCGCGACGGTGGAACTGGACCTGGGACGGTGGGGACTTTCGTAGTAAGGAGGTGGTTCAGCTTGTCATAGGTAATGGACATTTGGACAAACCTTTGCCAATCAATATAGTTTGGCACAGTCAATTTATTATCTAGCTGTAACCTAAGTCTGGTCACCTGGTCACTGCAATTAAGAGAGAGAGGAGGAAACACTCAGTATGATACTCTTGCAAGTTTAGATTGGTTATTAGTTTATCTAAACAGGATTGCTCCCACTGTATCTCGAATCCTTCCTCAAATCATAAAAGAAGAATTAGTCAGGATTAATCTCACTCTTACAATACTTGCTTAACCTTTCAGCTAGGCTGGTGTTGGTACTTCGAGGGAGGTTATCCAATGCTTTCGTGAAGTTCCTTAATTACATAACCTCTTTTTCCAGGAGGAGTAGCCCCGCTGACACCGTTCTAGACACCTACTTGGTTTATAGCATTGATTGTTTAGTGAAAAAATCTCCCGAGGAGTAGCGGATACTCACAGTAGGATCGGGATCCAAATATCATTATGTGATAATCCTGAAGGAATCCTACCAAATTATCACACTCCAAATGGTATGCAACACTAGCAGGTTTTAGTTTCCTTAGAAACTCCTGATGTGGATTTTTTCCCCAAGCTCTTATGACCTTGACGAAGGCCAACATTTCATAAGTCGCAAGTCAAGTTCTACCCGTCATTGTCCAGGTTAATTTGAACCCACCCGTACATACCCTTAACGAAGGCCAAAATAGTAGTACGACCATCCCTAACCAACTTATCTATCTATGCTACAGATGAATATCCGGCAACTACCAATCACTATGCCTTGGTGAAGGTCAAAATACATAGCTTGAATACTACTGAATACCCATCTGAAATGACGGAGGGCTACGATGGTTTTGGCGATACCGTGAACGTTATGAACTTCATTTAATCGAAGGAACCTGATAGCTTTTAAAGGAGTGGTTTAAGCTCCGCATTTAAAAGTTTTCTTTTTGAAAAAACCGAGTGGTTTTGAAATTGTTCCAACGATTCAGCTTTGGATTGTTTGCTTTGCATTAAACATATAATGCAGTCCCATCATTTACACCTACCATTGCAGAAAGAAATGAAAATACCATGTACGCTTATGCCATCCGCTTCCGCCACTGGGCCCCGTTTAACACCGTTAGGTTACTTAACTAACGCCAGAGCGGGGGATGGACTAGTGTGGGTGCAAAACATAAGCAACGTCTTGAAAGGTTACGCTAGTGCCCCGGCCAACTACCGTGGCCAAATGCGGAACAAATTTTTTTTAACGATTAGAACATGGCAGTAGAATAACCTTTAACCCGGATCATTCCAAAAACATATCTAGCAAAACTAAAAGATGAACTAACTACTATGAAAGAAGTCTCACCAAACGATCCAAGTCCTTCGGTCTTCTTTCCTTTTCGTTAGCTCCAAGTGGCCACCTTAAACAAGCTTGATCTTCTTTTCCCGCTCTATCGGTTATCCGGGATCGAGCTTGTTCTCCGGTCCTCCTTTGTCGTAGATGATCCACCTGAGGGATGTGATCCATACCTCTAGCTCCTCACAATATGTCAAGTGGAGGAACTAGAGAACTTGGGTTGTTAAACCAAGTAGTCTAGGATGTAGTGTGAAGATCTAAGTGTTTGCTATATCTTTCTTGCCTCTTCACTTGTTTCTCAACTCATGAGAAGGGTAGTGAAGAGGAAGATGATGAAGGTGGAGGAAACTTAAGAGGAGGGAGGAGATGAAGAAAAATGGGAGCTCAAGAATTATGAAGCATGCATGAGAGAGAAAATCAACCCAAAGGTTTTGTGTATGAATTCTCATGAATAAACAAGTGTAGCCATGCTTCAATAGTAACCAAAAATGAATAATAATTCATTTGTGAACTATTGAAGCCATGCCACTCACCATGCCTCCCTCTCCTAAATTTCCACCTCATTTCCATTTATCAATAAATAGAAAATTTCATGATGAGGTGTCCACCTTCTAGAAGGTAATCTGTAATAAAATACGGATTACAGTCTGCTGTATATACATACCTGCATCCGGATAAAAACACGAATGCCCAAAGAGATAGAATAACACGAAAAACGTCATACTAGAATATACATATCGAAATATATATATGTAAAATATTAAATCAATACCCGATTTAATAATCCGGCTCAAACCCGAGCCGGCTAGTATTACCAGCTGTCCGATCGAAAGCCCGAGTACAAAGTACATCAATCGATCGAGACCCTGCACGTATCCAATATGACTATTACATCATTTCTCCTGAACCAGGGAAACCCTCTGTGTGGGACTCTAAAGACTCGAAAGTACGCCGGCAGTGAGTTATTAGATAAATCCATAACCACAAGCACGTCAGCGGTACTAGCTGTACGTAACGGCTACCCGGGTACCTGTCGAAAAGGAAGGCCGACGAGCAAACTCATCCGGATCCCCACTGAGCCTATCTGTGACAATCTCCGTACATTCCGGTCTCTTCGTCTGAGAGTATCGCATACCGGGTCTAGGGGTGGTAAACGTCAGACCCTGATAACCTGGTAATTCATGCTGATGCGGCTCAGGACCAATCTGGGAAACTACTGATCAGCCTATCAGTAAATCCTAACTGCCTTGGCTAAGGTCTTATAATCCTGACCAATCAAACACATTGCGATATCGACTCCCAATACCGGGAGAGACGAATCCCAGACAATCGCTCACTGCCTCCATGTGGCTCGGGACTGTACCCAACCAAAACCTGTTTGCACGACTCAGTAGATCCGTGGTAGGGTAGTGATCAAAGCACATTGGGAACTCACACAAGACAAATGACGATCTCAGGTCTAAAGACTAACATGTACTCATGTCACCTGAGAACTTCTATCTGACGATAGGTATAGTACCATCTGGAAGTTCTCGGAGAGTCCGTCCGGTGTACTCACCCCTAGTAAGCACTTGTATACGATCTTAGGTCTAAAGACCAAATGGTTGCGGGACCAAACCATCGCCTCTCGTCGGGGTCTAGAAACGTATACACTAGTCTACTCCGGAATATCGATGCCCTGTATCGATACTCCCACGACTGGGGACCATTTAAGGATATGCGTACCGACTACCCAGCTCCCACAAGTATGATCGCCATCAAAACGCAGGTAGTCTAGCAATGATACTACAGGCTTTATCAACATGTATAAAAGATATGTAATAGCAAGTAAAACATACACATGTTAAGATAAAGTCAAACCAAATAGTATACTATCATATCGAGCAAGACTGTCCTGTACATATATATGTCCAAGCATCCACATGTATACATATACAATAATGGCCTCTAGGGCATACATATCCAACAATCTCCTACTTGCACTAAGGCCATATATTGGCGTACCGAGTATCCAACGTCTGCTCTAGGGCCAGCTGTTGGCATACTGCATACCCAACATCTCAAAAAGTCTCTCGAACCGTGCTTGAGTAAGGACCTTGGTGAATGGATCTGTAGTGTTGTCTTTTGTATCCACTCTCCGGACCTTGATCTCGTGGCGATCTATAATCTCCTTGATCAGGTGATACCGCCTTACGATGTGCATGGATTTATGATGAGACCGTGGTTCCTTCGCTAAAGCTATAGCCCCATTGTTATCACAATACAATGGTATTGGGTCAACAATGGACGGAACTACCTGAAGTTCACTAATGAACTTCTTCATCCAGACCGCCTCTTTTGCGGCATCGCTTGCAGCAATGTATTCAGCCTCCATCGTCGAGTCTGCAACGGTATCCTGTTTGGAGCTCTTCTAACACACCGCCCCTCCGTTGAGGGTAAACACAAAATCCGAGACAGACTTGCTGTCATCCTTTTCACTCTGGAAGCGTGAATCGGTAAAGGACTCGACCTTCAGGTCTCCATTACCGTAAACCAAGAACATCTCCTTAGTCCTTCTCAGGTATTTGAGAATGTTCTTTACTGCTGTCCAGTGGTCCTCACCTGGGTTCGACTGCTACCCGGCTCACCACACTTAGCGCATAAGCTACATCTGGCCTTATACATAGCATCACATACATTATAGATCCTACCGCTAAAGCGTAGGGTACAGTGCTCGTGCGAACCCTCTCCTCGTCAGTCTTGGGAGACATCTCCTTGGAGAGGGTGATTCCGTGCAATGCGGGTATGTTACCGCACTTGAAATTTTCCATACTAAATCTCTTTAGTATGGTCTCTATGTACCTGGATAGTGAAAGTCCCAGTAACCTCTTGGATCTATCTCTGTAGATCTTAATCCCCAGAATGTATGAGGCATCACCCAGGTCCTTTATGGAGAACCTTTGTGATAATAATAGCTTGACCAATTGTAGCATACGAATGTCATTTCCTATCAAAAGAATGCCGTCCATGTACAAGACTATGAACACGACAGTTCGTCCTACAATTTTCTTATAAATACAAGGCTCATCCTCGTTCTTTATGAAGTCAAATTCCTTGACTGTTTCATCAAAACAGATGTTCCAGCTCCGCGATGCCTGATTTAATCCATAAATGGATTTAAGCAACTTGCACACCTTCCCGCTTCTCCGACTTTCTACGAAACCTTCCGGATGATCCATATAAACGCACTCTTCTAAACTTCCGTTTAGAAATGTCGTTTTTACGTCCATCTGCCAGACCTCATAGTCATGGAAGGCAGCAATGGCAAGTAGGATCCGAATGGATTTGAGCATAGCCACTGGAGAAAAGGCTTCATCATAGTCCAATCCTGGTCTTTGATGAAAACCTTTTTCAACAAGTCTAGCCTTATAGGTTTCCACCTGTCCATCTACACCAATCTTCTTCTTGTAGATCCATTTGCATCCAACGGGTTTTACCCCATGTGGAGCAACTTCTAGGGTCCACACTTTATTAGCCTACATGGACTCCATTTCAGATCGCATAGCATCCAGCCACTTATCAGAGTCCCTACTGATAATGGCCTTCTTGAAACTAGTAGGATCATCTTCTTCTAAGATGCAATCCTCTCGATCCCCATCTACGAGAAAACCGTAGTATCTCTCGAACGGATGAGAAATCCTACTAGATCTGCGGAGTGGCTGAGGCTCGTCTGGGGTTATTGAATCTTGAGGTTCCACCAAATCATCAGTTATAGTTTGTTCCACTGGAATTTCTTCCAGTTCTACCATGCTCCCACTTATTTCTTTTGCAAGAAATTTCCACTCTAAAAAGGTGGGGTGCTGAGCAACAAACACATTCTGTTCCTCGGTGTGGTAGAACAGATATCCATAACCAATCTTAGGATATCCTACAAACTTACACAAAACTGACCGTGCCTCCAGTTTATCCGGATTATGCTTTTTAACATAAGCCGGACTGTTAGTTATGTATATGCCCCAGAGGCCATTATTGTACATATGATGTATATTATAGTGGATGCTTCGATATATATATATAGAGAGAGAGAGGACTTTCTTGCTCAACATGATAGTATGCTATCTGGTTGCTCTTCGTCTTAACATGTTGTCACAACCCAAAATAGCCCGTGTCTGGCACTTGAATCATATGAAGTCTATAGGACCCCATCTAATTCAAGTAAGCCAAAAGCCCAGAAATCTAAAACCATTTTTAAGTAATAAATAAAGGAAATAGTTTTACGAAGTGAAGGAAACAAGTTTTTAAAACAAAGGTTTTAAAATAGGAAAGACGAATATGCATTTTAAATCCTCTATATCTTTTCTAAAAATTTCGGCAGAGTTGCCTTTGTAAATACTGGCCCCGAACGGGGTACAACATGAATAATATATATATGCACAATAAAAGGCATCCCTAAGAGGGAGCTAGCTGTTCGTCAATCGACGGTCACAACCACGCAAGCAATATGATATACAACGCCGAAGGGCGAGGATGAAAACTCAAAAGAACTCAAAATCAATATGAAAACCATAATACTACAACGCGCGACTCTAAGGCCGAAATAATACATAACTGGTTTTCTAAGTCTAAAACAATATACAAGTTTTGGTTGATGAAATTTCTAGATACAACTGAATAAAATAATACAAGGGTGGTCACGATGCGAGTGAACCCACAAACTAATGCAATCACCCAAAAAGGGAGCAGTGTGCCAGAAAAGCCGCAATGAAACCTGTACGGCCAAACCTGCAAGAACTGTGGCACAACGGGGGTCGGTTGCCAACTCATGAATAGAAGATATCACAGAGCAGAAATCGTATGCATCACATAATCCTAGGTCAATACGATTAATATATATAAACCTCAAGTGAATAAGTCTGAAGCATGATAAAGTAGCAATGTAACCTCTATACATGAGTGTAGTGCCAAGTGCTCGTGTCAGTGCCTCAGGTAATAACATATCATAAATATGAGGTATGATCCATGTCGACTATATCATGAAGTCTATGAGTTTGTGGATATCATCCAACTGTAAGTCCACGTTACCTCTCCCGGTACTTACGGGCTTGCGGAAATGATGAAAAACGATTTTTCAAGAGGTGGAAACATGGACTCAAAATACGGATCTTTGTTAAACAACTACCTAACAACCTAACTTGAGTTTTACCTACTCGGTTAGGGGCTATACCTTTCTTGAACTCCTTCATCTACAACTCTTTCCGGTGTACGGATCGGCCTCACCTCGTCGTCTCCTTGCGCCGAAGATGGATCCACCTGAAAGCTTCTACCTTTGGCTTCTTCTTCGAACTTGAAGAAACTAGAACACTTGGTTTGCTAAACCTTGTGAACTAGGATGAGTAGAGAAGTAATTTGGGTTTTCTTTTATCTCTAAGGCAATGTTTCTCAACTCATGAGAGGGTGTTCCCTTGAGCTAGAGAGAAAGCAAGAGGAAGAGCAAGAGGGAGAGCTCAAGCAAGAGAGAGAAATGAAATGAGAGAATGAGTAACTCTTTTACCATCCAAGCTCTCATAATCCAAAACCATCATAACAAAATAGTAATCAAGTATTATGTGATGGTTCAAGTCAAAATGGCTATATCATTTCATGCACTCATTATCCAAAAACAAACAAGCAGGCAAAAGTCTTTGCCATGAAATGATAGCCATTGTCATGATGATGGTCAACTAGTCCAACCTAGTCAACCGGTCAACTAAGTCAACAAGTCTACAAAGTCAACCACTCAACAACCATGTCACTATAATACTTAATTAATATTATTTTTAATTATATTTCTTATTTTCATTAGGGTTTAGCCAAAAGTCAATAGTCAACAATCAACAGTCAACAGTCAACAACCCCAATGAGAATCCTCTGCCTCTGTCTCTCTATCAACTGTGCATACACACCCGCATCCGCGTTCCGAGGAACACGAATACAAACGAGATAAAACCAATCCCAAAACGTACACTATGATCTGGCTTAAACCAAAGCCCGCTAGTGTTAACTGTCCGGACACTGTATGTGCATAAGTGCACGGATGTGACCGAACCCTGTCGCAAAACCATGCGACCTGTCGCAAAACCATGCGACCTCTACTCTTTTGCCTAAAGGCGAATGGCTTTCTGTGTGGGACTCTAAAGACTCGGCACTACGCTGGAAGTGGGTTTAACTACAGACCGCAAGCGGCACTAGCTGTGCGTAACGGTCCCCAGGTAGATGCCGACAAGAAGACAGACGAGGTGAAACCCATCTGAACTCTTACTGAGCCTGAATGTGACAATCTCTGTATAGTCCGGTCTGTTCGTCTGATACATCGCATGGCGGGCCTAGGGGGCGGTAAACGTCAGTCCCCTACTAGCGGTACAAGTCGTGTCGGAGTGTAGCCCAGAACACCCTGAGATAACACTGGAAACCTACCAGTATATCTCTCTTGCCCTGGCCAGGGACTACTCGTGTAATGGCTCTTCTAGACACAGCGCGATGTCAACCCCTAATACCGGGAGAGACGAATCCTGTCTAACCATTACTGCCTCCAAGTGCTTCGGGACTGCACCCAACAACTACCTGTTTGCACGACTCCTTTGAGCCGTGGTAGGATAGTAATCTAAGTACAGTGGGAACACACTCGAGGCGAAGTGACAGTGTCAAGTCAACGGACTAAGCTGTACTCATGTCACCTGGGAACTGATAACTGAAGATAGGTATAGTACCAACCAACAGTTCCCGACGAGTCCTGTCCAGTGTACTCGTAACCTAACGAGCACCCGCATACTATATCAAGTACGACGTACTAACGGCTGTGGGACAGACCGTCTCTCACACTGGGATGAGAAACACATACGCTAGTCTACTCCGGAGTATCGATGCCCTGTCTCGATAGTCCTACGACTAGGGACCTGCATAAGGATGTGCTTGTGGATTACCCAGCCCCCACCAGTGTGACTGCCATCACAGCGCTGGTAATCAAGCAAAGATCCTAAGGGCTCCACTAATGTGTATAGGTGATATACTAAAACAAACACATGTACACATTAAAGTAGAATCAAACCAAGTAGCATACTACTATATTGAGCAAGATTGTCTATACAAGGTGAATATCCCAAGCTTCCATTAAGTAATATACAAACTAGTATGATACAGTAATGGCCTCTAGGGCATATACACTAACAATCACCCACTTGCACTAAGGCCATGTACTGGCGTATCGAAGACCTATCATCTCGATCAGCCGCTCGAACTGAGTATGGGGTAAGGCCTTTGTGAGTGGATCAGCAGTGTTATCTTCCGTAGAAACTCTCCGAACCTCGATCTCCTGGCGACCCACGATCTCCCTGATCAGGTGATACCTCCTCAAGATGTGTCTGGACTTCTGATGGGACCTGGGTTCCTTTGCTAAAGCTATTGCCCCGTTGTTGTCGCAATACAGAGGTATTGGATCAACAATGGACGGAACCACCTGAAGTTCCGTTAAGAACTTCCTTATCCAGATGGCTTCTTTTGCGGCATCAGATGCAGCGATATATTCCGCTTCCATCGTCGAGTCAGCAACGGTTTTATGTTTGGAACTCTTCCAACACACCTCCCCTCCATTGAGGGTAAAGACATAACCTGACATGGACTTGGAATCATCCTTGTCACTCTGGAAGCTGGAGTCAGCAAAGGCCTCGATCTGGAGGTCTTTTCCGCTATACACCAAGAACATCTCCTTAGTCCTTCTCAGGTACTTGAGAATGTTCTTTACTGCTATCCAGTGTTTCTCCCCAGGGTTTGACTGATACCGGCTTACCACACTCAGTGCATAAGCTACATCTGGTCTGGTACACAACATCGCATACATTATAGAGCCTACCGCAGAAGCGTAGGTTATAATAAACATGCGATCCCTTTCCAAATCAGTCTTGGGAGACATCTCTTTGGAGAGGGTGATCCCGTAACAAGCCGGTAGATTACCGCGCTTGGAATCTTCCATACTGAATCTTTTCGGTATGGTGTCAATGTACCTGGACTGTGAGAGTCCCAGTATCCTCTTGGATCTGTCACGATAGATCCGGATTCCCAGAATGTATGAGGCATCACCCAGGTCTTTCATGGAGAACCTGTGTGACAAGAACCCCTTGACAGATTGTAGCATATGAATGTCATTTCCTATTAAGAGAATGTCATCCACGTATAAAACGAGGAATACTACAGTTCTCGCTACAAATCTACTATAGATGAATGGTTCATCTGGATTTTTGATAAAGCCAAATTCCTTGACCGTCTCATCAAAACAGATGTTCCAACTCCGCGATGCCTGCTTCAGTCCATAGATGGACTTAAGCAACTTGCACACCTTTCCGCTGCTCCCACTCTGAATGAAACCTTCTGGCTGGTCCATATAGACACACTCTTCTAAATTTCCATTTAGAAAAGCGGTCTTTACGTCCATCTGCCAGATCTCATAATCGTGGAAGACAGCAATGGCAAGAAGGATCCGAATGGATTTCAGCATAGCCACTGGAGAAAAGGTCTCGTCATAGTCCAAACCAGGTCTTTGACGAAAACCCTTTGCAACCAGTCTAGCTTTATATGTCTCAACCTGTCCATCTACACCAATCTTCCTTTTGAAGATCCACTTGCATCCTACGGGTTTTACCCCATCTGGAGCAACGTCCAACGTCCATACTTTGTTGGTGTACATGGACTCCATTTCGGTCCGCATTGCATCCAGCCATTTTACCGAGTCAACGCTCTGAATGGCCTGCTGGAAGCTAGTCGACTCATCATAATCAATGATGCAATCCTCTCTATCCCTGTCTATGAGTAAACCGTAGTATCTCTCGGGCGGATGAGACTGCCTACTACTCCTGCGGAGCGGCGCAGAAATGTCATGATCTTTCGAACCCTCTGGTTCTACTAAGCTTTCAGTAATAGCTCGTGGTTCTGGAATTTCTTCCAGTTCTATTGCTCTCCCACTTATCTGATTCTACAAAAACTGAGTTTCCAAGAAGTGGGCATGACGAGAAACAATAACCTTTTGTTCCTCTTCGCAATAAAAGAAATATCCCTTGGAGTTCTTTGGATATCCCACAAACTTGCACTGTACTGAGCGTGTCTCGAGCTTGTCCGCATGCTGCTTTTTGACAAAAGCTGGACTTCCCCATGTCTTAATGTGATTTAGATAGGGTCTCTTCCCACACCACATCTGATATGGTGTAGTAGGCACAGTCTTTGTTGGAACTCGGTTCAAAAGGTATGCAGCTGATTCTAGTGCATATCCCCAGAATGATCACGGTAACTCAGCGTTACTCATCATGGACCGTACCATATCCAATAGGGTTCAGTTCCGTCTCTCCGATACACCGTTATGTTGCGGAGTGTATGGATGAGTAAGCTGAGAGAGAATTCCATTCTCTTTTAAGTAGTCCAGGAACTCGGCAATCAAGTATTCACTACCTCGATCTGATCTCAGTGTCTTGATACTTTTGCCGGTTTGTTTTTCTACTTCATTCTTATATTTCTGGAATTTTCCAAAGGCTTCGGATTTATGTTTCATTAAGAAGACATAACCGTACCTTGAAAAGTCATCCGTAAAAGTAATGAAGTAAGAATAACCACTTCACGCATGTGTAGACATTGGACCGCACACGTCGCTGTATACGAGTCCCAAGAGCTCGCTCGCTCTTACTCCGTGTCCAGTGAACGGAGTCTTTGTCATCTTTCCTTTGAGACAGGATTGACAAGTGGCATACGATTGATATTCGAACGGATCCAAATATCCTTCTGTATGTAACTTCATCAACCTTCTCTCATTGATGTGACCCAGTCTACAATGCCATAAGAAAGTCTGATTTATTTCCGAAGACTTTCTTTTGTGTGTATTCTGGACATTGAAAATCTGTGGTTGGTTTAGTACGTATATACCATTGCTTAATGTACCTGACCCAATCAGAACTTGATTAAGGTGAATGTTTACAACATTACTTAGAAACGCAAATTCATAACCTTCTTTAGAAATCAAAGATACAGAAATGATATTACAAGTTGTGTTGGGTACAAAATAGCAATTACGCAAAACCAAAACATGTCCATCTGACATTCCCAGGTGATAGTCCCCCATGGCCTTAGCATCCATGCTAGCTCCGTTTGCAACTTTGAGGGTCATGTCACCTGCCATAAAAAACCTACGGTTTCTCAACGCCTGCAAAGAATTACAGATATGAGATCCTGATCCGGTATCCAATACCCAGGAAGTAAAGTTTATTGATAGACAGTTTTCAATAACATACACACCTGAAGCTGAAGCTGCAACTTGCTTCAGATCCTGTGTTCTGGCTTTCCAAGCCCTACAATCTTTCTTCTAGTGCCCACTCTTATGACAGAAAAAGCACTCTTCCTTCCCTATTAGCTTCCCCGCTATCTTTGTAGCTTTTGCCTTTCCCTTCGTATCCACTTTACTAACACCGCCCCTTGGTTTGGCGGGGGTTTTCTTCTTCTTTCCCTTGGCTTTCGCCTTGGACCTAGAAGAGGAAGATCCTCCTACAAACAAAGTGGATGTTTCCCTACCTTTCAGTAGGGTGCCCTCTGCACTCCTCAGCATGTTGAGGAGTTCTGAAAGTTCAACTTCTTTTTCTTGCAAGTTGAAATTCAGGATGAACTGGGCGTAAGTGGAAGGAAGGGACTGGAGAATCAAGTCCGTACAGAGCTCGTTCTCTAACGTGGTCCCAAGGTCCGCGAGCTCCTCTATGAAGCCAATCATCTTAAGCACGTGTTCCGCTACCGATGATCCGACGGCCAACTTTGCCGAAAACAGCTTTTTCGACACTTCGTATCTGGCGATACGAGATTGCTCTCCATACAGTTCTTTTGTATGGAGAAATATGGATTCGAGGTCCATATTCTCGTGCTTCCTCTGATGTTCGTTGTCCATAGAGGCAAGCACGAGGCACTTGGCCTTTGCGCAATCGATTTCCCAGGTCTTATGGATTTCCCTATCCGCGACGCTGGTTTTGGGACCTGGGATAGGGGAGCTTTGGTTGTAAGGAGATACCCCAACTTGTCATAAGTGATTGCCATTTTGACATTCCTGAGCCAATCTTTGTAGTTTGGCCCTGTCAGTATGTTTTTATCTAGTAATAACTTAAGTCCGGTCATGATGTTTGGTCGCTGCAATTAGGAGAGAGAGAAGAAACACTTTAGCATGATGCTCTTGCAAGTTTAGAGTGGTTATTAATTTGTCTAAACAGGATGGCTCCCACTGTCTCTCGAATCCCTCATCAAACCAAAAAGGAAGAATTAGTCAGGATCAATCTCACCGTACAATACTTGCTTAACCGTTCGGCCAGGCTGGTGTCGGTACTTCGAGGGAGGTTTTCCAACGCTTTCGCGAAGTTCCTTAATTAAATAATCTCTTTTCCCTGGGGGCGTAGCCCCGCTAACACCTTTCTAGACACCTACTTGGTTTATAGCATTGATCGTTAAGTGAGAAATTTCCCGAGGAGTAGCATATACTCACAGTAGGATCGGGATCCAAATATCATCGCGTGACAAAACTGAAGGAATCCTACCAGAATCATCACACTCCAAATGGTATGCAGTGCTAGCAAGTTTCAGTTCTTTTGAAACCCCCGATGTGGATTTTTGCCCCATGCTTTTATGACCTTGACTTTGGCCAAAATATCATAAGTCACATGTCAAGTTCTACCCGTCATTCTCCAGGTTAATTTGAGCCCATCCGCACATACCCTTGACTTTGGCCAAAATGGTAGAACGACTGCCCCAAACCAACACATCTATCTATGCTGCACATGAATACCCAATAGCTACCAATCACTATGCCTTGACTTTGGCCAACATACATAGCTTGAATACTTATTGACCATTCATGTGAAACGACGGAGGGCTACGAATGGTTTTGGTGAAACCGTGAACGTAGTGAACTTGATATAATCGAAGGAACGAGATAGCTTTTAAAAGGAGTGGCTTAAGCTCCACATTTAAAAGTTATTTTGAAAAGAAACCGAGTGGTTTTGAAAGTGTTCCAACGACTTTTACTTGGTTTATTTTTTCTTGCATTAATTCCAATGCGTCCCACCATTTAATCCTACCATTGCAGAAAACAACCAAAATATGACGTACGCTTATGCCATCCGCATTCGCCACGGGGCCCCGTCATTACCCGTTAGGTTACTTAACTAACGACAGAGCGGGGGCTGGACTAGCGCGGATGCAAAACATAAGCAATGCCTAAATAATATCATATATGGATATATTGCAATGATAGCCATTTCAGATCACAGATGAACACATTGGATATACTAGGAATCCGCAATTCGTACGAGCCTGTAACGAAAAGCGGATTACACGGTCGCGATGAATAGCCAAAACCACACCCTAGACCCCTACGGGTGCGGCAAACTACCCGCCAAATATCCGAAGCGGAGCAACCTCCCTCAACAACGTGAGTAGGCCACTCGGCACTTCGAGATACCCGGTAGTTTGTGCACCCTACCTTGGGTCTATTCTAGGAGCAAAAACAGTAAAAAGAATTATACAATGACGGCTACAACCCCGACCCGGTTGTGCGGCCAAAAATAATATTACATCAATTTACATATTACATGAATTGAAAGATAAAAGGAAAAACTTTCATCTCACAACCCCCGGCTATTCATCCGCGACAATCCAATGAATTCATATACACATACCATCAACATTACAGATCACAGATATGTATAACCCCCACTAATCGACGTATAGCGATTAGCGGACGTTCAATACATATAACACATCACAGATATATACCCGTCAGCTTAAGTCTTTAGAAGTTCGATCAAAATAAGGATTTTCAAACCCCAAAAACTAATTTTTCTTTCTGGAAAATCTGGGCCGAAAAATCATATTCCAAAATTCCCAAAACACCCAAATAAACAAACTGTGAGAAAAATCACCCACGGCCGAGTCAACTCGGCCGTGGATCCGCGGCGGAAGCAAGCTCCTGCCACGGTTCCGCGGCGTGTTGATCGACTCTCTGGACAATTTTTTTAGAAGTGAGTTTTAAAAATCCTGAGCCGAATTTTAAGGTAAGATTTATCATTTTTTGGACAGAAAAAAAATTCGGCAGAAAGTATACTTTTCGGGCGTGTTTCGCGACTTTTTCTCCGATCGAATTTCTAGTTACTTTACTAACATGTTAGATAGTGTTTAACTACGCTCTGATACCACTGTAAGCCCACGTTACCTCTCCCGGTACTTACGGGCTTGCAGAAATGATGAAAAACGATTTTTCAAGAGGTGGTAACATGGACTCAAAATACGGATCTTTGTTAAACATGTAAGTCCATCCTACCTCTCCCGGTACTTTCGGGCATGCGGAATTTGATAAAAAACGATTTTCTTAGAGGTGGTAACATGGACTTAAAACCCGGATCTTTGTTAAACATCTAACTAACAACCTAACTACGAGTTGCTAACTACTCGGTTAGGGGGTTATACCTTTCTTTTTCTCGAACTCCTTCGTCTTCAAGCTTCGATGGTCGTCCGAATAGGCTTCTCCCCGTCGTCTCCTTGCGCCGAAGATAGATCCACCTGAAAGCCTCAACCTTTGGCTCCTTCTTCGAACTTTGAAGAAACTAGTTCACTCGGTTTGCTAAACCTTGTGAACTAGAGTGAGTAGAGAAGAGTTTGTATGGGATTTTATCTATGGTTCTTGGTTCTCAACTCATGAGACAAGTGAACCATAGAGTCAAGAGAGGGAGAGCAAGAGGAGGAGATGAGAGCTCAAGAACAAGAGAGAGAATGAGCATGAAAGAATGAGAGAAGAATTTTCTCATTTGGCTCTCATAATCCAAAACAATCATAACACCTCATATCAATCAAGTATTATGTGATGGTTTAAGCAACCATAGCCATATCATTTCATGCACTCATTTTGCACAAAAGAGCAAGCAAGCAAAAGTCTTTGCCATGAAATGATAGCTATAGTTATCATGATGGTCAACTAGTCAAGCCTAGTCAACCGGTCAACAAGTCAACAAGTCAACAAAGTCAACAACTCAACAACCATGTCACCATAATACCTAATTAATATAATTGTTAATCACATATCATATTCTCATTAGGGTTGAGCAAAAAGTCAATAGTCAACTGTCAACGGTCAACAACCCTAATGAGAATCCTCCGCCTCTGTCTCTCCGTCAACTGTGCATACACACCCGCATCCGCGTTCCGAGGAACACGAATACAAACTGGATAAATCCAATCCCAATACATACACTAGGATCTGGCTTAAACCAAAGCCCGCCAGTGTCAACTGTCCGGACACTGTACGTGCACAAGTGCACGGATGTGACCGAACCCTGTCGCAAAACCATGCGACCTGCCGCAAAACCATGAGACCTCTACTCTTTTGCCTAAAGGAGAATAGCTTTCTGTGTGGGACTCTAAAGACTCGACACTACGCTGGCAGTGGGTTTAACCACAGACCGCAAGCGGCACTAGCTGTGCGTAACGGTCCCCAGGTAGATGCCGACAAGAAGACTGACGAGGTGAAACCCATCTGAACTCCTACTGAGCCTGAATGTGACAATCTCGGTACAGTCCGGTCTGTTCGTCTGATACATCGCATGGCGGGCCTAGGGGCGGTAAACGTCAGTCCCCCAATAGCGGTACAAGTCGTGTCGGAGTGAAGCCCAAAACACCCCGAGATAACACTGGAAGCCTACCAGTATATCTCGTTTGCCCTGGCCAGGGACTACTCGTGTAATGGCTCTCCTAGACACAGCGCGATGTCAACTCCCAATACCGGGAGAGACGAATCCTGTCTAACCGTCACTGCCTCCAAGTCCTTCGGGACTGCACCCAACTACCACCTGTTTGCACGACTCCTTTGAGCCGTGGTAGGGTAGTAATCAAAGTACAGTGGGAACACACTCGAGGCGAAGTGACAGTGTCAAGTCAGCGGACTAAGCTGTACTCATGTCACCTGGGAACTGATAACTGACGATAGGCATAATACCAACTAGTCAGTTCCCGACGAGTCCTGTCCATTGTACTCGTAACCTAACGAGCACCCGCATACTATCTCAAGTACGACGTACAGACGGCTGTGGGACAGACCGTCTCCCACACTGGGATGAGAAGTGCATGCGCTAGTCTACTCCGGAGTATCGATGCCATGTCTCGATAGTCTTGCGACCAGGGACCTGCATAAGGATGTGCTTATAGATTACCCAGCCCCACTAGTATGACTGCCATCACAACGCTGGTAATCAAGCAAAGATCCTAACGGCTCCACTAATGTGTATAGGCGATATACTAAAATAAACACATGTACACATTGAAGTAGAAATAAACCAAGTAGCATACTACTATTTTGAGCAAGATTGTATATACAAGGTGAATATCCCAAGCTTCCATTAAGTAATATACAAACTAGTATGATACAGTAATGGCCTCTAGGGCATATACACTAACAATCTCCCACTTGCACTAAGGCCATGTACTGGCGTATCGAAGACCTATCATCTCGATCAACCGCTCTAACTGAGTCTGGGGCAGGGCCTTGGTGAATGGATCTGCAGAGTTATCTTCTGAAGCGACTCTCTGAACCTCGATCTCCTGGCGATCTACGATCTCCCTGATCAGGTGATACCGCCTCAAGATGTGTCTGGATCTCTGATGGGACCTGGGTTCCTTTGCTAAAGCTATAGCCCCGTTGTTGTCGCAATACAGAGGTATTGGATCAACAATGGACGGAACCACCTGAAGTTCTTTCAAGAACTTCCTAATCCAGACAGCTTCTTTTGCGGCATCAGATGCAGCGATGTATTCCGCTTCCATCGTCGAGTCTGCAACGGTTTCCTGTTTGGAACTCTTCCAACACACCGCCCCTCCATTGAGGGTAAAGACAAAACCCGACATGGACTTGGAATCATCCTTGTCACTCTTGAAGCTGGAGTCAGCAAAGGCCTCGATCTGGAGGTCTTTTCCGCCATACACCAAGAACATCTCCTTAGTCCTTCTCAGGTACTTGAGAATGTTCTTTACCGCTATCCAGTGTTTCTCCCCAGGGTTTGACTGATACCGGCTTACCACACTCAGTGCATAAGCTACATCCGGTCTGGTACACAACATCACATACATTATAGAGCCTACCGCAGAAGCGTAGGGTATAATAGACATGCGATCCCTCTCCAAATCAGTCTTGGGAGACATCTCTTTAGAGAGGGTGATCCCGTGACAAGCCGGTAGGTTACCGCGCTTGGAATCTTCCATACTGAATCTTTTCAGTATGGTGTCGATGTACATGGACTGTGAAAGTCCTAATATCCTCTTGGATCTATCACGAAGGATTCGGATCCCCAGGATGTATGAGGCATCACCCAGGTCTTTCATGGAGAACCTGTGTGACAAGAACCCCTTGATAGATTGTAGCATAGGAATGTCATTTCCTATTAAGAGAATGTCATCCACGTACAAAACGAGGAATACTACAGTTCTCGCTACAAATCTACTATAGATGCATGGTTCATCTGGATTTTTGATAAAGCCAAATTCCTTGAAGGTCTCATCAAAACAGATGTTCCAACTCCGCGATGCCTGCTTTAGTCCATAGATGGACTTAGGCAACTTGCACACCTTTCCGCTGCTCCCACTCTGAATGAAACCCTCTGGTTGGTCCATATAGACACACTCCTGTAAATTTCCATTTAGAAAAGCGGTCTTTACGTCCATCTGCCAGATCTCATAATCGTGGAAGGCAGCAATGGCAAGAAGGATCCGAATGGACTTCAGCATAGCTACTGGAGAAAAGGTCTCGTCATAGTCCAAACCGGGTCTTTGACGAAAACCCTTTGCAACCAGTCTAGCTTTATAGGTCTCAACCTGTCCATCTACACCAATCTTCCTTTTGAAGATCCACTTGCATCCTACGGGTTTTACCCCGTCTGGAGCAATGTCAAACGTCCATACTTTGTTGGTGTACATGGACTCCATTTCGGTCCGCATTGGATCCAGCCATTTTACTGAGTCAACGCTCTGAACGGCCTGCTGGAAGCTAGTAGGCTCATCATAATCTATGATGCAATCCTCTCTATCCCCGTCTATGAGAAAACCGTAGTATCTCTCGGGCGGATGAGACTGCCTACTACTCCTTCAGAGAGGCGTAGGAATGTCATGTTCTTTTGAACCCTCTGGTTCCACTAAGCTTTCAGTAATAGTCTGTGGTTCTGGAATTTCTTCCAGTTCTACTGCGCTCCCACTAATTTCCCTTTCCAAGAACTGGTGTTCTAGAAAGTGGGCATTACGAGAAATAATGACTTTTTGTTCCTCTGCGTGGTTGAAAAGATACCCCCTGGTGTTCTTTGGGTATCCCACAAACTTGCACAGTACTGAGCGTGCCTCGAGCTTGTCCGCATGCTGCTTTTGACAAAAGCCGGACATCCCCAGATCTTCAGATATTGAAGATAGGGTTTCTTCCCACTCCATATTTCATATGGTGTGGTAGGCACAGTCTTAGTCGGAACACGGTTCAAAAGGTATGCCGCTGATTCTAGCGCATACCCCCAGAATAATCGCGGTAACTCAGTGTTACTCATCATGGACCGTACCATATCCAATAGGGTTCGGTTCCGTCTCTCCGATACACCGTTATGTTGCGGAGTGTATGGAGGAGTAAGCAGAGAGAGAATTCCGTTCTCTTTTAAATAATCCAGGAACTCGGCACTTAAGTATTTTCCACCTCGATCCGATCTTAGAATCTTGATACTTTTGCCGGTTTGTTTTTCTACTTCATTCTTATATTCCTGGAACTTTCCAAAAGCTTCGGACTTATGTTTCATCAAGAAGACATAACCGTACCTTGAAAAGTCATCCGTAAAAGTAATGAAGTAAGAAAAACCGCTTCGCGCATGTGTAGACATTGGACCGCACATGTCGCTGTGTACGAGTCCCAAGAGCTCGCTCGCTCTTATTCCGTGTCCAGTGAACGGAGTCTTTGTCATCTTTCCTTTGAGACAGGATTGACAAGTGGCATACGATTGATATTCGAACGGATTCAAATATCCTTCTGTATGTAACTTCGTCAACCTTCTCTCATTGATGTGACCCAGTCTACAATGCCATAAGAAAGTCTGATTTATATCCGGAGACTTTCTTTTGTGTGTATTTTGGACATTGAAAATCTGTGGTTGGTTTAATACGTATATACCATTGCTCAATGTACCTGACCCAATCAGAACTTGATTAAGGTGAATGTTTACAACATTACTTACAAACGCAAATTCATAACCTTCTTTAGAAACTAAAGATACAGAAATGATATTACAAGTTCCGTTGGGTACAAAAAAGCAATTACGCAAAACCAAAACATGTCCATCTGACATTCCCAGGTGATAGTCCCCCACGGCTTTAGCATCCATGCTAGCTCCGTTCGCAGCTCTGAGGGTCATGTCACCTGCTTTCAAAACACTACGGTTTCTCAACGCCTGCAAAGAATTACAGATATGAGATCCTGATCCGGTATCCAATACCCAGGAAGTAGAGTTTATTGAAAGACAGTTTTCAATAACATACACACCTGAAGCTGAAGCTGCAACCTGCTTCAATTCCTGTGTTCTGGCCTTCCAGGCCCTGCAATCATTCTTCCAGTGTCCTTTCTTATGAAAATAGAAGCATTCTTCCTTATCCACAAGCTTCCCCGCTATCTTTGTTGCTTTAGCTTTTCCCTTCGTATCCACTTTACTAACACCGCCTCGTGGTTTGGTGGGGGCTTTCTTCTTCTTTCCCTTGGCTTTCGCCTTGGACCTTGAAGAAGATGATCCTCCTACAAACAAAGTGGATGTTTTCCTACTTTTCTGTAGGGTGCCCTCTGCGCTCCTCAGCATGTTGAGGAGCTCTGAAAGTTCAACTTCGTTTTCTTGTAAGTTGAAGTTCAGTATAAACTGGGCGTAAGTGGAAGGAAGGGACTGGAGAACTAAGTCCGTATAGAGCCCACTCTCCAATGTGGTCCCTAGGTCCGCGAGCTCCTCAATGTAGCCGATCATCTTAAGCACGTGTTCTGCTACTGATGATCCGACGGCCATCCTTGCCGAAAATAACTTTTTCGACGCTTCGTATCTTGCGATACGAGATTGCTCTCCATACAGTTCTTTTGTATGAAGAAATATGGATTCCAAGTCCATATTCTCGTGCCTCCTCTGATGTTCATTGTCCATCGAGGCAAGTACGAGGCACTTGGCCTTCGCGCTATCAATCTCCCAAGTCTTACGGATTTCCTTATGCGCGACGCTGGAAGTGGGACCAGGGACAGCGGGAGCTTTGGTGGTAAGAAGATACCCCAGCTTGTCGTAAGTGATTGCCATTTTGACATTCCTGAGCCAATCTTTGTAGTTTGGCCCTGTCAGTATGTTTTTATCTAGAAGTAACTTAAGTCCAGTCATTTCGATTGGTCGCTGCAATTAGGAGAGAGAAGAAGAAACACTTAGCATGATGCTCTTGCAAGTTTAGAGTGGTTTTTAGTTTGTCTAAACAGGATGGCTCCCACTGTTTCTCGAATCCCTCCTTAAAACCAAAAAGGAAGAATTAGCCAGGATCAATCTCACCGTACAATACTTGCTTAACCGTTCGGCCAGGCTGGTGTCGGTACTTCGAGGGAGGTTTTCCAACGCTTTCGCGAAGTTCCTTAATTTAAGAACCTCTTTTCCCTGGGAGCGTAGCCCCGCTAACACCTTTCTAGACACCTACTAGGTTTATAGCATTGATCGTTAAGTGAGAAATTTCCCGAGGAGTAGCATATACTCACAGTAGGATCAGGATCCAAATATCATCGCGTGACGAAACTGAAGGAATCCTACCAGAATCATCACGCTCCAAATGGTATGCAATACTAGCAAGTTTCAGTTATTTTGAACCTCCCGATGTGGATTTTTGCCCCATGCTCTTATGACCTTGGCGTGAGGTCAAAATGTCATAAGTCACATGTCAAGTTCTTCCCATCATTATCCAGGTTAATTTGAATCCACCCGTACCTACCCTTGACGTAGGCCAAAATGGTAGTACGGCTGTCCCAAACCAACGCATTCTATCTATGCAACAGATAAATATCCGGCAGCTACCAATCACTATGCCTTGGCGTGAGGTCAAAATACATAGCTTGAATACTACCGAATATTTAACTGAAATGATGGAGGGCTACGAATGGTTTTGGCAAAACCGTGAACGTAGTGAACTTGATATAATCGATGGAACGAGATAGCTTTTAAAAGGAGTGGCTCAAGCTCCGCATTTAAAAGTTAGTTTTGAAAAGAACCGAGTGGTTTTTCGAAAATGTTCCAACGATTTTAACTTGGTTTATTTTCTTGCATTAGTTCTTTTAATGCGTGATATTCTTGCATTAGTTCTTTTAATGCGTCCCATCATTTAATCCTACCATTGCAGAAAACAACCAAAATATGACGTACGCTTATACCATTCGCATTCGCCACGGGGCCCCGTCATTACCCGTTAGGTTACTTAACTAACGACAGAGCGGGGGCTGGGCTAGCGCGGCTGTAAAACATAAGCAACGCCTAAATAATATCATATATAAATATA
The DNA here is from genome assembly GCA_030015575.1 of Agapanthus africanus. Lineage (NCBI taxonomy): Eukaryota > Viridiplantae > Streptophyta > Magnoliopsida > Asparagales > Amaryllidaceae > Agapanthus > Agapanthus africanus. The sequence continues at coordinate 194,083,117 of CM057351.1, forward strand.
TTGCAATGATAGACATTTCAGATCACAGATGAACACATTGGATATACTAGGAACCCGCAATTCGTACGAGCCTGTAACGAAAAGCAGATTACACGGTCGCGGTGAATAGCCAATACCCCACCCAAGACCCCTACGGGTGCGGCAAACTACCCGCCATGTACCCAAAGCGAAGCAACCTCCCTCATCCCCGTGAGTAGGCCACTCGGCACTTCGGCATACCCGGTAGTTTGTGCACCCCCTCCATGGGTCTATCCTAGGAGCAAAAACAGTAAAAAGAAATTATACAATGACGGCTACAACCCCGACCCGGTTGTGCGGCCATACAAATAATTACTACATCAATTTACAAATTTACATGAATTTAAAGAAAAGAAAACTCTCGTCTCACAACCCCCGGCTATTCACCCGCGACAATCCAATGAATTCATTTACACATTCCAATAACATTACAGATCACAGATTTGTATAACCCCCACTAATCGACATATAGCGATTAGTAGACGTTCAATACAAATATCACATCACAGAAAAACCCGTCAGCTTAAGTCTTTTAGAAGTTCGATCAAAAATACGGATTTATAGGCCCCAAACACAAAATTTTCGTTCTGGAAAAACTAGGCAGAAAATACATATTCCAAAAATCCCAAAACAACCCCAGAAATACACTGCACCAACTTTGGACCCCGACCGAGTCAACTCGGCCACGGAACCGCGGCGGGAGCGTGCTCCCGCCGCGTTTCCGCGGCGCTTTGAATCGTTCGTGGAACCAAATTTGGTGGTTATTCAAACAAAAGCCTGAGCCGATTTTTGAGATGAAAATTATCAACTATTGAACAGAATAAAAATCGGCAGAAACTAGACATTCTCGGGTTCGTTTTGCGACTTTTCTTTGATCGATCTTCTAGCTACTTTGCTAACATGTTAGATAGAGTTTAACTAGGCTCTGATACCACTGTAAGTCCATGCTACCTCTCCCGGTACTTTCGGGCAAGCGGAATTTGATAAAAAAACGATTTTCTTAGAGGTGGTAACATGGACTTAAAACTCGGATCTTTGTTAAACATCTAACTAACAACCTAACTACGAGTTGCTAACTACTCGGTTAGGAGGTTATACCTTTCTTTTTCTCGAACTCCTTCGTCTTCAAGCTTCGATGGTCGTCCGAATCGGCTTCTCCTCGTCGTCTCCTTGCGCCGAAGATAGATCCACCTGAAAGCCTCAACCTTTGGCTCCTTCTTCGAACTTTGAAGAAAGTAGTTCACTCGGTTTGCTAAACTTTGTGAACTAGAGTGAGTAGAGAAGAGTTTGTATGGGATTTTATCTATGGTTCTTGGTTCTCAACTCATGAGACAAGTGAACCATAGAGTCAAGAGAGGGAGAGCAAGAGGAGGAGATGAGAGCTCAAGAACAAGAGAGAGAATGAGCATGAAAGAATGAGAGAAGACTTTTCTCATTTGGCTCTCATAATCCAAAACAATCATAACACCTCATATCAATCAAGTATTATGTGATGGTTTAAGCAACCATAGCCATATCATTTCATGCACTCATTTTGCACAAAAGAGCAAGCAAGCAAAAGTCTTTGCCATGAAATGATAGCTATAGTTATCATGATGGTCAACTAGTCAAGCCTAATCAACCGGTCAACAAGTCAACAAAAGTCAACAAGTCAACAAAGTCAACAACTCAACAACCATTTCACCATAATACCTAATTAATATAATTGTTAATCACATATCATATTCTCATTAGGGTTGAGCAAAAAGTCAATAGTCAACTGTCAACGGTCAACAACCCTAATGAGAATCCTCCGCCTCTGTCTCTCCGTCAACTGTGCATACACACCCGCATCCGCGTTCCGAGGAACACGAATACAAACTGGATAAATCCAATCCCAATACATACACTAGGATCTGGCTTAAACCAAAGCCCGCTAGTGTCAACTGTCTGGACACTGTACGTGCACAAGTGCACGGATGTGACCGAACCCTGTCGCAAAACCATGCGACCTGCCGCAAAACCATGCGACCTCTACTCTTTTGCCTAAAGACGAATAGCTTTCTGTGTGGGACTCTAAAAACTCGACACTACGCTGGCAGTGGGTTTAACCACAGACCGCAAGCGGCACTAGCTGTGCGTAACGGTCCCCAGGTAGATGCCGACAAGAAGACTGACGAGGTGAAACCCATCTGAAATCCTACTGAGCCTGAATGTGACAATCTCGGTACCGTCCGGTCTGTTCGTCTGATACATCGCATGGCGGGCCTAGGGGGCGGTAAACATCAGTCCCCCAATAGCGGTACAAGTCGTGTCTGAGTGAAGCCCAAAACACCCTGAGATAACACTGGAAGCCTACCAGTATATCTCGTTTGCCCTGGATAGGGACTACTCGTGTAATGGCTCTCCTAGACACAGCGCGATGTCAACCCCCAATACCGGGAGAGACGAATCCTGTCTAACCGTCACTGCCTCCAAGTGCTTCGGGACTGCACCCAACTACCACCTGTTTGCACGACTCCATTGAGCCGTGGCAGGGTAGTAATCAAAGTACAGTGGGAACACACTCGAGGCGAAGTGACAGTGTCAAGTCAGCCGACTAAGCTGTACTCATGTCACCTGGGAACTGATAACTGACGATAGGCATAATACCAACTAGTCAGTTCCCGACGAGTCCTGTCCAGTGTACTCGTAACCTAACGAGCACCCGCATACTATCTCAAGTACGACGTACTGACGGCTGTGGGACAGACCGTCTCCCATACAGGGATGAGAAGTGCATGCGCTAGTCTACTCTGGAGTATCGATACCCTGTCTCGATAGTCCTGCGACCAGGGACCTGCATAAGGATGTGCTTATAGATTACCCAGCCCCACTTGTGTGACTGCCATCACAACGCTGGTAATCAAGCAAAGATCCTAAGGGCTCCACTAATGTGTATAGGCGATATACTAAAATAAACACATGTACACATTGAAGTAGAAACAAACCAAGTAGCATACTACTATTTTGAGCAAGATTGTATATACAAGGTGAATATCCCAAGCTTCCATTAAGTAATATACAAACTAGTATGATACAGTAATGGCCTCTAGGGCATATACACTAACAAAACAACTACCTAACAACCTAACTTGAGTTTTACCTACTCGGTTAGGGGGCTATACCTTTCTTGAACTCCTTCGTCTACAACTCTTTCCGGTGTACGGATCAGCCTCACCTGGTCGTCACCTTGCGCCGAAGATGGATCCACCTGAAAGCTTCTACCTTTGGCTTCTTCTTCGAACTTGAAGAAAATAGAACACTTAGTTTGCTAAACCTTGTGAACTAGGATAAGTAGAGAACTGATTTGGGTTTTCTTTTATCTCTAAGGCAATGTTTCTCAACTCATGAGAGGGTGTTGCCTTGAGCTAGAGAGAGAGCAAGAGGAAGAGCAAGAGGGAGATCTTAAGCAAGAGAAAGAAATGAAATGAGAGAATGAGTAACTCTTTTGCCATCCAAGCTCTCATAATCCAAAACCATCATAACAAAATAGTAATCAAGTATTATATGATGGTTCAAGTCAAAATGGCTATATCTTTTCATGCACTCATTTTGCAAAAACAAACAAGCAAGCAAAAGTCTTTGCCATGAAATGATAGCCATTGTCATGATAATGGTCAACTAGTCCAACCTAGTCAACCGGTCAACAAAGTCAACAAGTCAACAAAGTCAACCACTCAACAACCATGTCACTATAATACTTAATTAAGATTATTGTTAATTATATTTCTTATTCTCATTAGGGTTTAGCCAAAAGTCAATAATCAACAGTCGACAATCAACAACCCCAATGAGAATTCTCTGCCTCTGTTTCTCTGTCAACTGTGCATACAAACCCGCATCCGCGTTCCGAGGAACACGAATACAAACGAGATAAAACCAATCCCAAAACGTACACTAGGATCTGGCTTAAACCAAAGCCCGCTAGTGTTAACTGTCCGGACACTGTACGTGCACAAGTGCACGGATGCGATCGAACCCTGTCGCAAAACCATGCGACCTGTCGCAAAACCATGCGACCTCTACTCTTTTGCCTAAAGGCGAATAACTTTCTGTGTGGGACTCTAAAGACTCGACACTACGCTGGCAGTGGGTTTAACCACAGACCGCAAGCGGCACTAGCTGTGCGTAACGGTCCCCAGGTAGATGCCGACAAGAAGACTGACGAGGTGAAACCCATCTGAACTCCTACTGAGCCTGAATGTGACAATCTCTGTACAGTCTGGTCTGTTCGTTTGATACATCGCATGGCGGGCCTAGGGGGGCGGTAAACGTCAGTCCCCTACTAGCGGTATAAGTCGTGTCGGAGTGTAGCCCAGAACACCCTGAGATAGCACTGGAAACCTACCAGTATATCTCGCTTTCCCTGGCCAGGGACTACTCGTGTAATGGCTCTCCTAGACACAGCGCGATATCAACCCCCAATACCGGGAGAGACGAATCCTGTCTAACCGTCCCTGCCTCCAAGTGCTTCGGGACTGCATCCAACTACTACTTGTTTGCACGACTCTTTGGAGCCGTGGTAGGGTAGTAATCTAAGTATAGTGGGAACACACTCGAAGCGAAGTGACAGTATCAAGTCAGCGGACTAAGTTGTACTCATGTCACCTGAGAACTGATAACTGACGATAGGTATAGTACCAACCAACAGTTCCCGACGAGTCATGTCCAGTGTACTCGTAACCTAACGAGCACCCGCATACTACCTCAAGTACGACGTACTGACGGCTGTGGGACAGACCGTCTCCCACACTGGGATGAGAAGCGCATACGCTAGTCTACTCCGGAGTATCGATGCCCTGTCTCGATAGTCCTACGACTAGGGACCTTCATAAGGATGTGCTTGTGTATTACCCAGCCCCCACTAGTGTGACTGCCATCACAACGCTGGTAATCAAGCAAAGATCCTAAGGGCTCCACTAATGTGTATAGGTGATATACTAAAACAAACACATGTACACATTAAAGTAGAATCAAACCAAGTAGCATACTACTATATTGAGCAAGATTGTCTATACAAGGTGAATATCCCAAGCTTCCATTAAGTAATATACAAACTAGTATGATACAGTAATGGCCTCTAGGGCATATACACTAACACCAACTATATGATCAATGTCAACTATAAATATGTGGAAATCGTCCACGTGTCACCCAATGACAATAAGCATCATGCATGTAAATATCATAAAGCATATGCATGGAAGTATGAGGATGTAATCAACATGTGTCACTCGCGACATATAAAATCATGGAAACTGAGTGTCAAGTATCGACACTCGAAAACATCATGAAACCTGTGCCTAGCATCGGCACGTAAATCCTCATATACATAGGGCTCCGTCAGTCCGTATCAGCCCGTCTGATCTCTCAACTCCGGTCGGTATCCTCCGGATATCCACCGAGCTCAAATACAATCACCGATAGGTAGTGGTCCCTCTGTCACGCTCACCGTCTAGCTACCCAGCAGATACGTTCTCGCCCCGGGGTACCATACCGGGCCCACCATGTACCCGCAATCGGCCTCATCCGCTCCTCGAATCGTATTTCACATGTCGCTCTCAGCACCGAGAAAACACATGGTGGACGCACTGAAATATCATATCAAGGGTAACCGGGTTTTTAAAAACAATACATATTCTCTTTTGAAATAACCACGGTTCCCAAATCCAGAAATCTCATGAAAACAAATATCTCAATGTGTATGGTCAGAAGCATGATGTATGCAACTTATAAAGGAAATGCAAGCATAACCGTATATTATGCAACATGGAATAATAGTGTGCCCATGCAAGGGTCATATCTTGATGCAATAATCCAACTGTGTAGTGACATGGCAATTATCGATGATGAAGTGTGTGAGCCGGCAAGCAAGTGTACGTGGAACATACGCATCATCGATAATGGTGCTGGTGTCCTAACAAAATGAGTTTAATATACAATAAACTCATTTACACATGCAATGCGATGCGAATAGCATGAATATGCGGAAATCTAATAATCAACGCAACAGTGAAGAATCTACAACAATATATAAATGTCATGCAGTTTTGCCATTTGAAATAAGACGAATCGGGGTTTTTAGAAAAATAAGGGCTATGGTGTTTTTAAGAAAAGAAGCGTCTTTTGAAAATATCCGTAGCATCCCTTTGCCTATCATTGAAGTACTCCCGATTCGTTAGTTTTGAAATAGGTATAACATCAACCTAGCCTAACATCTACTAGCAACTACAGATCTAGCTAACAAGTCAAATAGGAGGGGTATGGAAACCACCTAAATCTGAGTTGATATATATATATATATATATATATATATATATATATATATATATCTATAAGTATAATAGTCGGTGATCCCGCCTCAAAGGTACCGCGTACGATACAATATCATATGACATACTCGAGTCATGAGTGCGGATCTATCATCAATATAAAGCTCGTACGGTAAATCATCGTACGACATCCCAAAAGCTGGGTACGGGTCAATATCACATCCATCTCATCAATTATCAGGTATCCTTATCATCATATCTCATGTTCTGGGGTACTGATCTAAGTTTAGAACAAAATCGATACCATCTAGGTAAATATGAATGCGTGTGTGAAACACACGTCCAAAGGCCCGCTAAAATCACATGTCGTATCCCAAATACAAATCACAATATATATCACCGATCTCATGGTACTATGCCCAATCTCATCGACTCATCTCCAAATATCATCCACAATCCTCATCATCTAGGTATAACCATAACAAATAAGCATGTGGGTGCGTGTGGGTGTAAACCTATTCTAGGGTTCGCAACTAGGTACTATACTAGTTTACTTCTACGTCCTAATCTAATCATAGTACACCTAATCTCATCTCAAATATCCACGACACACAATAAGCTATCATAAATAGTATATATATACTATTCAAAATATCGGACTGCGGGGGTGCTATACGCCATCCACCCGACTTCCTCCGTAGATATAATCTACTCACCTTGTGTCCTGCATGTCGGTGTCGACGTCGCCTTCATCTTCTTCATCGTATGGAATCCACATGATGGTACCTACATAGATAACATAATCGGAACGCGTATTAAAATCACATCGGGAATACTCAAAACGACACGCTAATGCCTATAGGTTAGAACCTATAGACTACGATTTCAAAACCATCAAACGACCCTAGATCTCGTCGTACAAACGTCAAGTGATCGAGGTAAAACACAATACGCAAATCCAGAATTTAAAATATGAGAAACGAAACACGAATCCAAAACAGCAACTACAAAAAAGGGTCCCAGATTTCACCCTAGGTCAAATTGGACAATTTTGCACATGCCAGGGGTCTAATTTACTGGAGATGGGGCTACAGAACCAAAACGAGTCAATTCTACCTTGGTCTGGCCGAAAATTGCGGCCAGAATGAATTAATTGGCGGCCTCAGTTAAGGGATAGGAGCTAGGGTTTTTGTGGTAGCTTCCTAGGTGCCTGCATGTATCACTGTCAATGCAAAATAATTTTCAGAGTATCGAGGTGATAGCAGATTCCATATAACCCTCACAGATTCCTCAATTCTTCCGATATCGGTTTCTAAATTCGTATTCCGGGTTTCAAGTCTTTGGTTTAGGTCTTAATTCTAGCACTAGGGGATTTGTGTGGCCTCTACTGAGCTCAATTTCACATCACAACTCACAATTTCCAATAACCCTAACTAGGTTTTTCCCAAGTCCACAAAATCTCACAATATCGGTTCTATCATAACATGGGGGTATAAGTAATAGGAAAACTAAGCTAGTGGTTCAGAAAATACCACATTTGGCAACTCAAGAAAATTCTTGAGTTGCCCCAAATCGCCAAAATCCTTGCTTTCTTGGTCCAATGTGCTTCTCTTGAGCTTGTGCATCATTTTTGTGAAATGAGGGTGGGCTTTTGAGTTTGTTTTGGAGATGAGATGGGGTGATTTGTAGAGGAGGGAGGAGAAGGCAGTAGCAGCAGCAGCATATGAGGGAGAGGGAGAGAAATGAGTGTTGGAATGAAGGGGAAAGGCTAAGTCAACACACCCTTACCTTTCTCTCTCTCACCCATACCCAATATTATATTCTAAATCCTTTTCTTTTCTTTTCTTTTTCCCTCTCTAATAAATCACAACCATGGTATAACACATGTAGGAAAGCCATAAGAATATGTAACAAGTGTAAAAAAAATTATGGTGCATGTTTTGCACACAACCCGCTTAAAATCCGATTAGCGATTTTAAATCGCGATTAGCACTAAATTAGTATATAATTAATCAAAAAAACATAAAAATGGTATAATTTCATAAAACACCCTCTTTTAGAATTTTCCAAAATTTCCCCCCATTTATCGGTATTTAATTATACCGAAATATTAAAATATTCATTAAAATAATATTAAATTATAAAAATCCCCAAAAAATAATATTTTATTTTTTTGAAATGTTACAATCTTCCCCCCTTAAAGAAATTCGGTCCCCGAATTTAAATTTTAACCCCCAAATACCAAAACATTTCAGTAAAAGTCCAAATCGTCGAGGCTCCGAAATCATCAATACATAAAATGCATCATAGCGCAATGCATGCGTTGTTGGAAATGGTGCCCTCAGAGTCAATTATTGGATCACAGGCACGTGATTGCAATGATTGAGGGAGGACCTATCCCGGTAGGACAGTCTTACTCGAGATGATAGTATGCTATCTGGTTTACCTTTATCATCGTGCACTGCTTTAGGTGACCGGACATGTCGCTATTGCACGTTGATAGAGCCCCTAGGATTCTTGCTTGACTAACGGCAGTATGAGGGCGATCATATACGTGGGAGCTGGTAGTCTATAAGCACATCCTTAAAAGGTCCCTAGTCGTAGGAGTTTCGAGACAGGGCATCGATACTCCAGAGTAGACTAGTGTATACAGTCGAGACCCCGACGAGGGGCGGTGGCCGGTCTCACAAGCCATTGGTGTCAGTTGGATCACCTAAGATGTATACAGGTGCTCATTGGGTTATGAGTACACCGGACAGGACTCGCCGGGAACATGCTAGTTGGTCTTATACCTGACGTCAGATAGCAGTTCCCAGGTGACATTTGTACAGGTTAGTTCATCGACCTGGGGATTGTCATTTGTCTCGTGTGAGTTCCCACTGTGCTTTGATTACTACCCTACCACGGCTCAAAGGAGTCGTGCAAACAGGTTTTAGTTGGGTACAGTCCCGAGCCACATGGAGGCAGTGAGCGGATCTTCAGGGGTTCGTCTCTCCCGGTATTGGGGGTGAGGTCGCGCTGTGTCTAGGAGAGCCATTACACGAAGTCCTTGGCCAAGGCAGGAGATTTACTGGTAGGTATTCCAGTAGTATCTCAGGGTGTTCTGGGCTACACTCCGACACGACTTGTACCGCTTTTGGGGGTCTGACTTTTACCAACCCCCTAGGCCCGACATGCGATGCTCATAGACGAACGGACCGGACTGTACGGATATTGTCACTGACAGGCTCAGTAGGGTGTCAGGATGAGTTCACTCATCGACGTCCCTTTTAGTCAATAGCTGGTGGCCCGTCACGTATTGGCTTATACCTCTGACGTGCTAGTGGTTAAATCCACAGCCATAGTATTGACGAGTCTTTAGAGTCCACCACACTTTCAGTTACTCAAGTTTCGGGCGAAACGCTGTAGAGGCCGTATGGAGATATGGCAGGGTCCGATCAGATACGTGCGGTATTGCACGGATCAGGATCGGACGGTTTTGTACTAGTGGCCGTATAGTTATATGGCAGCGTTCGATTAGATACGTGCGGTATTGCACGGATCAGGATCGGACGGATATTACTAGCCGGCTTTGGTTTAAGCCGGTCCTAGTTTAGTACAGTGTAGATTTTGTCTCTTTGCATTTGTATCCGGACGGAATACAGATGCGGGTGTGTATGCACAGTATCGGGGTTTTCCTGTAATTTATTACGGGACCAGTTTTCTGGAGTTGCCAGTTTGCATTCCGTTTCGGCCGGTTTTCCTTTGTTCTTTCCCGGCCGGACTTTTCTGATGGAGGGGGTTATTTGCAGTTTTGCAAATAACATTTTGTGGAGGACTTATTTGCATAAGGTTTGATATGATAAGCATCTTTGCTTTTCATGCATTTATGAGATTAGAAATGATGTGAGGTTTGATGTTGATTTAGTGATGATTATGTTTTAGGATGTGGTCACCACTTTTGCTTCCTACACTCACCTCCCTCTTGCTATCATATTGTTTTTGCTCCACCATTTTTGATACTTCACTTGATGAGAGAGTTTTATTCATGGTTGAGAAAAAGAAAGAGTGAGAAAGAAAAGAGAAGAAGAGAGTTTCATCTTCATCCTTGAGAGTGTTTCATTTTCTTGATCTCATTTCATGTTAAGAAAAATGCAAGCACCATTTTTCTTGTCTTGTTTCCTCCATCATCCAAAAATGGCAACAAACCCCAAAAGAGACTATGATTCTACACTACAATTCTAAAGCAAATCTTGGACGCGTCGGCTAGCCTACTTCGCGCCCGAGTTGCCTCGGTATTGAGGTGGGAGCCCGTAAAAGTACCCGGCTTCGTGGTGCCCTTTCCGACGAGGAGGAGATGGACGGAGATCCCGTGAGGAGATCGGGGTGGAGATGAAGACCGGAGGACTCGGATCAGTCGGTACATCTCTAACCTTTCCTCTTGTTTGCTTAGACTAGTTTAATGGCACGATCCGGGGTTTAGTGCGCGGTGGTGCCGGTTTGCTAAGTCCGCAAAATTTAAAGTTTATCACCGTTTCCGCGTTTGGCCGTCGGGTTGACGGCCGGGGCGCCGCCGTGCACTTACAGTGGTATCAGAGCCTCGCCATTAACTTCATCTAGCTTTCGTTTGATGTGTTTTGCGGTTCCGATTGACCAAAATTCCAAAAACTCATTTTTACCTCACATCAGTTTTCTGTTAAGACTTTTTGGTGTCTAAAAATTTTTCAGGAGGTCTCAGAATGATGTGCAGGAAATTCTAAGCATACTGGAAAAATTCGACGCAGTAACTCGATCAATGGAGCGCGGAACCGCGGCCAAAACCCCCCTTGGGCCGCGGTTCCGCCGCGCATTGATGTGATCACTGAATCAAGTTTTTCCAGTGGGCTTCTGGGCTAATTTTTGGGGTTTTGGAATATTAATTTTGGGCCCAGGTTTTCTGTGAGTGCTACAGTTTTGATTGGGGGCCCACTTGTTAATTTTTGGTCAATCGGAAAATTTTAAACACATTTTTCACAGTATTTACATTATATCTGCGACCGTGAATGTCACTTGATCGGTAAATCCGGTCTAACTGCTATAGCCCGGTTAGACGGATTTGCGAACGTGACTTTCACGTTGATGTTCTATGTTTATGCTGTGATGTTGCGGATCGGTCGTGGGGGATAGCCTGGATGCAATGCTAGTACAGTGCTGTTGTATTATGTACATTTGATATTGCGGGGCGAGCGTCCGACATGTGGACTGCCGTCACTGCCTGTTTGTATTATTCTTTTGGGGCACGACCTGGTTGCGGTCGATGTACCCGGTGTATGTATATTTTACTTTCTGTACTAGGATTACCCCGCGGAGGAGTGCACGGATAGCCGGGTTCTGGAAGGCAACAAGCCCGCATCTCATGGCATTGAGATGGAGGGGGCTTCACTCTAGGATTGGCGGACTATTCGCCGCACTCGTAGGGGGTACAGGTTGACCCAGGAGGGGTGCCCAAGTTGCCGGATTCCGTGAAGTGCTGGGTGGTCCATTCACGGAGCTGAAGGGGGCTGCCTCGCTTCAGGTTTTGGCGGGTAACTTGCCGCGCCCGTAGGGGTCTAGGATTTTATTGCACAGGCTATCCACACGACCAGGGGAACGTCGGGTTTCAGTAGTGGCTCTGTGAAACCCGGGGATCCCAGATATCTGTATTGTTCTGTGATGTTGCATTTCTTATCACGCCTTGAGCGAATATAATATATTGGTATATATTATAGTAGATGTTGTATATGTTTTTCATCCGCGCTAGTCCAGTCCCCGCTCTGCCGTTAGTAAGCTTACCTAACGGGTGATGACGGGACCCAGTGGCGAATGCGGATGGCATATACGTACGTCAGTATATTTTCGTTCTTTATTGGTGTGATCAATTGATGGGACTACGTTGATTCGGATCAATGCAAGTTAAAACAAACCTATTCTGATGTTGTTGGAACACTTTTCAAAAAGCTGTTATTGCAAGGACGTTCACTTTTGTTTTGCATCGTGGTATTCATTTGGAATATCCTGCTCCTCAGTCGACGAGGCAAGGGCCGAGATCCCTTCACCGGGAGTGACCCCTTGGACAGAAGTTTGCGTCAGGGCATTAACTTCACTATAGCCGATTACTTTTGCTTTACACCGTGGTATTCAGTTGGAATATCCTGCACCCCATTCTACGGGGAAAGAGCCGAGATCCCTTCACCGGGAGTGACCTCTTTAAGTAAAGGTTTTCGTCACTATATTTTCTAAAAAGCTATCCGTTCCTTCAACGATATCAAGTTCATTACGTTAAAGGTTTTCGCCAGAAACCATTCGTAGCCCTCCGTCGTTTCAGACAGGTAGCACGTAGTATTCATGCTATGTTGGTTGACCTTCGTCAAGGCATAGTGCATGGTAGCTGCTTGTTGCTTTTCTGCTACATAGATAGATGTGTTAGATTGGGACAGTCGTATAGCCTTGTTGACCTTCGTCAAGGGCTTGTACGGGTGGGTTCAAATTAACCTGGATAATGACGGGTAGAACTTGACACGTGACTTATGATTTGTTGACCTTCGTCAAGGTCATAAGAGCATGGGGTAAAAATCACATCGGGAGTTTCAAAAGTACTGAAACTTGCCAGATATGCGCATACCTTCTGGAGTGTGATACCGTGAGCGGATTCTGTCACGTTATCATGCAATGATAGTTGGATCCCGATTCCCACTGATGAGTTGGTTTACTCCTCGGGTGACCCCGACTAATTCTTCTTTCAGGTTTGGAGGAGAATTTGAGGTACAGTGGGAGGTTTCCTGATTAGAAAAAGTGATAACCATTCTGATCTAGGATAGAGTGCACGCTGAGTGTTTCTTTTCTCTCTCTCTTGGCAGCGACCATTGAACCGACCCTAGACTATGACTCAGTGACCAAGTTGACCGAACCTACTTAAACACTGGCTTTTGGATTGTCTGAGTTGCAGACCTCATTTGCCACTCCTACTTTTACCCTTTTCTCCAGGGCACCCCGTATTACTGCGAACGTCCACTTCCATTGGACAAAACCATCGTATGGTTAGATACGAACTCGAAGGAATTCGAGGATGGTTTCCGGTTCTGGAGAAAACGGATAGGATTATTCAGTTGTCTTTTCTTTTCACCCTCTCTCAGGTTGCGAGTACTCCTTAGTTTAGGAGTAGTACACCTATTATGCAAATTGGATAGTCTTCTTCCAAACCATAGGCTGGTGCCGACCGGTAGGGAATGAAGAAAACCAGTTAGCCTAAACGGTGTACAGAAGGTATTAAGTTCAGACAAAGCAAGGGATTAGTAAGAGGGCAAAGTAAATTGCGACTGCTATTCACGACCAAACCAAGTATTTCTTCACCAATCCTAAATCACCTTTGTATTTCTCCAGGACACTCCGTATCACTACGAAGATCCCATTTTATTGGATAATCCATCGTATGTTATATACGAACTCGAAAGGAACTTGTTCCAGTTCGGGGATGGATCCTGGTTCAGGAGAAATAGGAATAAAGTACATTCGGTTGTCTTTTATCTTCACCTTCTCTCGCATTGCGAGTGCTCCTAGGATTAGGACAGTACACCCATTATGCTTATTGGATAGTCTTCTTCCAAACCATAGGCTGGTGCCGAACGGTAGGGAAGGAAGAAAACCAATTGGCCTAAAGGGGTGTGCAGAAGGTAATGACAAAAGACATATAAAGGGATTTGGAGAGGTGGCAAAGAATTATACGGTTATAGTCATGAATTTGGATAATGGTAGAGGCATTACTAGGAATACCAGGATACCCCATCGAAACATTTCAATGTTTCAGTTCAACTGTGTAATGTTAAAAGAAAACTGATTCCCCGATTAGATACTTACTCCAGGGCATGTATTTACCAGGTATGATTCTCACATCTGTATGGTTTTACAGATGATGAGTGGGAGTAAGTCATTGGGAATTGGGTGATCATCCTCTTTATATCGGGATTAATTGTAATCGGTGATATTTGAGGAGATCACCTGGGCTGTTTGCCGGTCGGCAAATATTTGGTTTTGAATATCCGCTGTTGTGCACCAATTTCAAATTGATATATCTGTACGTCTATTTTCATAGAGTGAGATATACCTTTTGATATTATGTCGTTGACATTTACCTATATCAGTGGATGGTTAGGTAAGGAGCATTAAACAACGGTGTAATTCTTCTTAACCATAAGTACAGTTTTCAACCTACGACACACAGTGAAAGAGTTGTTAGACTCAGCGGACTTATACAGAGTATTGTATGTTGTCCAGTGTCCATTAGGACAGAGGGGTTGGTCCTCTTACTATATTCTGTTTACTTTTAACTTCTCTAGTTCTTAGACATGTGTTTCGTAGAAACACAGGGTCTAAGTTTTGAGGAGTTATAGGTATTTGAATAGAGTAGAGAACCAGGTGTAGCAAGTATCGGGATTCTTCAAAGTGATCGAAGATGTAGATACTTGTGTATGGTATTCAGTTGATAGTAATGATAAAGAGAAATTGCTTCTCTTTCAGGTTGCTCATAATTGGAAGCATTCCTAAGTTGAGTAACGCTGATCGGCCTCTCTCCATTTAGTTGACATGCACTGGAGACAGTTGCATGATTTGAATCTGGTTCAATTAAATCAGTGCCTCTGGTTCTATATTGGATATAGAACAGTTCATATCTTAACGTTGTTAAGGTACGGGGAGTTGTCTGGCTTATGATTAAAACCAGACTCTGGATAACTCAAGGCACGTTTCTGTAATGGCTGTTTGTGGGTTGACCCAGGCTATGACGAGGGTTGACTTTCTACCATCTGGAAGATCAATAGTGATATTGTTCTTCACTCGCCACAATTTTAAAAGAAATAGATTTTTTCAGAAAACAGTAGTGGGAGTATGGTAGAACTGGAAGTGATTCCAGAACCGCAAACGATTACTGAAGATTTCATAAGGAACCTAAAGATTCAATCTGATTTGACATTCCATTGGCCACTCCGCAGATAAGGTGGGTAACTTCAGGCACCCGAGAGGTACTCCGGTAGCCTCAAGGACGGTGACAGGGAAGTTCTTGTTTACCCACACTTACCATTGTTGTTGTTCCAGGCTGCGAGACCCGGCAGGAGGATGAGTATAGCGTCGTTCTAAACTTGCTTTAGAAGTGCACGTCTATATGACTCTGCCAGAGGGTTGTCGTAGTCAGTGGGAGCAGCGGAAGCATTGGTGGACATCAGGCTTATGTCTATTCATAGACTAAAGCAGATGTAGCGGAGATAGATCATCTATTTCTAATGTGACAGTCATAGGTTTGACGTCATCAGAATAGGGGATGGATCTGTTGAGAAGGTAGTAGGAAGTGATATTCCTTTACTACGATCGGTTATACTTTGGTCGTCACACAGTGGTTTCTCCACATAGGACTTGGATATTATATCAGACATTCTGGTTACTAGATCTATGGTTTTAGATCTAGATTTGGGTGGTTTCCCAATCTGGGTACTTGGACAGCATTCTATGAGTATTTAGAATGGACGACTCCTGGCACGGTGGTGTACCTGCAGGTGATGGAGTCACCCTCTCTAAAGGTGTCTTATAGACTAAAGTAGAGAGGGATGTGCATGATTGACAGATCACTTGCTTAGGCAATTGAGTCAATCATGATGTGTCAAGTACCACACCAGATGTTGTTCTTGCAGTAGGTGCAATAAGTTGATATTGATCTAATCCTGGAGTAACAGTCGGAGGCAGTTTTAGAACATAAGTGAATGTTCTAGGGATATGATAACGACAGCCTCATTCGAGAGACAGTTATCATTCCAGGCTTCCAAGGTGACATGGACAACAAGGAGGTTGTCAGAGTTATAGTTTTTCCCTCTGACGAGGGGCAGTATTTTGGACAGGTGGTCCAAGGCAATACTGAGGGAGGCATGGCGCAGGATACTGACTAGATTCAGTTGACGATACAGTCTAAGAAGTTTGGATTTGGAGTTCACTTATGAGCTAGGTCCCATCAGATATCCAGACACTCTAAGACAGGTATTACTCATTTCGGGAGATGGTTTTCTCCGCGAACATGAGATTTAGAGAGAAATAGAAAGAAACACCAGAGCGGAACCACTCACTGAGGCTATTCCTCGAACGCAATAGTTTCGCAAACGAGCTTTGTGAGACTGACAAGTAGAGGTGTTGGGTGTTCGGTATCACACGGGCTGTGAGTATGCGACATCGCAATAATTAGCCTTGAGTGCAAGTGGGAGATTGTTGGAAATGGTGCCCTCAGAGTCAATTATTGGATCACAGGCACGTGATTGCAATGATTGAGGGAGGACCTATCCCGGTAGGACAGTCTTACTCGAGATGATAGTATGCTATCTGGTTTACCTTTATCATCGTGCACTGCTTTAGGTGACCGGACATGTCGCTATTGCACGTTGATAGAGCCCCTAGGATTCTTGCTTGACTACCGGCAGTATGAGGGCGATCATATACGTGGGAGCTGGTAGTCTATAAGCACATCCTTAAAAGGTCCCTAGTCGTAGGAGTTTCGAGACAGGGCATCGATACTCCAGAGTAGACTAGTGTATACAGTCGAGACCCCGACGAGGGGCGGTGGCCGGTCTCACAAGCCATTGGTGTCAGTTGGATCACCTAAGATGTATACAGGTGCTCATTGGGTTATGAGTACACCGGACAGGACTCGCCGGGAACATGCTAGTTGGTCTTATACCTGACGTCAGATAGCAGTTCCCAGGTGACATTTGTACAGGTTAGTTCATCGACCTGGGGATCGTCATTTGTCTCGTGTGAGTTCCCACTGTGCTTTGATTACTACCCTACCACGGCTCAAAGGAGTCGTGCAAACAGGTTTTAGTTGGGTACAGTCCCGAGCCACATGGAGGCAGTGAGCGGATCTTCAGGGGTTCGTCTCTCCCGGTATTGGGGGTGAGGTCGCGCTGTGTCTAGGAGAGCCATTACACGAAGTCCTTGGCCAAGGCAGGAGATTTACTGGTAGGTATTCCAGTAGTATCTCAGGGTGTTCTGGGATACACTCCGACACGACTTGTACCGCTTTTGGGGGTCTGACTTTTACCAACCCCCTAGGCCCGACATGCGATGCTCATAGACGAACGGACCGGACTGTACGGATATTGTCACTGACAGGCTCAGTAGGGTGTCAGGATGAGTTCACTCATCGACGTCCCTTTTAGTCAATAGCTGGTGGCCCGTCACGTATTGGCTTATACCTCTGACGTGCTAGTGGTTAAATCCACAGCCATAGTATTGACGAGTCTTTAGAGTCCACCACACTTTCAGTTACTCAAGTTTCGGGCGAAACGCTGTACAGGCCGTATGGAGATATGGCAGGGTCCGATCAGATACGTGCGGTATTGCACGGATCAGGATCGGACGGTTTTGTACTAGTGGCCGTATAGTTATATGGCAGCGTTCGATCAGATACGTGCGGTATTGCACGGATCAGGATCGGACGGATATTACTAGCCGGCTTTGGTTTAAGCCGGTCCTAGTTTAGTACAGTGTAGATTTTGTCTCTTTGCATTTGTATCCGGACGGAATACAGATGCGGGTGTGTATGCACAGTATCGGGGTTTTCCTGTAATTTATTACGGGACCAGTTTTCTGGAGTTGCCAGTTTGCATTCCGTTCCGGCCGGTTTTCCTTTGTTCTTTCCCGGCCGGACTTTTCTGATGGAGCGGGTTATTTGCAGTTTTGCAAATAACACTTTGTGGAGGACTTATTTGCATAAGGTTTGATATGATAAGCATCTTTGCTTTTCATGCATTTATGAGATTAGATGAGATTAGAAATGATGTGAGGTTTGATGTTGATTTAGTGATGATTATGTTTTAGGATGTGGTCACCACTTTTGCTTCCTACACTCACCTCCCTCTTGCTATCATATTGTTTTTGCTCCACCATTTTTGATACTTCACTTGATGAGAGAGTTTTATTCATGGTTGAGAAAAAGAAAGAGTGAGAAAGAAAAAAGAAGAAGAGAGTTTCATCTTCATCCTTGAGAGTGTTTCATTTTCTTGATCTCATTTCATGTTAAGAAAAATGCAAGCACCATTTTTCTTGTCTTGTTTCCTCCATCATCCAAAAATGGCAACAAACCCCAAAAGAGACTATGATTCTACACTACAATTCTACAGTAAATCTTGGACGCGTCGGCTAGCCTACTTCGCGCCCGAGTGGCCTCGGTATTGAGGTGGGAGCCCGTAAAAGTACCCGGCTTCGTGGTGCCCTTTCCGACGAGGAGGAGATGGACGGAGATCCCGCGAGGAGATCGGGGTGGAGATGAAGACCGGAGGACTCGGATCAGTCGGTACATCTCTAACCTTTCCTCTTGTTTGCTTAGACTAGTTTAATGGCACGATCCGGGGTTTAGTGCGCGGTGGTGCCGGTTTGCTAAGTCCGCAAAATTTAAAGTTTATCACCGTTTCCGCGTTTGGCCGTCGGGTTGACGGACGGGGCGCTGCCGTGCACTTACATGCGTAAGAACAATGAGCAGATCACTCAAAAACAAAACTCCGTTAAGCATCCCACAATCATCGGAGTTATGGTACAGACACACTGTCAAATTCAAAACAAAACCAATATGATATAAATCAGAACTATACAAGTAAATATCTGATTGAAATGCATGCTAAACCTTTTTAAGTCGCTGTGCGATGCGCATAACACTGCACAGTAGTGGACGTCTATTATAATAAAATAACCATATACGTATATATCCTTTGTTTAATATGTACGTTCTGCCATTTTGAAAATAATTTAGAAGGGTTTCCTTGTTTAAACGTTTCGTGTCATATCAGACACGTAGGTATATACTGAGACTATAGCTCGCTTTTTTTTTGGAAATCCTTTCGATAACTAACAATGCAAGAAAAGTTTATCTAGGCACTGTCCTCTGACTAGTCTTGCTCAGTACGAAAACACATAGAAAATATCATAAAAACGTACTGGTCCATAAGGAATAAATCCCAAAAATGTATATAAGAATACCCTGTGTGTCTGGTGCGCACGGAAATCAAAATATATGTGCCATATATGTGCACATAAACATCATCTAGGTGCAACGGGTGTGCACGAAACATCTGCCAACGGCAACGGGCGTGCCTGACAGCAAAAATCAGGTGCATCTGACATGCATGAAGAATCCCGATTTAGTGCATCTGGTGTGCACCAAAATCGTACTCAAAACATGAGCTCAACACGCGCGAAAATCCAAATCGAATGCACGGAGTGCAAGAAATCAACATCAATATCAGAATCAAGATCGATGGTATACAATACGGTTCAATCAAAAGCAGGTATACCGCGGTGTATAAGCTCACAACCATGTGCATCAGCGTGCACAAATCAAATCAAAACACTAAAAGTGCATGAAAACTATGCTGGAAGCGTAAATCAAATCACTGGCCTAAAATAGGCATGAAATCACAATCAGTATCTCAAGCGTAATAACTATGCGCAGAATATAAATACCCAGTAGGTGCAACCATGGTACACGAAAACAAATATCATGGAACTCAGCCATCAAGACTAAATCATGCGAATAGATCGCCCAAAATACCGAAATCCAAGGTGACGGATACGTGATAATCGAATCACCAAAATCACAAATCATAAACACCGTCGTCGGTATTTCCTCCTTCGCAGTCGAGAAGGTGTCGGTGGATCCAATGCTAGCAGTGCAAGATATCTACTTGCCTCCTATTCATGGTCTGGCGTCCTCTGTCTCTAGGTCCTTATCTTCTCTGCGGATTACCTATCTCGCAATCAATCGGCTCATCGGTCCTATCAGGTGTGCTAACGGGGACGATTCCGTTCTGACACTTCTCTGGTCATCTGCGTCCTCAGCACAGCATTTCCTCGGAAACTGGTCGCATCCCAACGCCTCTATAGACATATCCGACCTTTAACCTTAACGAGGAGTAACAATAGCTCGTCAGCATCTCGCACGAACCTCTTGTCCCACTTTGTTCCAATGTCGGCTGATTCAGACACGTCTTCTCGTGGCTGCATGGACTGCGCTCCAACGGCTATACTCGTATCTGGAGTCTCCCAAGCAGTGTATCCCATCATATGATATCCGAAAGATGTTGAACCTTTTGATCGATTCGTCAAAACCTCAAAATCCCCCAAGAGCTCAATATCTTAGGCACAGTTTAATAGTATCGAGTACATACCACAGCGTCGGCGGTCTATCCGTAGAAGGGCAAACCCAAGCCTCACTAATGGCGCCGCGGAACTGCCGCAAACCCTAAGGTTCAAAGGCTCTCACACGGTCATTATGTCGAGTTAGGGTTTCATTCTTCTAGAGGGTCCATAGAATTGCTTGCATGTCTTTCTGAATACTTTAAACTTGGAAAATGGGCTCCTGACATTCGATCGTCTCTATCGACACTCAATGAATTTGCGTGAAGTCGTCTCTAGCTGGAATCAATCTATCTGATGACCTCGCATCGGGGTAAGCGAACGAACCACATGTCCTAGTCTTCCATCTTCGGGTGACTAGAGACCTTCCATCATATCCCTAAGTATATACTCATGTTGCAGTAGCTCCAACAGCTGGGCGATATCTCGTCATTTGCAGCAGCAACTGGCTCATTCGTCTGTACGCTGAACATCGCCTCAATCATCATGAATAAGCGATACATCAATGGTCATCACATCCTGGCTGGCCTCTATCAGTTGTTCAATCCTCTGGCGCCGATCAGCACATCCGAGAAATCTCGTAACAGCGATCTGTCAAACGCTCATGGCGTGAAAACACAATAAAATGACGCCTCCCTATGCAATCGTACGTCTCTGGAATCACGCCTCAGTCAGTCCTCGTCCGTGACGAGCTCAAGCTGACGCAACTCTAGCCGTAGCTCTCTCTGCCCGTGTAATCGTAGCAGCAAAATCATAACCAGTATCGATGAGGATAGATCATAGGAATGGATATAATACTGTGCAAGGAAATGTACATCCTAAGGTCTCTTAAGCGGAGTAGCGTATCGTAAATATGTCGTGGAACATATGTACGGTACGTCACTCTACTCAAGCTAACTACTCCATCAACCAAGGGTCATCCTACACGACGAAAGTTCGGGTATAATACCCCCTCGACTAAGTCTAAGTTCCGTAAGGTCAAGCCTAAGTTCCGTATATATATATATAAACGCTCTAGGCTCCGCATAGTCAAACTTAGACTCGAACCAAGGTTAACCTAGCGCTCTGATACCAACTTTGTCATGACCCGAAATAGCCCGTGATTGGCACTTGAATCATATGAAGTCTATAGGACCCAATCTAATTCAAGTAAGCCAAAAGCCCAGAAATCTAAAACCATTTTTAAGTAATAAATAAAGGAAATAGTT
Source organism: Agapanthus africanus (assembly GCA_030015575.1). Taxonomy (NCBI): domain Eukaryota; kingdom Viridiplantae; phylum Streptophyta; class Magnoliopsida; order Asparagales; family Amaryllidaceae; genus Agapanthus; species Agapanthus africanus. The sequence continues at coordinate 194,104,793 of CM057351.1, forward strand.
TTACGAAGTGAAGGAAACAAGTTTTTAAAACAAGGGTTTTAAAATAGGTAAGCCGAATATGCATTTTTATTCCTCCATATCTTTTCTAAAAATTTCGGCAGAGTTTCCTTTGTAAATACTGGCCCCGAACGGGGTACAACATGAATAATATATATATGCACAATAAAAGGCATCCCCAAGCGGGAGCTAGCTCTTCGTCAATCGACGCTCACAACCACGCAAGCAATATGATATACAACGCCAAAGGGCGAGGATGAAAACTCAAAAGAACTCAAAATCAATATGAAAACCATAATACTACAACACGCGACACTAAGGCCGAAATAATACATAACTGGTTTTCTAAGTCTGAAACAATATACAAGTTTTGGTTGATGAAATTTCTAGATACAACTGAATAAAATAATACAAGGGTGGTCACGATGCGAGTGAACCCACCAACTAATGCAATCACCCAAAAAGGGAGCAGTGTGCCAGAAAAGTCACAATGAAACTTGTACGGCAAAACCTGCAAGAACTGTGGCACAACTGGGGTGGGTTTCCAACTCTTGAATAGAAGATATCACAGAGCAGAAATCTATGCATGACATAATCCTAGGTCAATACGATCAATATATATAAACCTCAAGTGAATAAGTCTGAAGCATGATAAAGTGGCAATGTAACCTCTATACATGAGTGTAGTGCCATGTGCTCGTGCCAGTGCCTCAGGTAATAACATATCATAAATATGAGGTATGATCCATGTCGACTATATCATGAAGTCTATGAGTATGTGGATATCATCCAACTATGTGATCAATGTCATCAATGTCAACTATAAGTATGTGGAAATCGTCCACGTGCCACCCAATGACAATAAGCATCATGCATGTAAATATCATAAAGCATATGCATGGAAGTATGAGGATGTAATCAACATGTGTCGCTTGCGACATATCAAATCAAGGAACCTGAGTGTCAAGTATCGACACTCAAAAACATCATGAAGCCTGTGCCTAGCATCGGCACGTAAATCCTCATAAACATAGGGCTCCGTCAGTCCGGATCAGCCCGTCTCATCTCTCAACTCCGGTCGGTATCCTACGGATATCCGCCGAGCTCAAATACAATCACCGGTAGGTAGTGGTCCCTCTGTCAGGCTCACCGTATAGCTATACAGCAGATCCGTTCTCGCCCAGGGGTACCATACCGGGCCCACCATGTACCCGTAATCGGCCTCATTCGCTCCTCGAATCGGGTTTCACATGTCGCTCTCAGCACCGAGAAAACATATGGTGGACGCACTGAAATATCATATCAAGGGTAACCATGTTTTTGAAAACAATACATATTCTCTTTTGAAATAACCACGGTTCCCAAATCCAGAAATCTCATGAAAACAAATATCTCAATGCGTATGGTCATAAGCATGATGTATGCGACTTATAAAGGAAATGCAAGCATAACCGTATATCATGCAATATGGAATAATAGTGTGCCCATGCAAGGGTCATATCCTGATGCAATAATCCTACTGTGTAGTGACATGGCAATTATCGATGATGAAGTGTGTGAGCCGGCAAGCAAGTGCACGTGGAACATACGCATCATCGATAATGGTGCTGGTGTCCTAACAACATGAGTTTAATATACAATAAACTCATTTACACATGCAATGCGATGCGAATAGCATGAATATGCGGAAATCGAAGAATCAACGCAACAATGAAGAATCTACAACAATATATAAATGTCATGCAGTTTTGCCATTTGAAATAAGACGAATCTGGGTTTTTAGTTAAATAAGTGCTACGGTGTTTTTAAGAAAAGATGCGTCTTTTGAAAATATCAGTAGCATCCCTTTGCCTATCATTGAAGTACTCCCGATTCGTTAGTTTTGAAATAGGTATGACATCAACCTAGCATAACAGCTACTAGCAACTACAGATCTGGCTAACAAGTCAAATAGGAGGGGTATGGTGTCACGACCCGAAATCGGCACATGACTGCCCTAATACTACGCAACGCCTAAAGACGTAACGTGGTAATAGAAAGCCAAAACCAGAAATCTAAACCATGAAAATACGGAAAATATAATAAAAGTTTTGAAACATTTGAAATCGCAACCCAAATTCTTTAAAAGTCCCACTTTCTATATTTAAAATTTTGGCAACACCCCTTTTTGTAAAAACTGGCCCAAAGGCGGAAAACAATCCACATCACAAATATACGATGCCGTAGCGAAGAAATAAGAGACAATAGAATGGAAACTGTATATAAAAGACAACAAATCCACAAATAATATACAATAATGTTCTCATCAAGTCTCTAAGTCAACAACATAATAGTAGATGGAGAGTACAAGATATAACGAATGTACAATATGAAATACAGATAATCATCCAACCACCTAAGCAAAATAGTATACTGTGAGCCGATGCGGTATCTGTAGCAAAAGATGATAAGTGAATAGCTGAATAGCCTGCCTCGACTACTCTGGGAACACCCTGCAATACCTGTGGCACAACGGGGGTGAGTTGCCAACTCGTGAATAGTAGATAACTTATGCAGGTAATCGCAGGAATGTACGTACAACATGAATCTAAGATATACAATTTACAGTAATAACAGGTCATGTGAATGCAGAATAATGGAAAGTACTCTAGCAGGTACAATCAATATGTGAAGCAGTAATAACATGACAGTAGTATGCAATAACCTTACAATAGGGATATGAGAATATAGATATGCATAAATCATGAAGGGTACGCTAACAGGCACTCCTAATACATGGAACAGTGCATAAGTGAAAAGGTATGAGGTATGGAGTGAAATATGTCATCCCACGGAATCCTGTCATCGTGGTAGGATCACAATCCATCAAGACACTCAAATCCCAATTCCTCAAATCAGCCCCCACGTTGGGCTTTCACATCATATGAGTCTCACATCTCCTCAATGTACAATATCGAGTAATCTCCTATATCCCGAATGTACAAATCAGTAATCCCATATGTATGTCCAACATCCAATCTCAATGAATCACCTAATATCCCAAATCAAATCTCAAGTAGAATTCTAACATCCTAAAGGTATATATATTTGCAGAAATAAATATGATGGGGTCAATACACATATATTAGCGTCCTATTCCACTATTATTGGTGTAAGGGTATATATAACAACGGCTAAATCCCCTGTTATATATACTGTAACGCTTCGAAAATCGTTTAGGCAGTTTTTCGGTAATCGGCTAAATTTGCAGTCTTTTCCGTAAAAAGTCAAAATAGGTATTTTTCATTATAATCCTAATTATAAAAAATTTAGATAAGATATTGCAATAAATTGGTCACTAAAATGTCACTTAAAATTTTCTAGTTAATTAAAAAAATTTAAGTGACATTTTAGTGACCAATTTATAGTAATATCTTATCTAAATTTTTTATAATTAGGTCTATAATGAAAAATACCTATTTTGACTTTTTACGGAAAAGACTGCAAATTTAGCCGATTACCGAAAAACTGCCTAAACGATTTTCGAAGCGTTACATATACAAAGGTGTTTAAAGAAAATATCATGAAAACAATGTGCCAAGCATCGACACAGAAATCCTGATAGGTACGTATCATATGCTATCCCGAAAGCACGAGTGCCTAGCTCTGACCCTCGCCTTTCGACGTATGCATACGTTCATGACTCCCAACGGTATTTCCATGATCCCCGCCGAGTCATTGGTACTGTCACTGGTAGGTACTCGCCCGCCTCCAGGCTCAATCGACAAAATCCATCGATCTTCTTGCTGAGGCGAACCATATCGGGCCCCACCATGTACTCTCATACGGCATCCACACCTCGTATGGGGTATATAATCAGAACCGATAAATCTCATGGTGGCTGCGCAAATATCATATCAAGGAAACTGTGTTTTTCAATGTATGCATAATTTCATGAATTCCCGCGGTTCCCAAATCCAGAAAACATCATGTAAAATCCAAATAAACAATGCGCAAATCCAGGAATAAATATATGCGATATATCTTAAATGCGAGCATATAAATGAGAATATGTAGCTGAAACCAGATGTATGCGAAACCAATAAGGTACAGCTAAGCAACATCAGTAAAGGTAATTATGTAACTGCAACTGAATATGTGTGTAACATACAGGTGTAGCAATGTATAGGTATCTACCTATAAGAACTGATGAAGTATACCCCCTCCGGTATGAGTGGAATAGGTGAGTAAGGTATATCGGTAACAAAATATCCAAAGCGACAAGTAATGTGAATCGATGTCGTAAAGTCCCTAACCAAGCAATAAGATATTTATAATGGTTTGTGTGTGACATGGCAATTATTGACGGTGTGTGTGTAGAATACAATCCGTGCTCGTGCAACATGAACCATCAATAATATGTGCAGTGTCCTACGGTTACTAGTCACAGTACCATTATATCTAATAAATAGGGTAAGGCGAAATTCTAACAATGACGTAGAATACGCAACAAGTATTAGAATCCTAGCCCCAGACGCATAACGCCATGCGGGCGATTCACCTGTAGATGTTAAATCTACTCACCTACGCTCCACGCTAGGTGAATCCTACCATCTGCTCCCCCCTGTAGCAGTGTCCGTAGTCCCCGCCTGCAAACCTACAATTTATACATGGAAATCATATATAAGCCAAACATCTCGCAAAACGCGATATCGATCCCAAATGAGAAACTCGCGACGCGAACTAAACGCGCATGTGCACGATACGCTAAAACGTGTGTATACGCGTCTAAAACTACCGCGACTCGCCGCGACACGCTGGATCGCAGAACCCACTCACGTATCGCGCGTATCGTGCAAACAAAACTGACATGAAATACGATATTTGATCTCAGATTTTCTTACAGGTCAAATCTCACAAAACTATACATGCCAAAACCCTAGAAAACACTGCAGAGAACCCTAGCCAAGACCCCAACACCCATGCCGCCTACTTGGCCGCAATTTGCGGCCAAACCTATTAAATCTGCGGCCAGATTTGGGAGAGGATGGCTCGTGTTCTGGTGGTGTAATCTAGACCTAGTGTGCATGCCCCAGTTTCCTCAATTTTGCCCTGAAGGCCCCGGGTCAAAAGCAGATTCCAGATGTCGCAAAACAACACCAAAAAACGATACTTAGCACAATATGGAAAACCTATGGTATTTTTGTGAAACCTGGGTTGAATCTCAGTTGAGGTGACCTAACAACACTAAAATGAGCTAGGTTAACCAACTCAAACACATTCTAACCAAAATTCCACATAAAACACCATATTTAGCACAAAACTAGCTTTAAATGCAAACCGAAGCTAAACAATGCACAACTTAAGCAACTAGAAAATTGGGTTAAGAAATTATACCCTAATGAACCCTAGAGAGCAGGAGAAGAAGTGGATGGAGGAGATGAGGGCTGTTGCAGTTGCTGGAGCTCCTACTGCTGCTCCCAGAAGCTGCTGCTGATGTTGTTTTGCTGGTGCTGCTGCTTGCCTCAGCTGCTGCTGCTCTCTGCTGCTGCTGCTTCTGTTGATGTGTGGGTGTGGGTGTGTGAGAGTATGAGAGAAAAAGAATGAGAAGGAAAGGGAAAATGAGAGCTAGGCTTAGTCAACCCTCTCTCTCCCTCTCTCTTCATTTAATGAAGGCATGGGCAAGCCATCATGCCCTATAATGCACCCTCTCTCTCTCTCTCTCTCACCAAGTCAACACAAGAAGTCAATTTAAATTTAAAACCCTTTTTATTTTTTAACAACCATACACTATTAAACCCAAAACACTTAATAATTAAAACTAGATTTAGGAAATGGTTAAACCACCATGTTGCTAATCATGGTTTAACCCCACTTAACAACCTAGTTATCATGCACAAGTTTGTGCAAGCCTAAGAAAAATCTAATAAAATATTCATTAAATAGGATAAAATAATTGAAAATCAATTTGTTAAACTTTTTATTAGAAACTATATATTAAAATATAATTATCCACAAAACACATTCTAAGGTGTTACAATCTCCCCCCTTAAAAGAAATTCGTCACCGAATTTAAAAAATATACTAAGCGTACCTTCAAAGAGAAGATTACAACTTTCAAATCTCGCTCGCAGCATCCCAAGTGATTATCTCACTATACGGCTACGTCCAAGAAAAACCCTTCACAGATGGAAAGACCCTTGACCGACGTTTCTCCACCTGCCGGGCCATTAACACACATGGCTGCTGGTGAACGAAAGATCGCATCCAAGCTACATGGTCTGGTGCTAAATCACGTGAGAAAGGTCAAGAAGGTAACTGTATAGTATCATCACAAGGAATACGAGGTGAAAACTCAATAATCTGGACGGAAGTGCCAAATTAAAGGCAACGGAACTAACCCGCTTATAGGATCTCAGAAGGACCTAAATCCTGGGACAAGCTTCCCAAAATCCAACACGTCATTTATCAGAAAAATCTGCAGGAATACATGATTTGCCACTGCGCACTTAAGTCTACGACCAACACAGTCGGCATAAGACCTCTATTTGCACTGGCTACTCTCATCCTGACTTGAATCAACTGGATCATCTCCGAAGTCTCTAGACTAGCTGACGTCCAAAATCCTACTTACGCAGAGTCAGAAGAACAACAGGCTGGCGATCGACATGACCTAACCCCTAAACCTAAGGGTTGCCAATTGGAGCGTCTCCAGCTATCAAAGAAGAACCCTAACAATGGCGAGTGACGATCCCCAACTGCTGACAACAATTAACACAAACACAAAGATTAACAAAGAACAACTGAGCAAATTGAGTATAACCGGACGACAAAAATCTTAATGGAGTCACACCCTGACTAAACCTGGGTAGAAGCCATAATGAAATTCGTGGAGATTTGCTCCCACTCCTACTTCGGAACGGTTAAAGGTTGCAACTCTCCAGCCGGCCTCAGATACTCAACCCAAACACACAAAAGATAGACACCTTGAAACGAAACCTGAAACTTCTCTTTACATCCCTGCCCACCCGTAACCATCTCACAGTCATATCCATGCTGGTGGAACTTGAATGAAAACAGAGAGTTGACTGATGTGCCTGTTCTAGGATTTCACGTCTCTACCTGATAATATCAGGTACACAAACGCGTCCCTAACTTAGCACACCATTGTCACAAATCAAGGACTCCGAATCATTACCCAGCCGAGTATGCTCAAGTATCTCTGACGAACGAGCATCGGCGGGAAGTGTCTCGCGAAAGCAATTAAAGAGAAGTGGTCGGGCGCGGACATGAGCAAGCTGTCCCCTCCGTAGAGACGAACTTAAGCTGTACTCAACGATCGCACAAGAACTGTAAATCTGCATAAGACTATCACCTCAATCAAAATCCGCTGCAGGAAGATGTACATTAAGCTCTGGTGGTCCATGAAAATCTGACACGACTCTCGAACAAGTAGTGTCTCCGAATCTCCAACGCAAAACCACCGCGGCCATCTCCAGATCAGGAATGGAATATCCTCCTCGTACTTCCAACAAATGTAGGGAAGCAAAAGCGATAACTCTATAGTGTCACCTCAGTACACACTCGAGCCCACTCTAGAAACATTACAGTTAAACAACAAGGTCGCCCGAACCAGAAAGCAAAGAAAGAACTGATGCAATTGTTAATAGAATCTTCAACCGCTGAAAACTCCGTACACATGCCTCAGTCCAAAGAAAGAAACCTCCTTTACGGTCAATTCCGTCGACGCTGCAGCACTACTCTAGTAATCCTGCACGAAACGGTGGTAAGAACCTGCTAAGCCCAAAAATCTGTGGACCTCCGTCCTGCACACAAGTCTGGACCTAAGCTGTACGACCACGATCTCCCTCGGGACTATACAAAACCGTCTCCCGTGACAACAAGACCTAGGAGTCAACACAAACAAGCCTGAAGAAACACCCCGAGAATCTAGCAACCGCTGGGACGCTCCCAGTATCTGCATAAAAAATCCTCAAGTGCTGCTCCTGTTCCTCAAGACACATTAAATAGACCAGAATGTCGTAAATAACACAACAATAACTGGTCGAGGAATGGCCAGAAGAAATCTAGTTCATCACATCTACGAATGCTGCTAGGGCATCAGTGAATCCAATGACTCACCAAAACAAACAAAGCCCGTAACACGCACAAGGCAGTCTTCGGAATGCCATCACTCCGAACCCGCAATAATGATGACCCGATCCCAAACAAACTTAGAAAATGTCTCGCACTCTGGAGCTGATCGAAGAAATCGTCAATGCGAGGTAAATGATACTCATCTGCACCATAAGCCGGTTCAATTAACAATCCGTCGATACACAACCCTAAACCGCCTTCTTTCTTTTTGACGAACAGAAATAGGAGCTTCCAAAAGCGAAACACTCAGACGCACAAAACTCCCCAACCAACAACTCTGCAGCTGATCCTTAAGCTCCTTAAGCTTTGCCGGCTCATCCGAAACAACGTCGGAAAAACTTTCGCATGAAAGGAACACCGGTCCAACAAACCCTCTGTGGCTGCGCTATCACGAATGAACGCCAAGAATCCACGGCATCTCCTCAAAAGCCGACTAGAGAAAAAGGCTGATTCAAGCTGTGAGAGGCGGCACAACTATCCACATGCACAACAAGAACTGACTTGCCGGGGAAAACAAAACCTGACTGTTTTACTCACGGTAGTCCACAAACGCCTAGCACGTAGCTGACCAGTCCGTGCCCAGGAGAACGTCAAATCCAACATCTCTAGAAGGATCAAAACGACGGACGAATCTCTATCTCCTATCCATTTGGCACACAACTGAATACGTGTCGCGCAACAAAAGAATCGCTGACAGAAGTTAGCACAAACTACGACTAATCTACCCATCCACGGTACAAGTGCGAAAAGCAAACGAGTACATCAAAAGAACATGCGAATTAAGGATACCTGAAAACTCCACATTGGATGCCTGCGCGTCCCAATGAGTAGAAGCAAACTCCTGTGTCTGCCCTCTACCCGCAACTGACTGAACTCCTCTGGTAGACAGATCCCTCTGAGCATCCTTCCACGTCCGCGGCCTCTCTGAATACGAATCTGACGAGGTGCTAAGGAACAATACCTGACGAAGTGATGAAGGCTTCCGCATCGAAAGCATCCACGCGCTGACTGCTGACTATCCTGGGGATGAGAGCTGAACGACTGTCCTCGTCCTGAGCCTCTGCTACTCCCGCGATGGCCACGAAATCTTTCTCGATGACCAAACCTCTGTCTATGGGCTGGTACACTGGTACGAGTCCTCCACTATCCTGGAACACTCATCGTCTCTGGAATATGCGCCTCGTCAACTGGAGCTGCAACCACTGGTGCTATGTAGGTGACGGACTGCTGCATGCTGATCGTAAGTGACAACCGAGTAACAGGGGTGACAACCTCCTATCGTAGCTCGCGAACGACATCAACCAATGAACTCACCTTCTGGCGAAAGTCATGCATCTCTGCCATAAGCCTATCGATAGTATATGTCGTAGGCTGATCCGTCTGCACCTGTGCAACTAGAGTGTCATCCTGGTCAGTACTCGTCTCACCCGAGCCAACTCTGACCTCGGCCCTCGCTGCATCACTCTGAGTCCCCATAGTCATCGGTGGCAAGGCTATAAATAGAGATAAGATTCGATAAGAATAAGGAAATCGAATCGCCAGGATATGAATCATCAAGGAAGGAATTTCAAACAATTTGTACTTAGGTCACTTTAGGCGAAGTACCGCATCGTGGGTATGCTGCATACATACACACACTACGTTACTTTGCTTAAGCTACCGACTCCATCATACTAAGGTCATCCTACACTCCGAAAGGTAAAACCTAGCGCTATGATACCAACTTTGTCACGACCCGAAATCGGCACGTGACGGCCCTAATACTACGCAACGCCTAAAGACGTAACGCAGTAAAAGAAAGCCAAAACCCAGAAATCTAAACCATGAAAATACGGAAAAGATAATAAAAGTTTTGAAACATTTGAAATCGCAACCCAAATTCTTTAAAAGTCCCACTTTCTATATTTAAAATTTTGGCAATACCCCTTTTTGTAAAAACTGGCCCAAAGGCGGAAAACAATCCACATCACAAATATACGACGCCGTAGCGCAGAAATAAGAGACAATAGGAAGGAAACTGTATATAAAAGACAAATAATATACAATAACGTCGTCACCAAGTCTCTAAGTCAACAACATAATATTAGATGGAGAGTACAAGATACAACGAATGTACAATATGAAATACAGATAATCATCCAACCCACCTAAGCAAAATAGTATACTGTGAGCCGATGCGGTATCTGTAGCAAAAGATGATAGGTGAATAGCTGAATAGCCTGCCTCGACTACTCTGGGGAACACCCTGCAATACCTGTGGCACAACGGGGGTGAGTTTCCAACTCGTGAATAGTAGATAACATATGCAGGTAATCGCAGGAATGTACGTACAGCATGAATCTAAGATACACAATTTACAGTAATAACAGGTCATGTGAATGCAGAATAATGGAAAGTACAATAGCAGGTACAATCAATATATGAAGCAGTAATAAAATGACAGTAGTATGCAATAACCATGCAATAGGGATATGAGAATATAGATATGCATAAATCATGAAGGGTACGCTAACAGGTACACTTAATACATGGAACAGTGCATAAGTGAAAATGTATGAGGTATGGAGTGAAATATGTCATTCCACGGAATCCTGTCATCGTGGTAGGATCACAATCCATCAAGACACTCAAATACCAATTCCTCAAATCAGCCCCCACGTTGGGCTCTCACATCATATGAGTCTCACATCTCCTCAATGTACAGTATCGAGCAATCTCCTATATCCCGAATGTACAAATCAGTAATCCCATATGTATGTCCAACATCCAATCTCAATGAATCACCTAATATCCTAAATCAAATCTCAAGTAGAATTCTAACATCCTAAAGGTATATATTTGCAGAAATAAATATGATGGGTCAATACACATATATTAGCGTCTCATTCCACTAATATTGGTGTAAGGGTATATATAACAACGGCTAAATCCCCTGTTATATATACAAAGGAGTTTAAAGGAAATATCATGAAAACAATGCGCCAAGGATCGACACAGAAATCCTGATAGGTACGTATCATACGCTATCCCGAAAGCACGAGTGTCTAGCTCTGACCCTCGCCTTTCGACGTATGCATACGTGCATGACTCCCAACGGTATCTCCATGATCCCTGCCGAGTCATTGGTACTGTCACCGGTAGGTACTCGCCCGCCTCCAGGCTCAATCGGCAAAATCCATCGATCTTCTTGCCGAGGGGAACCATACCGGGCCCCACCATGTACTCTTAGACGGCATCCACACCTCGTATGGGGTATATAATCAGAACCGATAAATCTCATGGTGGCTGCACAAATATCATATCAAGGAAACTGGGTTTTTCAATGTATGCATAATTTCATGAATTCCCGCGGTTCCAAAATCCAGAATACATAATGTAAAATCCAAATAAATAATGCGCAAATCGAGGAATAAATATCTGCGACATATCAGAAATGTGAGCATATAAATGAGAATATGTAGCTGAAACCCGATGTATGCGAAACCAATAAGGTACAGCTAAGTAACATCATAAAGGTAATTATGTAACTGCAACTGAATATGTGTGTAACATACAGGTGTAGCAATGTATAGGTATCTACCTATAAGAACTGATGAAGTATACCCCCTCCGGTATGAGTGGAATAGATGAGTAAGTTATATCGGTAACTAAATGTCCAAAGTGATAAGTAATGTGAATCGATGTCGTAAAGTCCCTCACCAAGCAATAAGATATCTATAATGGTTTGTGTGTGACATGGCAATTATTGACGGTGTGTGTGTAGCATACAATCCGTGCTCGTGCAACATGAACCGTCAATAATATGTGCAGTGTCCTACGGCTACTAGTCATAGTACCATTATTTCTAATAAATATGGTAAGGTGAAATTCTAACAATGACGTAGAATACGCAACAAGTATTAGAATCCTAGCCCCAGACGCATAACGCCATGCGGGCGATTGCCCTGTAGATGTTAAATCTACTCACCTACGCTCCACGCTATGTGAATCCTACCATCTGCTCCCCCTGTAGCAGTGTCCGTAGTCCCCGCCTGCAAACCAGCAATTTAGACATGGAAATCATACATAAGCCAAACATCTTGCAAAACGCGATATCGAACCCAAACGAGAAACTCGTGTCGCGAACTAAACGCGCGTGTGCACGATACGCTAAAACGTGTGTATACGCGTCTAAAACTACCGCGACACGCTGGATCGCAGAACCCACTCACGTATCGCGCGTATCGCGTAAACAAAATGGACATGAAATACGATATTTGATCCGAGATTTTCCTACAGTCAAATCTCACAAAACTATACATGCCAAAACCCTAGAAAAAACTGCAGAGAACCCTAGCCAAGACCCTAATACCCATGCCCCCTACTTGGCCGCAATTTGCGGCCAAACCTATTAAATCTGCGGCCAGATTTGGGAGAGGATGGCTCGTGTTCTGGTGGTGTAATCTATACCTAGTGTGCATGCCCCAGTTTCCTCAATATTGCCCTGAAGGCCCCGGGTCAAAAGCAGATTCCAGATGTTGCAAAACGACACCAAAAAAACGATACTTAGCACAATATGGAAAACCTATGGTATTTTTGTGAAACCTGGGTTGAATCTCAGTTGAGGTGACCTAACAACACTAAAATGAGCTATGTTAACAAACTCAAACACATTCTAACCAAAATTCCACATAAAACACCATATTTAGCACAAAACTAGCTTTAAATGCAAACCGAAGCTAATCAATGCACAACTTAAGCAACTAGGAAATTGGGTTAAGAAATTATACCCTAATGAACCTTAGAGAGCAGGAGAAGAAGTGGATGGAGGAGATGAGGGATGCTGCAGGTGCTGGAGCTCCTACTGCTGCTCCCAGAAGCTGCTGCTAATGCTGTTTTGTTGTTGCTGCTGCTTGCCTCAGCTGCTGCTGCTCTCTGCTGCTGCTGCTGCTTCTGTTGATGTGTGGGTGTGTGTGTGAGAGAGTATTAGAGAAAAAGAATGAGAAGGAAAGGGAAAATGAGAGCTAGGCTTAGTCAACCCTCTCTCCCCCTCTCTCTTCATTAAATGAAGGCATGGGCAAGCCATCATGCCCCATAATGCACCCTCTCTCTCTCACCAAGTCAACACAAAAAGTCAATTTAAATTTAAAACCCTTTTTATTTTTTAACAACCATAAACTATTAAACCCAAAACACTTAATAATTAAAACTAGATTAAGGAAATGGTTAAACCACCATGTTGCTAATCATGATTTAACCCCACTTAACACCCTAGTTATCATGCATAAGTGTGTGCAAGCCTAGGAAAAATCTAATAAAATATTCATTAAATAGGATAAAATAATTGAAAATCAATTTGGTAAACTTTTTATTAAAAACTATATATTAAAATATAATTATCCACAAAACACATTCTAAGGTGTTACATATGGTAACCACCTAAATCTGAGTCGATATATATATATATATATATATATATATAAGTATAATAGTCGGTGATCCCGCCTCAAAGGTACCGCGTACGATACAATATCATATGACATCCTCGAGTCATGAGTGCGGATCTATCATCAATATAAAGCTCGTACGGTAAATCATCGTACGTCATCCCAAAAGCTGGGTACGGGTCAATATCACATTCATCTCATCAATTATCAGGTATCCTTATCATCATATCTCATGTTCTGGGGTACTGATCTAAGTCTAGTACAAAATCGATACCATCTAGGTAAATATGAATGCGTGTGTGAAACACACGTCCAAAGGCTCGCTAAAATCACATGTCGTAACCCAAATACAAATCACAATATATATTACCGATCTCATGGTACTATGCCCAATCTCATCGACTCATCTCCAAATATCATCCACAATCCTTATAATCTAGGTATAACCATAACAAATAAGCATGTGTGTGCGTGTGGGTGTAAACCTATTCTAGGGTTCGCAACTAGGTACTATACTAGTTTACTTCTACGCCCTAATCTAATCATAGTACACCTAATCTCATCTCAAATATCCACGACACACAATAAGCTATCATAAATAGTATATATATACTATTCAAAATATCGGACTGCGGGGGTGCTATACGCCATCCACACGACTTCCCTCGTAGATATAATCTACTCACCTTGTGTCCTGCATGTCGGTGTCGACGTCGCCTTCATCTTCTTCATCGTATGGAATCCACATGATGGTACCTACATAGATAACATAATCGGAACGCGTATTAAAATCACATCGGGAATACCCAAAACGACACGCTAATGCCTATAGGTTAGAACCTATAGACTACGCTTTCAAAACCATCAAACGACCCTCGATCTCGTCGTACAAACGTCAAGTGATCGAGGTAAAACACAATATGCAAATCCAGAATTTAAAATACGAGAAACGAAACACGAATCCAAAACAGCAACTACAGAAAAGGGTCCCAGATTTCACCCTAGGTCAAATTGGACAATTTTGCACATGCCAGGGGTCTAATTTACTGGAGATGGGGCTACAGAACCAAAACGAGTCAATTCTACCCTGGTCTGGCCGCAAATTGCGGCCATAATGAATTAATTGGCGGCCTCGGTTAAGGGATAGGGGCTAAGGTTTTGGTGGTAGCTTCCTAGTTGCCTGCATGTATCACTGTCAATGCAAAATAATTTTCAAAGTCCCGAGGTGATAGCAGATTCCATATAACCCTCACAGATTCCTCAATTCTTCCGATATCGGTTTCTAAATCCGTATTCCGGGTTTCTAGTCTCTGGTTTAGGTCTTAATTCTAGCACCAGGGGGCTTGTGTGGCCTCTACTGAGCTCAATTTCACATCACAACTCACAATTTCCAATAACCCTAACTAGGTTTTTCCCAAGTCCACAAAATCTCACAATATCGTTTCTATCATAACATGGGGGTATAAGTAATGGGAAAACTAAGCTAGTGGTTCAGAAAATACCTCATTTGGCAACTCAAGAAAATTCTTGAGTTGCCCCAAGTCGCCAAAATCCTTGCTTTCTTGGTCCAATGTGCTTCTCTTGAGCTTGTGCATCATTTTTGTGAAATGAGGGTGGGGTTTTGAGTTTGTTTTAGAGATGAAATGGGGTGATTTGTAGAGGAGGGAGGAGAAGGCAGTAGCAGCAGCAGCATATGAGGGAGAGGGAGTGAAATGAGTGTTGGAATGAAGGGGAAAGGCTAAGTCAACACACTCTCACCTTTCTCTCTCTTACCCATACCCTATATTATATTCCAAATCCTTTTCTTTTCTTTTCTTTTTCCCTCTCTAATAAATCACAACCATGGTATAATGCATGTAGGAAATCCATAAGAATATGTAACAAGTATAAAAAAAAATATGGTGCATGTTTTGCACAAAACCCGCTTAAAATCCGATTAGCGATTTTTAATCGCGATTAGCACTAAATTAGCATATAATTAATCATAAAAACTTAAAAATGGCATAATTCCATAAAACACCCTCTTTTAGAATTTTCCAAATTTTTTCCCATTTATCGGTATTTAATTATACCGAAATATTAAAATATTCATTAAAATAATATTAAATTATAAAAATTCCCAAAAATAATATTTTATTTTTTTGAAATGTTACACATGTTGACTTGTATTGTGTTACTGTCTTGCTCTTGTTGGAGATATTGCCCTCAGAGTCAATAATTGGATCACAGGCACGTGATTGCAATGATTAAGGGAGGACCTATTCCGGTAGGACAGTCTTACTCAAGATGATAGTATGCTATCTGGTTTACCTTTATCATCGTGTACTGCTTTAAGTGACCTAACAGGTCACTATTGCACGTTGATAGAGCCCCTAGGATTCTTGCTTGACTGCCAGCAGTATGAGGGCGATCATATATGTGGGAGCTGGTAGTCTATAAGCACATCCTTAAAAGGTCCCTAGTCGTGGGAGTTTCGAGACAGGGCATCGATACTCCAGGGTAGACTAGTGTATATAGTCGAGACCCCGACGAGGGACGGTGGCCGGTCTCACAAGCCACTGGTGTCAGTTGGATCGCCTAAGATGTATACTGGTGCTCATTGGGTTATGAGTACACCGGACAGGACTCGCCGGGAACATGCTAGTTGGTCTTATACCTGACGTCAGATAGCAGTTCCCTGGTGACATGTGTACAGGTTAGTTCATCGACCTGAGATCGTCATTTGTCTCGTGTGAGTTCCCACTGTGCTTTGATTACTACCCTACCACGCTCAAAGGATACGTGCAAACAGGTTTTAGTTGGGTACAGTCCCGAGCCACATGGAGGCAGTGAGCGGATCTGCAGGGGTTCGTCTCTCCCGGTATTAGGGGTGAGGTCGCGCTGTGTCTAGGAGAGCCATTACACAAAGTCCTTGGCCAAGGCAGGAGATTTACTGGTAGGTATTCCAGTAGTATCTCATGGTGTTCTGGGCTTCACTCCGACACGACTTGTACTGCTTTTAGGGGTCTGACTTTTACCAACCCCCTAGGCCCGCCATGCGATGCTCATAGACGAACGGACCGGACTGTACGGATATTGTCACTGACAGGCTCAGTAGGGTGTCAGGATAAGTTCGCTCATCGACGTCCCTTTTGGTCAATACCTGGTATCCCGTTACGTATGGCTAATACCTCTGACGTGCTAGTGGTTAAATCCACAACCAAAGTATTGACGAGTCTTTAGAGTCCCCTACAAAACAGTTACTCAAGTTTCGGGCGAAACGCTGTAGAGGCCGTATGGAGATATGGCAAGGTTCGATCAGATACGTGTGGTATTGCACGGATCAGGATCGGACGGTTAGTACTAGAGGCCGTATGGATATATGGCAGGGTTCGATCAGATACGTTTGGTATTGCACGGATCAGGATTGGACGGATAATACTAGCAGGCTTTGGTTTAAGTTGGATCCTAGTATAGTACAGTGTAGATTTTTTCTTATTGCATTTATATTCGGTCGGAATACAAATGCGGGTATGTATATACAGTAGCGGGGTTTTCCTGTAATTTATTACGGGATCAGTTTTTGGAGTTGCCAGTTTGTTTTCCGTTTCAGCCATATTTCTTTGTATCTTTCATTGGCTGAAGATTGGTGGAGGAGGGCTTATTTGCATTTGTGCAAATAAGCATTTGTGGAGGGTGTTATTTGCATCTTGTAGTGTCATGATGGTTGCACAATCCCTTGACCATTTGACTTCTTCTTTCATGATGGCTTGACCTTTGTTGTAATGATGATGGTTGATGGAGTGTGGTTTTGAGTATGTGATCATTTCTTTTCATGATAACATTTTATCTCTCTCTTGCATTATTCTTATGGGACTCTCCCTCATTCTCTCACTCTCTTCTCTACTCACCACCATGCATGGCCGGCCAAGGAGGGGCTGCACAATTTTTTGGGTGTGGGAATTTTGCACTTTTCATGCTACAAAATTCCCAAACTTTCATCTCCAAAAAGTCTTAGTTCCTTTCCTCCACCAAAGGCAACTCCATAACCCCAAATGAGACATGGCCTTCTACACGTATTCTACAGCAACTCTTGGGCAAGTCGACTCGCCAACTTCGTGCCCGAGTTGCCTCGGTATAGAGGTGGGAGCCCGTAAAAGAAGCCGACGACGTGGTGCCCTTCCGGCGAGGAGGTGGAGACCGGACATTCCGCGGGAGATCGGGACGACGATGAGAAGACCGAAGGACACGGATCGCTCGGTATATCTCTCTACCCCCTTCTCTAGATAGCTAGGACTAGATTAATGGCCCGATCCGGGTTTATAGTGCGCGGTGGTGCCGGTTTGAAAAGTTAAAGTAAATCATCGCTTCCGCATTCCGGCGTCGGATTGACGGCCGGGGCGCCACCGTGCACTTACAGTGGTATCAGAGCCTCGCCATTAACCCGGTCTAGCTTGGTCTAATGTGTTTACTCTTTTGATCGAACAAAATCCCGAAAACCCGATTTCAAGTTGCACAGTTTCTGTCGAATTTTTTTTGGAGTCTAAAAATTTTTCAGGTTGTTTCAGAATGATGTGCAAGGTGTTATAAGAGTTCTGGGAAAATTTGGTCTCGTGAACAGTCTATACCACCGCGGAACCGTGGCCAAACCCATGGTTGGGCCGCTGTTCCGCCGCTCTTTTCACTGTTCATGGCCCCAAAATTTTACAGAGTCCTCCTGACTTGAAAATAGGGTTTTTGGAATGTTATTTTTTGGGCCCAGATTTCTTTGAGTGCTACAGTAGTGCTTGGGGCCCACTTGGTAAAATTTGATCGATCGAATATTTTAAAACACATTAGTTCACAGTATTTACATTATATCTGCGACCGTGAATGTCACTTGATCGGTAAATCCTGTCTAACTGCTATAGCCCGGTTAGACGGATTTGCGAACGTGACATTCACGTTGATGTTCTGTGTTATGGTGTGATGTTGCGGATTGGTCGTGGGGGATAGCCTGGATGCAATGATAGTACAGATTTTGTTGTATTATGTACATTTGATATTGCGGGGCGAGCGTCCGACATGTGGACTGCCGTCACTGCCTGTTTGTATATTATTCTTTTGGGGCACGACTAGGTCGAGGTCGATGTACCCGTTGTATGTATATTTTACTTTCTGTACTAGGATTACCCCAAGGTGGGGTGCACGGATTGCCGGGTTCTAGAGGGCAACAAGCCCGCATCTCATGGAATTGAGACGGAGGGGGCTTTACTCTAGAATTGGCGGGCTATTCGCCGCACTCGTAGGGGGTACAGGTTGACCCAAGAGGGGTGCCCAAGTTACCGGATTCCGTGAAGTGCTGGGTGGTCCATTCACGTTGCTGAAGGGGGCTGCCTCGCTTCAGGTTTTGGCGGGTAACTTGCCGCGCCCGTAGGGGTCTAGGATTTCATTGCACAGTCTATCCACACGACCAGGGGAACGTCGGGTTTCAGTAGCGGCTCTGTGAAACCCGGGGATCCCAGATATCTGTATTGTTCTGTGATGCTGTACATTTCTGTGATGTTGCATTTTATCACGCCTTGAGCGAAATATTATATATTGATATATATACTAGTAGATGTTGTATATGTTTTGCATCCGCGCTAGTCCAGTCCCCGCTCTGTCGTTAGTTAAGTAACCTAACGGGTAATGACGGGACCTAGTGGCGAATGCGGATGGCATATACGTACATCATTATTTTTGTTCTTTATTGGTGTGATCAATTGATGGGACTGCGTTGATTCGGATCATTGCAAGTTAAACAAACCTATTCTGATGTTGTTGGAATACTTTTCAAAAAGCTGTTATTGCAATGACGTTCTCTTTTGTTTTGCATCGTGGTATTCAGTTGGAATATCCTGCTCCTCAGTCGACGAGGCAATGGCCGAGATCCCTTCACAGGGAGTGACCCCTTGGACAAAAAGTTTGCGTCAGGGCAATAACTTCACTATAGCCGATTACTTTTTCTTTGCATCGTGGTATTCAGTTGGAATATCCTGCACCTCATTCTACGGGGAAAGAGCCGAGATCCCTTCACCGGGAGTGACCTCTTTAGCAATGGTTTTCGCCACTATATTTTTAAAAGCTATCTGGTTCATTCAACGATATCAAGTTCTTTGCGTTAAAGGTTTTCGCCAGAAACCATTCGTAGCTCTCCGTCGTTTCATATGGGTAGTCAATAGTATTCAAGCTGTGTTTGTTGGCCAAAATCAAGGCACAGTGTTTGGTAGCTGTTGGTTATTCATATGCAGCATAGATAGATGTGTTGGATTGGGGCAGTCGTATAGCCTTGTTGGCCAAAGTCAAGGGCTTGTGCGGGTGGGCTCAAATTAACCAGGAGAATGACGGGTAGAACTTGACATGTGACTTATGATTTGTTGGCCAAAGTCAAGGTCATAAGAGCATGGGGCAAAAATCACATCGGGAGTTTCTAAAGAAACTGAAACTTGCCAGATATGCGCATACCTTCTGGAGTGTGATGACGTGAGCGGATTCCGTCACGTTATCATGCAATGATAGTTGGATCCCGATTCCCACTGATGAGTTAGTTTACTCCTCGGGTGACCCCGACTAATTCTTCTTTTAGGTTTGGAGGAGAATTTGACGGTACAGTGGGAGGTTTCCAGATTAGATAAATTGGTAACCATTCTGATCTAGGATAGAGTGCACGCTGAGTGTTTCTTTTCTCTCTCTCTCTATGGCAGCGACCAATGACCCGACCCTAAGACTATGACTCAGTGACCAAGTTGACCGAACCTTCTTAAACACAGGATTTTGGATTGTCAGAATTGCTAACCTCATTGCCACTCCTACTTTTACCCTTTTCTCCAGGACACCCCGTATTACTACGAACGTCCACTTCCATTGGACAAAACCATCGTATGGTTATATACGAACTCGAAAGAATTTATTCGAGGATGGTTTCCGGTTCTGGAGAAAACGGATAGGACTATTCAGTTGTCTTTTCCTTTTACCTTCTCTCAGGTTGTGAGTACTCCTTGGTTTAGGAGATAGTACACCTATTACGCAAATTGGATAGTCTTCTTCCAAACCTTAGGCTGGTGCCGAACGGTGGGGGATGAAGAAAACCAATTAGCATAATGAAGGTGTACAGAAGGTATTAAGTAAAGACATATCAAGGGATTAGTAAGAGGGCAAAGTAAATTGCAAATACTATTCACGACCAAACCAAGTATTTCTTCGCCAATCCTAAATCACCTTTGTATTTCTCCAGGACACTCCGTATCACTACGAAGATCCACAGTTTATTGGATACTCCATCGTATGGTTATATACGAACTCGAAAGGAACTTGTTCCAGTTCGGGGATAGATTCTGGTTCAGGAGAAATAGGAATAAGGTTTATTCGGTTGTCTTTTATCTTCACCTTCTCTCGCATTGCGAGTGCTCCTGGGATTAGGACAGTACACCCATTATGCTTATTGGATAGTCTTCTTCCAAACCATAGGCTGGTGCCGAACGGTAGGGAAGGAAGAAAACCATTTGGCCTAAAGGGGTGTACAGAAGGTAATGACTAAAGACATATAAAGGGATTTGGAAAGATGGCAAAGAATTACACGGTTACAGTTGTGAATCTGGATAATGGAAGAGGCATTACTAGGAATACCAGGATACCCCTACGAAACATTTACAATGTTTCAATTTCACTGTGTACTGTTAAAGGAAAACTGATTTCCCGATTAGATACTTACTCCAGGGTATGTATTTACCAGGTATGATTCTCACATCTGTACGGTTTTACAGATGATGAGTGGGAGTAAGTTATTTGGAATTGGGTGATCATCCTCATTATATCGGGATTCATTGTAATCGGTGATATTTGAGGAAATCACCTGGGCTGTTTGCCGGTCGGCAAATATTTGGTTTTGAATATCCGCTGTTATGCACCAATTTCAAATTGATATATCTGTACGTCTATTTTCATAGAGTGAGATATACCTTTTTGAAATTATGTCTATGACATTTACCTATATCAGTGGATGGTTAGGTAAGGAGCATTAAACAGCTGTGTAATTCTTCTTAACCATAAGTATAGTTTTTAACCTACGACACACAGGGAATGAGTTATTAGACTCAAGGGACTTATACAGAGTATTGTATGTTGTCCAGCGTCCATGAGGACAGAGGGGTTGGTCCTCGTACTATATTCGGTTTACTTATGACTTCTCTAGTTTTTAGACAGGTGTTTCGTGGAAACACAGGGTCCGAATTTTGAGAAGTTATAGGTATTTGAATAAAGTAGAGAACCAGATATTGCAAGTATCGGGATTCTTCAAAGTGATCGGAGATGTAGATACTTGTGTAGGGTATTCATTTGATAGTAATGTTTTAAGAGAACTTGCTTCTCTTTCAGATTACTCATAATTGGAAGCACTCCTAAGTTGGGTAATGCTGATCGGCCTCCTTCCATTTAGTAAACATGCACCGGAGACAGCTGCATGATTTGAATCTGGTTCAATTAAATCAGTGCCTCTGGTTCTATATTGGATATAGAACAGTTCATATCTTAACGATGTTAAGGTACGAGGAGTTGTCCGGCCTATGCTTAAAACCAGACTCTGGATAACTCAAGGCACGTTTCTGTAATGGCTGTTTGTGGGTTGACCCAGGCTATGACGAGGGTTGACTTTCTACCATCTGGAAGATCAATAGTAATATTGTTCTAGACTCGCCACAGTTTTAATAAAAATGGATTTTATCAGAAAACAGTAGTGGGAGTATGGTAGAACTGAAAGTGATTCCAGAACCACAAACGATTACTGAAGATTTGATAGGAACCTAAAGATTCAATCTGGTTTGACATTCCATTGGCCACTCCGCAGATACGGTGGGTAACCTCAGGCACTCGAGGGGTACTCCGGTAGCCTTAAGAACGGTGACAGGGAGGTTCTTATTTACCCACACTCGTCATTGCTGTTGTTCCAGGATAAGAGACCCGGCAGGAGGACGAGTATAGCGTCGTTCTAAACTAGCTTTAGAAGTGTACGTGTATAAGACTCTGCCAGAGGGTTGTCTTAGTCAGTGGGAGCAGCGGAAGCATTGGTGGACAGGTGGCTTATGTCTATTTATAGACTAAAGCAGATATAGCGGAGATAGATCATCTATTTCTGATGTGACAGTCATAGGTTTGACTTCATCAGAATAGGGGATGGATCTGTTAAGAAGGTAGTAGAGTGTGATGTCCTGGTATTTGGATGACATACACAGAGTAGGAAGTGACATTCCTATACTACGATCGGTTATACTTTGGTCGTCACACAGTGTTTTCTCCACATAGGAATTGGATATTATATCAAACATTCTGGTTACTAGATATATGGTTTTAGATCTAGATTTGGGTGGTTTCCCAATCTGGGTACTTTGACAGCATTCTACAGGTACTTTATAATGGACGACTCCTGGCACGGTAGTGTACCTGCAGGTGATGGAGTCACCCTCTCTAAAGGTGTCTTACAGACTAAAGGGGAGAGGGATGTGCATGATTGACAGATCACTTGCTTAGGCAATTGAGTCAATCATGAGATGTCAAGTACCACACCAGATGTTGTTTTTGCAGTAGATGCAATAAGTTGATATTGATCCAATCCTGGAGAAGCAGTCGGAAGCAGTTTTAGAACATAAGTGGATGTTCTAGGGATATGATAACGACAGCCTCTTTTGGGAGACGGTTATCATTCCAGGCTTCCAAGGTGACCTGGACGACAGGGAGGTTGTCAGAGTTATAGTTTTCCTTCTGACGAGGGGCAGTATTTTGGACAGGTGGTCCAAGGCAATACCGAGGTTGGCATGGCGCAGGATACTGATTAAGTTCAATTGACGATACAGTCTGAGAAGTTTGGATTTGGAGTTCATTTATGAGCTAAGTCCCATCAGACATCCTGACACATTCTAAGACAGGTAGTGCTCATTTTGGGAGATGGGTTTCTCCGCGAAATTGAGATTAAGAGAGACATAGAAAGATACATCAAAGCGGATCCAATCACTGAGGCTATTCCTCGAACGCAATAGTTTCGCAAACGAGCTTTGTGAGACTGACTAGTAGAGCAGTTGGGTGTTCGGTATCACACGGACTGTGAGTATGCGACATCGCAATAATTAGCCTTGAGTGCAAGTGGGAGATTGTTGGAGATAGTGCCCTCAGAGTCAATTATTGGATCACAGGCACGTGATTGCAATGATTGAGGGAGGACCTATTCCGGTAGGACAGTCTTACTCAAGATGATAGTATGCTATCTGGTTTACCTTTATCATCGTGTACTGCTTTAGGTGACCTGACAGGTCACTATTGCACGTTGATAGAGCCTCTAGGATTCTTTCTTGACTACCAGCAGTATGAGGGCGATCATATACATGGGAGCTGGTAGTCTATAAGCACATCCTTAAAAGGTCCCTAGTCGTGGGAGTTTCGAGACAGGGCATCGATACTCCAGAGTAGACTAGTGTATACAGTCGAGACCCCGACGAGGGGCGGTGGCCGGTCTCACAAGCAACTGGTGTCAGTTGGATCACCTAAGATGTATATAAGTGCTCATTGGGTTATGAGAACACCGGACAGGACTCGCCGGGAACATCCTAGTTGGTCTTATACCTGACGTCAGATAGCAGTTCCCTGGTGACATGTGTACAGGTTAGTTCATCAACCTGAGATCGTCATTTTTCTCGTGTGAGTTCCTATTGTGCTTTGATTACTACCTTACCACGCTCAAAGGAGACGTGCAAACAGGTTTTAGTTGGGTACAGTCCCGAGCCACATGGAGGCAGTGAGCGGATCTGCAGGGGTTCGTCTCTCCCTGTATTGGGGGTGAGGTCGCGCTGTGTCTAGGAGAGCCATTACACGAAGTCCTTGGCCAAGGCAGGAGATTTACTGGTAGGTATTCCAGTAGTATCTCAGGGTGTTCTGGGCTTCACTCCGACACGACTTGTACCGCTTTTGGGGGTCTGACTTTTACCAACCCCCAAGGCCCTCCATGCGATGCTCATAGACGAACGGATCGGACTGTACGGATATTGTCACTGACAGGCTCAGTAGGGTGTCAGGATGAGTTCGCTCATCGACGTCCCTTTTGGTCAATACCTGGTAGCCCGTTACGTATGGCTAATACCTCTGACATGCTAGTGGTTAAATCCACAACCAAAGTATTGACGAGTCTTTAGAGTCCCCCATAAAACAGTTACTCAAGTTTCGGGCGAAACGCTGTAGAGGCCGTATGGAGATATGGCAAGGTTCGATCAGATACGTGCGGTATTGCACGGATCAGGATCGGACGGTTAGTACTAGAGGCCGTATTGATATATGGCAGGGTTCGATCAGATACGTGCGGTATTGTACGGATCAGGATCGGACCGATAATTCTAGCAGGCTTTGGTT
The DNA here is from genome assembly GCA_030015575.1 of Agapanthus africanus. NCBI lineage: Eukaryota > Viridiplantae > Streptophyta > Magnoliopsida > Asparagales > Amaryllidaceae > Agapanthus > Agapanthus africanus. The sequence goes on from CM057351.1 coordinate 194,129,740, forward strand.
TAAGCCGGATCCTAGTATAGTACAGTGTAGATTTTGTCTCATTGCATTTATATTCGGTCGGAATACAAATGCGGGTATGTATATACAGTAGCGGGGTTTTCCTGTAATTTATTACGGGATCAGTTTTTGGAGTTGCCAGTTTGTTTTCCGTTTCAGCCATATTTCTTTGTATCTTTCATTGGCTGAAGATTGGTGGAGGAGGGCTTATTTGCATTTGTGCAAATAAGCATTTGTGGAGGGTGTTATTTGCATCTTGTAGTGTCATGATGGTTGCGCCATCCCTTGACCATTTGACTTCTTCTTTCATGATGGCTTGACCTTTGTTGTAATGATGATGGTTGATGGAGTGTGGTTTTGAGTATGTGATCATTTCTTTTCTTGATAACATTTTATCTCTCTCTTGCATTATTCTTGTGAGACTCTCCCTCATTCACTCACTCTCTTCTCTACTCACCACCATGCATGGCCGGCCAAGGAGGGGCTGCCCAATTTTTTGGGTGTGGGAATTTTGCTCTTTTCATGCTACAAAATTCCCAAAGTTTCATCTCCAAAAAGTCTTAGTTCCTTTCCTCCACCAAAGGCAACTCCATAACCCCAAATGAGACATGGCCTTCTACACGTATTCTACAGCAAATCTTGGGCACGTCGACTCGCCAACTTCGTGCCCGAGTGTAACATTTCAAAAAAAATGAAATATTATTTTTGGGAATTTTCATAATTTTTAATGAATATTTTAATAGTCGGTGTAATTAAATACCGATAAATGGTGAAAATTCCGGAGAAAATTATGCAAATTCTAAAATAGCTTAATTTGTGGACATACGCCATTTTACAGTTTTTTTGATGGATTCTATGGTATCTTAATGTAATCGCGATTGAAAATCGCTAAGTTGTATTTTTGGCTTTTGTGCAAAAATGTGCACATGACATTGTCTACACTTGTTACACTTATTTCATGTTTTGGACTCATGATGGCTTAGGGTTGGACCATGCTTAGATGACCATGGTGGGTTGAACATTTGGTTAGGTTAATTAGTTTTAACCTAAGGGATTTGGCCTTGTCTAAGGGTGATTAGGGTTGGTTGACCTTGTGCAAAGAGAGAGAGAGAGAGATGGTTAGGGTGTGCCATGATCCATCTCCTTCTTCATTACCCTTTATGCTCTTCACACCCCCTCTCACTAATATCACTTCCTCTCATCACTCACATCCTACCCACACACTCTCACACTCCACCATAATACAACCCTTTTCCCCCACATCAGCCCCCATAATCAGCAGCAGCTGCATCAGCAGCAGCTGCATCAGCAGCCCCCTGCATCTGTTGCAGCTGCAACATCAGTTACATCAGCCCACCATCAAGCAACCTCGGCCAAACAAAGCAACAGCCAGCAAACTGCCCCCTGCATCAGCTGCTAATACATCACACCAAGCCCCATCATGACTTATCAGCCCCAATAGCTGACTTCAGCCACAAAACAGCCCCCTCCCTACACCTACAGCTACACTAGCAGCTGAAACCATGCACTTCAGCCCATTGTGTCAGCCTTTAATCAACCTACAGCCTCAACGCCACATCACACCCCAAGAACCACAAGATATTCCCCCTGCCTCTGCTGATACAACAGCCATGACCCCTTTCAAAAACATCAACCACAGCAGCAACAGAACAGCCCCAGCATCATATCCTACAACCCCAAACACTTCAACATTTCCTCCCATTTCACCCTCATACAACAACCCTTCACAGCACCAAAACCATAGCCACGAACACTTCAGCTGCTGCCTCACACAGAGAAAAATAAATCAAAACAGCAGCAGCAGCCAAGGCAACAGCAGCCTGGTGCAGCACAACCCAGCATCAGCAACTTGAGAAAGTGGAGCAGCTCCCCCACAACAACAGCCCTTCCTCCTTCCTTCATCCTCACTTCTCCTACATCCTAGGACCTTCTTTGAGGTATAATCTTGCAACCCAACTCCTTTTTGTCAAGTTATGGTTAGTTAGCTGATAAGTTACTGTTATATCCATTATTTAGTGCTAGTTTAGGCAAAACTTGAGTGAGACTTGACCAAGTGTGGTTTTGATCGTTAGTATAACATTATTAGGTGTTTTTGAGACCATTGTAACCGATATTACCCCAGATTCCTAGTTTTTACCATAGTTATTCCACTTGGCGTATTTTAGCGTTTTTGTCGATTTTGAGACCTTTCTGAGACCTGCTTTCACCCGGGACCTCCTAGAGTAAAATTGACTTGGCAGTGAGCTGTGCAGGCACCCAGGAACCCCTACCCAAAGCCCTAGCCACCATCTCAAAACGCCGGCCGCAAATTTCATCCCCCTGGCCGTAATTTGCGGCCAGAGCAGTATAAAACTGCCTCGTTTTGCTTGCACAGCCCCTTTTTCATGTAAAATTGACCCCCGGCATGTCTAGTTTTGACTGGTTCCTGTTAGGGTAAAATCCGGGTTCATTTTCATGAGTTGGCGTATGATTTACGAAGTGTTTTCGTATGGATTTTCGTATTCGATGATTCGTTTCTGTCGGGTGGCGTTTGGACGTCAACGACAGCGGATATTGGCTGCGTTTGCACACAAGGTCACAGGTTTTTACCTATGGGCGTAGTGTGCACCATTTTGGTTTCCGATGTGGTTTTCATGTGTTTTAGCATGTGATATTCTTGTAGGTACTCACGTGAAGTCGAGGCGTTGGAGATGCAAACGGCGACATCGGCACCGGCATACATAACAAGGTGAGTAGATTTATAACTACGGGGAGAAGTCGGGTGGATGGCGTATAGCACCCCCGCAGTCCGAGGTGATGTATACGGATGCGTATACATACCTACAATTATTATTTGTTGTCGGGATTATTATTGATGTTAAATGGATATTGGTATATTGGATTGGTGAAAGGTTACGAAACCATAGGGTAGTGGGTGCACTACACATACATACACACATATACATGCTTGCATGCATCCATATTTCATATGTGGTTACGGGATCCTATATAGATATGTGTTCACTTTAGTTTGGGATTATGTGTTCACATACGGATTTGAGGATGATACATGGGATTGACATGAGTCGATGAGTTGATATGAGATTATGATATCGGTGATATGATAAAACTCATATTTAAGATACACCTTGATACTTTAGAGGATTTTGGGAATGATGATGCCACAGTAATAGTGACATATATATTATGTGATCGACATGTGATTATGATATACGATGGGATATGATATGATATGTCATGATACTTATGATAGGCCGCCTTGGGCGATGTATAGTCTTGTGATGATATATGAGGATAGTATCGATATATACTAGACTGTCGATCAGTAGTCAGATCTTGATTATGTTGATGATGTTAGCATTGTACTAGACATAGGTCAGTACCCAGATTATGATGATCTTGATAAAGAGAATACTTGATGAATGACATGATAAATGTGATATTGACCCGTACCCGGATTTGGGGATGTCGTACGACGGATTTACGTACGAGCTGTATTTTGATGTTTGATCCGCCTACTTGACGTGGGAATAACCGATTATAGAGATATGGTATCGGATGTGATATGATCGAGGCGGGATCACCGACTATATATGTATATATATGTATCGACTCAGAGGTTAGGAGGTTTCCCTTACAAACTGTTAGCTTTAGCTCAGCCTTTTAGTGGTATAGCAGTATGACTCATTATGACATTAGATGCAGTTTAGTGATCATGGTATTCCGTATTCAGTTCTCGCATATTATTATTGTTGCTCTGCATCGCATACTGTTGTGATTCATATTCTATTATTGATATCCTGCTGCTAGGACACCAGCACCATTACCGATGATGCGTATATACCACGTACACTCATTTGCTGTCGCACACACATCTTCATCGGTAATTGCCATGTCACGTACACTTAGAAAATATTATTGCCTGATTTAGCTTGTTAGCTAGTAATGACATGATATTAGTGCATTGCCTCATATGCCAGCTTGACATTGTAGCTATTACTTGCCACTGCATGCATACTGTTATTCATTATATGCTGCATTCATGGATTCTCATGCTCATATTCATGATTTCACATGCTATTGATGATTTGGATTCGGGTTTCCATGATGTTTTCTGGATTTGGAGGAAAACCGCAAAACATACATATAAACTACTTTCTCTTTTTAATAAAAAATGCGGTTTTTCCATGATGTATGAGTCGTCCACCATGAGTTTGCTGATGTATTTCGAGACCCGATTCGAGGAGTGGAGGAACCGTTTTGGGTATATAGTGGGCCCGGTGCGGTACCCCGGGGCAAGAAGATCGTAGGAGATGGCGTTGAGCCTGGCAGGGAAGCACGACCGACCGGTGACATTACCCGACACGTCGGATATCCGGAGGATACCGTCGTAGTCATGAGATGGATGGTAGGGGTCGATCTGGACTGACGGCGCCCTGGATATTATGATTGAGACATTGAGATTTGAGATACTGAGGTACAGAGATTATGATACAGAGATATCGAGATATTGAGATTTATGTTTTGTGCCGATGCTAGGCACTGTTTTATACTGATTTCATTATGATACCTCAGTTTAAAAATACAGAAATCTCACAAAGTTATGAAAGCAGTTTTCTTCAGTACATGCATTCTATGCATTCTGTTTCATGCATTCATACAGCATTCATATGATATATTGTCACCTGATGCACTGACATGTACACATGGGTTTACACTTGGGTTAGATATTTACCCTAGACATGGTTAGAGATTGCTGGTTATATATTTGAGGATTATATATATATTGATCGTATGACCTAGGATTTGCTGGTTATATATTTGAGGATTATATATATATTGATCGTATGACCTAGGATTGTGTCATACATGCGATTTTCTGTTCGTAGATCTTTTTCTACTCACGAGTTGGCAACTTGATTGAAAGAATTAAAGTTAACCGCAATCAAGACGGTGTCGCTATGCAGCTAGCCGGTTGAGCACGGGTCAATCCACAGGGAGATGGTTGTATGTCCTTTCTTGCCTTAGACGAGTCAATAAAGAATTGTGTATACGTTTGTTCGATTCTAACCTATGTGTTTTATTTGCAAGTATAAAGTTGTTAAGAAAAAGATACGAAATTGTAAGCTAAAGAAATCCGTACTCAAAACCTTTGAGCCGAGTCTTGACCAATTGAAGCTAAAGCAATCGGCAACAACGTGGATTAGGGGATTTAAGCGCGGTATTCGTGGAATACGGCTTATTTACCCTTGTCCTTCCGTTCTTGTCTCTTGCTTTCGCCACCGGCCAAACCGAACGCAACCGGTCGCGGTTAGGAATCACCGTTACCTTGTTAGGGTAGGGTGCCTAACGGAGCGCTTGCGTATGGTTTGGGCGGAGTTCAATGGAAAATAACGGGAAAAGGAAATGAGAAAGAAGATATTAACTTACAATACCGTATTTCATCTTAACAACAATAATTACAACCGTTCACAAAATGAACAAAAGAGAGCAAAAGAAAAGAACAAAGAAAAGAAAAGATTACAAGTATTAAGTGCATGAATTTAAGTGCATGAAATAAATTGCAAGAAAGAAAATCAAGATAATAATAAGCAAGTAATAAAAAGAGATAAAAAGAACAAGAAAGTAGAACTCAAGACAAGCATGGGATCAATAGCCAACCCTTAAACTTGCAAGCTCAATCAAGAGGTTGCAAGATCAAGAGAAGGGTAGAGAACGCATGTGAATTGAAACGCTAATTCCATAAGAAAATACGACCCTTGAGATCAATAACTAACCCTTAACCATTCAAGCTCAATGAAGAGGTTGAATGATCAAGAGAAAGCAAGAATCTCAAGGGGAAGAAGAAACAAAAGAGAATGATACAAAACCCTCATCTTCATTAATATCCACTCAATGCTCTCACTACATTTCCATGGAGGAAGAATGAAGAAGAAGAAGAAGAACTATACAAAAAACTACAAAAGAGTGGACACAAAATTGGACCCTTGGCTTAGCTCAGTTCTGGAGTATTTATAGGCAGTTTACAGAAACCCTAGGGCAAGAATATGGCATAAAATGAAGTACCCAAACTACCCCTGAAACACGACCCCCTGCCGACACTATACGGCCGCGGTTCCGCGGCCATAAGTGGGAGTTGGGCAGTGGGTTTTGGTCGGGGTCCCTGGTTGGATGTTTCCTTGTGTTTGTCAACTCTATAATGTACAAATTCTTCCAGAATATCTCCAGATTTCCTTGTCCAAGATTGCACACTTCTCTTTACTTTTGACTTTATCTCTCTCGAGCTCCGCGCACCCATTGATTCTTGTGCAGCCCCCTCTCGTGCTCTGTGCTTGTCCCAGACACGAATGACCATTGTCATATGTCTTGTCTCTGAAACTGGTACTCGGCACTGGACGGATATGGATGACCGGAACCCGGCTTTTATCTACTGTGACAGATGTTCTGTATTTGGTGTAACTGTGGAGATTTTGTCTTGATTTGCAATATTTGGACTGGAAACCTGTACTCTGTAAATATGTAACAAACACGGATTAAAAGCACCTACCTATAAACACACGAGCATAAGAATGGGTGGTATAAAATGCAGTATTCTGTTATGAACACAACTCACCCCCGTTGTGCCTCAGTTTCTTGCAGGTGTTGCCGTACGGATTTCATTACGGCTTTGCGGGCACTGTACCTTTCGGGTGACTTGCTAGTAGGTGGGTTTATTGTATCTTACCCATCATTATACCTTGCATATTATATTTTAGTTGTTTCTAGAATTTCCATCAACAAACTTGTACTTATTAGAGATAGAGACCATTGATGTTTATTCTTTCGACCTTAGAGCCGCGTGTTATATTTCGATGGGTTCTTGCTGGTTGAGTTTCATTTCTGTTGTGATCCTCGCCATTAGGCGTTGTATATTATGTTGCATACAGGTTGATTTGATATGGTTCTTCCTATTCTCTACTACTTCTCTTGGTTTGAATTTCTGGGTTTCGGCTTACTTAGAGTACGTACGCCTTGAGACGTTCGTAGTCTAAGTGCCGGTCATGTTCCGTACTTTCGGGTCGTGACAAAGTTGGTATCAAAGCGTTAGGTTTTACCTTCGGAGTATAGGATGACCCTTGGTTGATGGAATAGGTGACTAAAGTAGAGTGACGTACCGTTGGTATGTTCCGCGGCATATTTACGACACGCCACTCCACTTAAGGAGCCTTAGGATATACATTTCTTTGTTCAGTACCATATTCCTTCCTGATCTAGCCTCATCGGTACCAGTTTTGGTTTTGCTGCCACGATTACGGGCAGGGAGATCTACGGCTAGAGTTGCGGTTAGCATGAGCTCGTTACAAACGAGGACTGACCGGGGCATGATTCCGACGACACACGATTGCAGAGATGTGTCCTGATTGTTTTGCGCCACGAGCGTTGGATGGATCGCTGCATGAGATTACTCGGACGTGCGGATTGGCACCAGAGGATTGAGTCACTGACAGAGGCCAGCCAGATGTTTATGATCGTTGATGTATTGCTCATTCATGATGATTGAGGCATGGCTCAGCGTGTAGACGAGCGAGCTAGTTTTGCTGCAAATGACAGGATATCACCCGGATGTTGGAGCTATTGCAGTACGAGATTGTACTAAGAGATGATAGAAGGTCGCTAGTCACCAAGGATGAATGACTTGGACGTATGGATCGTTCGCTTACCAACGCAAAGTCATCAGATAGATTGATTCCAGCCAGAGACGACTTCACGCGGAGACGTTGAGAGTCGACAGACGCGATCGAATGTCAGGAACCTATTATTCCAAGTTTAAAGTATTCGGAAAGACAAGCAGGCAATTCTATGGTCCCTCTAGAAGAATGAAACCCTAACTCGACTTAATGACCGTGTGGAAGCCTTTGAACCTTAGGGTTTGCGGCAGTTCTGCGGCGCCATTAGTGAGACTTGGGTTTGCCCTTCTACGGCTGGACCACCGATGCTGAGGTATGTACTCGATGCCATTATACTGTACCCAAGATGTTGAGCTCTTGGGGGATTATGAAGTTTTGACGACTTGATCGGATGGCTCGACTTAATTCGGTTGCTAGATGGTGAGATGCACTTCTTGGGAGACTCCAGATATGAGGATAGCCGTTGGAGCTGTAAGTGCACGGCGGCGCCCCGGCCGTCAATCCGACGGCCAAATGCGGAAGCGTTTATAAACTTTAATTTTTCTTGAACTGGCAAACCGCCGCGCACTAATACCCGGATCGAACCACTAACTAGTCCTAGCTAACTACAAGATAGGGAAGAGAAGTATACCGACAGATCCGAGTCCTCCGGTCTTCTCGTCGTCGTCCCGATCTCCTGCGGAATGTCCCGTCTCCTCCTCGTCACCGGAAGTGCACCACATCGCCCACTTCTTTTACGGGCTCCCACCTCAATGCCGAGGCAACTTGGGCACGAAGCCGGCTACTCGACATGCCCAGGATTTGCTTTAGAATATAATGTGGATTACATGTCTCATTTGGGATTATGGAGTTGCCCTTTTGTAGAGGAATTGAAGTGAACTTTTGGAGAGGGTTCTTGTGTGATTTTTGGAGAATGAAGAGAACCAAAAATTGCCACACCAAAATCAATCACCCACCATCCTAAAGAATGGCCGGCCCTTGTAGTAAAAAGGAGAGAGGGAAGAGTCAAGGGGGAGGTGACCATATGAATCATGCAAGAGAGAGAGAGAGGAATGGTTATCATATGGAATAAAATCATCACTAAGAAAAGTCCTCACTCAACAACCATATCACCTCCCATCATCAACAACAATCCCAACACTCAATCAACAATCAACAACCATGATTGTTTACAAAGTCAAGCCATGATGGAAAAGAAAGAGTCAAAGGATGGGCTCCATCATGAAACCATCATGATACAAATAAACATGCAAAGACCCCCTCCACAACCACTTATTTGCAACAATGCAAATAAGCCCTCCTCCACCAATCTTCGGCCAATGAACGGAACAATGGAAATCGGCCGAAACGGAAAGCAAACTGGCAACTCCAGAAGACTGGTCCCGTAATAAATTACAGGAAAACCCCGATACTGTGCATACACACCCGCATCTGTATTTCGACCGAAATACAAATGCAATGAGACAAAATCTCCACTGTACTATACTAGGATCCGGCTTAAACCAAAGCCGGCTAGTAAAATCCGTTCGATCCTGATCCGTGCAATACCGCACGTATCTGATCGAACCCTGCCATATAACCATACGGCCTATAGTACAAACTGTCCTATCCTGATCCGTGCAATACCGCACGTATCTGATCGGACCTTGCCATATCTCCATACGGCCTCTACAACCTTTCGCCCGAAAGCTGAGTAACAGAATGTGGGGGACTCTAAAGACTCGTCAACACCTTGGTTGTGGATTTAACCACTAGCACGTCAGAGGTATAAGCCAATACGTAACGGGCTACCAGGTATTGACTAAAAGGGATGTCTGTGAGTGAACTCAGCCTGACAACCCTACTGAGCCTGTCAGTGACAATATCTGTACAGTCCGGTCCGTTCGTCTATGAGCATCGCATGGCGGGCCTAGGGGGTTGGTAAAAGTCAGACCCCCAAAAGCGGTACAAGTCGTGTCGGAGTGTAGCCCAGAACACCCTGAGATACTACTGGAATACCTACCAATAAATCTCCTTGCCTTGGCCAAGGACTTCGTGTAATGGCTCTCCTAGACACAGCACGACCTCACCCCCAATATCGGGAGAGACGAACCCCTGAAGATACGCTCACTGCCTCCATGTGGCTCGGGACTGTACCCAACTAAAACCTGTTTGCACGACTCCTTTGAGCCGTGGTAGGGTAGTAATCAAAGTACAGTGGGAACTCACACAAGACAAATGACGATCCCCAGGTCGATGAACTAACCTGTACACATGTCACCAGGGAACTGCCATCTGACGTCTGGTATATGACCAACTGGCATGTTCCCGGCGAGTCCTGTCCGGTGTACTCATATCCCAATGAGCACCTGTATACATCTTAGGTGATCCAACTGACACCAATGGCTTGTGAGACCGGCCACCGCCCCTCGTCGGGGTCTCGACTGTATACACTAGTCTACTATGGAGTATCGATGCCCTGTCTCGAAACTCACACGACTAGGGACCATTTAAGGATATGCTTATAGACCCCAGCTCCCACTTATATGATCGCCCTCATACTGCTGGTGGTCAAGCAAGAATCCTAGGGGCTCTATCAACGTGTAATAGCAACTTTTCAGGTCACCTTAAGCAGTACACGATGATAAAGGTAAACCAGATAGCATACTATCATCTCGAGTGAGACTGTCCTACCGGGATAGGTCCTCCCTCAATCATTGCAATCACGTGCCTGTGATCCAATAATTGACTCTGAGGGCACTATCTCCAACAGGAGCTCAGTCCATGCAGCCACGACGAGACGAGTCCGAAGCAGTCGACATTAGAGAAAAGTGGAGTAAGAGGTTCGTACCAGATCTAGATGAGATGACGTTCCACTCCGCCGACTTCAGAGATGCGATGCACATGCTGAGGCATGGTACTTGGATATACCTTCCAGAAGGAGCCGCGATGAGAATGCAGCCGTTCCGGAAAAAGAAACAGATATGGTAAAGGACGATGACTTCCGGACAATTGGCAGAAATGAGACTCGAAAGAAACCTTGAGCAGGATTCCTTCCAAGACACTGCTGCAAGGATACTTGCACCCAGGATCAGATGTGTCACGTACATTCAGAGAGCCAGAGGCCGACGCCAGTGACATGCTGCTTTGCGAGTGGTCGCGATGATCGACCGAGAGATGACCAGAGAAGTGCCAGACGGAATCGTCCCCGTTTGCACACTTGACAGGGCCGATGAGCCGATAGATCGAGAGATTGGTAATCCACAGTGAAGACCTTGGACCCAGGAGTGGTCATGTTACGCACACCAGTAGACCAGAGTTCAGGTTTGTCGGCGAGATACGCTATGAGTGAGCACGACAGTTGGCCGAGATTCCTGGAGGATGCGCTTGAGCGGGACTATTCCGCCATACTTGATTTGATTTTGATGATTGAGGATTTACGATTTTGCACAGTTGTTGCACTTGATATCATTTTCGTGCCTTGGTTTCATATGCTGTGATTTATGGGTTGTAGACATTTGAGTTGATTTTGTGCGTATGCACGCACACGATTTGGTTCCTGCACTCTGTATAGTTTATATATGCTTGCAGTGCAGTGACATGTATTTTGTGCACTTGGATGCACTGGATTTCGATTTCGAGGGTGATGCTTGACATTTATTTTGTGCACTTTATGCACCTGATTGGATTTTGCGCACATTCGGCACTTGATATTGGATTTCATGGTTTCGTGCATGATGGATGCACCGGATTTGGGTTTGTAGCGCATGTTGAGCGCAGGTTATGAGATGCGATTTGGTGCACACCAGATGCACTAAATCGGGATTTTTCGTGCATGTCAGATGCACATGATTTTGCGGTCAGGCACACACGTTGTCTATGACCGATGTTGCGTGCACACCCGTTGCACCTTGATATCGTTTTTGTGCACCTGCTTGGCACACATGGATTTTGATTTCCGTGCGCACCGGACGCACATGGATTTTCATATGCGCTTTTAGGACTGATTTCTTGTGGAGCAGTACATTTTGTGTTGATGTGATTTGTTTTCGTACTGAGCAGGACTGATCAGATGACAGTGCCTGGGTATATTTTGCATGCACTGATAGATTTCAAAGGGATTTCCTAAAAGAGCTATAGTCTCATTATTTACATGTAAAATTCCGATTTCTAGCATATCGGTTTTGCTTTGGATTTGGCATTCGTGTTTTCATCTTGACTCCGATGATTGCGAGGTGCTTGACGGAGTTTTGTTTCGAGTTATCTGCTTGTTACTCATGCGCATGTATTGCGTTATGATGCCTTTTATGTACTGATGATTTTGGAACCCCATTGGTTTGGACATTTTATTGAAATGTTTTTAGAATTGGGAGGTTTAAATTTAAATTCGGGGACCGAATTTCTTTAAGGGGGGAAGACTGTAACATTTCAAAAAAAATAAAATATTATTTTTGGGAATTTTCATAATTTTTAATGAATATTTTAATAGTCGGTGTAATTAAATACCGATGAATGGTGAAAATTCCGGAGAAAATTATGCAAATTCTAAAATAGCTTAATTTGTGGACATACGCCATTTTACAGTTTTTATGACGGATTCTATGGTATCTTAATGTAATCGCGATTGAAAATCGCTAAGTTGTATTTTTGGCTTTTGTGCAAAAATGTGCACATGACATTGTCTACACTTGTTACACTTATTTCATGTTTTGGACTCATGAAGGCTTAGGGTTGGACCATGCTTAGATGACCATGGTGGGTTGAACCATTTGGTTAGGTTAATTAGTTTTAACCTAAGGGATTTGGCCTTGTCTAAGGGTGATTAGGGTTGGTTGACCTTGTGTAGAGAGAGAGAGAGAGAGATGGTTAGGGTGTGCCATAATCCATCTCCTTCTTCATTACCCTTTGTGCTATTCACACCCCCTCTCACTCATATCACTTCCTCTCATCACTCACATCCTACACTCACACTCTCACACTCCACCATAATACAACCCTTTCCCCCCACATCAGCCCCCATAATCTGCAGCAGCTGCATCAGCAGCCCCCTGCATCTGTTACAGCTGCAACATCAGTTACATCAGCCCACCATCAAGCAACCTCGGCCAAACAAAGCAACAGCCACCAAATTGCCCCCTGCATCAGCTGCTAATACATCACACCAAGCCCCATCATGACTTATCAGCCCCAATAGCTGACTTCAGCCACAAAACAGCCCCCTCCCTACACCTACAGCTACACTAGCAGCTGAAACCATGCACTTCAGCCCATTGTGTCAGCCTTTAATCAACCTACAGCCTCAACACCACATCACACCCCAACAACCATAAGATATTCCCCCTGCCTCTGATGATACAACAGCCATGACCCCTTTCAAAAACATCAGCCACAGCAGCAACAGAACAACCCCAGCATCATATCCTGCAACCCCAAACACTTCAACATTTCCTACCATTTCACCCTCATACAACAACCCTTCACAGCACCAAAACCATAGCCACCAACACTTCAGCTGCTGCCTCACACAGAGAAAACTAAATCAAAACAGCAGCAGCAGCCAAGGCAAAAGGCAGCTTGGTGCAGCACAACCCAGCATCAGCAACTTGAGAAAGTGGAGCAGCTCCCCCACAACAACAGCCCTTCCTCCTTCCTTCATCCTCACTTCTCCTACATCCTAGGACCTTCTTTGAGGTATAATCTTGCAACCCAACTCCTTTTTGTCAAGTTATGGTTAGTTAGCTGATAAGTTACTGTTATATCGATTATTTAGTGCTAGTTTAGGCAAAACTTGAGTGAGACTTGACCAAGTGTGGTTTTGATCGTTAGTATAACCTTATTAGGTGTTTTTGAGACCATTGTAACCGATATTACCCCAGATTCCTAGTTTTTACCAGAGTTATTCGACTTGGCGTATTTTAGCGTTTTTGTCGATTTTGAGACCTTTCTGAGACCTGCTTTCATCCGGGACCTCCTAGAGTAAAATTGACTTGGCAGTGAGCTGTGCAGGCACCCTGGAACCCCTACCCAAAGCCCTAGCCACCATCTCAAAACCCCGGCCGCAAATTTCATCCACCTGGCCGCAATTTGCGGCCAGAGCAGTATAAAACTGCCTCGTTTTACGTGCACAGCCCCTTTTTCATGTAAAATTGACCCCCGGCATGTCTAGTTTTGACTGGTTCCTGTTAGGGTAAAATCTGGGTTCATTTTCATGAGTTGGCGTATGATTTACGACGTGTTTTCGTATGGATTTTCGTATTCGATGATTCGTTTCTGTCGGGTGGCGTTTGGACGTCAACGACAGCGGATATTGGCTGCGTTTGCACACAAGGTCACAGGTTTTTACCTATGGGCGTAGTGTGCACCATTTTGGTTTCCGATGTGGTTTTCATGTGTTTTAGCATGTGATATTCTTGTAGGTACTCACGTGAAGTCGAGGCGTAGGAGATGCAAACGGCGACATCGGCACCGGCATACATAACAAGGTGAGTAGATTTATATATACGGGGAGAAGTTGGGTGGATGGCGTATAGCACCCACGCAGTCCGAGGTGATGTATACGGATGCGTATACACACCTAAAATTATTATTTGTTGTCGGGATTATTATTGATGTTAAATGGATATTGGTATATTGGATTGGTGAAAGGTTACGAAACCATAGGGTAGTGGGTGCACTACACATACATACACACATATACATGCTTGCATGCATCCATATTTCATATGTGGTTACGGGATCCTATATAGATATGTGTTCACTTTAGTTTGGGATTATGTGTTCACATACGGATTTGAGGATGATACATGGGATTGACATGAGTCGATGAGTTGATATGAGATTATGATATCGGTGATATGATAAAACTCATAATTAAGATACACCTTGATACTTTAGAGGATTTTGGGAATGATGATGCCACAGTAATAGTGACATATATATTATGTGATCGACATGTGATTATGATATACGATGGGATATGATATGATATGTCAGGATACTTATGATAGGCCGCCTTGGGCGATGTATAGTCTTGTGATGATATATGTGGATAGTATCGATATATACTAGATTGTCGATCAGTAGTCAGATCTTGATTATGTTGATGATGTTAGCATTGTACTAGACATAGGTCAGTACCCAGATTATGATGATCTTGATAAAGAGAATACTTGATGAATGACATGATAAATGTGATATTGACCCGTACCCGGATTTGGGGATGTCGTACGACGGATTTACGTACGACCTGTATTTTGATGTTTGATCCGCCTACTTGACGTGGGAATAACCGATTATAGAGATATGGTATCGGATGTGATATGATCGAGGCGGGATCACCGACTATATATGTATATATATGTATCGACTCAGAGGTTAGGCGGTTTCCCTTACCTTCTGTTAGCTTTAGCTCAGCCTTTTAGTGGTATAGCAGTATGACTCATTATGACATTAGATGCAGTTTAGTGATCATGGTGTTCAGTATTCAGTTCTCGCATATTATTATTGTTGCTCTGCATCACATACTGTTGTGATTCATATTCTATTATTGATATCCTGCTGCTAGGACACCAGCACCATTACCGATGATGCGTATGTACCACGTACACTTATTTGCTGTCGCACACACATCTTCATCGGTAATTGCCATGTCACGTACACTTAGAAAATATTATTGCCTGATTTAGCTTGTTAGCTAGTAATGACATGATATTAGTGCATTGCCTCATATGCCAGCTTGACATTGTAGCTATTACTTGCCACTGCATGCATACTGTTATTCATTATATCCTGCATTCATGGATTCTCATGCTCATATTCATGATTTCACATGCTATTGATGATTTGGATTCGGGTTTCCATGATGTTTTCTTGATTTGGAGGAAAACCGCAAAACATACATATAAACAGCTTTCTCTTTTTAATAAAAAATGCGATTTTTCCATGATGTATGAGTCGTCCACCATGAGTTTGCTGATGTATTTCGAGACCCGATTCGAGGAGTGGAGGAACCGTTTCGGGTACATGGTGGGCCCGGTGCGGTACCCCGGGGCAAGAAGATCGCAGGAGATGGCGTTGAGCCTGGCAGGGGAGCACGACCGACCGGTGACATTACCCGACATGTCGGATATCCGGAGGATACCGTCGTAGTCATGAGATGGATGGTAGGGGTCGATCTGGACAAACGGCGCCCTGGATATTATGATTGAGACATTGAGATTTGAGATACTGAGGTACAGAGATTGTGATACAGAGATATCGAGATATTGAGATTTATGTTTTGTGCCGATGCTAGGCACTGTTTTATACTGATTTCATTATGATACCTCAGTTTTAAAATACAGAAATCTCACAAAGTTATGAAAGAAGTTTTCTTTAGTACATGCATTCTGTTTCATGCATTCATATAGCATTCATATGATATATTGTCACCTGATGCACTGAGATGTACACATGGGTTTACACTTGGGTTAGATATTTACCCTAGACATGGTTAGAGATTGCTGGTTATATATTTGAGGATTATATATATATTGATCGTATGACCTAGGATTGCGTCATACATGCGATTTTCTGTTCGTAGATCTTTTTCTACTCACGAGTTGGCAACTCACCCCCGTTGTGCCTCAGTTTCTTGCAGGTGTTGCTATACGGATTTCATTACGGCTTTGCGGGCACTGTACCTTTCGGGTGACTTGCTAGTAGGTGGGTTTATTGTATCTTACCCATTATTATACCTTGCATATTATATTTCAGTTGTATCTAGAATTTCCATCAACCAAACTTGTACTTATTTGAGATAGAGACCAGTGATGTTTATTCTTTCGACCTTAGAGTCGCGTGTTATATTTCGATGGGTTCTTGCTGGTTGAGTTTCATTTCTGTTATGATCCTCGCCATTAGGCGTTGTATATTATGTTGCATACAGGTTGATTTGATATGGTTCTTCCTATTCTCTACTACTTCTCTTGGTTTGGATTTCTGGGTTTCGGCTTACTTAGAGTACGTACGTCTTGAGACGTTCGTAGTCTAAGTGCCGGTCATGTTCCGTACTTTCGGGCCGTGACACCGAGTTGCCTCGGTATAGAGGTGGGAGCCCGTAAAAGAAGCCGGCGATGTGGTGCCCTTGCGGCGAGGAGGTGGAGACCGGACATTCCGCGGGAGATCGGGACGACGACGAGAAGACCGATGGACACGGATCGATCGGTATATCTCTCTACCCCCTTCTCTAGATAGCTAGGACTAGATTAATGGCCCGATCCGGGTTTATAGTGCGCGGTGGTGCCGGTTTGAAAAGTTAAAGTAAATCATCGCTTCCGCATTCCGGCGTCGGATTGACGGCCGGGGCGCCGCCATGCACTTACAGCTCTCACATGTTGATAAAGCCCTTAGGATATGTACTTGACTACTAGGACTATGATGTAGATCATACTAGTGGGGCCAGGGTAGTCCACAAGTCCATCCTATAATTGTTCCTAGTCGAGGGTGTATCGAGACAGGGCATCGATACTCCAGAGTAGACTAGCATATACGCCTCTTGACCCATATTATGGGCGATGGATGATCCCACATCCATTGGTGTTTGACATCAAAGATGGTAAATGGGTGCTCAGTGGAGACTGGGTAACTGAACGGACTCGCCGAGAACTCCTAGTTGGTATTATACCTATCGTCAGATAGCAGTTCTCTGGTGACACTGGTATAGGTTAGTCTGTAGACCCGAGATCGTCACAGAGTCTTGTGTGATTCCCACTGTGCTTTGATTTCCACCTTACCACGTTCAAGAGAACGTGCAAAACGGTGGCTTTTGGGTGCAGTCCCGAATCACATGGAGGCAATGAGCGATAGGAGGGGTTTCGTCTCTCCCGGTATTGGGGGTTGATGTTGCGCTGTGCTCGATTGGCTATAACTGGATGTCCCTGGCCAGGGCTTATATGGAGATCTACTGGTAAATGTTATCAGTAGTTTCTCAACCCGTTATGAGCTTTACATCGACACGACTTATCGGTTACTGGGGTCTGACGTTTACCACCCCTAGACTGGATATGCGACATATCAAGTGAAAAGACCGGACTGCACGATAGTGTTACTGATTGGATTCGCATGAGTATGTATATGCTTGCTTATTGATCTTCTGATCACTCAATACCCGGGTGGCCGTTACGTTTAGAAGACCGCTTGCCGCTTGTGGGTGTTTGATATGATCATCACCTACTGCCGGCGTATTGACGAATCTTTAGAGTCCTATACAGAGGTTTCCTGGTTCATGCAAAATGAAGTAGGAGCACATATGTGATATGTGCGGGACCGAGATTAATGCGCGTATGTGATACCACATTCTATTCTCACGACTCGTGACTTGGTCGGTTGTTTATAATATAGCCGGGTTGTCGGATCAAGTGTTGATTCGATAAGTTGTTGCATTTAATATTAGTCGGTTATATGTAATATAGCCGGATTATTAAATCAAGTATTGATTTAATAATTTAATGTAGAATTATATATTTGATATATTAAATTGCATTAACTAATATTAGCTCACTTAAGTATTACTTTTTCTCACTTGATGATACATTAATGTATATGTGATATATGTTAACTATATTGTTTTACTTTGTTCATAATATATATGTGATATGTATAATTGTGACATGCTAGGTTACACATGTGACATGCTAGGTTACACATGCTAGGGTTAATGTTAGGTTTTATATGCTAGGGTTAATGTTAGGTTTTATATTTATTATTAAGTAATTCAAATAAAGTGGAATTTGTCATGGTCGATCTTTTGGTGGAAGCTAGTAGAACATTGACTAAGTCCACTCCTTTTGTTTTACTTAAAGATATTTGTTAACCCAACCATTAATCACACACCATGGTTTTTTCTCTACAAGATTTAAGGCATGACATAACTCACCATGGTTGCATTTCTAACCTCATAAGTTTTATTCTTTCATCACTTCATCTTCTTCTTCCTCATGAATGCTTGCTAGCTTTTTTCCATGTGATGAAATATTGTGAGAAAAAGAAAACAGAGAGCCCATTTCCTACTTCATCATCCTCTACTATTAGCCATTTAGTTTAGGGTGTTTGCTTCACTAAACCCTAATTTAGTGAAGAGGTAGCATGAGCTAGAGTCTCCTCGAAGCAGATCATCTTCGGCCTCGAAGACTTCGAGCAAGTTTGCATCTTTCACCTTGTGGATCCTCTCAAGAGTTCGGGAGATCATCATTCGCAGCGAAGGGACTTCTACACGAAGCATTTGAAGTGAAGGACCGGTCTACAAAGGTTTTATTCTGCATTCACTTAGTTGTAAAGTTGTTTATATTTCGTTTTCATATGATTCTCTAGTTAAAGATCCATGTTAGGGTTCTTTTAAGCATGGAAAATTTTTAATTTGGCATGGACGGTGCCACCCGAAACCTTGCTACCGTGCATAGGAATCCAACAGTGGTATCAGAGCCTAGCTAGAGAATTAGATGGATTGTGTAGGATTATGAAACTGAAACAACTCCGAAACTTGAAACAACGAACCCTAGTTTCTGTCGAAATTTTTTGAGAGTAAATTTTTTTTTTAAACAACTGCAGAATGTTGTATGAGATACAATATGAACACAACATAAAATTGAACCTCAGACCTCGTAATTTCGCCCGCCACAGAGCAAGGAAAACCGGCCTGCTCGGTTTTTTGGTGGTGTCCAGGCTTGAATTTTGTAGTGTGTTCCAGTCTCTGGGTTTTGGCGTTTCAGGTGTTGCTAGTTTTTTGCTAAATTTGCATGTGATGTTAACTTTCTACAAAGGAAATTCGGAGTGTTTCGTAGTCGTAATTCTAACATGTATTTGGGTTATTTAGACGGTGTTAAAAGATTCGAACAGATATCAAATACCCACTTTAACCCTCGCTGGAAATTTTCCAAGAGTTGGATTTTTTTTTCCAGTTAAAAAACATTTTAAAATCATTCAAGTAATGCGGTGGACCTTCTAGAAGAATGAAACCCTAACCCGATTATGTGACCTTAAGAACCGCTGCCAAACCCTAGGGTTTGCGGTAGTTCCACATCGCCGCAGGTGAGGCATTGGTTGACCCTTCTACGGCTGGTTCATTTGTACTATGGCATGTACGGAGTATTTTTAAACTACGCTCAAGTGTTGAGCTTTTAGGATATTTTGGGTGTTGGTTGATTCGATCGGAATGTTTAACGTTGTCTAGTTTTTTCTGGAATGTGATACAATATGTGGAATTCTTATAGTTAGGCATGAAATCCGAGATATGTGATATTTCAGGTTTATGATGTCTAAGGTGATTGTGGATTCCAAATGTTGTAGTTTGACATTTTTTTTTACGACCGTAAGTGTAATATGTGGTGTATCACCGTTTTCGTTGCTATATGTCAACGACAATTGTGATACGCATATTTACTTACGTTGATGACATATGATGTTATGTGTTGCTGTGATGTGTTATATTGGATCGTCGTGTTTTGAATAGCCGGGGGTTTTATGTGAGATGAGAGTTTTTATTTTCATTCATGTAAAATTCATTGTATGTAATATTCTTTTATTTGGGCACTTTTGGGTTGAGGATGATATCACCATTGTTGTATATTATTTACTTTTCCGCATTAGGATAGACCCAAGGAGCGGAGCACAAGTAATCGGGTTCTACAGTCTAGTGGGAGACCGTCTCGAGGAGTCGAGTCCGGGTCTCCAAACTCCAGAATTGGTAGGGTTGCTTGCCGCTCTCGTAGGGGTCTAGGGATATGGGTTTGGCTATTCATCGCTACCATGGAATCCGTGTTTTATACTGGCTTAAAATAAAACACGGACCTCCTAGTATATCCAATATTTCATATGTTATCTTCTGCTGCTGATATTCTGTGATGTGATCACTCTTATATGCGTGAGACGAATGCTTTATTATTGTATATATGATATATAATAAACGTTGCTTATGTTTTGCACCCGCGCTCGTCCCACCCCGGTATGCCTTTAGTTAAGTAACCTAACGGTGCATAACGGGACACTGTGGCGAATGCGGATGGCATAAGCGTACATTGTATTTTCGTTTCTTCTGTGATGCTTAGGAAGCATAAATGATGGGACGTCATTAATGAGATTAATGAAAGAAAAGAAGCCTAAAAGATGTTGTAGAATCAAATTTATAAAAAGGGTAGCTCTAGTTTTTGCTTTGCAAAGCGGTATTCCTTGTAGAATATCCAGCACCTTATTCGATAAGGAAAGAGCCGAGATCCCTTCACCGGGAGTGACCTCTTTAGCGAAACTAGCAGATGTTACAACTCACTTGGTTTTGTTTTCGATTGCTTCTATAGTTCTTGCTTTGCATAGCGGTAATTGTGAAATATCCTACACCTTATTCGATAAGGAAAGAGCCAGGTCCCTTCACCGGGAGTGACCTCTTTAGCAAAACTAGTAAAAGCCTAAAAAACACTCCTTTTCAAAATCACTTGTTTCTACAACAATATCAAGTTCATTACGCAAAAGGTTTTCATAAAAGCTTAACGTAGCTTTCTGTCATTTCAGATAATTACTATTTAGTATTCGTGCTACGTTTGTTGAATATGTTAAGGCGTAGTGTACGGTAGCTAATTAGTGCTTATCTGCTAATGCATGTGATGAGATTGGATTAGGGTAGTCGTACGACTTTTTTGACCATGTTAAGACTCGTGCGGGTGGGTTTAATTCAATCAGGAAATGACGGGTTGAACTTGGCTACCGCTTATGATTTGTTGACCAAGTTAAGGTCATAAGTAGTTAGGGGAAAAAGATATTATTGGGAATTTCAAGTGTTGAAATTTGCAATGAGATTGCATACCTTCTATGAGATAGTTGGATCTTGATACCCACTGCGAGTAAGTGTTACTCCTGAGAGAGTTTTACACAAGACAATTAGCCGATCAAGTAGGTGTATAGAAAGGTGTTAACGGGGTTATGCCTCTGGGAAAACGAGGTTTATTCTAATTAGGTCCATGTGAAAGCATGGGAAACCTCCCTCAAAGTACCAACACTGGCCTGGCTGAAAGATTGGCGAACTTGTAATGTGTAATTAGTCCCGGCCAGTCTTACTTTTTAGGGTTTGAAGGAAGATTTGATAAAAACAATGGGAGCCATCCTGATTAGATAAGATAATAACCAATCTAATCTTGCAAGAGCGTACACTGAAGTGTTTTTATTCTCTCTCTCTCTAGGTAGCGACCATGTCAGGCCTTAATCAAGATAATAATATGGATGTATTGACCGAACCCGCTTGTTATACTGAGTAGGGGAACGTTGGTTCCATTCTTTCTTATAATTGTTATAAGACTGAGTAGGAAATATGGACATATCCGGATTCCCACGCCACCCAAACGAAGAATAATCATGTTGATGCATCTTCTTCGGGTGTGTTAGTTATCGAGAACTGTTTCTCAGTTCACTTTACGTCCTAGGTATTAGATACCGGATCAGGATCCCATATATGTAAAATGTTACATGTGTAAGTCCATGTCACGCACCCCCACTTACTTGCGGGGAGGCGGAATATATGAAAAACGATCATCAAAGCTTCGTAACACGGACTTGAGCGCAAGAATCGTGTCTAAACCGTTACTAGCAAACTACGAGAGCTTTAACTACTCGGATTTGAAGTTATACCTCACGTTACTTGTCCTTCGGGTCTTCATCGCTGTCCTCCACTCCTCGTAGGATCCTTGGAATATCGGCACCTCAACGGCCTCCTCGAGTCAAAGACGATCCACCCGAGAGCTCCTATGCCAAGCTTGATCTCTAACTTGAGATAACTAGGTTGCTCAAAGTGCTAATCTAAGCTACCTAGGGGATATAGAGTGAGCTTATGGATGTATTAGTCTAGCTAACCCTTGATCTCAACACATGAGAGGTTAGGGTTAGGGTTTCAAGAATGAGAGAGCTTGAGGAGAGAGAAGGTGATGATGAGAATGAATATGAACAATGAGCTCATTAGAATATAACAACCATAACAATTTATCAAATAAATAATATAAGTGGTTAATCATCATGGTTGATGCATTCACCTTGTGTGATTCATCACATGACTCATAAGCTCAAAAAATGAATCATTAACTCTAAGGATGAATCACACAAATGAGTCATTAAGCAATATATGCTTATGCCACCTTAACCCCCAAGTCACCATGCTTCTAGAAGCTTCCCGGAAAATTACGAGAACGCCCCTCCAATCCGTGAAAACACGGAAAAACTTTAGACTGTATAAATCCAATAACCTGATACTAGAATCTGGCTTAAACCAAAGCCGACAAGTAAAAACTGTCCGAACGTCGTACGTGCGTAAACACACGTATGCGTCCGAACCCTTGTCGTAAAACCATACGACCTCTATATCGTTTCGCCTGGAGCAGGGAAACCCTCTGTGTGGGACTCTAAAGACTCGATACTACGCTGGCGGTGGGTTTAACCACAGACCGCAAGCGGCACTAGCTATACGTAACGGTCCCCAGGTAGATGTCGATAAGAAGGCCGATGAGGAAACCCATCCGAACTCCTACTGAGCCTGATGTGACAATCTCCGTACAGTCCTGTCTGTTCGTCTAAGACTATCGCATATCTAGCCTAGGGGCGGCAAGCGTCAGTCCCCTAATACCGGTATAAGTCGTCTCGAAGTGTAGCCCATTACACCCTGAGAAACTACTGGAACCTACCAGTAAATCTCGCTTGCCTTGGCCAGGGACTTTGCGTAATGGCTCTCTGACACAGCGCGATATCCACTCCCAATACCGGGAGAGACGAATCCTTTCTAACTGCCACTGCCTCCAAGTGCTCGGGACTGCACCCAACTGCTACCTGTTTGCACGACTCCTTTGAGCCGTGGTAGGGTAGCAATCTAAGAACAGTGGGACACACTCGAGGCGAAGTAGAAGTGTCAAGTCTGCAGACTATGCTATACTCATGTCACCTGGGAACTATTAACTGACGACGGGTATAATACCAAATAATCAGTTCCCCTGCGAGTCCTGTCCGGTGTACCCGTAACCTAACGAGCACCTATATACTATCTCCAGTACGACGTACTGAAGGCTATGGGACAGACCATCTCCCCAACTGGGATGAGAAGCGTACACACTAGTCTACTATGGAGTATCGATGCCCAGTCTCGATAATCCTACGACTAGGGACAAGTGTAGGATGTTGCTTATAGACTACCCAGCCCCCACTAGTGTGATTGCCATCACAACGCTGGTAATCAAGCAAAGATCCTATGGGCTCTACTAATATGTATGAGTGATACGTTACAAGAAACATATGCACATATTAAAGTAGACACAAACCAAGTAGCATACTACCATTTTTAGCAAGACTGTATATACAACTGTGAATATCCAAGGTTCCATTAAGTAATATACATACAAGTATGATACAATAATGGCCCTTATGGCATATACACTAACAATCTCCCACTTGCACTAGGGCCATGAGCTGGCATATCGTAGACCTATCATCTCAAATAGCCTCTCGAACTGCATCTGAGGAATAGCCTTTGTGAATGGATCAGCAATGTTATTCTCTGTCTCTACTCTCTTTATCTCGATCTCCCGGCGATCTGCAATCTCCCTGATCAGGTGATACCGCCTTAAGATGTGTCTGGACTTCTGATGGGACCTGGGTTCCTTCGCTAAAGCTATAGCGCCGTTGTTGTCACAATACAAAAGTATTGGATCAACACTGGTAGGAACCACCTGAAGTTCTTTGAGGAACTTCTTCATCCAGACAGCTTCTTTTGCGGCATCGCAAGCAGCTATGTACTCCGCTTCCATTGTTGAGTCAGCAACGGTCTCCTGCTTAGAACTCTTCCAACAGACCGCCACTCCATTGAGGGTAAAGACATAACCCGACATGGACTTGAGTCATCCTTGTCACTCTGGAAGCCGGAGTCGGCAAAGGCCTCCATCTGGAGGTCTTTTCCGCCATACACCAAGAACATCTCCTTAGTCCTTCTCAGGTACTTGAGAATGTTCTTTACTGCTATCCAGTGCTTCTCCCCTGGGTTTGCCTGATACCGGCTTACAACGCTTAATGCATATGCTACATCTGGTCTGGTACATAACATCACATACATTATAGAGCCTACCGCAAAAGCGTAGGGTATAATCGACATTCGATCCCTTTCCAAATCAGTCTTGGGAGACATCTCTTTGGAGAGTGTGATTCCGTGACAAGCCGGTAGGTTACCGCGCTTAGAATCATCCATACTGAATCTCTTCACTATGGTGTCTATGTACCTGGACTGCGAAAGTCCCAACATCCTCTTTGATCTATCACGATAGATCCGGATCCCGAGAATGTAGGTGGCATCACCCAGGTCTTTCATGGAGAATTTATGTGACAAGAATCTTTTGACTGACTGTAACATAGGAATATTATTTCCTATTAGGAGAATGTCATCCACGTACAAGACGAGGAATACTACAACTCTCCCTACAATCTTACTGTATATGCAAGGTTCATCTGGATTTTTGAAAAAGTTGAATTCTTTGACAGCATCATCAAAACAGATGTTCCAACTCCGCGATGCCTGTTTTAGTCCATAAATGGACTTAAGCAGCTTGCATACTTTACCGTTGCTCCCACTCTGAAAGAATCCCTCTGGCTGATCCATATAGACGCTCTCTTCCAAATTTCCATTTAGAAAGGCCGTCTTTACGTCCATCTGCCAGATCTCGTAATCGTGGAAGGCAGCAATAGCAAGAAGGACCCGAATGGATTTGAGCATAGCCACTGGAGAAAAGGTTTCGTCATAGTCCAAACCAGGTCTTTGACGGAAAGCCTTTGCAACAAGTCTAGCCTTATAGGTTTCAACCTGTCTATCTACACCAATCTTCTTTTTGAAGATCCATTTGCATCCTACGGGTTTTACCCAATCTGGAGCAATGTCCAAAGTCCATACTTTGTTAGTGTACATGGACTCCATTTCGGTCCGCATTGCATCCAGCCATTTTACTGAGTCACCGCTCTGAATGGCTTGCTGGAAGATAGTAGGCTCATCATAGTCAATAGTGCAATCCTCTCTATCCCCGTCTATGAGAAAACCGTAGTATCTCTCGGGCGGATGAGATTGCCTACTACTTCTGCGGAGTGGCGCTGGGATGTCCTGTTCTTCTGAAACCTCTGGTTCTACCAAGCTTTCAGTAATAGCTTATGGTTCTGGAATTTCTTCCAGTTCTATTGCGCTCCCACTCTTCTGATTTTCCAAAAATTCAGTTTCCAAGAAGAGGGCATGTTGAGAAACAAAGACCTTTTGTTCCTCTGCGTAATAGAAACAATATCCCATGGAATTCTTTGGATATCCCACAAACTTACACTGTACTGAGCGTGCCTCGAGTTTGTCCGTATGCTGCTTCTTTACAAAAGCTGGACATCCCCATGTTTTAAGATACTTAAGACAGGGTTTCTTCCCACTCCACATCTGATATGGTGTGGTAGGCACAGTCTTGGTTGGAACTCGGTTCAAAAGATATGCAGCTGATTCTAGTGCATATCCCTAGAATGATCGCGGTAACTCAGCGTTACTCATCATGGAACGTACCATATCCAATAAGGTTCGGTTCCGTCTCTCTGATACACTGTTATGTTGTGGTGTGTATGGAAGAGTAAGCTGAGAGAGAATTCCATTCTATTTTAAGTAACCTAGGAACTCGGCACTTAAGTATTCACCACCTCGATCAGATCTCAGTGTCTTGATACTTTTGCCTGTTTGGTTTTCTACTTCATTCTTATATTCCTGGAATTTTTCAAAGGCTTCAGATTTATGTTTCATTAAGAAGACATATCCGTACCTTGAAAAGTCATCCGTAAAAGTAATGAAGTATGAATAACCGCTTCACGCATGTGTAGACATTGGACCGCACACATCACTGTGTACGATCCCTAAGAGCTCGCTTTCTCTTACTCCGTGTCCAGTAAACGGAGTTTTTGTCATCTTTCCTATGAGACAAGATTCACAAGTAGCATAAGATTGATATTCGAACGGATTCAAATATTCTTCTCTATGTAACTTAGTCAACCTTCTCTCATTAATGTGACCCAGTCTACAATGCCATAATAAAGCTTGATTTAATTCTGGAGACTTTCTTTTAAGTGTGTTCTGGATATTGAAAACCTAAGCTTGACTCAATACGTATATGCCGTTATCTAATGTACCGGACCCAATCAAAACTTGATTTAGGTGGATGTGAACTACATCGCCTATGAATGTAAAATTATATCCCTCTCTTGAAAGTGAGGATACTGATATGATGTTACAAGTCATACTAGGTACATACAGACAGTTACGTAGAATCAATATCTGCCCACTTGTCAAACCTAGGCGATATTCTCCCACGGATTCAGCGTCCACGCTCATTCCGTTTGCAACTCTGAGAGACCAATCACCTACCTTTATAACTCTATGGTTTCTCAAAGCATGTAATGAGTTACAGATATGAGATCCTGCTCTGGTATCTAGTATCTAGGAAGTAGAGTTAATTGACAAACAATTATCAATTACAAACACACTTGAAGCCGAAGCCACAACATGCTTCGAATCCTCGCTATGGCTTTTCTAGCCCTGCAATCCTTCTGCCAATGTTCATTCCCGTAACAATAGGAACGTCCCTCTTTTACTACTTTCTTTCCTTCTACTTCCCTGGTTTCCTTCAGGGTAGAAGGTAGAGACTGTAGAATCAAGTCAGTATCTGACTCGTTCTCCAACGTGGTCTTCAGGTCCTTGAGCTGATCAATATAGCTAGTCATTGTAAGGACGTTGTCCCCTACA
Source organism: Agapanthus africanus (assembly GCA_030015575.1). Taxonomy (NCBI): domain Eukaryota; kingdom Viridiplantae; phylum Streptophyta; class Magnoliopsida; order Asparagales; family Amaryllidaceae; genus Agapanthus; species Agapanthus africanus. Next base: position 194,157,205 of record CM057351.1, read on the forward strand.
GATGACCCGACGGCCAACCTCGCTTGAATTAATTCGGTCGAGATCTCATATCTTTTGATATGAGATTGCTCTCCATATAAATCTTTGTTATGGAGAAAGATGGAAACTGAGTCTATCTTCTCGTGCTGCTTCTGGTATACATCATCAACTGAAGCTAACACGAGGCATTTGGCTTTTGCTATATCTTTTCCCCTTGTCTGGCGGATATCCATATCCGTAACGGTGGAAACTAGACTTGGGACGGCGGGATCTTGAGTAGTAATAGGGTGGTCCAGCTTGTCATAGGCAATGGACATCTGGACAGACCTTTTCCAGTCATATAAGTCAGATTCAGTCAATTTGTTATCTAGATGTAACCTAGTCATGGTCACAAGGTCGCTGCAATTAAGAGAAAGAGAAGAAAACATTTTAGCATGATGCTCTTGCAAGTTTAGAGTGGTTTAAATTTATCTAAACAGGATGGCTCCCACTGTTTCTCGAATCCTTCTTCAAACCATAAAAGAAGAATTAGCCAGGACTATTCTCACCGTACAATTCTTGGTTAACCGTTCAGCCAGGTCTGTGTCGATACTTCGAGGGAGGTTTTCCAACTCTTTCGCGAAGTTCCTTAATTAAATAACCTCTTTTCTCTGGGGCGTAGCCCCGCTGACACCTTTCTCGACACCTAATTGGTTTATAGCATTGATCGTTAAGTGACGAATCTCCTGATAAGTAGTACATACTCACAGTAGGATCGGGATCCAAAATATCATCGTATGATAATGTTGAAGGAATCCTACCAACATTCATCAAACTCAAAAATGGTATGCAAGTTTCAGTTTCTTTAGAAATTCCCGATATGGATTTTTGCCTCATGCTCTTATGACCTTAACTTTAGTCAACAAATCATAAGTCACATGTCAAGTTCTACCCGTCATTATCCAGGTTAATTTGTGTAAGTCCATATTGCGACCCCCGGTTCTTACGGGGAGGCGGAAACGGTATAAAAATTAAATTTTTATCGCAAGAAGCAACATGGACTAAACAAGGTCGGGATCGTGTCTAAACTAAACTAGCATACATGCTAAAGAGTCTTAGCTACTCGGATGAAGGTTATACCTAAACTTGAACTCCTTCTTCTTCAAACCTTGTAGAGGTTGATGGTTCTTGCCTTGTAGCCTTCTTCCGTCCAAGATGGATCCACCTCGAAGGTTCAACCTTTGGGCTCTTCCTCGATCTTTGAATGAACTAGGGTTTCCGGCTTGCTAAACCTTGAACCTATAATGAGTAGAGAGTATCTAGGGGTTGTTTTCTTTTCAAGGTGATGGATTCTCAACACATGAGAAGGGGTCACCTTGAGCTTGAGGAAGAAGAAGAGGAAGTGAGGAGAGAGAAGCTAAATGAGATAATGAGCTATCTTTTTCTTTCTTGCAACCATAATGCCAAAAGAAAAAGAATTATCTAAATAATAATAATTCAAAATAAGAATAGTTGATGGTAATTTGGAATGACCACTATCATGCTTCATTAAATGAAATGTAAGCATGAATCAAGGAGGATCTTTACAAAGCATGATGGTGGTCAACATTCAACCATGGTCAACAAGTCAACCATGGTCAACAAGTCAACAAAATCAACCATAACATAATTCTCATTTAATTACTTTTATTAATAGATAATCCATAAATCCATTAGGGTTTGGAAAAAGATAACTGTCAATTGTGCATACGCACCCGTTCCGAAACCCTAATGAAAGTCATCTTCCTCCTCCTCAAATAACTGTGCATACACACCTGCATTCTTGTTCCGAGGAACATGAATACTGAGAGATAAAAGCAACCCCAAAACATATACCAGTATCCGGCTCAAAACAGAGCCAGCTGGCAATATCCGTCCGGACTCCAAACGTGCACAAGTGCGCGGATGAGAACGAACCCTGTCGCAAAACCATGCGACCTCTACTCTGTTTTGCCCAGAGGCGAATACCCTCTGTGTGGGACTCTAAAGACTCGACACTACGCTGGCAGTGGGTTTAACCACAGACCGCAAGCGGCACTAGCTGTGCGTAACGGTCCCCAGGTAGATGCCGACAAGAAGGCTGACGAGGTGAAACCCCATCTGTACTCCTACTGAGTCTGAATGTGACAGTCTCCGTACAGTCCGGTCTGTTCGTCTGATACATCGCATGTCGGGCCTAGGGGGCGGTAAAACGTCAGTCCCCCAATAGCGGTACAAGTCGTGTCGGAGTGAAGCCCAAAACACCCTGAGATAACACTGGAACCTACCAGTATATCTCGCTTGCCCTGGCCAGGGACTACTCGTGTAATGGCTCTCCTAGACACAGCGCGATGTCAACCCCCAATACCGGGAGAGACGAATCCTGTCTAACCGGCACTGCCTCCAAGTGCTTCGGGACTGCACCCAACCACCACCTGTTTGCACGACTCCTTTGAGCCGTGGTAGGGTAGTGATCAAACTGCAGTGGGAACACACTCGAGGCGAAGTGCCAGTGTCAAGTCAGCGGACTAAGCTGTACTCATGTCACCTGGGAACTGATGACTGACGATAGGTATAATACCAACCTGTCAGTTCCCGACGAGTCCTGTCCAGTGTACTCGTAACCTAACGAGCACCCGTATACTATCTCCAGTACGACGTACTGATGGCTGTGGGACAGACCATCTCCCACACTGGGATGAGAAGCGCATACGCTAGTCTACTCCGGAGTATCGATGCCCTGTCTCGATAGTCCTGCGACTAGGGACCTGTATAAGGATGTGCTTATAGAATACCCAGCCCCCACTAGTGTGACTGCCATCACAACGCTGGTAATCAAGCAAAGATCCTAAGGGCTCCACTAATGCGTATAAGTGATATAGTAAAATAAACACAAGTACACATTGAAGTAGAAACAAACCAAGTAGCATACTAGTATATTGAGCAAGATTGTTTATACAAGGTGAATATCCCAAGCTTCCATTAAGTAATATACAAACTAGTATGATACAGTAATGGCCTCTAGGGCATATACACTAACAATCTCCCACTTGCACTAAGGCCATGTACTGGCGTATCGAAGACCTATCATCTCGATCAGCCGCTCGAACTGAGTCTGGGGTAGGGCCTTGGTGAATGGATCTGCAGTGTTCTCTTCTGAAGCAACCCTCCGAACCTCGATCTCCTTGCTATCCACGATCTCCCTGATCAGGTGATACCGCCTCAAGTTGTGCCTGGATCTCTGATGGGACCTGGGTTCCTTCGCTAAAGCTATAGCCCCGTTGTTGTCGCAATACAGAGGTATTGGGTCAACAATGGACGGAACCACCTGAAGTTCTTTTAAGAACTTCCTCATCCAGACAGCTTCTTTTGCGGCATCAGATGCAGCAATGTATTCCGCTTCCATAGTCGAGTCTGCAACGGTTTCCTGTTTGGAGCTCTTCCAACACACCGCCCCTCCATTGAGGGTAAAGACGAAACCCGACATGGACTTGGAATCATCCTTGTCACTCTGGAAGCTGGAGTCAGCAAAGGCCTCGATCTGGAGGTCTTTTCCGCCATACACCAAGAACATCTCCTTAGTCCTTCTCAGGTACTTGAGAATGTTCTTTACCGCTATCCAGTGTTTCTCCCCAGGGTTTGACTGATACCGGCTTACCACACTCAGTGCATAAGCTACATCCGGTCTGGTACACAACATCGCATACATTATAGAGCCTACCACAGAAGCGTAGGGTATAATAGACATGCGATCCCTCTCCAAATCAGTCTTGGGAGACATCTCTTTAGAGAGGGTGATCCCGTGACAAGCCGGTAGGTTACCGCGCTTGGAATCTTCCATACTGAATCTCTTCACTATGGTATCGATGTACCTGGACTGAGAAAGTCCTAATATCCTCTTGGATCTATCACGATGGATCCGGATCCCCAGGATGTATGAGGCATCACCCAGGTCTTTCATGGAGAACCTGTGTGACAAGAACCCCTTGACAGATTGTAGCATAGGAATGTCATTTCCTATTAAGAGAATGTCATCCACGTACAAAACGAGGAATACTGCAGTTCTCGCTACAAATCTACTATAGATGCATGGTTCATCTGGATTTTTGATAAAACCAAATTCCTTGACCGTCTCATCAAAACAGATGTTCCAACTCCGCGATGCCTGCTTTAGTCCATAGATGGACTTAAGCAACTTGCACACCTTTCCGCTGCTCCCACTCTGAATGAAACCCTCTGGCTGATCCATATAGACACACTCCTCTAAATTTCCATTTAGAAAAGCGGTCTATACGTCCATCTGCCAAATCTCATAATCGTGGAAGGCAGCAATGGCAAGAAGGATCCGAATGGATTTCAGCATAGCCACTGGAGAAAAGGTTTCGTCATAGTCCAGGTCTTTGACGGAAACCCTTTGCTACAAGTCTAGCTTTATAGGTCTCAACCTGTCCATCTACACCAATCTTCCTTTTGAAGATCCACTTGCATCCTACGGGTTTTACCCCGTCTGGAGCAATGTCCAACGTCCATACTTTGTTGGTGTACATGGACTCCATTTCGGTCCGCATTGCATCCAGCCATTTTACCGAGTCAATGCTCTGAACGGCCTGCTGGAAGCTAGTAGGCTCATCATAGTCTATGATGCAATCCTCTCTATCCCCGTCTATGAGAAAACCGTAGTATCTCTCGGGCGGATGAGACTGCCTACTACTCCTGCGGAGCGGCACAGGAATGTCCTGTTCATTTGAACCCTCTGGTTCCATTAAGCTTTCAGTAATAGTCTGTGGTTCTGGAATTTCTTCCAGTTCTACTGCGCTCCCACTTGTTTCTTTTTCTTTGAACTGGTGTTCTAGAAAGTGGGCATGACGAGAAACAAGAACTTTTTGTTCCTCTCCGTAGTAGAAGAGATATCCCTTGGAATTCTTTGGATATCCCACAAACTTACACAGTACTGAGCGCGCCTCGAGCTTGTCCGCATGCTGCTTTTTAACAAAAGCTGGACTTCCCCAAGTCTTAATGTGAATGAGATGGGGCCTCATCCCACACCACATTTCATATGGTGTAGTAGGCACAGTCTTAGTAGGAACTCGGTTCAAAAGGTACGCAGCTGATTCTAGCGCATACCCCCAGAAGGATCGCGGTAACTCAGCATTGCTCATCATGGACCGTACCATATCCAATAGGGTTCGGTTCCGTCTCTCCGATACACCGTTGTGTTGCGGAGTGTATGGAGGAGTAAGCTGAGAGAGAATTCCGTTCTCTTTTAAATAATTCAGGAACTCGGCACTCAAGTATTCTCCACCTCGATCCGATCTTAGAATCTTGATACTTTTGCCGGTCTGTTTCTCTACTTCATTCTTATATTCCTGGAACTTTTCAAAAGCCTCGGACTTATGTTTCATTAAGAAGACATAACCGTACCTTGAAAAATCATCCGTAAAAGTAATGAAGTAAGAGTAACCGCTTCGCGCATGTGTAGACATTGGACCGCACACGTCGCTGTGTACGAGCCCCAAGAGCTCGCTCGCTCTTACTCCGTGTCCAGTGAACGGAGTCTTTGTCATCTTTCCCATGAGACAAGATTCACAAGTGGCATAAGACTGATACTCGAACGAATCCAAGTATCCTTCTTTATGTAACTTAGTCAACCGTGTCTCATTGATGTGACCCAGTCTACAATGCCATAAGAAAGTCTGATTGATTTCTGGAGACTTTCTTTTGTGTGTATTCTGGACATTGAAAATCTGTGGTTGGTTTAATACGTATATACCATTTCTCAGTGTACCTGACCCAATCAGAACTTGATTAAGGTGAATGTTTACAACATTACTTACAAACGCAAATTCATAACCTTCTTTAGAAACCAAAGTTACAGAGATGATATTACAAGTTGCGTTGGGTACAAAAAAGCAATTACGCAAAACCAAAACATGCCCATCTGTCATTCCCAGGTGATAGTCGCCCACGGCTTTAGCATCCATGCTAGCTCCGTTCGCAACTCTGAGGGTCATGTCACCTGCCTTCAAAAACCTACGGTTTCTCAACGCCTGCAAAGAATTACAGATATGAGATCCTGATCCGGTATCCAATACCCAGGAAGTAGAGTTTATAGAAAGACAGTTTTCAATAACATACACACCTGAAGCTGAAGCCGCAACCTGCTTCAGTTCCTGTGTCTTGGCCTTCCAAGCCCTGCAATCTTTCTTCCAGTGTCCACTCTTATGACAATAGAAGCATTCTTCCTTTCCAACAAGCTTCCCCGCAATCTTTGTTGCCTTTTCCTTTCCCTTCGTACCCACTTTACTAACACCGCCTCTTGGTTTGGCGGGGGCTTTCTTCCTCTTTCCCTTGGCTTTCGCCTTGGACCTAGAGGAAGAAGATCCTCCTACAAACAAAGCGGGTGTTTCCCTACCCTTCTGTAGGGTGCCCTCTGCGCTCCTCAGCATGTTGAGGAGTTCTGAAAGTTCAACTTCCTTTTCTTGCAAGTTGAAATTCAGTATGAACTGGGCGTAAGTGGATGGAAGGGACTGGAGAATTATATCCGTGTAGAGTTCACTGTCCAACGTGGTCCCAAGTTCCGCGAGCTCCTCAGTGTAGCCAATCATCTTAAGCACGTGGTCCGCTACCGATGATCCGACGGCCAATTTTGTCGAAAACAACTTCTTCGACACTTCGTATCTTGCAATACGAGACTGCTCTCCATACAGTTCTTTTGTATGAAGAAATATGGATTCCAAATCCATATTCTCGTGCCTCCTCTGATGTTCGTTGTCCATCGAGGCAAGTACGAGGCACCTGGCCTTCGCGCTGTCAATCTCCCAAGTCTTACGGATTTCCTTATCCGCGACGCTGGAGGTGGGACCTGGGACGGGGGGAGCTTTGGTGGTAAGAAGATACCCCAGCTTGTTGTAAGTGATTGCCAACTTGACATTCCTGAGCCAATCTTTGTAGTTTGGCCCTGTCAATATGTTTTTATCTAGAATCAACTTAAGTCCAGTCATTTCGATTTGGTCGCTGCAGGGGGGAGAGAAGAAACACTTTAGCACGATGCTCTTGCAAGTTTAGAATGGTTTTTAATTTGTCTAAACAGGATGGCTCCCACTGTCTCTCGAATCCCTCCTCAAACCACAAAGGAAGAATTAGCCGGGATCAATCCCACCGTGCAATACTTGCTTAACCGTTCAGCCAGGCCAGTGTCGGTACTTCGAGGGAGGTTTTCCAACGCTTTCGCGAAGTTCCTTAATTAAATAACCTCTTTTCCCTGGGGGCGTAGCCCCGCTAACACCTTTCTAAGCACCTACTAGGTTTATAGCATTGATCGTCTAGTGAGAAATTTCCCGAGGAGTAGCACATACTCACAGTAGGATCGGGATCCAAATATCATCGCGTGACGAAACTGAAGGAATCCTACCAGAATCACCACACTCCAAATGGTATGCAAATCTAGCAAGTTTCAGTACTTATGAAACTCCCGATGTGGATTTTTTGCCCCATGCTCTTATGACCTTGACTTTGGCCAAAATATCATAAGTCACATGTCAAGTTCTGCCCGTCACTATCCAGGTTAATTTGGATCCATCCGTACCTACCCTTGACTTTGGCCAAAATGGCAGCACGACTGTCCCAAACCAACGCATCTATCTATGCTACACATGAACACCCAATAGCTACCAATCACTATGCCTCGACTTTGGTCAAAATACATAGCTTGAATACTACTGCCTATTCATGCGAAGCGACGGAGGGCTACGAATGGTTTTGGTAAAACCGTGAACGTAGTGAACTTGATATAATCGATGGAACGAAATAGCTTTTAGAAGGAGTGGCTCAAGCTCCGTATTTAAAAGTTAGTTCTGAAAAGAACCGAGTGGTTTTTCGAAAGTGTTCCAACGATTTTAACTTGGTTTATTATCTTGCATTAGTTCTTTTAATGTGTGATATTCTTGCATTAGTACTTTTAATGCGTCCCATCAATTAATTCCTACCATTGCAGAAAACAACCAAAATATGACGTACGCTTATGCCATTCGCATTCGCCACGGGGTCCCGTCATCACTCGTTAGGTTACTTAACTAACGACAGAGCGGGGGCTGGGCTAGCGCGGCTGTAAAACATAAGCAACGCCTAAATAGAAAGCAATGATAGACATTACAGATCACAGATGAATACATTGGATATACTAGCAATCCGCAATCCTTTCGAGCCTGGAACGAAAAGCGGATAACACGGTCGCGGTGAATAGCCAAATACCCCACCCAAGACAGCTACGGGTGCGGCAAACTACCCGCCAAGTACTCGGCAGTTTGTGCACCCCCTCCATGGGTCTATCCTAGGAGCAAAAACAGTAAAAAGAATTATACAATGACGGCTACAACCCCGACCCGGTTGTGCGGCCAAACAAATAATAATTATTACATCAATTTACATTTACAATGAATGAAAGAAAAACAAGAGCTCATCTCACATCCACCCCGGCTATTCACCCGCGACAGTCCAACACATTCATATACACATTCCAATGCCAAACACAGATCATGTATAACCCCGACTAATCGTCTTATAGCGATTAGCCGACGTTCAATACATGCAAGCATCACAGATATAACCATCATAGTCAAAGTGCAGTGAAGTTCGGAAAAATACGGAATTATAGGACCCCAAAAGCAAATTTCTGTTCTGGAAAATCTGGGCACATATAATATATTTTAAAAATCCCAAAACCAACACACAAACACACTGCACGAAAAACGATGCACAGAAGACGACAAACCGCGGCGCTTCCGCGGCAGATGCCTACCTCGTGCGGCGGAAGGGCGGCGGTTTGAACGAATCACTGTGTCGTTTTTCTTGGGTGTTCATACAAAACCCTGAGCCGAATTTACAAGTATAAAGTTTTCCATTTAGAGCAGAAAAAATTTTAACAGAAACTTAGGGTTTTGTTTTTCCGGTTTTGTGACTTTTTCGGTTCCGAACTTCGTTACACTTCATTACCAAGCTAGTTTAAGTTTAGTTAGGCTCTGATACCACTGTAAGTCCATATTGCGACCCCCGGTTCTTACGGGGAGGCGGAAACGGTATAAAAAACAAATTTTTATCGCAAGAAGCAACATGGACTAAACAAGGTCGGGATCGTGTCTAAACTAAACTAGCATACATGCTAAAGAGTCTTAGCTACTCGGATGAAGGTTATACCTAAACTTGAACTCCTTCTTCTTCAAACCTTGTAGAGGTTGATGGTTCTTGCCTTGTAGCCTTCTTCCGTCGAAGATGGATCCACCTCGAAGGTTCAACCTTTGGACTCTTCCTCGATCTTTGAGTGAACTAGGGTTTCTGGCTTGCTAAACCTTGAACCTAGAATGAGTAGAGAGTATCTAGGGGTTGTTTTCTTTTCAAGGTGATGGATTCTCAACACATGAGAAGGGGTCACCTTGAGCTTGAGGAAGAAGAAGATGAAGTGAGGAGAGAGAAGCTAAATGAGATAATGAGCTATCTTTTTCTTTCTTGCAACCATAATGCCAAAAGAAAAAGAATTATCTAAATAATAATAATTCAAAATAAGAATAGTTGATGGTAATTTGGAATGACCACTATCATGCTTCATTAAATGAAATGTAAGCATGAATCAAGGAGGATCTTTACAAAGCATGATGGTGGTCAACATTCAACCATGGTCAACAAGTCAACCATGGTCAACAAGTCAACAAAATCAACCATAACATAATTCTCATTTAATTACTATTATTAATAGATAATCCATAAATCCATTAGGGTTTGGAAAAAGATAACTGTCAATTGTGCATACGCACCCGTTCCGAAACCCTAATGAAAGTCATCTTCCTCCTCCTCAAATAACTGTGCATACACACCTGCATTCTTGTTCCGAGGAACATGAATACTGAGAGATAAAAGCAACCCCAAAACATATACCAGTATCCGGCTCAAAACAGAGCCAGCTGGCAATATCCGTCCGGACTCCAAACGTGCACAAGTGCGCGGATGAGAACGAACCCTGTCGCAAAACCATGCGACCTCTACTCTGTTTTGCCCAGAGGCGAATACCCTCTGTGTGGGACTCTAAAGACTCGACACTACGCTGGCAGTGGGTTTAACCACAGACCGCAAGCGGCACTAGCTGTGCGTAACGGTCCCCAGGTAGATGCCGACAAGAAGGCTGACGAGGTGAAACCCCATCTGTACTCCTACTGAGTCTGAATGTGACAGTCTCCGTACAGTCCGGTCTGTTCGTCTGATACATCGCATGTCGGGCCTAGGGGGCGGTAAAACGTCAGTCCCCCAATAGCGGTACAAGTCGTGTCGGAGTGAAGCCCAAAACACCCTGAGATAACACTGGAACCTACCAGTATATCTCGCTTGCCCTGGCCAGGGACTACTCGTGTAATGGCTCTCCTAGACACAGCGCGATGTCAACCCCCAATACCGGGAGAGACGAATCCTGTCTAACCGGCACTGCCTCCAAGTGCTTCGGGACTGCACCCAACCACCACCTGTTTGCACGACTCCTTTGAGCCGTGGTAGGGTAGTGATCAAAGTGCAGTGGGAACACACTCGAGGCGAAGTGCCAGTGTCAAGTCAGCGGACTAAGCTGTACTCATGTCACCTGGGAACTGATGACTGACGATAGGTATAATACCAACCTGTCAGTTCCCGACGAGTCCTGTCCAGTGTACTTGTAACCTAACGAGCACCCGTATACTATCTCCAGTACGACGTACTGATGGCTGTGGGACAGACCATCTCCCACACTGGGATGAGAAGCGCATACGCTAGTCTACTCCGGAGTATCGATGCCCTGTCTCGATAGTCCTGCGACTAGGGACCTGTATAAGGATGTGCTTATAGATTACCCAGCCCCCACTAGTGTCACTGCCATCACAACGCTGGTAATCAAGCAAAGATCCTAAGGGCTCCACTAATGCGTATAAGTGATATAGTAAAATAAACACAAGTACACATTGAAGTAGAAACAAACCAAGTAGCATACTACTATATTGAGCAAGATTGTTTATACAAGGTGAATATCCCAAGCTTCCATTAAGTAATATACAAACTAGTATGATACAGTAATGGCCTCTAGGGCATATACACTAACAATTTGAACCCACCCGTACATACCCTTGACTTTAGTCAACAAGGTAATACGACTGTGCCAAACCAACGCATCTATCTATGCTGCATATGAATATCCAACAGCTACCAAACACTGTGCCTTGACTTTAGTCAACAAACACAGCTTGAATACTATTGACTATCTATATGAAATGACGGAAGGCTACGAATGGTTTTGGCAAAACCGTGAACGTAGTGAACTTTATATAATCGAAGGAACCTGATACTTTTTAAAAGGAGTGGTTAAAGCTCCGCAATTAAAAATTCTGATCTTTTAAAATAACCGAGTGGTTTCTTTTAAATTTGTTCCAACGATTAAACTTTGGTTTATTTTCTTTGCATTATAATAATGCGTCCCATCATTTATCCTATCATTGCAGAAAACAACGAAAATACCACGTCCTCTTATGCCATCCGCATTCGCCACGGGGTCCCGTCATCACCCGTTAGGTTACTTAACTAACGAAAGAGCGGGGGCTGGGCTAGCGCGGGTGTAAAACATAAGTGACGTCTAATAGCTATCATATATAGATATTGGACATTCGTTAGACGCAATAATAAGCATTCCAGATCACTGATGAACTTTATTGGATATACTAGCAATCCGCATTTGCTTTGAGCCTGCAATAAAAGACGGATTACACAGTTGTGATGAATAGCCATTACCCCACCCTAGACCCCTACGGGTACGGAAAACTACCCGCCAACTAGCCGAAGTGAAGCGGTCTCCCTCAACAAAGTGAGTAGGCTACTAAACACTTCAAAGTACCCGGTAGTTTGTGCACCCCACCTTGGGTCTATCCTAAGAGCAAAAACAGTAAAAAGAAATAATACAACGGTGGCTACAACCGCAACCTGGATGTACCCCGCAAAAGAATATTACATCATATTACATTTACATCGAATGAATGAATATTAAACCCATCTCAAACCCCGGCTAATCATCACAACACTCCAATCAAGTCCATATACACAAACAGTAAACATTACAGAAATGTGCAACCCCCTGCCAACCGACATACTAGCAGTTAGGGGAGGTTTACGAACACATTAAACATTACAGATAAAAACCCAATTAGCAAATATCTTAGAACATCGATCGATAACCATATTCCGTGTTTACTCCCAAAAGCAAACCAGCACTGAAGTAACCTGGGTAGAAACAGAACATACAGGAAACCAAAACACCAAAAAATATGAATTACTGAGCAAATCCGAGTAAACTCGTAGTTGACTCGGGGGCGGATCCGCGGTCAAAAGCACCTTCTTGCCGCGGATCCGCGGCCGTCTTGCCGAGTTAGGGGCTCGTATTTTCCCAGTATTCTTATATTTCCCTGCTGTGAATTTTAAGGCATATCATATAATTTTTTAGACATGTTTAAAATTAACAGAAACTGTTAGGGTTCCGGGGTTTCGTTTTCGTGTTTTCCGTCGATCAAACTTTTAATTAGTTGCTAACAAGCTAGTAATGGTTTAGTTGGCTCTGATACCACTGTAAGTCCATGTCACATACCCCACTTACTTGCGGGGAGGCGGAATATATGAAAAACGATAATCAAAGCTTCGTAACACAGACTTGAGCGCAAGAATCGTGTCTAAACCGTTACTAGCAAACTACGAGAGGTTTAACTTTTCAGATTCGAAGTTATACCTCACGTTACTTGTCCTTCGGGTCTTCATCGCTGTCCTCCACTCCTCGTATGCTCCTTGGACCATCGGCACCTCAACGTCCTCCTCGAGTCAAAGACGATCTACCCGAGAGCTCCTACGCCAAGCTTGATCTCTAACTTGAGATAACTAAGTTGCTCAAAGTGCGAATCTAAGCTACCTAGGAGATATAGAGTGAGGTTATGGATGTATTAGTCTAGCTAACCCTTGATCTCAACACATGAGAGGTTAGGGTTAGGGTTTCAAGAATGAGAGAGCTCGAGGAGAGAGAAGGTGATGATGAGAATGAATGTGAATAATGAGCTCATTAGAATATAACAACCATAACAATTTATCAAAATAAATAATATAAGTGATTCATCATCATGGTTGATGCATTCACCTTGTGTGATTCATCACATGAGTCATAAGCTCAATAAATGAATCATTAACTCTAAGGATGAATCACACAAATGAGTCATTAAGCAATAAATGCTTATGCCACCTTAACCCCCAAGTCACCATGCTTCTAGAAGCTTCCCGGAAAATTACGAGAACGCCCCTCCAATCCGTGAAAACACGAAAAAACTTTAGACTATATAAATCCAATAACCTGATACTAGAATCTGCTTAAACCAAAGCCGACTAGTAAAAACTGTACAAACGTCGTACGTGCGTAAACACAGGTATGCGTCCGAACCCTTGTCGTAAAACCATACGACCTCTGTATCGTTTCGCTTGGAGCAGGGAATCCCTCTGTGTGGGACTCTAAAGACTCGACACTACGCTGGCAGTGGGTTTAACCACAGACCGCAAGAGGCACTAGCTGTACGTAACGTTCCCCGGGTAGATGTCGATAAGAAGGCCGATGAGAAAACCCATCTGAACTCCTACTGAGCCTGATGTGACAATCTCCGTACAGTCCGGTTTGTTCGTCTAAGACTATCGCTTATCTAGCCTAGGGGACGGCAAGCGTCAGTCCCCTAATAGCGTATAAGTCGTGTCCGAGCGTAGCCCATTACACCCTGAGAAACTACTGTCACGTCCCGAAAGTACGGAACATGACCGACACTTAAACTACGAAACGTCTCGAGGCGTACGTAATCTAAGTAAACCGAAAACCCAGAAATCCAAACCAAGAAAAGAAGTAGAGTGAAGGAAAACCAATTTAAAATAAGTAGTTTTAATAGCATAAGCCGAATTATGCGGTTTTTAAAACATCAAAAATTTACTGAAAATTTCGGCAGAGTCTCCTTTGTAAATACAGGCCCCCAAACGGGATACAACATGAATAGTATACGAAAACAAGAAAAGGGCATCCCCAAGTAGGAGCTAGCTCTTCGTCAATCGACGGTCACAACCACACAAACAATATAATATACAACGCCAACGGAGATGATCAAAACTCAAAAGGAAACTCAAAACCACCAGAAATATAACGAGCAACTCTAAGGTCGAAAGAATAAACAACACTGGTCTCTATCTCAAAAAAATACATGTTTGGTTGATGGAATTTACTAGATACAACAGAATAATATTATACAAGGTAATATGATGGGTACGATACAAGAAAAACCCACCTACTAGCAAGTCACCCGAATGAAACTGAGCCCGCAAAGCCGTAATGAAACCTGTACGGCAACCTGCAAGAAACTGGGGCACAACGGGGGTGAGTTGCCAACTCGTGAATAGAAAAATATCTACGCACAGAAATCGCATAAATAACGCAACCTAGGTCAATGATCATAATATATCCTCAAATATATGAATAACACGTAGCCTATAACAAGGCTAGGGTAAATATCTTACCCGAGTGTAATCTCATGTGCCCGTGTCAGTGCCCAAGGGTAGCAATATATCATATGAATGAGGTATGAATGCATGAAAACAGAATACATGTAAATGAAGAACTGTTTCCATAATTTAGTGAGATTTCCTTTGTATTTTTAAAATGAGGTATCATAATGAAATCAGCATAAAACAGTGCCTAGCATCGGCACAAAACGTAATCCCAATATCTCGATATCTCTGTATCACAGTCTCTGTACCTCAATATCTAGGGCGCCGTCAGTCCAGACCGGCCCCTACCATCCATCTCAAGACCACGACGGTATCCTCCGGATATCCGACGCGTCGGGTAAAATCACCGGTAGGTAGTGCTCCTCTGCCAGGCTCACATCGTCATCATCACGCGCTTCTTGCCCCAGGGTACCTTACCGGGTCCACCATGTACCCGAAACGGTTCATCCGTCTCCTCGAATCGGGTCTCGAAATCCATCAGCAAACTCATGGTGGACGACTCATACATCATGGGAAAACCGCACTTTTTATTTTAAAAAGAGAGAAATCAGTTCATATAAGTTTTTGCGGTTTTCCTCCAAATCCAGAAAATCTCATGGAAATCCGAGTCCAAAACCTCAATAACACGTAAAATAGTGAATATATGCATGAGAATCCATGAATCCGGCAAAACAATGAATAACAGTATGCATGAAGTAGCAGGTAATAACTACATTGTCTAAACTAACATATAAGGCAAGTACACTAATATCATGTCTAACTATTAGCTAACAGGCTATGTCAAGCAATAACATTTTCTAAGGTGTACGTGACATGGCAATTACCGATGAAGATGTGTGTGAGCCGGCAATTAAGTATACGTGGTACATACGCATCATCGGTAATGGTGCTGGTGTCCTAACAGCATGATATCAATAATGGAGTATGAAACATAAAATAAGCATGCGATGCGAAGCGGACCACAAAAATGAGCGGGAGCTGAAAACTAGACGCAACTATAACTAATCTGCATTAATCTAATATCAGTCCTACAAATGGTGCCTTTTGAAATAACACGAATCATGGGGTTTTGAAAATAGGGGCTACGGTGTTTTTATGAAAAGATACGTCTTTTGAAATATCCGTAGGATCCCTTGGGCTGTCTTTAAAAATGCCCACGATTCGTTAGTTTTTGAAATAGGTAAGAAGTCTAATCTAATCTAACAACTACACTAAACTATACGGCTGAACTAACAAGCTGAACTACAGGTAAGGAAACCGCCTATCATCTGAGTCGATACATATACATACCTGTATATGTATAGTCGGTGATCCCGCCTCAATAATATCATATCCGATACCATATCTATAATCAGGCATCCCAAGTCAAGAGTGCGGATCAATCATCAATATAGCTCGTACGTAAATCCGTCGTACGGCATCCCCAAATCTGGGTACGAGTTAATATCACATTCAATCACACTATTCATCTGGTATCTTCTTTATCAAATATCATGATCCGGGACAATGTCTTACGTCTAGTATAATACTGATACCGCCTAAGCATGCATACAGGTGTAAGAATTGCTACGTCAAAAGACCCGCTAAAACATCATGTCGTATCTCAATAAGAACCAAATCACATCACCGATCTTCTGGCCTCAGGCCCAATATCATCAACTCATCTCAAATTCCAAATACTATCCTCAAATCCAGTATATGAACACATAGTCACATACCCATGTGAACACATAAATATATACTCCCATATACGATCATATAAAAGAAGAATGTATGCAAGTATGTGTGTGTGCGTGTGTGTGAGTGCGACCACTACTCTAGGGTTTCGCAACTACACTAAACCAATCCAAAAATACCAAATATCCATCTTATCATCAATAATCTCAACAACAAATAATCAATATCTGTGTGTATACGTATTCGTATACATCACCACGAACTGCGGGGGTGCTATACGCCATCCACCCGACTTCTCCCCGTAGATATAAATCTACTCACCTGGTCCTCGTTCGCCGGTGCCGACGTCGCCACGCGCTTGCTTGTCGTCTTGAAGTCCACATAGGGTACCTACATATCATAACGCACCGTATCGTATTAAAATCCGACTCATGACCAAAACGACACACGAATCCCACATAGGTCAAAACCTATGGTTGCTTTCACAAATCAACCCAAAAACCCTCGACGTCGGCGTACAAACGCCAAATCATCTAGAAAAACCCAAATACACTCATTTGCACATTCACAAACACTAATTTTAATATAAAATAGGTTAAAATTCACAAAAACCCCAATTTCACTTAAAAAGTCATTTTTCCGAAAATCTAGCAAGCACAATTCGCCGTTTTTTTACAAAACATGATTTTTACACATATCTAATGGCCATAATACTTATTAAATATCTTAAATAAGTCATAAAAACAATTTCTATAATTTAATCTCTTTAAATTCCATTAACCCCAAAATTCTAGTTTACAAAATACCCAATTTTTTTTACAATTTATAGCAAAAATGCACAAACAACAATTTAGCTAGGATTTTCATGAACTAAAAGCATCAACCCACTCAATATATTATCTATAATGACATGAAACCATAATTATAATTTAATCTAAGGTATTTAATAATTTTCCAAAACTCTAGTTAGCAAAATAACTTAATTAGGGCATTTTATAAGTAATGGTTTGGAATTAACAACTAAATTAGTTTTCTATAAAACTTAAGATGTTAATCCACAACACAAAACCATGCACAATTTATCATAACCCATTTCCACAACAAAACCCTAATTCAACTCAAGCCATAAACTTTTTTAAAAAAAACTAGTATGCAAATAGCACTAAAATTAACACTAAAACAACTCAATTAAATAAATCTAAACATAAGAATTTAAATGGGTAGAAATTATACCTTAAAATCTAGTGATCTAGCAAGAAGAATTTGCCTCCAATGATGGCTTCATAACACCATGATCCAAGTGATAAAAGCTAAGGAGAATGGGATGAAGAATGGAAATCAATTTGTGAGATTTAAATTGGATTTTGGAGCAATTTTTTGATTTAAATTGAAGGAAATGAAAAGAGGGAAAATGAAGGGGGAAGGGCTGCAGAATTTCGGCCATGGGGTGATGGGGGGAATGGTGTGGGTGTTGTGCACAATTGGTCAAGTCAACCCCCCTCAAATCAAGGTACAATGAGCTTCCAAAACAATACATCTTAACCTACACCTATAAACTCTATTTCACCCATACAAATGAGATGGAGAAATTTTTGAGGGGGAGAAGTGGGCTGCTGAATTCTTCAAGGGGAGAAGTAAATGGGAGTGTGTGGATGTGGGTACGGGTGTTGGGTGATGAAAAATGATAAATATAATACCCCAAACATCCATTTACGCTAAAAAAAGCCTTTTTTCTTCAATAATTTCTAAACCGTTTTGGCAAATGATTTCGTTCCAAAAACCATATGATAAAATTTTATTTAATGTTTTATGATGCACAAAATTTGTTTCAACTCATTCCAATTTGTAATTTTCCCTAATTAAATGTATTAGTGACGGCTTAAATAATAATAAAATAATATTTTTTTCAGAAAATTTGAAATTTCACCAGCGGCTCAATAAACACCAAATAATAGCAATTACATAGCTAGAATATGTATATTTAATTTTTATAATAAGATATTTGTATTTTGACTTTTTACAGAAAACCCACTTATTTTATCGATTTTTCGAAATTTCACCGAAACGATTTTCAAAACGTTACAATCTTCCCCCCTTAAAGAAATTCGATCCCCGAATTTAAATTCAAACTCCCCCAAATACTAAAACATCTAATAAAAACCATCAAGTCGTCGGGGCTCCGAAATTGTAACAACATAAAACAAATCGTAGCGCAGCGCATGCGCTTGAAAAATGAGTATATAACTCAAATCAAAACTCCGTCAAGCATCCCGCAATCATCGAAGTCATGGAGAAGACATAAATTCCAAATCTAAATCAAACCAATATGATATAACTCGAAACTATACATGTAAACATCGAATCTATATCTGTAAGTATCTGAAGGAAATGCATGCCAAATCTCTTTAAGTCGCTGTGCAACGCGTATAACACTGCACAGTGGCGGACGTCTATCATAAGAAAATAACTATATACATATATACCTTTGTTAGAAATGTATGTTCCGCCGTTTTGGAAACAATTTAGAAGGGTCTCCTTGTTTTAAACATTTCGTGTCATATCAGACACGTAGGTAAATACTGAGGCTATAGCTCGCTTTTTGGAAATCCCTTCAATAACTATCAATGCATGCAAAATATATTCAGGTACTGTCCTCTGACTAGTCCTGCTCAGTACGAAAATACATAGCAATATCATAAAAACGTACTGCTCTATACGAAATCAATCCTAAAATATACACATGAATGCTACGTGCGTCTGGTGCGCACGGAAATCAAAATCCATGAATGTGCCATACATGCGCACAGAAACAACATCTAAGTGCATCGGGTGTGCACGAAACATCTGTCGTAGGCAACATATGTGCCTGACAGCAAAATCAGGTGCATCTATCGTGCACGAAATCATGAAATCAAATATCAAGCGCCGAACGTGCGCAAAATCAATCAGGTGCACAAGGTGCACAAAACAAATATCGGGTATCACAATCGAAATCGATGTCCGGTGCATCTAAGTGCACAAAAGGCGTATCACTGCACTGCAAGCATATATAAACTATACTGAGTGCAGGAACGAAATCGTGTGCATGCATACGCACAAAACCAACTCAACTGTTTAAAATCGTAAAATCACAAACATGTGAAACTGAAGCACGAAAACGATATCAAGTGCAACACTGTGCAAAGATCGTAAATCCTCAATCATCAAAATCAAATCATACGAATAAATCACCCAAAACATCGTAATCAATAATGGCGGAATAGTACTGCTCAAGCGCATTCTCTAAGAATCTCGGCCAACTGTCGCGGTCACTAGTGGGACGTCTCGTCGATGATCATGAACTCTGTCCTGCTGGCGTGCATAAGCATGACCACTCCTGGGTCAAGGTCTACACTTTGAATTACCAATCTTTCGGTCCATCGGCTCATCGGCCCTGTCAGGTGTGCTAACGGGGACGATTCCGTTTTGGCACTTCTCTGGTCATCCCTCGGTCAATCCGCACGACCACTCGTAAAGCAACATGTCACTGGAGTCGGCCTCTGGCTCTCTAAATGCACGTAACACATATGATCCTGGATGAAAATATCATTGCAGCATTGTCCTGAAAGGAATCCTACTCAAGGTCTCTTCCAGTCTCATCTCTGCCAACTGTCCGGGAGTCATCGTCCTTTACTATATCTGCTCCTTGTTCCGGAACGGCTGCATACTCATCGCGACTCCTTCTGGAAGGTATATCCAAGTACAATGCCTCGGCATGCGTATCGCATCTATGATGTCGGCGGAGTAGAACATCATCTTATCAAGATCTCGTACGCACCGCTTACTCCACTTTTCTCCAAGGTCGACCGTTTCGGACTCGTCTCGTCGTGGCTGCATGGACTGAGCTCCAACGGCTATCCTCGTATCGGGAGTCTCCCAAGAAATGCATCTCACCACCTAGCATCCGAATTAAGTCGAGCCATCCAATCGAGTCGTCAAAGCCTCATAATCCCCCAAGAGCTCAACATCTTGGGTACAGTATAATAGTATCGAGTACGTACCACAGCATCGGTGGTCCAGCCGTAGAAGGGCAAACCCAAGCCTCACTAATGGCGCCGTAGAACTGCCGCAAACCCGAAGGTTCAAAGGCTTTCACACGGTCATTAAGTCGAGTTAGGGTTTCATTCTTCTAGAGGGACCATAGAATTGCCTGCATGTCTTTCCGACTACTTTAAACTTGGAATAATAGGTTTCTGACATTCGATCGTCTCTGTCGACTCCCAACGTCTCCGCGTGAAGTCGTCTCTAGCTGGAATCAATCTATCTGATGACCTCGCATCGGGGTAGGCGAACGATCCACATGTCCTAGTCATTCATCCTCGATGACTAGCGACCTTCTATCATCTCTTAGTACAACTTATACTGCAATAGCTCCAACATCTGGGGCGATATCTCGTCGTTCGCAGCAATAACTGGCTCACTCGTCTGCATGCTGAACCGTGCCTCAATCATCAGGAGTAAGCAACACACCAACGGTCATCAAAATCTGGCTGGCCTCCATCATTGGCTCAATTCTCTATTGTCGATCAGCACCTCCGAGTAACCTCATAAAGGCGATCCGCCAAACGCTCGTGGCGCGGAAACACAGTAAAAAGACACATCTCTGCAATTGGGTGTCGCCGGAATCACGCCCTGGTCAGTCCTCGTTTGTAATGAGCTCCTGTTGACCGCAACTCTAGCCGTATCTCTCCCTGCCCGAAATCGTGGCAGCAAAACCAAACTGGTAACGATGAGGCTAGATCAGGAAGGAATATAATACTGAACAAGGAAATGAACATCCTAAGGCTTCTTAAGTGGAGTGGCGTGTCGTAAATATGCCGCGGAACATACCAACGGTACGTCACTCTACTTTAGTCACCTATTCCATCAACCAAGGGTCATCCTACGCTCCGAAGGTTAAAACCTAACGCTCTGATACCAACTTTGTCACGTCCCGAAAGTACGGAACATGACCGGCACTTAAACTACGAAACGTCTCGAGGCGTACGTAATCTAAGTAAACCGAAAACCCAGAAATCCAAACCAAGAAAAGAAGTAGAGTGAAGGAAAACCAATTTAAAATAAGTAGTTTTAATAGCATAAGCCGAATTATGCGGTTTTTAAAACATCAAAAATTTACTGAAAATTTCGGCAGAGTCTCCTTTGTAAATACAGGCCCCCAAACGGGATACAACATGAATAGTATACGAAAACAAGAAAAGGGCATCCCCAAGTGGTAGCTAGCTCTTCGTCAATCGACGGTCACAACCACACAAACAATATAATATACAACGCCAACGGCGAGGATCAAAACTCAAAAGGAAACTCAAAACCACCAGAAATATAACGAGCAACTCTAAGGTCGAAAGAATAAACAACACTGGTCTCTATCTCAAAAAAATACATGTTTGGTTGATGGAATTTACTAGATACAACGGAATAATATTATACAAGGTAATATGATGGGTACGATACAAGAAAAACCCACCTACTAGCAAGTCACCCGAATGAAACTGAGCCCGCAAAGCCGTAATGAAACCTGTACGGCAACCAGCAAGAAACTGGGGCACAACGGGGGTGAGTTGCCAACTCGTGAATAGAAAAATATCTACGCACAGAAATCGCATAAATAACGCAACCTAGGTCAATGATCATAATATATCCTCAAATATATGAATAACACGTAGCCTATAACAAGGCTAGGGTAAATATCTAACCCGAGTGTAATCTCATGTGCCCGTGTCAGTGCCCAAGGGTAGCAATATATCATATGAATGAGGTATGAATGCATGAAAACAGAATACATGTAAATGAAGAACTGTTTCTATAATTTAGTGAGATTTCCTTTGTATTTTTAAAATGAGGTATCATAATGAAATCAGCATAAAACAGTGCCTAGCATCGGCACAAAACGTAATCCCAATATCTCGATATCTCTGTATCACAGTCTCTGTACCTCAATATCTAGGGCGCCGTCAGTCCAGACCGGCCCCTACCATCCATCTCAAGACCACGACGGTATCCTCCGGATATCCGACGCGTCGTGTAAAATCACCGGTAGGTAGTGCTCCCCTGCCAGGCTCACATCGTCATCATCACGCGCTTCTTGCCCCGGGGTACCTTACCGGGTCCACCATGTACCCGAAACGGTTCATCCGTCTCCTCGAATCGGGTCTCGAAATCCATCAGCAAACTCATGGTGGACGACTCATACATCATGGGAAAACCGCACTTTTTATTTTAAAAAGAGAGAAATCAGTTCATATAAGTTTTTGCGGTTTTCCTCCAAATCCAGAAAATCTCATGGAAATCCGAGTCCAAAACCTCAATAACACGTAAAATAGTGAATATATGCATGAGAATCCATGAATCCGGCATAACAATGAATAACAGTATGCATGAAGTAGCAGGTAATAACTACAATGTCTAAACTAACATATAAGGCAATTACACTAATATCATGTCTAACTATTAGCTAACAGGCTATGTCAAGCAATAACATTTTCTAAGGTGTACGTGACATGGCAATTACTGATGAAGATGTGTGTGAGCCGGCAATTAAGTGTACGTGGTACATACGCATCATCGGTAATGGTGCTGGTGTCCTAACAGCATGATATCAATAATGGAGTATGAAACATAAAATAAGCATGCGATGCGAAGCGGAACACAAAAATGAGCGGGAGCTGAAAACTAGACGCAACTATAACTAATCAGCATTAATCTAATATCAGTCCTACAAATGGTGCCTTTTGAAATAACACGAATCATGGGGTTTTGAAAATAGGGGCTACGGTGTTTTTATGAAAATATACGTCTTTTGAAATATCCGTAGGATCCCTTGGGATGTCTTTAAAAATGCCCACGATTCGTTAGTTTTTGAAATAGGTAAGAAGTCTAATCTAATCTAACAACTACACTAAACTATACGGCTGAACTAACAAGCTGAACTACAGGTAAGGAAACCGCCTATCATCTGAGTCGATACATATACATACCTGTATATGTATAGTCGGTGATCCCGCCTCAATAATATCATATCCGATACCATATCTATAATCAGGCATCCCAAGTCAAGAGTGCGGATCAATCATCAATATAGCTCGTACGTAAATCCGTCGTACGACATCCCCAAATCTGGGTACGGGTTAATATCACATTCAATCACACTATTCATCTGGTATCTTCTTTATCAAATATCATGATCCGGGACAATGTCCTACGTCTAGTATAATACCGATACCGCCTAAGCATGCATACAGGTGTAAGAATTGCTACGTCAAAAGACCCGCTAAAACATCATGTCGTATCTCAATAAGAACAAAATCACATCACCGATCTTCTGGCCTCAGGCCCAATATCATCAACTCATCTCAAATTCCAAATACTATCCTCAAATCCAGTATATGAACACATAGTCACATACCCATGTGAACACATAAATATATACTCCCATATACGAACATATAAAAGAAGAATGTATGCAAGTATGTGTGTGCGCGTGTGTGTGAGTGCGACCACTACTCTAGGGTTTCGCAACTACACTAAACCAATCCAAAAATACCAAATATCCATCTTATCATCAATAATCTCAACAACATATAATCAATATCTGTGTGTATACGTATTCGTATACATCACCACGAACTGCGGGGGTGCTATACGCCATCCACCCGACTTCTCCCCGTAGATATAAATCTACTCACCTGGTCCTCGTTCACCGGTGCCGACGTCGCCACGCGCTTGCTTGTCTTCTTGAAGTCCACATGGGGTACCTACATATCATAACGCACCGTATCGTATTAAAATCCGACTCATGACCAAAACGACACACGAATCCCACATAGGTCAAAACCTATGGTTGCTTTCACAAATCAACCCAAAAACCCTCGACGTCGGCGTACAAACGCCAAATCATCTAGAAAAACCCAAATACACTCATTTGCACATTCACAAACACTAATTTTAATATAAAATAGGTTAAAATTCACAAAATCCCCAATTTCACTTAAAAAGTCATTTTTCCGAAAATCTAGCAAGCACAATTCGCCGTTTTTTTACAAAACATGATGTTTACACATATCTAATGGCCATAATACTTATTAAATATCTTAAATAAGTCATAAAAATAATTTCCATAATTTAATCTCATTAAATTCCATTAACCCCAAAATTCTAGTTTACAAAATACCCAATTTTTTTTACAATTTATAGCAAAAATGCACAAACAACAATTTAGCTAGGATTTTCATGAACTAAAAGCATTAACCCACTCAATATATTATCTATAATGACATGAAACCATAATTATAATTTAATCTAAGGCATTTAATAATTTTCCAAAACTCTAGTTAGCAAAATAACTTAATTAGGGCATTTTATAAGTAATGGTTTGGAATTAACAACTAAATTAGCTTTCTATAAAACTTAAGATGTTAATCCACAACACAAAACGATGCACAATTTATCATAACCCATTTCCACAACAAAACCCTAATTCAACTCAAGCCATAAACTTTTTTAAAAAAAACTAGTATGCAAATAGCACTAAAATTAACACGAAAACAACTCAATTAAATAAATCTAAACATAAGAATTTAAATGGGTAGAAATTATACCTTAAAATCTAGTGATCTAGCAAGAAGAATTTGCCTCCAATGATGGCTTCATAACACCATGATCCAAGTGATAAAAGCTAAGGAGAATGGGATGAAGAATGGAAATCAATTTGTGAGATTTAAATTGGATTTTGGAGCAATTTTTTGATTTAAATTGAAGGAAATGAAAAGAGGGAAAATGAAGGGGGAAGGGCTGCAGAATTTCGGCCATGGGGTGATGGGGGGAATGGTGTGGGTGTTGTGCACAATTGGTCAAGTCAACCCCCCCTCAAATCAAGGTACAATGAGCCTCCAAAACAATACATCTTAACTTACACCTATAAACTCCATTTCACCCATACAAATGAGATGGAGAAATTTTTGAGGGGGAGAAGTGGGCTGCTGAATTCTTCAAGGGGAGAAGTAAATGGGAGTGTGTGGATGTGGGTACGGGTGTGGGGTGATGAAAAATGATAAATATAATACCCCAAACATCCATTTACGCTAAAAAAAGCCTTTTTTCTTCAATAATTTCTAAACCGTTTTGGCAAATGATTTCGTTCCAAAAACCATATGATAAAATTTTATTTAATGTTTTATGATGCACAAAATTTGTTTCAACTCATTCCAATTTGTAATTTTCCCTAATTAAATGTATTAGTGACGGCTTAAATAATAATAAAATAATATTTTTTTCAGAAAATTTGAAATTTCACCAGCGGCTCAATAAACACCAAATAATAGCAATTACATAGCTAGAATATGTATATTTAATTTTTATAATAAGATATTTGTATTTTGACTTTTTACAGAAAACCCACTTATTTTACCGATTTTTCGAAATTTCACCGAAACGATTTTCAAAACGTTACAATCTTCCCCCCTTAAAGAAATTCGGTCCCCGAATTTAAATTCAAACTCCCCCAAATACTAAAACATCTAATAAAAACCATCAAGTCGTCGGGGCTCCGAAATTGTAACAACATAAAACAAATCGTAGCGCAGCGCATGCGCTTGAAAAATGAGTATATAACTCAAATCAAAACTCCGTCAAGCATCCCGCAATCATCGGAGTCATGGAGAAGACATAAATTCCAAATCTAAATCAAACCAATATGATATAACTCGAAACTATACATGTAAACATCGAATCTATATCTGTAAGTATCTGAAGGAAATGCATGCCAAATCTCTTTAAGTCGCTGTGCAACGCGTATAACACTGCACAGTGGCGGACGTCTATCATAAGAAAATAACTATATACATATATACCTTTGTTAGAAATGTATGTTCCGCCGTTTTGGAAACAATTTAGAAGGGTCTCCTTGTTTTAAACATTTCGTGTCATATCAGACACGTAGGTAAATACTGAGGCTATAGCTCGCTTTTTGGAAATCCCTTCAATAACTATCAATGCATGCAAAATATATTCAGGTACTGTCCTCTGACTAGTCCTGCTCAGTACGAAAATACATAGCAATATCATAAAAACGTACTGCTCTATACGAAATCAATCCCAAAATATACACATGAATGCTACGTGCGTCTGGTGCGCACGGAAATCAAAATCCATGAATGTGCCATACATGCGCACAGAAACAACATCTAAGTGCATCGGGTGTGCACGAAACATCTGTCGTAGGCAACATGTGTGCCTGACAGCAAAATCAGGTGCATCTATCGTGCACGAAATCATGAAATCAAATATCAAGCGCCGAACGTGCGCAAAATCAATCAGGTGCACAAGGTGAACAAAACAAATATCGGGTATCACAATCGAAATCGAAGTCCGGTGCATCTAAGTGCACAAAAGGCGTATCACTGCACTGCAAGCATATATAAACTATACTGAGTGCAGGAACGAAATCGTGTGCATGCATACGCACAAAACCAACTCAACTGTTTAAAATCGTAAAATCACAAACATGTGAAACTGAAGCACGAAAACGATATCAAGTGCAACACTGTGCAAAGATCGTAAATCCTCAATCATCAAAATCAAATCATACGAATAAATCACCCAAAACATCGTAATCAATAATGGCGGAATAGTACTGCTCAAGCGCATTCTCTAAGAATCTCGGCCAACTGTCGCGGTCACTAGTGGGACGTCTCGTCGATGATCATGAACTCTGTCCTGCTGGCGTGCATAAGCATGACCACTCCTGGGTCAAGGTCTTCACTTTGAATTACCAATCTTTCGGTCCATCGGCTCATCGGCCCTGTCAGGTGTGCTAACGGGGACGATTCCGTTTTGGCACTTCTCTGGTCATCCCTCGGTCAATCCGCACGACCACTCGTAAAGCAACATGTCACTGGAGTCGGCCTCTGGCTCTCTAAATGCACGTAACACATATGATCCTGGGTGAAAATATCATTGCAGCATTGTCCTGAAAGGAATCCTACTCAAGGTCTCTTCCAGTCTCATCTCTGCCAACTGTCCGGGAGTCATCGTCCTTTACTATATCTGCTCCTTGTTCCGGAACGGCTGCATACTCATCGCGACTCCTTCTGGAAGGTATATCCAAGTACAATGCCTCGGCATGCGTATCGCATCTATGATGTCGGCGGAGTAGAACATCATCTTATCAAGATCTCGTACGCACCGCTTACTCCACTTTTCTCCAAGGTCGACCGTTTCGGACTCGTCTCGTCGTGGCTGCATGGACTGAGCTCCAACGGCTATCCTCGTATCGGGAGTCTCCCAAGAAATGCATCTCACCACCTAACATCCGAATTAAGTCGAGCCATCCAATCGAGTCGTCAAAGCCTCATAATCCCCCAAGAGCTCAACATCTTGGGTACAGTATAATAGTATCGAGTACGTACCACAGCATCGGTGGTCCAGCCGTAGAAGGGCAAACCCAAGCCTCACTAATGGCGCCGTAGAACTGCCGCAAACCCGAAGGTTCAAAGGCTTTCACACGGTCATTAAGTCGAGTTAGGGTTTCATTCTTCTAGAGGGACCATAGAATTGCCTGCATGTCTTTCCGACTACTTTAAACTTGGAATAATAGGTTTCTGACATTCGATCGTCTCTGTCGACTCCCAACGTCTCCGCGTGAAGTCGTCTCTAGCTGGAATCAATCTATCTGATGACCTCGCATCGGGGTAGGCGAACGATCCACATGTCCTAGTCATTCATCCTCGATGACTAGCGACCTTCTATCATCTCTTAGTACAACTTATACTGCAATAGCTCCAACATCTGGGGCGATATCTCGTCGTTCGCAGCAATAACTGGCTCACTCGTCTGCATGCTGAACCGTGCCTCAATCATCAGGAGTAAGCAACACACCAACGGTCATCAAAATCTGGCTGGCCTCCATCATTGGCTCAATTCTCTAGTGTCGATCAGCACCTCCGAGTAACCTCATAAAGGCGATCCGCCAAACGCTCGTGGCGCGGAAACACAGTAAAAAGACACATCTCTGCAATTGGGTGTCGCCGGAATCACGCCCTGGTCAGTCCTCGTTTGTAATGAGCTCCTGTTGACCGCAACTCTAGCCGTATCTCTCCCTGCCCGAAATCGTGGCAGCAAAACCAAACTGGTAACGATGAGGCTAGATCAGGAAGGAATATAATACTGAACAAGGAAATGTACATCCTAAGGCTTCTTAAGTGGAGTGGCGTGTCGTAAATATGCCGCGGAACATACCAACGGTACGTCACTCTACTTTAGTCACCTATTCCATCAACCAAGGGTCATCCTACGCTCCGAAGGTTAAAACCTAACGCTCTGATACCAACTTTGTCACGTCCCGAAAGTACGGAACATGACCGGCACTTAAACTACGAAACGTCTCGAGGCGTACGTAATCTAAGTAAACCGAAAACCCAGAAATCCAAACCAAGAAAAGAAGTAGAGTGAAGGAAAACCAATTTAAAATAAGTAGTTTTAATAGCATAAGCCGAATTATGCGGTTTTTAAAACATCAAAAATTTACTGAAAATTTCGGCAGAGTCTCCTTTGTAAATACAGGCCCCCAAACGGGATACAACATGAATAGTATACGAAAACAAGAAAAGGGCATCCCCAAGTGGGAGCTAGCTCTTCGTCAATCGACGGTCACAACTACACAAACAATATAATATACAACGCCAACGGCGAGGATCAAAACTCAAAAGGAAACTCAAAACCACCAGAAATATAACGAGCAACTCTAAGGTCGAAAGAATAAACAACACTGGTCTCTATCTCAAAAAAATACATGTTTGGTTGATGGAATTTACTAGATACAACGGAATAATATTATACAAGGTAATATGATGGGTACGATACAAGAAAAACCCACCTACTAGCAAGTCACCCGAATGAAACTGAGCCCGCAAAGCCGTAATGAAACCTGTACGGCAACCTGCAAGAAACTGGGGCACAACGGGGGTGAGTTGCCAACTCGTGAATAGAAAAATATCTACGCACAGAAATCGCATAAATAACGCAACCTAGGTCAATGATCATAATATATCCTCAAATATATGAATAACACGTAGCCTATAACAAGGTTAGGGTAAATATCTAACCCGAGTGTAATCTCATGTGCCCGTGTCAGTGCCCAAGGGTAGCAATATATCATATGAATGAGGTATGAATGCATGAAAACAGAATACATGTAAATGAAGAACTGTTTCTATAATTTAGTGAGATTTCCTTTGTATTTTTAAAATGAGGTATCATAATGAAATCAGCATAAAACAGTGCCTAGCATCGGCACAAAACGTAATCCCAATATCTCGATATCTCTGTATCACAGTCTCTGTACCTCAATATCTAGGGCGCCGTCAGTCCAGACCGGCCCCTACCATCCATCTCAAGACCACGACGATATCCTCCGGATATCCGACGCGTCGTGTAAAATCACCGGTAGGTAGTGCTCCCCTGCCAGGCTCACATCGTCATCATCACGCGCTTCTTGCCCCGGGGTACCTTACCGGGTCCACCATGTACCCGAAACGGTTCATCCGTCTCCTCGAATCGGGTCTCGAAATCCATCAGCAAACTCATGGTGGACGACTCATACATCATGGGAAAACCGCACTTTTTATTTTAAAAAGAGAGAAATCAGTTCATATAAGTTTTTGCGGTTTTCCTCTAAATCCAGAAAATCTCATGGAAATCCGAGTCCAAAACCTCAATAACACGTAAAATAGTGAATATATGCATGAGAATCCATGAATCCGGCATAACAATGAATAACAGTATGCATGAAGTAGCAGGTAATAACTACAATGTCTAAACTAACATATAAGGCAAGTACACTAATATCATGTCTAACTATTAGCTAACAGGCTATGTCAAGCAATAACATTTTCTAAGGTGTACGTGACATGGCAATTACCGATGAAGATGTGTGTGAGCCGGCAATTAAGTGTACGTGGTACATACGCATCATCGGTAATGGTGCTGGTGTCCTAACAGCATGATATCAATAATGGAGTATGAAACATAAAATAAGCATGCGATGCGAAGCGGACCACAAAAATGAGCGGGAGCTGAAAACTAGACGCAACTATAACTAATCTGCATTAATCTAATATCAGTCCTACAAATGGTGCCTTTTGAAATAACACGAATCATGGGGTTTTGAAAATAGGGGCTACGGTGTTTTTATGAAAAGATACGTCTTTTGAAATATCCGTAGGATCCCTTGGGCTGTCTTTAAAAATGCCCACGATTCGTTAGTTTTTGAAATAGGTAAGAAGTCTAATCTAATCTAACAACTACACTAAACTATACGGCTGAACTAACAAGCTGAACTACAGGTAAGGAAACCGCCTATCATCTGAGTCGACACATATACATACCTGTATATGTATAGTCGGTGATCCCGCCTCAATAATATCATATCCGATACCATATCTATAATCAGGCATCCCAAGTCAAGAGTGCGGATCAATCATCAATATAGCTCGTACGTAAATCCGTCGTACGGCATCCCCAAATCTGGGTACGGGTTAATATCACATTCAATCACACTATTCATCTGGTATCTTCTTTATCAAATATCATGATCCGGGACAATGTCCTACGTCTAGTATAATACCGATACCGCCTAAGCATGCATACAGGTGTAAGAATTGCTACGTCAAAAGACCCGCTAAAACATCATGTCGTATCTCAATAAGAACCAAATCACATCACCGATCTTCTGGCCTCAGGCCCAATATCATCAACTCATCTCAAATTCCAAATACTATCCTCAAATCCAGTATATGAACACATAGTCACATACCCATGTGAACACATAAATATATACTCCCATATACGAACATATAAAAGAAGAATGTATGCAAGTATGTGTGTGCGCGTGTGTGTGAGTGCGACCACTACTCTAGGGTTTCGCAACTACACTAAACCAATCCAAAAATACCAAATATCCATCTTATCATCAATAATCTCAACAACATATAATCAATATCTGTGTGTATACGTATTCGTATACATCACCACGAACTGCGGGGGTGCTATACGCCATCCACCCGACTTCTCCCCGTAGATATAAATCTACTCACCTGGTCCTCGTTCACCGGTGCCGACGTCGCCACGCGCTTGCTTGTCGTCTTGAAGTCCACATGGGGTACCTACATATCATAACGCACCGTATCGTATTAAAATCCGACTCATGACCAAAACGACACACGAATTCCACATAGGTCAAAACCTATGGTTGCTTTCACAAATCAACCCAAAAACCCTCGACGTCGGCGTACAAACGCCAAATCATCTAGAAAAACCCAAATACACTCATTTGCACATTCACAAACACTAATTTTAATATAAAATAGGTTAAAATTCACAAAAACCCCAATTTCACTTAAAAAGTCATTTTTCCGAAAATCTAGAAAGCACAATTCGCCGTTTTTTTACAAAACATGATGTTTACAAATATCTAATGGCCATAATACTTATTAAATATCTTAAATAAGTCATAAAAACAATTTCCATAATTTAATCTCATTAAATTCCATTAACCCCAAAATTCTAGTTTACAAAATACCCAATTTTTTTTACAATTTATAGCAAAAATGCACAAACAACAATTTAGCTAGGATTTTCATGAACTAAAAGCATTAACCCACTCAATATATTATCTATAATGACATGAAACCATAATTATAATTTAATCTAAGGCATTTAATAATTTTCCAAAACTCTAGTTAGCAAAATAACTTAATTAGGGCATTTTATAAGTAATGGTTTGGAATTAACAACTAAATTATCTTTCTATAAAACTTAAGATGTTAATCCACAACACAAAACCATGCACAATTTATCATAACCCATTTCCACAACAAAACCCTAATTCAACTCAAGCCATAAACTTTTTTAAAAAAAACTAGTATGCAAATAGCACTAAAATTAACACTAAAACAACTCAATTAAATAAATCTAAACATAAGAATTTAAATGGGTAGAAATTATACCTTAAAACCTAGTGATCTAGCAAGAAGAATTTGCCTCCAATGATGGCTTCATAACACCATGATCCAAGTGATAAAAGCTAAGGAGAATGGGATGAAGAATGGAAATCAATTTGTGAGATTTAAATTGGATTTTGGAGCAATTTTTTGATTTAAATTGAAGGAAATGAAAAGAGGGAAAATGAAGGGGGAAGGGCTGCAGAATTTCGGCCATGGGGTGATGGGGGGAATGGTGTGGGTGTTGTGCACAATTGGTCAAGTCAACCCCTCTCAAATCAAGGTACAATGAGCCTCCAAAACAATACATCTTAACCTACACCTATAAACTCCATTTCACCCATACAAATGAGATGGAGAAATTTTTGAGGGGGAGAAGTGGGCTGCTGAATTCTTCAAGGGGAGAAGTAAATGGGAGTGTGTGGATGTGGGTACGGGTGTGGGGTGATGAAAAATGATAAATATAATACCCCAAACATCTATTTACGCTAAAAAAAGCCTTTTTTCTTCAATAATTTCTAAACCGTTTTGGCAAATGATTTCGTTCCAAAAACCATATGATAAAATTTTATTTAATGTTTTATGATGCACAAAATTTGTTTCAACTCATTCCAATTTGTAATTTTCCCTAATTAAATGTTTTAGTGACGGCTTAAATAATAATAAAATAATATTTTTTTCAGAAAATTTGAAATTTCACCAGCGGCTCAATAAACACCAAATAATAGCAATTACATAGCTAGAATATGTATATTTAATTTTTATAATAAGATATTTGTATTTTGACTTTTTACAGAAAACCCCCTTATTTTACCGATTTTTCGAAATTTCACCGAAACGATTTTCAAAACGTTACAACTACAGGAACCTACCAGTAAATCTCGCTTGCCCTGGCCAGGGACTTTGCGTAATGGCTCTCTGACACAGCGCGATTGTAAGTCCACGTTGCTCACCCCGGTTCGTACGGGGAGGCGGAAACGGCGAAAAACAATAACTTTGGCGCAAGGCAACATGGACTCAAAAGCAAGATCTTGGCTAAACTAGAAACTAGCAAACAAGTAGAGGCTTTAACTACTAAGCTGTAGAAAATATACCTCACGAAACCGGTCCTTCGGGTCTTCTCTCCGCTGTCCGGCTTGTCCATCCATGCTCCGAGGGTCGATCCGGATCTAGGTCACCTCCGCGGCCTCCTTGAGTCGAAGACGATCCACCCGGGAGTTGTACACCGAGCTCCACCTCAAGCCGAGGCAACTAGGGCAACGAAATCGCTAATCTAGATGCCCTATGTTGTGTAGAAGAGAAAGATAGAAGTGTTTGTCTATGTGGATTCTTTTTCTCTCAACACATGAGATCAAAAGAGTTTATCAAGAGGAGGAAGATGAAGGAGAAACTCTAGCAACCATGGAGCTTTTCTTTTCTTCTCACTTCAAGAGAGAGAATGAGAAGAGAATAATGAAAAGATTAACTCAAGAAAATGAACCATGGTTGCAATAATAAACCAAAACCATCATTACTAATCCTATCATGATAAAGTTGATTCTACATTGAATTGACCATTTTCATTACTCAAAAAAGAAAAAGAAAATCAAAGAAGAGTGTAGACCTCACTTGAAGGTCAATGGTCAACTCCGGTCAACGGGTCAACAAAGTCAAGAGAGGTCTAGGTGGTCAAATGGTCAATGCAATTAGCCATCGCTAAACTATCACAAAAAGGATTAGTAAACAATGTCTCCGGCTCATAATGGTTTCGACCAAACGAATTGTCAAAACCCTAATGTGTCTGCCACATTACGGTTTTGGCCGAACCAACTGCGAAAACCCTAATGGGGCACCTTCTCCTTTATCGCTCCTCAAAACTGTGCATACACACTCGCATCAGCATTCCGTAGAATGCGAAAGCACAGAAGACAAAGCAAATCCATCCGTGCAATACTAGGATCTGGCTTAAACCAAAGCCCACTAGTATTGCCTGCCCGAACAGCATACGCACACAAGTGCACGTAAGTGATCGCAGCCCTGCCGTAAAACCATACGGCCTCTACACGTTTCGCTCAATGCACGGAAACTCTCTGTGTGGGACTCTAAAGACTCGACACTACGCTGGCAGTGGGTTTAACGACAAACCGCAAGAGGCACTAGCTGTACGTAACGGTCCCCAGGTAGATGTCGATATGAAGGCCGATGAGGTAAACCCATCCGAATTCCTACTGAGCCTGTATGTGACAATCTCCGTACAGTCCGGTCTGTTCGTCTGATACATCGCATGGCGGGCTTAGGGGGGCGGTGAACGTCAGTCCCCTAATAGCGGTACAAGTCGTGTCGGAGTGTAGCCCAGAACACCCTGAGATAACACTGGAAACCTACCAGTATATCTCGCTGGCCCTGGTCAGGGACTACTTGTGTAATGGCTCTCCTAGACACAGCGCGATGTCAACCCCCAATATCGGGTGAGACGAATCCTGTCTAACCGTCACTGCCTCCAAGTGCTTCGGGACTGCACCCAACTACTACCTGTTTGCATGACTCCTTTGAGCCGTGGTAGGGTAGTAGTCTAAGTACAGTGGGAACACACTCGAGGCGAAGTGACAGTGTCAAGTCGGCGGACTAAGTTGTACTCATGTCACCTGGGAATTGATAACTGACGATAGGTATAATACCAACCAACAGTTCCCGACGAGTCCTGTCCAGTGTACTCGTAACCTAACGAGCACCTGCATACTATCTCAAGTACGACGTACTGACGGCTGTGGGACAGACCGTCTCCCCCGCTGGGATGAGAAGCGCATACGCTAGTCTACTCCGGAGTATCGATGCTCTGTCTCGATAGTCCTATGACTAGGGACCTGTATAAGGATGTGCTTATGGATTACCCAGCCCCCATGAGTATGACTGCAATCACAACGCTGGTAATCAAGCAAAGATCCTTAGGGCTCTACTAATATGTATAAGCGATATGCTAAAAGAAACACATGCACATATTGAAGTAGAAACAAACCAAGTAGCATACTACCATTTTGAGCAAGATTGTTTATACAACTGTGAATATCCCAAGCTTCCATTAAGTAATATACAAGCTAGTATGATACAGTAATGGCCTCTAGGGCATATACACTAACAATCTCCCACTTGCACTGAGGCCATGTACTGGCGTATCGAAGACCTATCATCTCGATCAGCCGCTCGAACTGAGTCTAGGGTAGGGCCTTCGTGAGTGGATCTGCAGTATTGTTCTCCGTATTTACTCTCTTCGCCTCGATCTCCCGGCGATCTACGATCTCCCTGATCAGGTGGTACCGCCTCAAAATGTGCCTGAAATTCTGATGGGACCTGGGTTCCTTCGCTAAAGATATAGCGCCGTTATTGTCGTAATACAGCGGTATTGGATCAACAATGGTAGGAACCACCTGAAGCTCCGTGAGAAACTTCTTCATCCAGACAGCTTCCTTTGCGGTATCGCAAGCAGCTATGTACTCCGCTTCCATAGTTGAGTCTGCAATGGTCTCCTGCTTGGAACTCTTCCAGCAAACCGCCCCTCCATTGAGGGTAAAGACATAACCCGACATGGACTTGGAGTCATCCTTCTCACTCTGGAAGCTGGAGTCAGCAAAGGCCTCGACCCTGGAGGTCTTTTCCGCCATACACCAAGAACATCTCCTTAGTCCTTCTCAGGTACTTGAGAATGTTCTTTACCGCTATCCAGTGTTTCTCCCCTGGGTTCGACTGATACCGTCTTACAACGCTCAATGCGTATACTACATCTGGTCTGGTACATAAAATCGCATACATTATAGAGCCTACCGCAGAAGCGTAGGGTATAATAGACATGCGATCCCTTTCCAAATCAGTCTTGGGAGACATCTCTTTGGAGAGGGTGATCCCATGACAAGCCGGTAAATTACCGCGCTTGGAATCTTCCATACTGAATCTTTTCAGTATGGTGTCAATGTACCTGGACTGTGAAAGTCCCAACATCCTCTTAGATCTATCACGACAGATCTGGATCCCCAGAATGTAGTTGGCATCGCCCAGGTCCTTCATGGAGAACCTCTGCGACAAGAATCCTTTGACTGACTGTAGCATAGGAATATCATTTCCTATTAGGAGAATGTCATCCACGTACAAGACGAGGAATACTACAGTTCTCCCTACAATCTTACTGTAAATGCATGGTTCATCTGGGTTTTTGATAAAGTCGAAATCTTTGACAGTATCATCAAAGCAGATGTTCCAACTCCGCGATGCCTGTTTAAGTCCATAGATGGACTTGAGCAACTTGCACACTTTACCGCTGCTCCCACTCTGAATGAATCCCTCCCGCTGATCCATATAGACGCACTCTTCCAAATTTCCATTTAGGAAAGCCGTCTTTACGTCCATCTGCCAGATTTCATAATCGTGGAAGGCAGCAATGGCAAGAAGGATCCGAATGAATTTCAGCATAGCCACTGGAGAAAAGGTCTCATCATAGTCCAAACCAGGTCTTTGACGAAAAACCTTTGCAACAAGTCTAGCTTTATAGGTCTCAACCTGCCCATCTACACCAATCTTCTTTCTGAAGATCCATTTGCAGCCTACGGGTTTTACCCCTTCTGGAGAAAAGTCCAAAGTCCAAACTTTGTTGGTGTACATGGACTCCATCTCGGTCCGCATTGCATCCAGCCATTTTACCGAGTCACCGCTCTGAATGGCTTGCTGGAAGCTAGTAGGCTCACCATAATCTATAGTGCAATCCTCTCTATCCCCGTCTATGAGAAAACCGTAGTATCTCTCGGGCGGATGAGACTTCCTACTACTCCTGCGTAGTGGCGTAGGAATGTCCTGTTCTTTCGAACCCTCTGGTTCTACTAAGCTTTCAGTAATAGCTCATGGTTCTGGAATTTCTTCCAGTTCTATTGCGCTCCCACTTATCTGATTTTCCAAAAACTCAGTTTCCAAGAAGCGGGCATGACGAGAAACAAAAACCTTTTGTTCCTCTGCGTAATAGAAAAGATACCCCTTGGAGTTCTTTAGGTATCCCACAAACTTACACTGTTCTGAATGTGCCTCGAGCTTGTCCGCATGCTGCTTTTTTACAAAAGCTGGACATCCCCATGTCTTAAAGTGTTTAAGACTGGGTTTCTTCCCACTCCACATCTGATATGGTGTGGTAGGCACTGACTTAGTAGGAACTTAGTTCAAAAGATATGCAACTGTTTCTAGTGCATAACTCCAGAAGGATCGCGGCAACTCAGCCTTACTCATCATGGAACGAACCATATCCAATAGGGTTCGATTCCGCCTTTCCGATACACCGTTGTGTTGTGGTGTGTATGGAGGAGTAAGCTGAGTGAGAATTCCATTCTCTTTTAAGAAGTCCAGAAACTCGGCACTTAAGTATTCACCACCTCGATCAGATCTTAGTGTCTTGATACTTTTGCATGTTTGTTTTTCAACTTCATTCTTGTATTCCTGAAATTTCTCAAAGGCCTCGGATTTGTGCTTCATCAAGAAGACATGCCCATACCTGGAGAAATCATCTGTGAAAGTAATGAAGTATGAATAAGCACTTCGCGCATGTGTAAACATTGGACCACACACGTCACTGTGTATGAGTCCCAAGAGCTCGCTCGCTCTTTCTCCGTGTCCAGTGAACGGAGTCTTTGTCATCTTTCCCATGAGACAAGATTCACAAGTGGCATAAGATTGGTACTCGAACGGATCCAAGTATCCTTCTTTATGTAACTTGGTCAACCGTGTCTCATTGATGTGACCCAGTCTACAATGCCATAAGAAAGCCTGATTTAATTCCGGAGACTTTCTTTTAAGTGTGTTCTGGACACTGAAGACCTGAGCTTGATTCAAAACGTATATACCGTTTTTCAATTTACCTGACCCAATCAGTACTTGATTAAGGTGGATGTTTACTACATCGCTTACAAAAGTAAAATCATATCCTTCCTTAGAAAGTAAGGATACAGATATGATGTTACAAGTCGCACCTGGTATATAAAAACAGTCACGCAGAATCAATATCTGCCCAGTTGTCAGTCCTGGAAGATATTCCCCTACGGATTCAGTATACATGCTCATTCCGTTAGCAAACCTGAGAGTCATATCACCTTTCTTGATAACCCTACGGTTTCACAGAGCCTATAACGAATTACAGATATGAGATCCTGATCCGGTATCCAATACCCAGGAAGTAGGGTTAACTGACATACAGTTCTCTATTAGAAACACACCCGAAGCCGAAGCCACAACATGCTTCGAATTCTGGCTACTGGCTATACTAGCCCTGCAATCCTTCTACCCATGCTCATTCCCGTAACAATAGGAACATCCCTCTTTTACTACATCCATTCCCGAAACTTCTGCCCTTCCCTTTCTTTCTACTTCCCTGGTTTCCTTCAGGGTAGTAGGTAGAGACTGTTGAACTAAGTCAGCATCTGACCCGTTCTTCAACGTGGTCTTCAGGTCCGAGAGCTCAAAAGAGCTGGTCTCCGTAAGGACGTTGCCCCTTACAGATGACCCGATAGCCAACCTCGCTGGAAGCAATTCGTTCGAGGTCTCATATCTTGCGATACGAGATTGCTCTCCATATAAATCTTTGTTATGGAGGAAGATAGAATCTGAGTCCATCTTCTCGTGCTGCCTCCGGTATGTACCATCAACTGAGGCTAACACGAGGCACTTGGCTTTCGCACAG
Source organism: Agapanthus africanus (assembly GCA_030015575.1). Taxonomy (NCBI): domain Eukaryota; kingdom Viridiplantae; phylum Streptophyta; class Magnoliopsida; order Asparagales; family Amaryllidaceae; genus Agapanthus; species Agapanthus africanus. The sequence goes on from CM057351.1 coordinate 194,196,151, forward strand.
TCTTCTTCCGATGTCCTACGGATATCAATATCCGTGACAGGGGAAACCTGACCTAAGACGGTAGGGGTTGGATCAGTCAAGAGGTGTCCCAACTTGTCATGAGCAATGGACATCTGGACAGACCTTTGCCAGTCATAACAGTCAGATTCAGTCATTTTATTATCTAGATGTAACCTAGGTGCGGTCACTGGGTCGCTACAATTAAGAGAGAGAGAAGAAAACACTTAGCATGATGCTCTTGCAAGTTTAGATTGGTTTTTAATTTATCTAACCAGGATGACTCCCACTGTCTCTCGAATCCCTCCTCAAACCATAAACGAAGAATTAGTCAGGATCAATCTCACGGTACAATACTTGCTTAATCGTTCAGCCAGACCAGTGTCGGTACTTCGAGGGAGGTTTTCCAACGCTTTCGTGAAGTTCCTTAATTAAGTAACCTCTTTTCCCTGTGGGCGTAGCCCCGCTAACACCTTTCTAGACACCTATTTGGTTTATAGCATTGATCGTTAAGCGAAAAAGTTCCCGAGGAGTAGCATATACTCACAGTAGGATCGGGATCCAAATATCATCGCGTGACAAAACTTAAGGAATCCTACCAGAATCATCACACTCCAAATGGTATGCAATGCTAGCAAGTTTCAGTACTTTTGAAACTCCCGATGTGGATTTTTGCCCCATGCTCTTATGACCTTGACTAAGGCCAACAAATCATAAGTTACATGTCAAGTTCTACCCGTCGTTGTCCAGGTTGATTTGAACCCACCCGTATATACCCTTGACTATGGCCAACAAAGTAATACGACTGTCCCAAACCAACGCATTCTATCTATGCAACATATGAATACCCACCAGCTACCAAACACTGTGCCTTGACTAAGGCCAACAAACACAGCTTGAATACTGTTGAATATTCATATGAAACGACGGAGGGCTACGGATGGTTTTGGCAAAACCGTGAACGTAGTGAACTTGATATAATCGATGGAACGAGATAGCTTTTAAAAGGAGTGGTTCAAGCTCCGAGTTTAAAAAGCTGGTTTTTGAAAAGAACCGAGTGGTTTTGAAAGTGTTCCAACGACTTTTACTTGGTTTATTTTCTTGCATTAATTCCAATGCGTCCCATCATTTAAACCTACCATTGCAGAAAACAACCAAAATATGGCGTACGCTTATGGCATCCGCATTCGCCACGGGGCCCCGTCATCACCCGTTAGGTTACTTAACTAACGACAGAGCGTGGGCTGGACTAGCGCGGATGCAAAACATAAGCAACACCTAAATAGATATCATATATAGATATATAGCAATGATAGACATTACAGATCACAGATGAACACTTTGGATATACTAGGAACCCGCGATTCGTTCGAGCCTGCAACGAAAAGCTGATTACACGGTCGCGATGAATAGCCAAACCCCACCCTAGACCCCTACGGGTGCGGCAAACTACCCGCCAAGTACCCGAAGTGAAGCAACCTCCCTCAAAACCGTGAGTAGGCCACTCGGCACTTCGAGATACCCGGTAGTTTGTGCACCCCACCTTGGGTCTATCCTAGGAGAAAAAACAGTAAAAAGAAATTATACAATGACGGTTACAACCCCGACCCGGTTGTGCGGCCAAACAAATAATATTACATCAATTTACAAATTTTACAATGAATGAAAGAAAAAAGAAATTCTCATCTCACATCCATTCCAGGCTATTCATCCGCGACAATCCAACGAGTTCATATACACAAACCATCAACATTTCAGATCACAGATATGTATAACCCCCTACTAATCGACGTATAGCGATTAGCGGACGTTCAATACATATATCACATCACAGAAAATATTCATTAGCCAAAGTGTACGGAATATCGATCAAAATACGGATTTGTAACCACCCCAAAAGTCATTTTGTTCTCTGGAAAATCAGGGTAGAAACAATATGTATTAAAAATCCCAAAACAACCAAATAAGAACACTGCAGCAAAACGGAGTCGCGGACGAGTCAACTCGGCCGCGGATCCGTGGCCAAACCCATGGTTTGGCCGCGTTTCCGCGGTGAGTTGGCCGAGTCAGAGGCTCAGTTTTGCTGTGTGTTCTATAAAAACCCTGAGACGAATTTTCATGTATGTTAAATTATTTTTTACAGCAGTATAAAAATTCGACAGAAACATGGTTTTTCCCGGACTTGTTTTGTGATTTTTTCCGATCGATATTCTTAACACTTTGCTAACTTGCTAGTTTATGTTTAGCTAGGCTGTGATACCACTGTAAGTCCAGGTTGCTCACCCCGGTTCTTACGGGGAGGCGGAAACGGCGAAAAACAATAACTTTGGCGCAAGGCAACATGGACTCAAAAGCAAGATCTTGGCTAAACTAGAAACGAGCAAACAAGTAGAGGCTTTAACTACTATGCTGTAGAAAATATACCTCACGAAACCGGTCCTTCGGGTCTTCTCTCCGCTGTCCGGCTCGTCCATCCATGCTCCGAGGGTCGATCCGGATCTAGGTCACCTCCGCGGCCTCCTTGAGTCAAAGACGATCCACCCGAGAGTTGTACACCGAGCTCCACCTCAAGCCAAGGCAACTAGGGCAACGAGATCGCTAATCTAGATGCCCTAGGTTGTGTAGAAGAGAAAGATAGAAGTGTTTGTCTATGTGGATTCTTTTTCTCTCAACACATGAGATCAAAAGAGTTTATCAAGAGGAGGAAGATGAAGGAGAAACTCTAGCAACCATGGAGCTTTTCTTTTCTTCTCACTTCGAGAGAGAGAATGAGAAGAGAATAATGAAAAGATTAACTCAAGAAAATGAACCATGGTTGCAATAATACACCAAAACCATCATTACTAATCCTATCATGATAAAGTTGATGCTACATTGAATTGACCATTTTCATAACTCAAAAAGAAAAAGAAAATCAAAGAAGAGTGTAGACCTCTCTTGAAGGTCAATGGTCAACTCCGGCCAACGGGTCAACAAAGTCAAGAGAGGTCTAGGTGATCAAATGGTCAATGCAATTAGCCATCACTAAACTATCACTAAAAGGATTAGTAAACAATATCTCCGGCTCATAATGGTTTCGACCAAACGAATTTTCAAAACCTTAATGAGTCTGCCACATTACGGTTTTGGCCGAACCAACTGCCAAAACCCTAATGGGGCACCTTCTCCTTTATCGCTCCTCAAAACTGTGCATACACACCCGGATCCGCATTCCGTAGAATGCGAATGCACAGAAGACAAAACAAATCCATCCGTGCAATACTAGGATCTGGCTTAAACCAAAGCCCACCAGTATTGCCTGCCCGAACAGCATACGCACACAAGTGCACGTAAGTGATCGCAGCCCTGCCGTAAAACCATACGGCCTCTACACGTTTCGCTCATTGCAGGGAAACTCTCTGTGTGTGACTCTAAAGACTCGACACTACGCTGGCAGTGGGTTTAACCACAGACCGCAAGCGACACTAGCTATACGTAATGGTCCCCAGGTAGATGTCGATAAGAAGGCCGATGAGGTAAACCCATCCGAACTCCTACTGAGCCTGTATGTGACAATCTCCGTACAGTCCGGTCTGTTCGTCTGATACATCGCATGGCGGGCCTAGGGGAGGTGAACGTCAGTCCCCTAATAGCGGTACAAGTCGTGTCGGAGTGTAGCCCAGAACACCCTGAGATAACACTGGAAACCTACTAGTATATCTCGCTTGCCCTGGCCAGGGACTACTTGTGTAATGGCTCTCCTAGACACAGCGCGATGTCAACCCCCAATACCGGGAGAGACGAATCCTGTCTAACCGTCACTACCTCCAAGTGCTTCGGGACTGCACCCAACTACTACCTATTTGCACGACTCCTTTGAGCCGTGGTAGGGTAGTAATCTAAGTACAGTGGGAACACACTCGAGGCGAAGTGACAGTGTCAAGTCGGAGGACTAAGCTGTACTCATGTCACCTGGGAACTGATAACTGACGATAGGTATAATACCAACCAACAGTTCCCGACGAGTCATGTCCAGTGTACTCGTAACCTAACGAGCACCCGCATACTATCTCAAGTACGACGTACTGACGGCTGTGGGACAGACCGTCTCCCCCGCTGGGATGAGAAGCGCATACGCTAGTCTACTCCGGAGTATCGATGCCCTGTCTTGATAGTCCTACGACTAGGGACCTGTATAAGGATGTGCTTATGGATTACCCAACCCCCACGAGTATGACTTCCATCACAACACTGGTAATCAAGCAAAGATCCTAAGGGCTCTACTAATATGTATAAGCGATATGCTAAAAGAAACACATGCACATATTGAAGTAGAAACAAACCAAGTAGCATACTACCATTTTGAGCAAGATTGTCTATGCAACTGTGAATATCCCAAGCTTCCATTAAGTAATATACAAGCTAGTATGATACAGTAATGGCCTCTAGGGCATATACACTAACATCGATATCAACTCCCAATACCGGGAGAGACGAATCCTTTCTAACTGCCACTGCCTCCAAGTGCTCGGGACTGCACCCAACTGCTACCTGTTTGCACGACTCTTTTGAGCCGTGGTAGGGTAGCAATCTAAGAACAGTGGGACACACTCAAGGAGAAGTAGCAGTGTCAAGTCTGCGGACTATGCTGTACTCATGTCACCTGGGAACTGTTAACTGACGACGGGTATAATACCAACTAATCAGTTCCCCTGCGCGTCCTGTCCGGTGTACCTGTAACCTAACGAGCACCCGTATACTATCTCCAGTATGACGTACTGACGTCTGTGGGACAGACCATCTCACCAACTGGGATGAGAAGCGTACACACTAGTCTACTCTGGAGTATCGATGCCCAGCCTCGATAATTCTACGACTAGGGACAAGTGTAGGATGTTGCTTATAGACTACCCAGCCCCCACTAGTGTGACTGCCATCACAACGCTGGTAATCAAGCAAAGATCCTATGGGCTCTACTAATTTGTATGAGTGATACGTTACAAGAAACATATGCACATATTAAAGTAGACACAAACCAAGTAGCATACTACCATTTTTAGCAAGACTGCATATACAACTGTGAATATCCCAAGCTTCCATTAAGTAATATACATACAAGTATGATACAATAATGGCCCCTAGGGCATATACACTAACAACATGGGCTAAGGAAAGGTAGGGAACTGGGAGACGGTGATCATTCCGTAAAAGTAGGGAATGGTGCAAATGTTGCAGCCAAAGCAGTTGGCGAATATCATCTTGTGTTACCATATGGTAATACATTCATTCTGAACGAATGCTATTACATTCCGACCCTGATATGCAACCTTATATCAGTTTGTTTATTGAGTAAAGAAGGATATAATTGTTAGTTGTATGTATGCCCTAGAGGCCAGTATTGTACAGATGATGTATATTATATTGGATGCTTGGACATATATAGAGATGGCTTTCTTGCTCGATATGATAGTATGCTATCTGGTTGCTCTTTATCTTAACATGTATACTAGTCTCTTTATACTGTCTTAAAGTTACATGTTGGTAAAGCCCTTAGGATGTGTACTTGACTACCTGGACTATGATGCAGATCATACTAGTGGGGACATGGTAGTCCATAGGTACATCCTTCAAGGTCCCTAGTCGTGGGTGTATCGAGACGGGGCATCGATATACCAGTGTAGAATAGCGTATACGCTTCTCGACCCATGAGATGGGCGATGGATGATCCCATATCCATTGGTGTTTGACATCAGAGATGGTATACGGGTGCTCAGTGGAGACTGGGTACACTGGACGGACTCGCCGAGAACTCCCAGATGGTATTATACCTCACGTCAGATGGCAGTTCTCAGGCGACACTTGTGCAGGTTAGTCTGTAGACCCGAGATCGTCATAGTGTCTTGTGTGATTCCCACTGTGCTTTGATCTCCACCTTACCACGTCCATGAGGGCATGCAAAACGGTGGTCTTTGGGTACAGTCCCGAGTCACATGGAGGCAATGAGCGATAGGAGGGGTTTCGTCTCTCCCGGTATTGGGGGTTGATGTTGCGCAGTGCTCGATTGGCCGTAACAGGGAAGTCCCTGGCCAGGGCTGATCAGAGATTTGCTGGTAAGTGTTACCAGTAGTTTCTCGACCCGTTATGAGCCTCATATCGGCATGACTTATCGGTTATTGGGGTCTGACGTTTACCACCCCTAGACTTGATATGCGACATATCATACGAACAGACCGGACTGTACGGTAAGTGTTACTGGTTGGATTCACAGGAGTGTGAGCGGGCTAGCTCGTCGATCTTCTGATCGCTCAATACCCGGATGGCCGTTACGTTTAGCAGACCGCTTGCGGCTTGTGGGTGCTTGATATGATCATCATCTGCTACCGGCGTATTGACGAGTCTTTAGTGTCCTACACAGAGGTTTCCTGGCTCAAGCGAAACGAAATAGGAGCGCATATGAGATATGTGCGGGACCGAGAATAATGCGTGTATGTGATACCGCATTTCATTCTCGCGATGAATGTATCGATTGGTTATATTCGATATAACCTAGATATCGAATCAAGGATTGATTCGATAAGCCGATACATAGGATACTAGTCGGTTATATGCGATATGACCGGATCGTTAAATCAAGTGTTGATTTAATGATTTAATGTATAATTATATATTTGATATATTACTTTGCATTAGCTAGTATTGGTTCACTTTAAATGGATTTTCTCACTTGATGTGCAAGTTGTATATGTGATATACTTTTGTGCACATGTTTGTATCATGTTTGATGATACTTGCTCATTTGGTTAAGTGTATAGAATTAAACCATGGTTAAGTTGATGATTAGGGTTTTGCTTATTCATTTATTTATTTATTTGTTTATTTATTTATTTGGAAAAGATTTTGATGAGAATGGTGGCTTTCTTTGTTTCTAGTTGAAGCTTCATGAAGCTTTGACTTTGTAACCATTCTTGTCTTCATGCTTAACCCTAACCCTTCCAAGTGACCATGGTCAATTCTCTACACTCTACCTTAGTTAGTATATGATAAGTATTCTTTTTACTTTTCATTTTGAATTAAGACTTATCATATTCTAGCTTCATCTTCTTCTTCATCTTCAAAGAAAAAGCTTAAGTCCATTAATGGCAACTTGAGCTAAAGTGTGAGAAATCCAATTCTAAAGTGAACCCACCTCCTATTTCTTCACCCTCTACCTCTTGCCAAGTAGTATAGGGTGTTTTCTTCACAAGTTTCACAACTTGATGGAGTTGGAGCTTGAACTTGTGATGCCTCGACGTAGATCATCTTCGGCACGAAGCCGACGACCTAGCCCACCCATTTCTCCGATCAAGCCGACGATTGAGTCCGGGATTCGAGATGGACAGCGAGAGGATGCCTACATGGAGCTAAGGAAGTAGAGAACCAGATCTACAAAGGTTGTAGCCTCTCTCTTTTAGTTAAATTATTAACTAGTTTCGTTTTTCGCCTAAGCTTCTAGTCAACGATCCGTATTAGGGTTTCTCGGCACCCGTAAAATTTGAAATTGCATTGGTTGATGCCTTGTGAGACCTCATTAGCGTGCCTAGGAACCCTACAGTGGTATCAGAGCCTAGCTAGAGCCTTGGGCGAAGTCTAGACGACGTTTGAAATCCGAACGAACATCGAAACCCATTCCCAAAATGCTCTCTGGAAATTTTCTAAAATTTTGGATTTTTGTCAATTAAAAATATGCAGAAAAATAAGCAGGGTCTTATTTGAATTACTGTGAAAAACGAGGGTCTAAATCCATTAATCCACCGCGGAACCGCGGCACAAGCTAGGCATGTGCGGCGATTCCGCGGCCGTACTGTCCCCTTGTCTGATGATTTCTGCAAAGTAACTCATATAATTTAATGCTATATTTTCTGGGTATTTTTATTGTGACTCTACAGATGAGTATTCTGGGGTAGTATTGGGAATCAAAGATTCGATCGGATTATCAAATTTTGTCTGTGTGGTTTTCCGGACAATTTTAGAATATGTTAAAAAGTTCGACCAGATGTAAATACCCAATCTTTCCCCTGCCGGGAAATTTCCAATTGTTGGACTTTTCCGTAGTTTAATGACGTTCTGAGTAGTGCAAGTAACGCGATGGTCCCTCTAGAAGACAACAAACCTTAACTCGATTATGTGACCGTCTTGAACTGCCCTTTGAACCTTAGGGTTTGGGGCAGTACGGCGCGCCACATGTGAGGCGTTGGCTTGACCCTTCTACGGCTGGACCGTTGGTACTGAGGCATGAAGTGAATGTCTTTGAACTTATTTCATGTGTTGATCGGTTTCGGGAAAACTTGGGTGTTCGAATGTTCGATCGGAAAGTTTAATATTTTCTATTTATCCGGAATGGGATACAATAATTGGAACTCACAAATAGTTATGAGATAACTGAATGACTGTTATAAATCTAGCAGTTTAGTCTCACTTTATATTGAAAAGTGTTTTCGATAATGAGACTAAAATGCGGGGTTTATAATTGTTAGGCATGTGATGTCTAAGTATTTCATTTGATTAGGCATGCGATGTCTAAAGAGATTGCGGATTCCAACTGTTGTAGTTTTACACTTTCTTTTCTGTGACCGTAAGTGTAGTATGTCGATATCGCCGGTTTCGTTGCTATACGTCAACGACAATTGGGGTATGCATACTTACTTACGTTGATGACATGTGATGTTATGTGTTGCTGGATATGTTATATTGGATTGTCGTATTTGAATAGCCGGGGTTTTTTTTATGTGAGATGAGTGTTTTTCATTTTCATTCATGTAAAAACTTGTATGTAATATTCTTTTATTTGGGGCACATCCAGGTTGCGGAAGTTGTCACCTTTTGTATATTATTTACTTTTCCGCATTAGGATAGACCCAAGGAGGGGAGCACAAGTAACCGGGTTCTGGGGTCCAGTGGGAGACCAACTCGAGGAGTCGAGTCCGGGTCTCGTAACCCTAGAATTGGTAGGGTTGCATGCCGCTCTCGTAGGGGTCTAGGGGTGTGGGATTGGCTATTCATCACGACCGTGGAATCCGTGTTTTATACTGGCTCGTATTGAAAACACGGACGTCCTAGTATATCCAATGTTTCATATGTTTCTTCTGCTGCTTTATCTGTGATGCGATCATGTGATGTTCTGTGATAGATACAGTATATATTATATATGATATATTATATAGACGTTACTTATGTTTTACACCCGCGCTAGCCCTGTCCCACTCTGCCGTTAGTTACCTAACCTAACGGTGCACGAGGGGACATCGAGGCGAATGCGGATGGCATAAGTGTACGTAGTATTTATCTGTGATGTTTAGGTACTTAAATGATGGGACTTCATTAATGTGATTAATGAAAGAAAAGAAACCTAAGATGTTGTAGAATCAAATTTTAAACAAAACAGGTAGCTACAGTTCTTTCTTTGCATAGCGGTATATATGATATACCCTGCACCTTATTCGATGAGGAAAGGACCGAGATCCCTTCACCGGGAGTGACTCCTTTAGCAATAACTGGCAGATGCTACAACACTCGGTTTGTCTTTTGATTGCTTTTAAGAGTTTTTGCTTTGCACAGTGATATATATGATATATCGCGCACCTCATTCGACGAGGAAAGGACCGATGATCCCTTCACCGAGAGTGACTCCTTTAGCAAAACTAGAAAAGCCTCAAAAACACTCCATTTCAAAATTCATTCGATTCTATAACGATATCAAGTTCATTACGCAATAGGTTTTCAGAAAAACCTGTCGTAGCCTTCCGTCATTTCAGATAAGTCCTGTTTAGTATTCGTGCTGCGTTTGTTGACCTTGTCAAGGCGCAGTGTGCGGTAGCTAACCAGTATTTATCTGCTTATGCATATGATGCAGATTGGGTTAGGGTAGTCGTACGGCCTTGTTGACCTTGTCAAGGGTCGTGCGGGTAGGTTTGATTCAATCAAGAAATGACGGGCTGAACTTGACTTGCGGTCTATGGTTTGTTGACCTTGTCAAGGTCATAGATCGTTCGGGGCAAAATATTATCGGGAATTTCAAGTGTTGAAATTTGCAATGAGATTGCATACCTTCTATGAGATAGTTGGATCCCAATACCCACTGCGAGTAAGAGTTACTCCTGGGAGAGTTTTGCACATTACAATTAGCCGATCAAGTAGGTGTCTAGAAAGGTGTCAACGGGGTTACGCCTCTGGGAAAACGAGGTTTACTTTAATTAGGTCCGTGCGAAAGCACGGGGAACCTCCCTCAAAGTACCGACACTGGCCTGGCTGAAAGATCGACGAAGTTGTAGGGTGTAATTAATCCCGGCTAGTCTTTCCTTTTAGGGTTTGAAGGAAGATTTGATAAAAACAGTGGGAGCCATCCTGATTAGATAAGATAATAACCAATCTGATCTTGCACGAGCATACGCTAAAGTGTTTTCTTCTCTCTCTCTCCAGGTAGCGACCATGGCAGGCCCTAATCAAGATAATAATATGGATGTATTGACCGAACCCGCATGTTATACTGTGCTGGGGAACGTTGGTTCCGTTCTTTCCTATAAGAGTTATAGGACTGAACAGGATATAGGGGAATACCAGGATTCCCATGCCACCCGAATGAAGAAAGTACATGATGATGCATTTTCTTCGGGTGTGTTCGTTACAGAGAACTGTTTCTCCATTTGCTCTACGTCCTGGGTATTAGATACCGGGTCAGGATCCCATATATGTAATCAGTTACATGGGCTTAGGAAAGGTAGAGAACTTGGAGAAGGTGATAAAGACATTAGAGTTGGAAATGGTGCAATTGTTGCAGCTAAGACTGTCGGGGAATATCACCTTGCATTACCAACAGGTAATATATTGGTTCTTAACGATTGCTATTACATGCCGAACCTGATATGCAACATTATATCAGTTTCTTTATTGAGTAAAGAGGGATATAATTTTGTATTACAGGACAATGTTATGAACATTTTCCGTAACCAAAAGTTGGTTGGATCTGGCACGTTGTGCAATGGCATTTATGTTCTAAATCAATCAACAGTTCTGAGCATAACTAACACACACAAGAGGAAGAGTTCAGAAATGAACGAATCCTTCTTGTGGCATTGTAGACTGGGTCACATCAATGCGACACGACTGGCTAAGTTGCATAAGGATGGATATTTGAAACCTTTCGAATTTTCATCTTATGACACTTGCCAGTCATGTCTCAAAGGCAAGATGACCAAAACTCCGTTTACGGGAGACGGAGAAAGAGTTACCGAACTCTTGGGACTGATACATAGTGATGTATGCGGTCCTATGTCTACACATGCCAGGGATGGTTCTTCATACTTCATTACATTCACTGACGATCTCTCTAGGTTCGGGTATGTGTTCCTGATGAAACACAAATCAGAAACTTTTGAGAAATTTAGGGAATATAAACAAGAAGTTGAGAACCAAACCGGAAAAAGTATTAAAATCCTATGATCTGATCGAGAAGGTGAATACTTGAGCAATGAATTCCTGGACTTCCTAAAAGAGAATGGGATTCTCTCTCAGCTGACTCCTCCATATACACCACAGCACAACGGTGTATCAGAACGGAGGAACCGCACCCTATTAGATATGGTGCGCTCTATGATGAGCACAACTGAGTTACCTATTTCCTTCTGGGGATATGCGCTGGAGACAGCAGCATACCTATTGAATCAAGTTCCATCTAAATCTGTACCTACCACACCATATGAGATATGGAGTGGGAAGAGGCCATATCTTAAACGAGTTAAGATATGGGGTTGTCCAGCCTATGTCAAAAGACAAAATCCGGACAAGCTCGAGGCACGGTCAGTTCTCTGCAAGTTTGTGGGATATCCAAAGAATTCGTATGGGTATTGTTTCTACCACAGTGAGGAGCAAAAAGTGTTTGTTGCTCAACATGCCACCTTTTTAGAAAAGGAATTCCTTGAAAAAGAAATTAGTGGCAAAGTGGTAGAGCTGGAAGAGGTTCCAGATACACAAACCGTAACTGAAGATTTAGTGGAACCAGAGGATTCAGTAGCTCCCAATGAACCTCAGCCTCTCCGCCGATCTAGTAGGGTTCCTCGCCAACCTGAGAGATACTACGGTTTTCTCATGGATGGTGGGAGCGAGGATTGCATCATGGAGGATGATGACCCAACTAGCTTCGAGCAGGCCATCACGAGTAGGGACTCAGTGAAATGGCTGGATGCTATGCGGTCCGAGATGGAATCCATGTACACCAACAAAGTATGGACTTTGGATGTTGCTCCTGAAGGGGTAAAACCCATTGGGAGCAAGTGGATCTTCAAGAAAAAACTTGGTGTAGATGGGAAAGTGGAGACTTTCAAAGCTAGACTTGTTGCAAAGGGTTTTCATCAAAGACCAGGTGTGGACTATGACGAAACCTTTTCTCCAGTGGCTATGCTTAAATCCATCCGGATCATGCTTGCCATCGCTGCATATTATGATTGCGAAATCTGGCAAATGGATGTTAAGACCGCCTTTCTAAATGGTGATTTAGAAGAGTGCGTGTACATGACTCAGCCAGAGGGCTTCGTAGACAGTGGGAGCAGCGGGAAGGTGTGCAAGCCGCTTAAATCCATTTATGGATTAAAGCAAGCATCGCGGAGTTGGAACATCTGCTTTGACGTCGTTATCAAAGAGTTTGATTTCGTCAAAAACCCAGATGAACCTTGTATCTACAAGAAGGTAGCAGAGAGTAAGGTTGTCTTCCTCGTATTGTACGTGGACGACATACTCTTGATAGGAAATGATATTCCTATGCTGCAATCGGTCAAGCTCTTCTTATCACAAAGATTCTCAATGAAAGATCTTGGTGATGCCTCCTGCATATTGGGAATTAGGATCTATAGAGATAGATCCAAACGGATATTAGGATTGTCCCAATCCAGGTACATTGACACCATACTAAAGAGGTTTAGTATGGAAGAATCCAAACGTGGGAACTTGCCCACGATCTCTGGAGTCACTCTCTCCAAAGAGATGTCTCCCAAGACTGATTTGGAGAGAGCTCGCATGCAAGGGATACCCTATGCTTCGTCTGTAGGCTCTATCATGTATGCGATGCTATGTACCAGACCCGATGTAGCATACTCACTAAGTATAGTGAGCAGGTATCAAGCTGATCCTGGAGAGAGTCACTGGACAGCTGTGAAGAGCATTCTCAAGTACTTACGAAGGACTAAAGAGATGCTCTTTGTTTATGGTAACGGAGAACTCCAAGTGGAGTCCTTTACCGATTCGAGCTTCCAGAGTGATAAGGACGACTCTAAGTCGCGGTCGGGATTTGTCTTTACCTTTTACGGAGGGGCGGTTAGCTGGAAGAGTTCCAAGAAGGAAACCGTGGCAGACTCGACGATGGAGGCTGAATACATCGCTGCCAACGATGCTTCTAAAGAGGCTGTCTGGATCAAGAAGTTCATTACTGAACTTGGTGTGGTTCCATCCATTGAGCATCCAATACCTTTGTATTGTGATAACAATGGAGCGGTGGCTTTGGCCAAGGAACCCAGGTCCCATCAGCGATCCAGGCATATTCTGAGGCGGTATCACCTGATCCGGGAGATAGTTGATCGCCGGGAGATCGAGGTCAGGAGGGTTGATACGAAGAACAACACGGCGGATCCACTCACGAAGGCCATTCCCCAGATACAGTTTGAGAGACTCTTCGGGATGCTCGGTATACGATACTACAGCAGCTGGCCCTAGTGCAAGTGGGAGATTGTTAGTTGTATGTATGCCCTAGAGGCCAGTATTGTACAGATGATGTATATTATATTGGATGCTTGGACATATATAGAGATGACTTTCTTGCTCGATATGATAGTATGCTATCTGGTTGCTCTTTATCTTAACATGTATACTAGTCTCTTTATACTGTCTTAAAGTTACATGTTGGTAAAGCCCTTAGGATGTGTACTTGACTACCTGGACTATGATGCAGATCATACTAGTGGGGACATGGTAGTCCATAGGTACATCCTTCAAGGTCCCTAGTCGTGGGTGTATCGAGACGGGGCATCGATATACCAGTGTAGACTAGCGTATACGCTTCTCGACCCATGAGATGGGCGATGGATGATCCCATATCCCTTGGTGTTTGACATCAGAGATGGTATACGGGTGCTCAGTGGAGACTGGGTACACTGGACGGACTCGCCGAGAACTCCCAGATAGTATTATACCTCACGTCAGATGGAAGTTCTCAGGTGACACTTGTGCAGGTTAGTCTGTAGACCCGAGATCGTCATAGAGTCTTGTGTGATTCCCACTGTGCTTTGATCTCCACCTTACCACGTCCATGTGGGCGTGCAAAACGGTGGTCTTTGGGTACAGTCCCGAGTCACATGGAGGCAATGAGCGATAGGAGGGGTTTCTTCTCTCCCGGTATTGGGGGTTGATGTTGCGCAGTGCTCGATTGGCCGTAACAGGGAAGTCCCTGGCCAGGGCTGATCAGAGATTTGCTGGTAAGTGTTACCAGAAGTTTCTCGACCCGTTATGAGCCTCATATCGGCACGACTTATCGGTTATTGGGGTCTGACGTTTACCACCCCTAGACTTGATATGCGACATATCAGACGAACAGACCGGACTGTACGGTAAGTGTTACTGGTTGGATTCACAGGAGTGTGAGCGGGCTAGCTCGTCGATCTTCTGATCGCTCAATACCCGGATGGCCGTTACGTTTAGCAGACCGCTTGCGGCTTGTGGGTGCTTGATATGATCATCATCTGCTACCGGCGTATTGACGAGTCTTTAGAGTCCTACACAGAGGTTTCCTGGCTCAAGCGAAACGAAATAGGAGCGCATATGAGATATGTGCGGGACCGAGAATAATGCGTGTATGTGATACCGCATTTTATTCTCGCGATGAATGTATCGATTGGTTATATTCGATATAACCTAGATATCGAATCAAGGATTGATTCGATAAGCCGATACATAGGATACTAGTCGGTTATATGCGATATGACCGGATCGTTAAATCAAGTGTTGATTTAATGATTTAATGTATAATTATATATTTGATATATTACTTTGCATTAGCTAGTATTGGTTCACTTTAAATGGATTTTCTCACTTGATGTGCAAGTTGTATATGTGATATACTTTTGTGCACATGTTTGTATCATGTTTGATGATACTTTGCTCATTTGGTTAAGTGTATAGAATTAAACCATGGTTAAGTTGATGATTAGGATTTTGCTTATTCATTTATTTATTTATTTGTTTATTTATTTATTTGGAAAAGATTTTGATGAGAATGGTGGCTTTCTTTGTTTCTAGTTGAAGCTTCATGAAGCTTTGACTTTGTAACCATTCTTGTCTTCATGCTTAACCCTAACCCTTCCAAGTAACCATGGTCAATTCTCTACACTCTACCTTAGTTAGTATATGATAAGTATTCTTTTAACTTTTCATTTTGAATTAAGACTTATCATATTCTAGCTTCATCTTCTTCTTCATCTTCAAAGAAAAAGCTTAAGTCCATTAATGGCAACTTGAGCTAAAGTGTGAGAAATCCAATTCTAAAGTGAACCCACCTCCTATTTCTTCACCCTCTACCTCTTGCCAAGTAGTATAGGGTGTTTTCTTCACAAGTTTCACAACTTGATGGAGTTGGAGCTTGAACTTGTGATGCCTCGACGTAGATCATCTTCGGCACGAAGCCGACGACCTAGCCCGCCCATTTCTCCGATCAAGCCGACGATTGAGTCCGGGATTCAAGATGGACAGTGAGAGGATGCCTATGTGGAGCTAACGAAGTGGAGAACCGGATCTACAAAGGTTGTAGCCTCTCTCTTTTAGTTAAATTATTAACTAGTTTCGTTTTTCGCCTAAATTTCTAGTCAACGATCCGTATTAGGGTTTCTCGGCACCCGTAAAATTTGAAATTGGCATGGTTGATGCCTTGTGAGACCTCATTAGCGTGCCTAGGAACCCTACAATAATTTTGTAGTACATGATAATGTTATGAACAACTTCCTGAATCAAAAGTTGATTGGATCAGGCTCGTTAAATAATGGCATATACGTTCTAAATCAAACCACAGTTCTTAATGTACAAAACACACACAAGAGGAAGAGTTCAGAAATGAAAGAATCCTTCTTGTGGCATTATAGACTAGGTCATATCAATGTGACATGACTACATAAGTTACATAAGGATGGATATTTGAATCTGTTCGAATTTTCATCTTATGATACTTGCCAGTCATGTCTCAAAGGCAAGGTGACCAAAACTCCATTTAGTGGACACGGAGAAAGAGTTACGGAACTCTTGGGACTGATACATAGTGATGTAAGTGGTCCTATGTCTGCACATGCCAGGAATGGTTCCTCATACTTCATTACATTTAATGACGATCTTTCTAGATATGGATATGTGTTCCTGATGAAAGACAAGTCTGAAGCTTTTGAGAAATTCAAAGAATATAAGCATGAAGTTGAGAACCAAACGGGTAAAAGTATTAAGATTCTTCGATCTGATCGAGGAGGAGAATACTTGAGCAATGAGTTCCTGGACTATCTAAAAGAGAATGGGATTCTCTCTCAGCTTACTCCTCCGTATACACCACAGCACAATGGTGTATCACAACGGAGGAATCACACCCTATTAGATATGGTGCGCTCTATGATGAGCACCTCTGAGTTGCTTATTTCCTTTTGGGGGTTATGCGCTTGAGAGCAGCATACCTATTTAATCAAGTTCCATCTAAATCA
This sequence comes from Agapanthus africanus, assembly GCA_030015575.1. Taxonomy (NCBI): domain Eukaryota; kingdom Viridiplantae; phylum Streptophyta; class Magnoliopsida; order Asparagales; family Amaryllidaceae; genus Agapanthus; species Agapanthus africanus. The sequence goes on from CM057351.1 coordinate 194,212,878, forward strand.
GTGCCTACATGTTAGTTATGTATAAGCCTTATAGGCCATTATTGTACATATGATGTATATTATAGTGGATGCTTGGATATATATAAAGAGTACTTTCTTGCTCTATATGATAGTAAGCTATATGGTTCCTCTTTGTCTTCACATGTTGACTTGTATTGGTTTACTGTCTTGCTCTCACATGTTGATAAATCCCTTAGGATATGTACTTGACTACTAGGACTATGATATCATACTAGTGGGGCCAGGGTAGTCAACGAGTACATCCTATAATTGTTCCTAGTCGACGGTGTATCGAGACAGGGCATCGATACTCCAGAGTAGAATAGCGTATACGCATCTTGACCCATATGATGGGCGATGGATGATCCCACATCCATTGGTGTTTGACATCAAAGATGGTATGTGGGTGCTCAGTGGAGACTGGGTACACTGAACGGACTCGCCGAGAACTCCTAGATGGTATTATACCTATCGTCAGATAGCAGTTCTCTGGTGACGCTGGTAAGGTTAGTCTGTAGACCCGAAATCGTCATAGAGTCTTGTGTGATTCCCACTGTGCTTTGATTTCCACCTTACCACGTTCACGAGAATGTGCAAAACGGTGGCTTTTGGGTACAGTCCCGAATCACATGGAGGCAATGAGCGATAGGAGGGGTTTCGTCTCTTCCGGTATTGGGGGTTGATGTTGCGCTGTGTTCGATTGGCTATAACTGGAAGTCCCTGGCCAGGGCTGATATGGAGATCTACTGGTAAGTGTTATCGGTAGTTTCTCGACCCGTTATAAGCCTCACATTGACATGACTTATCGGTTACTGGGGTCTGACGTTTACCACCCCTAGTCTGGATATGCGATATATCAGACGAAGAGACCGGACTGTACAGGAGTGTTACTGATTGGATTCACAGGAGTGTGTGCAGGCTTGCTTGTTGATCTTCTGATCGCTCAATACCCGAGTGGCTGTTACGTTTAGATGACCGCTTGCAGCTTGTGGGTGTTTGATATGATCATCACCTACTACCGGCATATTGACGAGTCTTTAGAGTCCTACACAGGGGTTTCCTGGCTCAAGCGAAAAGGAGTAGGAGCACATATTTGATATGTGCGGGACCGAGATTAATACGATATGTGATACCGTATTCTATTCTCGCGATATGTGATATCGGCCAGTTGTATGTGATATAACCGGGTTATCGGATCAAGTGTTGATTCGATAAAAAGATACATGTTATATTGGTCGGTTATATGTGATATAGCCGGATTATCGGATCAAGTATTGATTCGATAATTTAATGTATAATTATATATGTGATATATTACATTACATTAACTAATATAAGCTCACTTAAGTAATTCTTTTTCTCATTATCGATACATTGATATATATATGATATATGTTAAATGTATTCTTTTCTTTTGTTACTAAATTATATATATGTGATATGTATAATTGTAACATGCTAGGTTATAAATGCAACTAAGGTCTATGAGAGTTAAACCATGCTAGGGTTAAGATTAGGGTTAATATTTATCATTAAGTAATTCAAATATTGTGGATATTTTTCATGGTTGAAGCTTGTAGAAGCTTTTAGTCTTCTTTGACTTTGTCAACTCTTTTTGTCTAGCTTAAGATATTTATCAACCATACCTTTAACCATAGCTAATGGTTAAGTCTCTACAAGGGTTAAGGATGATATAATTGACCCATGGTTGCTTTGTAAGTCCACGTTGCCCACCCCGGTGCTTACGGGGAGGCGGAAACAGTATAAAAAATCGATTTTTAGAACTCAAGGCAACATGGACTAAAAGGAGGATCTTTGCTAAACAAA